>JAPFRF010000008.1:87253415-88453415 GCA_029282475.1 Phrynocephalus forsythii | reverse complement strand
CCTCCGAATTCACAGCGAAGGCAAGGTCGGTTCGAAGCGAGGCACTTTGTGAAGTAACGGCCTTTGACACCTTGGGTATTGAACTCGGTTCTGAGTGGCCAGAGGCACTGTAATTCTTGAATATTTATTTATTTATTTATTTATTTAATATTATTTATTTATTGGGGGAAATCCATGTATAACCAAAACAATGCTGCCCATGCCCATGCAGTTCAAGAGAGAAGTGTACACTAGATACAGCCACAGAGGATTTTGAGTGCTTTGTGGCCCTGCTGGTTCTCCTGTGGGTTAGATGGTCTGGGCTGGATCTCCGGCTGTATGGAGGAAGGATGGCCCGAATCACTCCCTCACCGCCCAACAGATATTTGGGTGTTATCCCACTGAAAGCTGGGCATGGCCGGCCTTGCCATTAGGCATCGGGAGGCAGAAGCTTCAAGTAGTAGAGGCTGCTTGGACAGTTCTCCTTGAGCTTACTGGCTGCCCTCTCTGGGAGGACGGAACTGGCACTTTAAAAGACTCAAAGCATTTCCTAGTAAGTGTGATGTTACTTGTTGCATTCCATCAAATCCTAGCCAGTTTTTTGCGCTGGTTAATCTGTGTCAGATTAAGATTTAGGAGATCTGGTTTCAAACCACTCCTTGCCCATGAAACAATGTATCGGGTGACACCAAGTCTCTCAGCCTGTCCTACCTTAGAAGGTTGCTGTGAGGCTAAAATGAAAAGGAGAGCCACATACACTACTTTGATGTCGCTAAAAGGTAATGCCAAATACTGTAGAAATCCCATATAGATAAATGAATAGGTTTAATTCACTGAGTCGTACAGTATATCCTTATTCTATTATGCAAACACATGTTATTTATCTATTACCTCCTTTATATTCAGCCATTCTCCTAGGGAAGAGACTGAAGGATGACTCACAACAGTTAAAATGTATGTTTAAAAGTACAATGAATTAAAATATTAATATTTTATTTAATAGGGTTAGCCCTAAGCGGTGTTTAAAATATCATTTGTTTCTTTTAAAAAACGTACTAAGTTCAGCCTTTCACACAGTGTGGCAAAATGTGAATGAAGGTTAACTCCACCTCTTGCATCTGGTGAAGTAAGTAACCATCTCTAAAATGACAGAGCAGATCTCTCTGCCTATGGAACATACCTGTATTGCCTGAGAAGGTGGTGGGTTCTTAATTGCTGGAACATTTCAGGGCCAACATTAAATGGGAATATTCTAGCTTTGTGATTCTGCATGTAAAAACTTGAGATATATAGAAGTTTAGAATTTTACTGCTTTTAGCAGATGTCTTTGTGCTTCGTTTTTTGTCTTTTTAGGAGGTGGGGGGTTGCTAGAACTTGATTTCTCCGATAGTGCTATTAATTGTGCAACCTAGTCTGCATGACACGGTGTCTGAGTTATCACTTCCTTTTGGTGATTAAAATAGATACTGCAATAACTTTTTTTAAAAAATGTTACAGCTGTAAAAGTGATTACACACTGTTTTGTGAATGTGGTTGGCTTTAAAATAAAAGGCAGTTGATTTCATTTCAGAGTGAAAGTTGCTAATAACACTTTTAAAAAAACAAATAGTTATATGTTTTAATGGCTAGGGTGTGGTGGCTCAATGGGTAGAGCGCTGAAACTGTTGGCTGCAAAGTTGGCAGCTCAGTGGTTCGATTCCCGGTTGCCACGCAGTGGAGTGAGCTCCCGCTGTTAACCCCAGCTCCTGCAAACCTAGCAGTTTGAAAGCATGTAAATGCAAGTAGATAAATAGATACCGCTGTAAAAAGCGGGAAGGTAAACAGTGTTCTGTGCACAGAAATGCACAGCCATGCCAGCCACATGGCCACGGACTTGCACAACACTGGTTCTTTAGCTTAAAAACAGAGATAAGCAACGCCCTTAGAGTCAGACACGATCAGCATGCATGTGCAGGGGGGACTTTTACCTCTACCTTTATGCTTTAATGACTGCAAGTCTAAAGGGTGATTAGAAAATGCAAGGCAGTCTTCGGATTTACAAAACTCAAGAATTCAGCCCCATGTAATGTGATGGCCTTGTTGCCAGATAAATACTGTATATTATGTAATTCCAACTTTGATGTTCCAGCATTTTTATTACAGTCTCTGACTACTGTTCTTAATCTCCTTGAACAATAGTGTGATGAGAAGTAAGGCAGGTTGACACTGGGGGCCCTTTACTTGTGAATAGCCTCATAGGTATGTGCCTGCAGCAATGTTTGGGTAAAGCAGGATTGCCTCTCCTACTTTTTTGGATTACTGCTCTATTGTCCATGATAGCTGGATATTCTTTTGCAGGCAAAGTACATTGGGAAACAGAATTCGGCTTATTAAAATTAAAAAGTAAACTTACTCTAATTATGCAGTAGATAGAATGGTTCAGTCAAGAACCTACAGAGCAGATTAATTTCAAGTCTCCCTCAGTAGATCACCCCTTTAAGTTAGTTTACCTCAACCAACACTTATTGTCTCAATACATTTACTCAGAAACTCTGATAATGAGAAAGAATAAAATGTTTCCATTTATGAGAAAGAATAAAATGTTTCCATTTAGATTTAAAAAAAAAAACTCATATTGTAAGAGCCTCATGGTGTTGTGGTTAAACAGCTATACTGCAGCTATAATAACTGTGCTCAAAAATTGAGGTTCAGTCCCAGGTAGCTGGCTCATGGTTGACTCAACCTTCTTTCCTTCTGAGGTCAGTAAAATGAGTAGCCAGCTCGTGGGGGCGGGGGCAATGTGTAGCCTGCATAATTAAATTGTAAACCACCCAGAGAGTGCTTTAAGCACTATGGGGCGGTATATAAGCAGAACACTTTGCTTTTTTTATATTGTGTGGGAAATAATTAGTGAGCTTAACTGGTTAACTAATTTCGTTACTGATTAACTGACTGGTTACATAGCTGACAGAACAGTTTACTCTCACTGTCCCTGTTCTGAAGACTCCTTTGCTAACAGACTCCTAGCAAAAACTTAGACTGGGGGGGGGGAGGCAGGAAAAGGAATCTGAGAAAAGAGAGAACATTTGGCTGCTACTGATTTGACTGACAGCAGTCCCCATCCAGAAAAGTCCCTCCAAGCCCAAACCACTGAAAATCATCATATGTAGAGTTGAAATGTGTTAAACAGATTCTGGGAGTTGTGGTACAATAACTTTAAACTTGTCCACACTCTAGTTTACTTGGCTGGCTATGGTGCCCAGGTGCGTAGGTGGGATGTGGGAAGCTTTGGGTCCCCTCCCGATATTGCATTTCTGCATGGAGGTGGGGAAAGACACTGCTAGACCATTACAAACATAAAAAACCAACAAGGTTCTGCCTAATTAGTTAAGGTAAGCCTTTAATTAGCAGCTCTGTTTAATCCATGTGTATTTAAAGATACATTTGCTAAGGTTGCAATGAACACTTACCTTGGAGTAAGCCCTGGACTCAATAGAATTTGTTCCTCAGTAGAGATGTATAGGCTTGGACGTTGCACCCCTAATTTAGATAAACATATAATGCCTACTTTTGGGTGGTCCATATGGGTACATGCCACAAAGGGGAACATGCATAATAATATTATTGGCAAATGATACTTTTAGGTTCTTTTGGCTTGCCCATCTTCCTTTGTAGACTGATTAGAGTAGCAGGAGGTCAAAGAGGAGAGATCCCCTGCACTTACTAGTTACGTAGAAGAAGGGATTTCAGATGGGTAAGCAAGGTAATTGTGGTGCAGATTTACTGAGATTCCATCTCCCATGCACCTGTTACAGAGAGCACCATGTTCTGAACCTGGCCATTCTCTTATCAAGGGTGGAAATGTCATTCTGACTGAAATTATGGAGATGTGGGGGGACATCACTAACATTCCTTCCAGAGATGGGCACAAAATGAAAATATAGCATTTGGATTTGTTTCTTTAGTAGTTTGGCATGGAAATGCCAGGGTAGTTTCCTCAAGCTCTTCTGTGTAAGCCCCAGGAATTTGGAAAGGTTTGGGGTTTAGGGGGATGAGTTATTAAACTCCAAAGGGGGTGCCCCTAGGAAAAAAGCATTCTAATTGAGTCGGGAAGCCGCTTATTGCTCACCCACAGGGAGGCTATTATCAGCTTCCGACTCAATTAGAAATGATTTTCCTAGGGGGACACATTTAGGGTTTAATAACTCAGCCCCTGAACCCCAAACTTCTCCAAATTTGGGGGGCTTACAGGGAAGAGTCAAAAGAAGCTACCCTGTCATTATGGTTCATCTAGGATGAATTGTTTCATTCTAGAGGAATAAATGGTGTTTCATTTTGTTTCGTAATGCAATGCATCCTACTGTTTTGTTACGTAACAAAGTAATTTGTTACATAACAAAATGACAAAACAGTGTTTCTTTTTTTTGTTTTGTGCCCATCTCTAATTCCTTCCATTGCTTAACTGAAGGTTAGGTATCTGATGAAGTGGACCACCATTATTCCCCAATAAATAAACCAGGCAAAATAAATCATCTTAGCCTTCAAGGTCCTACAGGGTACTTTGTCCCTTTTGCTTTTGTTAGTTGAGAGAGGTTTTTACCCTCTGTCTGTGACTAGAGATTGATCCTACACTTTGACCTCCACTTAGAACGTTTTGTATGATTTGGAAACTTTGCTCTCGATTATAACATGACCCTGAATGCCCTGAAAGAAATGTGAAAGCCCTGAGAAGGAATTGGTCGACAGGTTTTTTGCTGCCATGCATACTGTACTTACTATTGCTGTTCCTTAGGCAAGCCGAAAGCTCGTCTACTACAGGTTTTTCTGTCCGTAAAGGGAACACTCAAGTGCTAAAAAAACCCTTTTATATTTAGGCTCCATTTTTTTTACACACCTACCTGGCAATAAGCATTGATAACATCCTTAGGACATGGGTCTCAGTTGCACAGTTAATGGCATTTCTGTATCAACAGGAAGGCAGGAGCTATTGAAAGGAAACATGTTCAGATCTCTCCCATTAAATTGCTCTCATTTCTCCCTTTTTTTTCCCCATTAAAGAATGACTTCAAGTATGTGACTCATTCTTCAAGTAAACTTTGTATATTTAAAGGAACGAGCTGAGCAACATTGATTCTATTGACTACAGCAAAAACTTGCATTTCCTCTTAACCCAGAAAGCCCAAGGCCGTGTCCTTATGAGGAACCTGGAAAATTAACTGATTAATCAGTTAAATTGACATGCTTCATTAGCAGTCAAACAGATATGTAGAAAAAGCTTAAAGGAAAATAAATTGATCAACTTTCTTTAAATGTTTAAAATTTATCATGTGCTTTTTTGTCTGGGATTATTTATTGTTAAATTGTTGTCTTAATTAGTAGATTAGTTCAAATTGTATTTGAAAAGATTAGGTTATAATTGCTCCATATGAGATGCTTATTTTGGATGCTTTCAGCTTGCTTTGAGTTCTGTGTTACAGTTTCTTCCTTAGATATACCACTTACAGTGCAATCTTCCTATATGTAACAGTGGATTATGTATCTGGCTGGGGAGCCAGAGTCTTGGAGCCCCATCTGGAGTACTGTGTACTACCTCCAGAAGGATATTGTGGAAATGGAAAAAGTGCACAGGAGGGCAACCAGAATGTTTAGGGGACTGGAACACCTTCCTTACCATCTGAGGCTGCGACGGCTGGGCCTCTTCACTCTTGAACGATGGCGCCTAAGAGGTGACCTGATTGAAGTTTATAAAATCATATGCAATGTGGACAAAGTAGATAAGGAACAACTGCTTTCCCTATAGCACAACACAAGAACTAGGGGGCACTCCATGAAACTTTGGGTGCTAGATGTCAAACAAGTAAGAGAAAGTACTTTTTCACCCAGAGGATCACTGGTTTGTGGAGCTCCCTGCCAGAAGAAGTGGTGACAGCTGTCAGTCTTGACAGCTTTAAGAAAGGATTAGACAAGTTCACGGAGAACAAGGGTATCAATGGCTATCATTATGGATGCCTAAGGAGAACCTCTGGGTTGGAGAGACAGGAGGGATATCCCTCAATGTCATTTGCAGGGAATCATAAGCAGGTGAAGATATCTCCTTGGGAATACCCTGAAGCAAATGGTGAGCCACTGTGTGAGACAGAATGCTGGACTGGATGGGCTGTGGCCTGTTCCAGCAAGGCTGTTCTTATATTCTAATCCCCCCCTATGCCTCCTGGGGAAAAAGCTGGCCTGTGAAGTCATGAACAAGCTGCAGAGTCCCAGGACACTTCCTAGAAGAAGGAAATGATAAACCACTTTTGAATACTCTGTAGGTCAGGGGTGGTGAATCTTTGGCACTCCAGATGTTTTGGACCACAACTCTCAAAGTCATTTGTCATTGACAATTTATTTATTTTATATATTTATTTTAGAGTATTTTTACCCCGCCTTTCTCCTTGGAAAAGCACTCAAGGTGGCTTACCGGAATGAGGGATAATATACAATCCAGTGCAATTAAGACATGTTCATTGTTCAAGTATTTGAGAACAAGAGATTGAGGGACATCTTACAGCATTAATAGACAACATTACATTAAAGCTACAAGGTTATAAGTACTGTAGTTATAAACACAAAGTCTATGTGAACCTATAGATTCATATAAAATACACATGGTAGTCCATCATTCAGAGAAAGCTTGCCTGAAGAGAAAGGTCTTTCCTGTTTCTGAAAGGACAACAGAGATGAGGCAGTCCTGTCCTCTAGTGAGAGGGAGTTCCAGAGTCTGGGTGCAGCATACAAGAAGGCCCTTTCATGGGTTCCCACATGAGATGTACCTGTGAGGGTGGTGGGATAGAGGTGTTAAGGTCATCTCCTGATGACCTTAACACCTCAGTTGGTTCATACTGTGAGATTTGATCTTTGAGGTAGCTAGGACCCAGATTGTATAGTGCTTTGTAGGTCAAGGTCAGCACCTTGAATTGTGCTTGATAGCTGATTGGCAGCCAGTGGAGCTCTTTTAATAGGGGTGTAATGTGATCTCTGTACCCTACCCCAGTCAGCAGTCTGGCTGCTACATTTTAGACCTATTGAAGTTTCCTGAAACTTTTCATCGGTAGCCCCACATAGAGCACATTACAGAAATCCAGCCGGGACGTTACTAGGGCATATGTCACCGTGGCCAGAGCTGGTTTCTCAAAAAAGGGGTGTAACTTGCGTACTAGCCTTAATTATGCAAATGCGCTCCTGGCCACAGCTGTGACCTGGGCATCCAAGCTCAAGGATGAGTCCAAGAGCACCCCCAAGCTGCATACCTGGTTTTTCAATTGGAGGGTGACCCCATCCAGTACAGGTTGCATCCCTATTCCTTGTTCTCCCTTTTGACTGACCAGGAGCACCTCTGTCTTGTCTGGGTTTAGTTTCAGTTTATTCATCCTCATCCAGTTCATTACTGCAGCCAAACACTCATGTAAAGTTGAGATAGTGGCTCCCCTAGAGTCCAGAGGTGACGAGAGGTAGAGCTGGGTATTATCGGCATACTCGTGGCACCTAACCCCAAAAGACCTGATAATCTTCCCCAGTGGTTTCATATAGATGTTAAATAACATAGGAGACAGAACAGAACCCTGGAGAATTCCACAGGTCAGTGGCTGTGGTGTCAAACATGAATCACCTATCATCACTTTCTGCGTTCTATCCTGCAGGAAGGACCGGAGCCACTTTAATGCATTTCAGAGAGATGAGTCAGGAGGATGCCATGGTCTAGTGTCAAAAGCAGCTGAGAGGTCTAGCAAAACCAAAAGGGACACAGATCCCCTATCCATTTCCCTGCGTAAGTCATCTGCCAATGCAACCAGTGCCGTCTCAGTCCCATAGCCAGGCCTGAAGCCAGATTTAAATGCATCCAGGTGGTTTATCTCATCCAGAAATCTCTGGAGCTGCAAGGCCACAACCCACTCAAGAAATTTCCCTAAGAATGGGATATTCAATACTGGCCAATAATTGTTCAGTATAATTGGGTCTAAGGAGGGCTTTTTTAACAGCAGTTTTACTATTGCCTCCTTTAAGCATGCCGGAATCATGCCCTGTTGTAAGGAGGCATTCACTACTCTTCCTAACCAGTCTGTCATACCTTCTCTGGAAAATTTTATGATCCATGAGGGGCAAGGATCCAACACACATGTGGAAGTGTCTTGACCACATCATCGGTAGGAGCTGAAAGTCATCCATTAACACAGGACAAGGAGGGTGGTGTGTTTTATTTACAGGCCCTGGATCAACAGCTGCATCCAAATTAGCCTAGATCTGTTCAGTTTTGCCTGTAAAGTGTTGTACAGTGGTCTGTGTTATCCACCCCTGGGTCAGCATGCAGCAGACCACTGCTTTAGGTAGTAAACCCTGAAAAGGTACAGTAACTGTAAATCAAAGTTGACTTGATGGCATGTGATTGTTTGTTGTTGAGGAAATTGTTTTCCATCCATTGATTTGAGGTACCCAGTGCAATGTAATGGATAGAGTAATGGACTGGGACTCAGGAGGGCTAGGTTCATATCCTGGCTCAACCGTGGAAACTCACTGGGGTATAGAACTGATAAAGCCACTCCTTAAGTGCTTCACCTACCTGGGTAAAGTTGCAGTGAGTTGGTTCCAACCTGAAACCATATATCAATAACAACTCAATTATTTATTGATTTATTTATTAAAATATTTATTCCCCTCTTTTTGGCTCTCCATGGTTCCCAGGGCAATGTTTGTAAACAGGAAAAGGCTGGATTTTCATATTGGAAAAATGGCATGGAGATCCGAAGGTTTATAGATTGAGACTGCACAGAACACTCCTTTCCCCTTTTCTCTGGAGCAGAGATCGCCACTAATTATATGACAATCAATTGAGTTATGCATTAAGTAGGACATTTTCTCACATAACTGGACAATTCAATTTGTGTTTAATTTAACTTGTAGTTTCTGCATAAATGTTCCTTCAGGGATAAACACAGTCTTGTTTGGTAGAGTGCAGGGAAAGTACCCAAGGCTACAGAACCATCCCTGGGCTATATAAGAAAAACGGTTACTCTTCCTGTACTGAGGTCAGCATTGCCAAGTCTGAGGAAAAGTCATATAGGAAAGAAAGAGTCACAGGTAAGGAGATGACTGTGAGGGAGGGAGAAACGAAAAGCCAGAGAAAAGTTTTTGTGTGGGTGGCTAAAGAAATAGGATTTTCCACAATTGTCGCAGGTCTTTCCTTCCACTTGAAAGCTCAAAATGGGCAAAGGCAGTAAAATCATGGATGAGATTTAGGTTGTGGGTTTTTTTTTTTTTAGATTATTGACAAATAACTAAATGTATGACAATTTCCCACTAACTTCCTTGTCTCTGCTCAGGAGTTAATATGTAGTGACATATAATAGAAAGAAGCCTGACTTTGCATTGGGGGAAAAAACAACCTGAAACTGTGGCCTTTTGAATTCAAAATGGTGTGTGTGTGTGAGAGAGAGAGAGTTGCGTGAAACATCCGGAGTGGCTGTGTGACCGGGAAGGATGAAGAGAGAAGCCCCAAACCCCCAGACTGTACTCATTTGGGAGTAATAAAGGGGAAGGTTGCAGAGTGTGGAAAACGTTTTTGGGGGGTACGTCTCCAAGAATCCTCCACCCACTGGCCTGAGTTATGTATTGATTACTGCAATGTATTGATTACTGCAATGCGCTCTACGTGGGGCTGCCTTTGAAGACGGTCCGGAGATTGCAACTGGTTCAGAATCGTGCGGCACGGCTGGTAAGTGGTGGAGCCGCCAGGGATCACATCACGCCGATTCTGCGTAACCTGCATTGGTTACCAGTTGCTGTCCGAGCCCAATTCAAAGTGCTTGTTTTGACATATAAAGCCCTAAACGACTTAGGACCTAGATACCTGAAGGACCGCCTCCTTCCATACGAACCTACCCGGCGATTAAGATCGAGCCAGGGGGGCCTTTTAAAAGAGCCATCCCTCAAGGAGGTGAGAGGGATGGCTTGTAGACAAAGGGCCTTCTCGGCAGCTGCTCCCAAGTTATGGAATGCCCTCCCTATTGAGATCCGCCTGGCGCCAACACTGATTACATTTCGGCGCCAGGTAAAAACCTTCCTGTTCCAGAAGGTTTTTAATTGATACAATATAGATTGTGGGTCCGCTGATGACAATTTTAGGATGATGATTTTAAAGAAGGTTTTTATTACTGTTTGATGATTTATTGATATTTTATTTATAACTATTTTAAATTGTTTTAATTCTTTGATTGTAAGCCGCCCAGAGACCTTTGGGTAGTGGGCGGCATATAAGTTGAATAAATAAATAAATAAATAAATAAATAAATGTATCTTCAAGATGAAGGGAGGGGCGGAGGGGACAGAGAAAAGGGAAGTGAGAAAGGGAGCAGGGAAGCCACAGAGTTCTTGCCCAAAGAAGTACAATGCTGATAATAAGGCATCAGCTGCTTCAGATGAGATTGTTAGCTTGAATATTAAATGTACAATGCTCCCATTTTACATTGAAAGGAAGCAAGAAAAAACCAACATAGACCCTGTTAAAAATAACAAGCACAAGGTTGGGTAATACTTTTAAGGAACCACTTAAATATTAAGAATAGGCAAAGCACTGGATCCAATAGCATTCATATTCAGCCAGGGCAGGGGAAAGTTTGAGGGATGGGTGGCAAGTCCAAAAAACTCTGGGTAATACATAAGCATCACCCAGCATCACCCAGCTGGGGAGTTCCAAGAAATAACTTCCCAAGCCCTGAATAAGATGCATTCCAAATCACTGGACTTTTTTCTTTTAATTTAATAAGGCTTTGAATTACTACTGAAATACTTGGTTCTGAGCTGGTTTTGCTTTTTTTTTTTTAAAAAATATTCCTGATGAGGAAATATTTTTCTACTAACCAAACAAAATTAAAAAGATTAATTTGGTACTTATAATGGTGCCTATTAAAAGGCTAGGTATCTTGTACTATTCCAGTACGTAAATGAAACTCAGATTTTTTAAAAAATACAGGAAAGAAGGACTCAATGATTCGTAACATGCTGTGCCACGCCACCCTGGGAACATTAAATCACAAAGAATTTACCTAGCCGAGCAGAAGTTTTGAAGTGGCCCAATTAAGGTTGTCTTCCAGCATTAAATCTCAGCACGGCTGCTGTAGCCCCAGCAAATACAGAGGAAGTGTTTTGGAAAAGTTCTGAGCATCACCCTTCTCTGCAACAAAGGTCATTTGCATACAGCAAAGCGATGAACTCGTTATAACTGAACAAATGAATCCACTGGGGAGAGGAGAGGAGGATGTCTAAATATAACGTTGTACTCGGATTCTTTAGGTTCATGCTAGTTCTGTTCAGAGCTTGTTAAAAAAAAACCTGAAGGCCTAAGGAGGAGAACATGTGACACACAAGAACAATCTGACCCCATTTGGGTCAGTGATCCCAATCGGATTTGTAAGAAGAAACCCAAAAACTCAAACCCCAATAGTAGAGCTGGATTCCCTCAGAGACTGGAGGTAGCAGGAGTTGCCCTGTCCCACTCACATTCCCCATTCGGAAGGGAAGCAGTGTGGAAAGAGGGAATTCTGATGTTTTCTCCAGTCGCTGATCAGTGATAATACTAGGATTCCCATCTTGTACTCCATCTCTTCTGAAAGGACTTTCTCTGTCTCAAGTGATGGAGAAGGTGATAATGGGCAACGGAGCTGAAGAGAACCACCAGATAAGGGTTTGGGTTTAGGGCAGAACTTCCCGAGGCAAGCTGGCCTGCAAGCAATCCAGGTCCTCATACTGAAACAGTTCCTTTCCTATTGTGTGGGCCAGAGTGGGCAAAATTGAAGGGACCAGGGACCATATTTTCCTAGTATCCACAGTGACCCCCCATACACAAACACAACAGAAAACAGAAGTGGTTAATTCTGGTTCCATAAAAATTCTCTTTTGATAGCTGCACTTTGTTTAAAGGAGTGCTGCTACTGCTGGAGCCTCCAGAAGTGGCAGTTTCCCCCTTTTTGATTATTTTTTGGGGGAGAGGATCACTGGCAAGGATTAAGATTTCATGAGGCTATTTATCTGGACATCCAGAAGGCATATACGGATTTACAGGCATAATGTAAGTTGTATATACCCAAAACATGTTGTAAATTAATGGTGATTTATCGTGAGTTCTAATGTTACTGCATTTAGCTTTTTTGTTTTGTTTTTTTGTTCTCTTTGTTAGTTCTATGTAATTTTGTTTTTATTTTAAATCTGAAAAAGGTAAAAGTAAAAAAATCATCTTGAAAAAAATGAAATTTTCCTTGCCACTCACCAATGGAGGGAAAGGAGGGGAAGTTTTCCATTTATTTTTAATTGTTGCTAACTGACACTGCATCTGCAGTGATTTGAGAAAGCTTTTTTTAAAAAAAGCCCTTGCAAAGCATTACTGATGTGTTAGCAACAATTTAAAAGAAATCCAAAACTTCCTCTTCCTTCCCCTCCAAAGGCAATTGGCAAGGAGGTTTCCCATTTCTGAAGGTCAGTAAGTTTCTTCTGTAGAAGGACAGCCAATCAGCTGTTTGGTTCAATCCCAGTGATCGCACATGTTGGAACCAAACTTGAAACAGGCTGATTTCATCTCCACCTGAACAAGAGAAGCCCCTGAAAGGGACCCCAAAAAGATGTGGGTAGGAATGATCTGGGGATGAGCTGGTTCATGCTGGGATTTATGTCATGTGGGGGGAAAGAGTGAGCCAGCCCATGTCCCGAAGGGACCAAACCACAAGGCTGATCCCTGTGAAGTTAGCATCCTTAGTTTAGTAATGTTTAAACAGGATTGTTAGACTGCTCATGACAACTCACTTTGCTTATGTATTAACCAGTCATTAACTAGATTGTAACTGTTATTTGAATCTTGGCTGTGCCTTCTGGGAGAACACCCAGCCTGTTTAGGCTTAGGCAAGCTGTGCAGTCCAGGGTGCCACCAGAAGAGGATCAAACTGGCTCCGGGGGAAACCCAAGGACCACCATAAATCCAATTGAGATTTAAGGGCCACCATAAAGTCAAAAGGCTGTGACAGCATGTAATTGTTATTAATACACCCCTGAAACTTCCAACCCAATGATAAATTAAAATAAAACACCCAATATGATGGTTGAGAGATGGTGCCTCCTTATTCCTGCTGCTCCTAGACCTGCTTGTCAATCTAATGCCATGCGTGGTGATGCCGGCAGCTTTGGAAACACAAAAACAAAGTCAAAATCAAAAGCACTTGGAGTAGTGGGCCACTCCTTTGGCCACCCTTTTTACATTAATTGACCAGTCCGGAAGGGTACCTGCAGCATGGACTAAAGCCATTATAGTACCTATTTTTAAAAAAGGAGACCCCCTAGACCCAGGAAACTACCGCCCAGTCAGCTTGCTGTCCATTATAGGGAAACTTTATGCTCTCCACCTAGTGAAAAAACTGACAACCTGGATGGACAACCATAGGATTTTGGGCCCGGAACAAATTGGCTTTTGTAAAAGTAGACATACACTTGACCACTGTTCAGTATTGGCCCATCTTGCAGAGAAGAACAATGTCATGGGTGGGAGGAGACTGTTTGTAGCTTTTTTCGACCTAAAAGGGGCTTTCGATTCAATCTCAAGGACCCTACTGTGGGCCAAACTGGAAAAATCCTCAATCAATAGGAGACTGCTGTTTCTCATTCAAAAGCTATATCTCAGTACGAGCTGCCAGGTGCGCTATGGCCCTGCTGGGGAACTGTCGGAGGGGATCCCAAATAACAAGGGGGTTAAACAGGGTTGCACTCTGGCACCCTATTTATTTAACCTTTTTATCAATGACTTGAGCGATTCCTTGAAACAAGTTCAAGGCCATCCCCCCAAGTTAGGTTCCCAGCAAATTTCACTACTCCTTTATGCAGATGATGCAGCAGTTCTATCCCAAACCCAGCTGGGTCTTAAGAGGCTCATAACAGCTTTTGCAACTTATTGCGATAGTAACAGCCTGTCCATCAACACCCAGAAATCAAAGATTTTAGTTTTTTCAAAGAGGTGGAAAAGACTGTGTTGGTCTCTACACAACGACACTCTAGAGCAGGTTAAGGAATATAAATATCTTGGGATTACTTTTAGATACAACATGAGCTGGGCAACTCATCGAAGCCACGCCCTTAATCTTGCTAAATGTAGTTCACAAGCAGTGGCTCGGTTTTTCTACAGAAGCGGAGGTCGCCATGTCCCATCAGCCATTCAAGTTTTTCAAGTAAAAACAAGGGCTCAATTATTATACGGCATTCCAGTGTGGATCAAAGCATTCAACTCTGAGGTTGAAAAATTCAATCTGCTTTTTTTTCAGATTCTGGGGGTCCCAAACTGTGTACCCTATTCAGTGTTGTGCCTCGAGGCAGGAGTGGGTAGATTGGAAATTAACGCCTGGACCCAGACCCTAAAGAACTGGCTTAGAATCCTTTTTTGTGCAGACCAACTGGGGTACATGTCTAACATGCTGTCTGATTCTTACCAAAGCCAGTGGCAATCCTTCATTAATCAAAAAATTAGGTCTGTAGGTATCCCGCTTGACCATATCTTGACGTTAGGGCAGAAACAGGCTCTAAGAATTCTTACTCAGAGGCTAAATGACATAGAGAGGCAGGAACTTTTCTCCCTGGCACATAGAACCTGCTCCCCTTTGTCACAAGGTGTGTTTCCAACGTATAAGACCCCCACAGGATATTTAACCTCACTTAGTTCACCACAGGCTTGTAGAGCTTTCATGTTGGCCAGGATGAATGTATTGCCATCAGCACTCCTTCAGGGTAGGTTTACGGGGATTCCGCGCCAAGAAAGATTTTGCCCATGTGGAAACCAGTCCCCAGAATTTATCCAACACGTGCTTTTATTTTGCCCTTTTTATGTTCATATTAGAAACAACTTAATTGCCCCATTGCTGAAGAAGTTCCAAGGCCACCCTTCTAGATGGTTAGTCCAATACTGTTTAATAGACAAGAACTCTTATGTTACAGCCCAGGTAGCAAAGTTTTTTATGGCCACTATACGCAAGAGAGCAGAGATTACCTCGACCATCCATCCATCTTCCTGATGTTTTTACCCATTCGCAGTTTTACTCTTTTTCACTGTTTTTATGATTCACTGTATATTTGCTTATACGGGTCATACGGCCGCAATAAACTTGAACTTGAACTTGAAAAACACAAATCTTATATGAAAGCAGGCACTGAAATAAATCTGTTACTCTATAAAATGCTCCAATATGTTGTCTTTTTGATTCTCCCACCTCCCTCCCTTCCGTTTTTTTTGATGCTGCCAGTAGGCAAAGCCAAGGAAAACCTGGCTACCTCTTTGGAAATGACTCTTTTATGCTACCGCTTGATGGCGCCAAGAGGTTCTTCAAAAACTATTGAGGAAGAATACGAGATCCTTTCTTGAACCAGCCACAGCATGGAACGGAAGACCTAATCATCAGGACTTGACGTCAGCCTTTCCTCAATCCCACATTCACAACAGTGCTTACATCTAACATTATTACCTATGGGGACCCTATTCCAGAAAGATTATGCAGCTTTGCATGCCTCTGCAATAGTCAATATAGAGTTTTTGGTCCTGGATCATTACTTGCTTGCCCTCTTGTTAAGTTATTCATATATTGTAACTGTAGACATGCATTTATCTCCATTCCGCTGTGGGCAGATAAGGAAGACCAGAAGAAAACCCAAACAGTTTCCTTTTCCTCCTGGATGATCTCTCAAATAAGAGATCTAAAACTGACTTTGAGGAGACAGCAGACTAAAAAAAAATGCTACCCCAAGGAAAATAGCCTTAGAGCTACACCTAACATTACTTCTTGCTTTAAACAGAAGCAAGGGGGTAACAGGAAATATATTTTACTGGAGTGCACGTGTCACCAGAAGCGGAGCATTTCACTGCAGAAAATAGCCTAGCTGCAAAAAAAAAAAATAAATAAAGTCATAAGCAGCCCATGACCTGACTGTTTTGTTTCTTGAGGAAAACGTAAACCAAAATTATATTTCAAAGGCAGCACCAATGAGAATCACATGGTTATGAGGAATAAGGAGCTAAAGGAACATGACATTTTGAGAGGCATGTTGAATAGAAAAAATCAAGGCTTGCCATTTTCTTAGCAACGGTGATCAATCAGTAAACCCAACCAGCTAAGCAACAAGTTACCTTTTAAACAATGCAATGCATCGCAGGTCTGAAGTTGTTTTCTCAAGCATCAAACAGAGTTACAGCAAGATCATATTTTTAATTAGTAACTTTCCCAGCTCTAGGGGTAGGGATTGGAAGATACTATTTTAAGATACCATTCCTCTCTCTACTCTTTCGCATTCCTTGATTCAAACCAAACATTTAATGCACGCTTTATTGAACAGTGAAAAGAAATGGCCTAATTTGACAGTCACATGGTAAATATTTCAGTTTTCATGATGTTAATGGGAGAACAAGAAATTGTTAAAGCATCCCAATGAATATCTTCTTGGGTTTCTTCCGAGTTAAGGTTTCCCTAGTGTCTATTTTGCAAAACAACTTTTTTGAATAATTGATATGTTTTTAATTTTAAGAAAATTATAAGAATAAAGGACAGGTAAACAGTCGCCAAACGTATATAGATGTTTTGAAAGCAAGGAGAAGTATTTGGCAATATCATTGTGAGGAGGATATTCAGGAATAGGATTTTACATGAGGAGATGTCATCCGTGCCTCCCTTTAAGTAGCCACCATGACATGATTGATGATGAACACCTGATGATCAGGATTATCCTTTATCATCTGTTTTTCCACTGATGCCAACAATAATTAGAGATGATTTTGATTGTCCCTTCTACTGGAGGCTGAATGACATAATGGCTCTTCTGTCTTAGACACTGTCCAACCTCCAGCAGGTACAGCAAAAGCAGCAGGAAGGTTGGGTAATATGAAAATAAAATACAGCTTACAAAAACGAATAATTTGGGGAGCTGCAGTTAAAAATGACGTCTCTGGTGAGATGAGGAGGCTGAGATGTTTCCTCAACACTCCTCAGCATGCAGATTGTGAACTAAAAGAGATTTGGTTTAAAGGAAGGTCAACCATTTTTGTCATGATTTGGGGAAGGTTTGCCATGCTGGTGGGCAGTGGCAACTCCCTCCTTCAGAATAAGCAAAATGGGTCCTGGCCACCTCTCTTGAATGTAACATAACATAAAATAAATATTCAGAAGTAGTTAACCTGTCCTTCTGGTGGTTCTCTAGGACTATGTGGCTCACTTGAAGATATACAGGTTGGGCTTTCTCCCAAGAGGAATGAGGTGTATATATATATCTTTTTTTTTTTTTTTACTATTTACTAGTAGTTTTTAATGGTACTTGGATGTTTGATGTGTATTTGTTAGGTTTTTATCTTTATTGTCGCTGGGGATTGTTTTGTGATTGTATTGTTTAGTCGCCTGGGGTGACTTGTTTGTACACCGCCCTGAGTTCCCTCTGGGAAAATTGGGTGGTTTATAAGGCCAAGAATAAATAAATAAATAAATAAATAAATATAACTGAAAATATTTTTACCCCTCCTTTCTCCTTGGAAGGACCCAAGGCAGCTTACAGTATTGAAGGACAGTATACACGGTTGGAGACAATGAATAGGCAACAGTTGGCAAGAAACATGAAAGACAATATTCAAAGCTAAGAACAAATGAGTCAAAAAAGGCATCTTATTAAAAAGGCAATATTAAAATTAAGAACAATAAATGAACAAATATCAAGGGGAAAAGAATGCCACTTGGAGAGATAAAAACTATAAAGAGGAAAGCACAAGTAATTCAGTCCAAGCAGTAATGCATAGCAATCCATCCAATCACACACAGACCCCAAAAAACGTTCCCCATTTCTGCTCTAAACCAGCCTATGTTATTTATCAACAGTGTTGAAGAAAAGAGCCCAGGTGATAATTCAGTCAACTTCTGCATGGAGTACAGGGAGGAGGCACCACCTTCTCTTTTGCTTCAGGCAACAACATATCTTGGTCTGGCTTTGTGCTGCTCCTTGTCATGACTCAGCTCTCATCAGGTGGCATGACTCATATTGCCACGAGAAATATTTGACATGGATGGGTCATCCTACAGTGAGGCTGGCTGGCCTGATGGCTCTGTGGACACAAATTGCTCCTTGTGTACAGCAGCAACCAGGTGGATCTAGTTCAGAGAAGTCTTGGCATTCCGCTCCGATTGCATGTCATGGCTCATGGCTCCTGGAAAGAGGAAGCTGGTCTTGCTACACAAGGATGCCACAAGCGAAGAGCTGATTCCTAAGAATGCTGGCATTAGTGATTGAACTGAGAGAGAAAAATATGACAAGAACCTATCATATGTTGGCCCTTGCACATATTAATAAGCTTGCGTTGCCTCCAAATGTATTGCAATATTGAGCAGTAAATACATACATACATACATACATACATACATACATACATACATACATACATACATACATACATAAAATTTACTTAGCTCTATGATAAAATGATAATTTCCTTCTAGACAAACAGTACAATCTCTAATCAAAGCCAACATTTTTGGAGCAGCACTGATTCATCATATTGAAATCCAAATGACAATCGCATATAAGAAGTCAGCAGTATGAGCAATTGATAAATGTTGGGCTACTCTGTACAATAAACCCACATGTCCAGAAGAGTATCTTTGACAAGGTGGCATTTAATCATCTCTGGCTCAATGCTGGAGCATTCGAGAGAAAATTGGACAACCATCTGCCAGATCAGCTTTGAGTTGGATTCCTGCATTGTGCAGGGGTTTGTATTCAATGACATTATAGTCCCCATCCAATGCAATTATTCTATGATTTTTTTTTTTTGCACAAGTGATTCTCGGTGACACATACTAGTTGTCAAGAATGGTATCCACCCACCCCCCAGCATGCCAATAATGACCAAAATGTGGAACAGGATTTGTGTGTTCCAGAATAAGCTTTGGGCCACCTCAAATCCGGGACCCACATTTTCCCAGTATTGAGCTCTGTTCACTCAAAAGCTTTGCCTGGGTACACAGTACCAGCAAGAGCAATCATCTGTGCTAGGAAGAGCCAGAACCACATAGAAAATTATAAGGAACTGTGGAGATATGTCTTCAGTAGCAAACTTTAGTCCATCCCCACAGTACAGGCAGAATTCAATTTCATCTTGTAGAGGCCACTGCCTTGGGCATTCAGTTGTATGACTTGGACAGAACTTTTTAAGTCAATTACTTTTTACACAGTGACTCTCAAAATCCACCTGCTGGCAAAGCAAAGTGACCACACACTCCAGGTTTCAGGAAAGGACAGTACCCTCTATGCAGTGGCACTGAATGCTTTCCTTGGATGCAAGATACAATGGACCCTCGTATAACAATCAGTTTGTATAACATAAAATCTGTACAACATAATAAATTCTGGAGGTAGGGGAAATTTGCTTAACAGAATCACCTATGGGGAGAATCCGTACAATATAAAAATGGTCGCGATTAGGGATTACTCAGTTTTCAATGCATTCCTATGGGAAATTTGTATAAAGGAAAATTTGCTTAACAGAATTTCATTTGGAATAAATTAATTCCTTTATACAAGGTACCACTGTGCTATTAAGGGTAAAGAGCAAGCACAACCTGTCTGCCCAGGTTTTTTTTTCCAGGGGTGGGTCGGTGGGTAGACATTCCTGTGTGTTCTCCCCTGTACAACTGACAGGTAGAAATCCTCAAGGGTGCCGTCCAGCAGCATCCAAAGCCCTGCCTTTTATCTACCATGGCCATGTAGGAAAGTATAAAGAATAGTGGGTGTGCACCCTAGTATTAAACAGAAGACTGTCTCAACCAGCAGAAATATTGTCAGCTTCTTTAAGGCCCAGACTAAAAATACAACAATAGCATTCACTAATTACTGTCTGCATCAGCCTACCACGCTAATGGAATCATGGCTGTTCAGGTATTTCTTAAGGACAGTTCCGTTCCCAAAATCCCACCCTATCTGCAGAACTTGGAAAATGTGCTTTTTTAAAAACCGTATCTCCTAGAATCCTCCAGTTCACATGGCCTATGGAAGTTGCAATTTTTAAAAAGGTGACTACTGTATTTGGCAAGTAAACAGTTTCCTTAATGCCATCCATTGGTGAGGCTTTGGACAGGACATGTCTAAATCACAGCTCCGATGCTCAACTGCATCAAAGAACCAGTCATGTGCTCCGTTTTTGCAGGGCTGTTTTCTGGCCAAGGAGTCCAGCTGTTTTTGTGGAGTGGTGTCGGTGCTCTGGCCAGAATAGGCAAGGCCCAGAGCCAAGCAGCCCAGAACTAAAAAAAAAAAAAGTACAACAGTCAACTTCTCCAAGGGCACTTTGAGGCTTAAAATGTTGCACTGCTGACCTGTCAGTTTCCTTGAGCAAAGCAAATAATGTGTGAACTCCAGCTGCAAAGAGTTTTATCTCCTTGTATAACTTGCCAAGAATGATGTGGTTAGTATAGAAAAGGACCACATTGACTCTGCAGATAAAAGAGTCCAAAACTGAAATAGGATGTTTTGTCAAATTATTTGATGACTTGTGGATTAGTAACATTTTATTCTGACTGAAAACGAAATGAAACATTTTGAGGCTTATTCAACTGTGGCTGTATCCGACACTTTGTAATGGAAAATGCCTGCAGACTTAGAAGCTAGACTGTAACAAAAGCAATGGCCTTTTACAGATAAGAGTGACCCCCTACCATTCATTGCAAACAGTCCAAGAGAAGGCAGTGCTTCACGTAACACTTTCAAGTTCTATGGTACTATTTGTGTACTTAGCTATCAATGCACCTTTATAAATTCTGCTTTAGAACTGACTGAATAATCTCCCTTTCCCAATTTTTATCTGAATTGGTTGGTTGTAGTTAACAAACGCTTCCTCCTTGATAAATATATTCATCTACCAAGTGCTACAAAACTGTTGACAGTTTTTGCTGAGTTCTCTCTCTGGAAACCACATTTCCACGTTTCTGCTGCCATTGTCAATGAACGGGTGGAGTTTCCCTTCTAGTCAATAAAAACAGGAGGTAACCCAAGAAGGTGTGGAGCCCGTTTTATTAGCAATATTGCAGCCCCTATCCAGAGGTGGATACAGATTTCTTTTGTCATCATCATAATTTGAACAGAGGCACGGAGAGGGGAGGAAAATCTTTCAGGACAGCAGCTGTGTGGAAAGACAAGGGAGCAGGGAATTAAAATTAATGTGAGACCTTAATACTCTTGTTTTAGCCGCCCTGAAACAGGACCTGTACACGTGGCCTGGGAGTTATTGTAGTATAAAGCAAACTGGGTCCTTCTAAGAGGCACACTTGTAATTAATTAATATACAATCAATAATAAATTGCTGTAGTTGAATTGGTATTGGTAATTCAAGATGGGCATTATGAGAGATCTCCAGTGACTTGGCTGCAATGCTGTTTTAAATGATGTAGCAACTGGGGGGGGGGGGGGGCTGTCACACATAAATAATGGTACCACGGGTTGGTGGAATAAGTCTTCTCTGGGTGTCAAAAGGATTTTGGCCCTGACACAGCACTTTAAGATTTTGATGTGACTAGAAAAACAGCCAAGTTTAAGGAGACAAAACCACTGAAGACAGCTGAGTAAAATTGGGCAGAGTATATTACATATATACATATATCAGCAGAAAATGTGGCAGCATAACAGCGTGTCATAATACAACATAAGAGAGCATAGTACAGAAAAGAAATGAACTGATTTGCAGCAGAAGCCATCTATTTCCAGATGCATACATTTATACTTCCCATGACCAATCAAGATCCAGATTGCATCATGCTGAACTTAATTGCACCTGAGACATGTTATGTCTTACAGACACTGAAATACACATTCTACATGACTCAGCACCTTTTAACCATTTTGTATAACATGCCTTGGGGTTTTAGATTCATTTTAGAGAACACATGAAATTGATGCACATATATTCATATACTGCATATATATGTGTGTGTGTGTATATATACTCTCTCTCTCTCTCTCTCTCTCTCTCTCTCTCTCTCTCTCTCTCTCTCTCTCACACACACACACACACACACACACACACACAGAGAGAGAGAGAGAGAGAGAGAGAGAGAGAGAGATTAAAGTCTCAAAACACTTTTGAACAGCCACAATCCAAATATGCACTCCTATTGCATCAAGAAATCCAGGCTGGCATCTTGGAATCAACTGTATAGTGCTTACCAGTCTATTGTGAGGTGTATCACTACTGGGCTGGTATGCGTGCAGGAAGTAAGCAGAATAACTAACAGTGCAATCCTAGGGATGTCTATTCAGAAGTAAATACAACTGACATTCTCCCTGGCTTATCCTGAGGGTGAATGTGGGCGTTTCCAAGCTATTTTGTACCAAAATCTATATAAATAAAAGGTGCAGCTGTTCAATCAAATACAGGCATCTATTTCAGAGATACAGTATTTTTCAGGAATTGAAGTTAAAATATTTACTCAGTGGAAAACATTCCCCTCTTTAGTTAATGTGGTAATTATGTGATTGTGAATTATCTCTATTCAGAGCTAGTCATAGCACTAAGTAGAATGAAGGTGTGACCACATAAACATTTGTCCCAGGTTAATGGATGCTTTTCTATACCATACCCTGGCATTTAAAACATTGTCACCATTCATATGCAAATATTAAATTATCCTTGGAAGTTGTTACAGGTATCCACGTGTCACACAATCCCGCATTCCTTCATCCTTCTTGGCCATCACCATCACAGTCTTACCCACCAGTTTCTCTGGCATCAGATCGCTTTCTTTTTAAAAATATTTAGCAAGTGAAATAGTGCTGAATTGACAATACATTTGAATTTGTACTGTATTGATTTAACACTTTGGTCCTAAACTAGGGAAAATTAAGAATAAAGTTTGCAAATTATATTCCAATTATAGTCTCCACTATTGCAAGTGGAAGGTAGATAAAAGAGTAAGGTTCACTCTCATGCCACACGCCACTCTGCAGCAACAGTGATGTCACCTGGAAATGCCCAACAAGGGTCCAGGTCTGCTACAGGCCATCAAGTAAACCAAAAGCAAGATAAAAAAAATGCAACTGGATTGCTTCTCTTAAAAAAAGGTGTGCTGGCTGAACAAATTACAGTGCACAGTCATACAAAAAGATTCGATCTACTCACAATTAGCACAAATGCTGAGTAGTTGACAGAATAAATATTGAAAGAAACAGTGCGAACTGTGGCAGGAACAGCAGGACAAATATTTGCAGGACAAATATGTGCAGTTACGTCCAACTACGGATTTTGGGAGACTGTGAAAAAGCATGTTATTTTTGTTTATTACACCTGTGTTAAATTCAACGGTATAACTTGGGCCCTTTGTACATGACCCCTAAACTCTGCAGCAAATGGCTGCCAGCTCCGGAGCTTACAATTGTTTCCCCACCAGCTCCGGAGTTTGCAGGAAATTAAGTGCGACCACGCCCACCTAAGCGCGTCCCAGCGCACTTTTCTTGTACCTGTTCTAGAAGGGTGAAAATCCCCAGGTCCGGATTTAATCTGGTGAGTGCGGGGCTCTCCTCGCTTCTGTTTTTTTTTTGCCTCCCGCCCCTTTAAGAGAAGGGGCGGGAGGCAAAAAAAAAAAAACAGAAGAGAAGGAATCAGGACTACGGGGCTTCGACCGGCTTCGGAGGTGAGCCTGCATTTTCCCTCTCTTTCTTCCTCCCTCCCCTCACGCAGACAGGATCAAGGAAGTGCGGAGGGGTGGGGACGCAGGAAGAGCAACGAACCCCCAAGATCCCTGGTCCGAATTTAAGTGGCCAGCGGATCTTAGGGGTCGTGTGAAAAGGCCCTTGGAGTGGGAAATAGCTGTGAGCTAACAAATCCCTAACTGGATTCCAAGTTGAGTGCTGGTTGTTTGATTTCAGCTAGGGAGTCATTTAATTAGAGGCTTTTTGCCATTCTAAGCTATACTGTTGTACTTACATCAGCGTAAATGTTCAATTGGATTATTATTATTATTATTATTATTATTATTATTATTATTATTATTATTATTATTATTATTATTATTAATTAATTAATTAATTAATTAATTAATTAATTAATTAATTAATTAACCACACAGCTATCTATGCTGGATTTTATATTACCAATCACTAGTCGAACAGGACTTTTGTGAAGCTAATAGCACTTAATTGCCAATCCAAGAATGAACCATCCTCAAATGTGTTATATTACAACAGGGAAAGGCTGCGACATATGGTTCCTTGGGAAACCCACTGTGAGGATTACAAAAGGAACAACAGACCCCGAGGTAAGTGGCAAATGATGTTAGAAAGCCCTGGGACTTCAATCCTGCCACCTCTGGCTTCACTATGCAGTACCACTGCTTTTGAAGCAATGGGTTCATTACAATCTTCCAGCCATTTGTCAAAAACAAGCATTCCACCTCTGAGCCATGTCTCTTTCCATAGGCCCTACTAGAACTCTATGTTCCAGTTCCACCCTAGATTTCCATAAAGGCACCCGTATATAATACAGTCAAGGTGAATTAATATGGGCACAAGACTGGAAAACATTTAACACCCACCAGCTTTTTCTTTAAGCAACAAAATGCTTCCAAATTTGCTGTGAAAGATTAAACTCCCAGAGAGGGAAGATGTTATGCCCAGTTTCACTCAGGAATGTACTTTTATGGTTGAGTTATAAACTTGTGAAAATAGAATGTTGTAATATGAAAACTACTCGGTTCAGAAATTACAAGGTAAGAGATCAGTGCAAGATAAAAAGGCTCTCAGATGAAGTGTACACAAAATAATAAGGGTGACATTGAGTTTGTCAAGAAGACTGGCTTAGGACAGGATAAACTTGTTTTGCATTCTACAATGGAATACTTTCTGAAACATGACATTGTATGAGGAATACTGTTATATTGATCCATCTGCTGTAGAATGAAGGGCTCACCCTGACCAAACTATGAGTCATCCTGTTTGTCTACACATCTGCATGAATGGTTCCAATCCTACGTACGTTTTCCTGAAAGTAAGGCCCAATGAACACAGCATCATTAATTTGTACTCTGTCAAGTTCCCTCAGAAAAGCAGTCTTTTATTTTCTTCTTTGTTTTTAATATGTCAAATAATTTTAAAATAAAAGCCTTAATGACAAGTTGAACTGGTCAAATCAACTCAAGTTTTGGTAAGGGTCTGTAATGAATAATTGACGGTTCGAGAAACTCGGTTTGGGATCTTGCTGTCAGACTGGCTCCTTCTGCAGAATTCTGCCCACATCACCCATGCTACCACGCTGTCTGTCTTTAAAAAACAACGGAAGACATGGCTATATAGATTTGCTTTCCCTGGTCATTAATTACCCTTCTCGTGATCTGATTTTTCAATCCTATGCCATGTTTGCTGATCCTTATTTCTTGAATATGTGTTTACGATTTTACTGAAGGTTTAGCTTTGTGTGTTTGTTATTTGTTTTGCTATTTTATATTGTAAATTGTTCATTTTGTTATGATGTATCTTTAACTGCCCAGACTAGCCTTGTTGTTAGATGGCGCAGAATAGAAATCCAATTAATAATAATAATAATAATAATAATAATAATAATAATAATAATAATAATAATAATAATAATAATAATAATAATAGGGCCCTTTGCCTCCTTTCCTTTTCTGGGGGGACCCATACTTCCATGGGTCTTTCACCTCTTTGCACACGAACAAGACAAAACTTCTCTTTTTCTAGGACTGTGTGACGTTCCATTCTGGTCTTCTGTTTCTCAGTGGCTCCTTATCTTTGGATCAAGCTGTATCATCTCATATGATACAAATGTTTTGTCCTGTCCCTGTCTTTGCCGTGGGTTGTTCCTTCTCAGCCCGTTGCCTCTTGTGTCATTTTTCCTTCAAACATATGACTCTTTTGGACTTGGTCTTTAACAGCCTTGTTTTCTTTCTGTTCAGCTTTCATGATTTTCCAACAATCCTGCAGGCAAAAATTGCACGTGTATCATGTTCTTCTGACATCCTTTGTTCCTTCAAATAATAATGCTATGATTTTTTAGCTAGAAGTGGGGAAGGGTCTTTGGGATCTTGCATCAGTTTATGTGGGTTCCTTTAATATTATCTTCCAGCAGCTTCTATTCTTTTTTCATGAAAAACAGATTTTTGATGGTGTGAATGGGGAATTAACAGGGATAGGGACTTGCAAGTCATTGCTTGCTGTTGAGCCCAAATTAAGATGCACTTGCAACTTAACTTGTACTTGAGTCATGGTCTTTTGACTCTGACTCAACTCAGGGCTTGGAACCATATAGTGCAGGCTGGGGTAGTGCAAATAGGATTGCTTGAGGACAGGGGGAAGACCAACATGCTATTTGATGTGCTTGCCACAGCCAAATGGTATTTCAACCTCAAATGACCCTCTGGCTCCATATGCTGTCATTTTCACACTTCCTCTGCTCCTTGGCAGAGGGGCAGATGAAGTAATGTTTTGTGTGTGTGTGCTAAATTATTGCTGATGTGCTGAATCATTTAGCTGAAACTTTTAAAAAAAAACATTTATCTTGTGTGTAATGCTGACGAACTATGGCTGCCAGCAGTTTCTCAATTGCCACTAGGCATGAGGGAAATATTTTTTAAAAAAATATTTAAGTGATACAGCATATCAGTGATGGTGATCTGGAAGCTGAGTCATGGCAACTGGACTTCTTTTCTCGAGAGACCGAAACGTTTTGCTGCTTTGTCAGTCTGAGGGAAGTTAGTGGCGAAACCTCCAGATTTCTCTCTCAAGAAAAGAAGTCCGGTTGGAGCCTTGGAACTTTAACATCTGCACTATTTTAGTCCATTTCAAGTGAAAACACCCTGTAAGTTTTGATGTCCTGAGGGCAAATTGGTCCATTTGTTGTGTGGCCTGGGGGCGGGGAGTGAACCAAACTACCCCTGCAATGCAAAAAAAAAAAAAAAAAAAAAAAAAAAAAAAAACACAGCAGGACAAAAGCCTGTCTGATCATGCCCTAAGACTGCCCTAAGACTGCTCTCTGTCTCTCATGCCCTAAGACTGCCCTAAGACTGCTCTCTGTCTCTGTCAGACTCAAAACCACACTCGTCTTAAGCTCTTTACACAAGAGTCGCACTGTATTTATTTTTAAAGACTTCCTTTCTGTAACTAGTTATTCTCCCAGCCAATAAGAACCATTCTTACCAACACAGCAAGTTTTTCACTCACCCCTCCCATCACATACTTACCAAGCCAGTGTATTTCAGATAATATACCTACAATAACAATATAAACAATACATAACAATACATTATAATGTAACCAGAATGCACAGAGAGAGAGAGACAGAAAGACAGACAGAGAGAGAGAGGGGGATAATTTGTCTCTTTATTTTTTTTTGCTGTGTTTATATGAATTTCGACCAAGCAACCACCCCAACTAATCCTTTGGTATTGTAAATGTTGTAGCATTTGTAAATATTGTATTGCCAATCTGTCTCCTTTAGGCAGAGTCTTAACGCTGTGTGAATAATTTGTCCCAAAGACAATGGAACAAGACACAGATTCTTTGCCCCCTTCAGTTTGGATGCACTTCAACCTCATAAAGAACAGATCTGATACGCCCTGGTTCAAGTGCTGAGACTTGAGAAATCAAGGCTCATGTGCTCACTGAGCTGTCAGTCTTACTGTATGTTTTTGGGCCCAGTACTCTCAGCCAGACCTAACTTCCAGGGTTGTTGCTGTGAGAATACAGAGCAGAGACAAAGGGCCATCTGTACCATCTTTAGCTCATTTGAGGGAGAGTAGGATATTAAGGTAACCAGAAATAGTTGTTTTAAACAATAATCATATTCCAATTAGCTTACAGTTCCACTTGTGCTGTTATGAGGTTGACACTTTTTGAAAGAGGAAAGTACTGTATTTTCAGATTTTTCTAGTACCTTGGTGAGATCACATTTATTGTGTACTGCATTCTGGATGTGAAAATACCCTCACATTTTCAATGCCCCAAGCCCTTGTATAAGCCGAAAGACAGGTAAGATGATTTCAGACACTAATGTGAAGGATTTAGTTACCTGTTGAATTATTCAGACATGCTTGCAGCTGAGGAGCCTGAGAATAAATAGGTCTAGTTCTGCTACTGACAGTTAACTCTAGCCCCTTGTTGGTACCTGTAACATCAGATGACGCTTTCACAGTACAAATAAAGGACAAGAGTTTGGTTCCTAGAGTGAAGGACTAGTAGCTAATGGTTCCTAAAGTGAAGGACTAGTAGGATTCAGATATCATATCTGCAGCCAAGGATAGTTTGATATAAACCACAGATGGAAATGTTACTTTTTGAACCAGGGTTAAAGGCTATGAAACAGGCCTATATATATATATAGCTATTTTAGTAACCCCCAGTATATCACAATATAAGCCACACAAGTTATATATTTAGAAGTAGAAAATACTCCAATTGTATTTACATGTATATCTGGTCCTAAAAAACTCTGACTCTGGTCAAGCCTTTCCGGCCACTAAGAGGGGGGGGGACTTCTGTTACAAAATTTGGCTGAGCCAGCAGTCTAATTATTTTCGTAGCTTTGAAGCTCTACACAGCTAATTGCATATACGTCAGCCAAGAAAAGTTTTATCTCTGTTCCGAGAGTTCAGCAGCTGGCATACATCACGGTACTAGTCTGTGTGAGTCAGTTCAAACATCACAGCAATTAAGACATTTAATTGGTGTCAGGAATACAAAATAAATGACCAAAGATGTCAATTAGTGTTTGATGCATGTAACAAATGTATATGACGTAAATTCGGATGGGCGGAGGGGGAAAGAGTGCTGGAAAAACCTTATAAAAATATCTCCTTTCGTTTTCTGGGTGGGACTTCTCACCAGCAAAAGTGTGGAAGTGCCCTGATTGCAATCAATAAATCTTCTTTTCTGTCTAAAAAGACTCAGATTGCTTGTTGCATTCTGCAAAGCTATTAGCACGCCGGCAATGAACCCCATAAATTGAATTCATTCCTTTCATTTGGTGGAGATGCCGGGGAATTTTGCCGCTGCTAAAGAGGCTTGTAGAGTCTGACTCAGGTCACGGTAAGAAGTCTGTGCTGATTAATTGAACCTAGTCCGGACCCTCAAATTTGTGAGGAGGTTCACTTTGTCAGTACTGGATGGGCTACCGGACATGAGAGGAAACCAAGTGCCGGCAGGAGGAATTGGAGAGGACTGCGCAAAAGAAATCTGGTAAGAAGAGAAAACTAGTTGTGGGGTGGCGTGAGTTCGAATCTAACAGCTCTGTGGAGTGGAGAAGATTGCGGATTCTTATGAGTCGGCCCCGGGGAGGGAGGAAGACGAGAAGGGACAATTGTGTGTCTCTAGCATCCCGCGGACCAGGGAGGACTAAGAGTTGAGAGACTCTGAGGTCCCCCGAGGGTGGAAGAGAGCTCCTCTCGAGTAACCCTAGTGTCCCCCTCCCCAAGTGTTTGAAGAATTAGAAGCAGAGCACTGCTCTGGCTTCCTCAGAGGATTTATTAATGTTTGAATATATATGTGGGTGTTAAGTTGAATTCTTTTTGGTAACCACAGGGAAGTGGCCATTCCCTGTGTCTTAAGCAGGGGCAAAGACTGGCAATCTTTGCCCCACAATACCAACGGAGTTCCACCATCTTCGTTTGATTTTAGAGAAGTTAGAAAGATCTATTCTTAGGCAAGGGATCGCAGTTAACTGGGGAAACAGAAATGTGGGAGAGTTGTGTATGGTTGCTGAATCACATGTTGGCGTGTATGATGTGCATTTGATTGTTGAGGTGTGAGTCCGTTTGATGCTTGTGTGGGAGAAATCATAGGAACACAGTTAGACCTTTAAAGTAAACCTATGGGGATAAATTAGTGCAGTTTATGCACCCCTTTTTTGATGTGCGATGTGGTAACATTGGAATTCTGCCACCAGAAGTAATGATTTTAGTATTAAATGGAACATGAGTAAGCTTTAAGAAGAACCCCTCTAACTAGGATGAGGCAGGACTTTACCATCTCAAATTAAGATTCTAGCCCTCAGGGAGGACAGACCAATTATGACCTGCTAGCAAGAGGTGTGTGAATGTACAAGGACGTGCTTAGTTAATTAATATAAGAGACTAAAAACTCTGCCAACTAGGAGACCCTCCAGCAACTTTGATAATACCAGGGGAATATGGGCAGTGAGAAAAATACTTTTGAATACTCAGGGATAAACAACATCCCGCATATTTTGTGACTGGCTGGTCACGCAACAAAATTTACCAGCTGAAGGGATATTTTACAAGGAAAAAAATCATAGGGTATCTGAGTAATGCATTTTTAGTAAAACTGGGTAGGAAACCTGAAAGATGATGGAAGGAAAGGCAGGATGGTGAACTGAAAAGGTATAGAGGAAGACAGATGAACAGAGTAAGTGGAGTAGAAGGAAGGCAGCAAGACAGAAGTGGGATGGATAGGTATGATGTTGAGGGAACGGGAGGAGAGCACGGAGCATTGAGGGGACAGGAAGTGCTAGATGGGGATGCGTACCCTGAATTGCCTTATTCAAGCATTCAGGAGGTACTTCCATCCCGCTACGCCAATGCCCAACTCCTTGGATATGGAAGCTTTAAACAGAACTAAGGGTTGCTATGCACCACATGAGGAGATAGGTAGGGACGTTATTTCTGAACTATTAATAATCAAAAGCAGGGAAATCAAATCAGGGGCTGAGCCCCTTCTGGCAGCTGGCCACGACAGAAAGTAGAATCAATGCCTTTTTTTTTCCCCTTCTCCAAAAGTAGTTAAGAACATTTGATAAAAGACCAGGCATTTTAATTTCAAACACAGGGAGATTCTCAGGACCAAACTGCCAACAACTATCCTACTGCGCAAGTCTACCTTTTTTTTAGACGAAGGAAAAGTGGGGAGAAGATCTTAGTCTCTCTCTCTCTATCCTATCTAGGCATTATTTGCCTCCCCATAGATATAAGAGTGAAGGAAGAGAGAGAAATTCTACATGTTCACCTAAGATTTTTTTCCCCTCCCTCCTGATTTAAGTAGCTCTGTGCATTCATTACAAAAGCCACGCTTCTCAAATTAGGCTTAAGCCAACAACAAGATCAATAGCCACTGAAAGGGTGAATTGCCCCTTTGTTCCAGGGCATTTCACACCTAATACATTACAGAAGTAATTACAGGAGATTATCTGCTTGCCTCAGGCTGTAAAAGGCAGCCGCGGGAGAATTTAAAAGTCGACAGCCCCTCCTTTCTCTTTCTGCTCTCGGGGCCCCCTTGCAGGGCAAGGCAGGATAACAACTCCCAACACCTCCTTTCTCTCCCAAGCCACTTGATAGAGCTTGGACGCAAAACTTATATTGAACACATCAACCTAATGCATGCATAGCGAAGGGAATAAACTGACCCCTAAAAGCCATAAGCCAGTAAATTTTATAGGCAATGGCCAGAAGGTCACTCCTCTCCACTTCCGGGAACGACCACAATTTTCCGTGCTGCCTTAAAAGCATAAAGAGGTGGCTTCTAGCCGACTTGCAGCATTTTTTTTTCTCCTGGATAGGGGGAGAGGGAAAGGGAGTCTATTGTTTAGAAAAGAATCCAGAAATTCGGCCCCAAAACGTCACGTTTTAATTTAATTAAACCCTTGGAATCAAACACACCTTTCAGGTATTTTTGCCAAAGAATAAGAGGTGAAAATCTTGTTATCAGAAACTTTAGAATAAAAGAATTCTTCGGAAAAAGGACACAAGAGAAACCTGATTATTTTTTTTTTTTTTTAGGATGTGACAGCACACTAAAGCCCCTCCCCTCTTTGTAAGCTGTCCTGCAAGCATATTTTTATTTTGCCTTTGAAGTAACTTACAAGTCAATCCCAAAGCGTTACAGTTAAGGCAGGCTTAAACACTAGAACTTAAGAGGAGCCTTGCTTGCCCAACAGAGTGCACAAATTTCTTAATTTGATTTTTAGAAGATATGTTCAAACGCTACTGGGATAGTGATTTTACTTGCGATTTTAATGACTCTTAAGAATATAAGAATTATCTTTTTGCCATAGGCGGTAAAAGGCTCGCCTGGCCACTAAAATGTGCATAGTGTATTGGTGCAGCTTTTAAATCACACCTGGTCTCAGGAGCTCCCTGAGGAAAATGAGGCTTATTTTCTTTTTTAGAAAACAATATGGACTTAACGATTTTCTTTTTCCTTTTTTTTTTGCACATGAAACCTGTATGTAAAGGGCAAGATTCCCTATTTTAAAGGATGGCTCTGCAGTGCACATTATTAATTTGTTCCAAATTTCACAGGGAGCCTAGTAGCGTGGCTATGGAATATTGTTCCAGCTGAACTTGTGCAAAACTACTGAAGTGCAGCTGTGTACTATGGCCCTTTTTCATAGCCTGCACTACACTGTGCCATAGAAATCTGCACACAGTGTACTGCATGTAGCACTATCACACCTGGAGATCTGCAGATTGCTTGGCCATTCTTGTGTGTGTTTGCTTGTTTGTCTGTCTGTCTGTCTGTCTCTTTCCACATGGGAAGACGCTGGAGGAAACACCCTGTTTTGCATCTCATGGATATTCTGCCAGCTACACCTTTTTGTTGTCCCCGTGTAGGAGAGCAATTTGACTTGGGGATGGGATCTGTGGTTGATTAGGGACACCTGAGCACCTACACCTTGCAAGCGCTCATTGGGGCCAGCTGAACTTGTGCATATCTCCTGATGTGCAGAGGTGTCCTCATCATAGACCCCCCCCCTTACTTCACGTACTGGTTTTACGAAGAGGAAAGCTTCAATCTGCCTTTTACGACATTTTTTTTTCCCGAGACTGTCAGATAGACTATACCACCCTGCCTGGCAGCACAAGGACAGCTGAGGGGCCATTTTGTGTGTGTTTGTGTTCTGTGTTTGTCTGTTTGTGGTCGTGTGTCTGTTCTTCTCTTACCCAGGTACATCCTGGAGGACGGGCTTTGCTCTGGGAAAACGCCCACCCGTTCTTTATTTTTTGGATCACGGAGTCGGTCGGGTTTGGAAAGCTGCCGCCGCCGGTCGTAGATGCTCAGATGGGGACCCTCCTGTCCTCCATTCTGCCATCCCTCCTGGACCTCCCCTCCCCGCCTTTGATGCCTTTGATGATGCCATCTTCGTGATGACTTCGCTCCGCGAGTTCGATCGATGTGGGCTCCAGGATCCAGTGATGTCAGCCTTTTTCACCCAGCGTGACCCGTACCCCGCGACCGAGAGGGAGTGAGGCCTGACCGGTGACGCCTTCTGCCCTCTGCTGTAGATTGCCCCTATGCCTTAGATGACTTCACCCTGGACGGCGGGCGACAACATGAACCTGACCTGTGGTCACCCATCCTTGCTCATCCTTCCCCAGATGACAGCGTGCGTTTGATACTTCGGAGGGTCCCAAAGCAGCCTGCGGATTCACTTTCAACTCAGGTTGACAGATTAAAATCCTGTCTTCCTGTCTCTCATTTTCTTTTTTTTTCTCTTTTCTTTTCTGTTTGTTTATGGGGGGAGAGAGTGGGTCTGAAACAGCCACTGACTCTTGTTTTGGATTGCGGCCAACAGACTTCACGTCTGCAATTTAACCCCTTTTTTTCACCGGGACAGAGACTTGGGGTTTAACTACTGCTTTCAGACCTTCATTGATGCCTGTGCGCGTGCCCTGGATCACCATGAACTTGGGTTGCCACACACGCACACACCAGCCTCCCAGCATCCGACAAGTGAGCGCTTATTTTTTTTTTCCTGCGCACGGTAGGCTCCAGAGCAACTTTACATATTTACATTACCCTGTGCTCGATCTGGTAGGAAAATGCCCCACGGCCTTAGAAGCCTTGCAAAGGGGACGTTAGTTATTGATCACTATTATGATATTGTTTATTGTCTATTATTGATAGTCACTGTGAAAACTCTTACTGAAGTGCTTCTCTGGATGTGCCTTTTTATGTAATGATCATGCTTGGCCACTGAAAATGCTTTTTACTCACAAAGCATTGAGTGCCAGAGATTATGACTTGCCTTTCTATGCAATTTGTATTGAATGAGAGACATTTTGGTGCCCATGGGTGTTCACGAGCCTTTATACCAAAGAAAAAAGTGGCTTTATGAAGTAGCTATATCTACATTATTTTCTTCACCAAAGACACTGATGAACTAATCTTGGCCCCATGTTTACGGGGCAGATTTTTGTGTGTAAACTATCAGCCACAGAGACATTTCTGACCGGATTTCAACGGCTCATTCATGACTTTACCATGAGAAATGTATGGCGCAAGGTGGGTTTTTCTAAGCACCATCTAGATGTGTCTTATGCCTTTTTCAGCCTTCATGATATGTATATTACCTTTATTTAGTATCATTGCAAATGTCTATCAATTGAGAATGCACACACAACTGGGTGATTCTGCACAGCCTGCTATTATCTGAGTTTGAATGCACACCACACACACCTAAATAAGGTTGGAAAAAAACCTGGCAAAGTAGCCTGGCCCACATATTTCCTTGGTGGGCTAAGAAGGGCATATTTTCCTTATAAGTATTTGGTTTGCAAAATGAACCTACAGTGTGGTGCTTTGTTAGAATTCAGGGTTCTCAGCCTGACTACCAAACACACAAACACGATATCTCACATGTGCACTGCTGTGGCAGGCAAATTTATTTGGGTTTCATGATTGTCCTAAAATAAGGTAATGAACAAATCTGCTGTTTAAAGCATGTTTAATTATCGCTTTGGGACGGGGATCGTGATATCCAAGTCTATCACAATATTACCAAAAATTCTTATGCCAGCCCCCTTCAAAAGTTGAGAATTTGGGATCCTTGAGAAGTGTACAACATGGCCTGGGAGGTTACCTTATACTGCTGTGACCACGATGCATTTCTCCAACAGGGGAAACTTAAATGCTGTGGTCCATGGAACATATCCATCCGTTGCAGTCTGTGGGTCTGACCAGGGGGGTCTTCTTACATCCCAAGCATGGCAACACTTCATCTGTTAACTTAACATTTTACTCTAGAAAGTGCCCTAGTGGATTAAGGGGTATTTCTTTGTCATTCACCTGTTCAAATGCGTCCCTCACCTTGAGACGCCACAAATCATGTTGTGATACTTCATTTTTTTTAACTGTGCCTATAAGCCCTTTGGGAAAACAGGGTGGGAAAAGTTTTCCTGGCAGCACTGCCTACACTCTCGTCAGGAACACTGAACAATCACTGAGCCATGATGACACCCCTCTCCAAGGGAATGAATGGTAAGCAGGGAAGCTCAAGCAATATTCACGCTTATGTACATACACCTTTGATATGTCTCTTTGTCCCTTACCAGTCTATCACAGGAGCCACAAGGGCAACCTTTGGAGAATTTACTGGCGTAAATTTCCTTAACACGTCAGGGGGGAGTAAAGGCTATGAAACAGGCCTATATATATATATAGCTATTTTAGTAACCCCCAGTATATCACAATATAAGCCACACAAGTTATATATTTAGAAGTAGAAAATACTCCAATTGTATTTACATGTATATCTGGTCCTAAAAAACTCTGACTCTGGTCAAGCCTTTCCGGCCACTAAGAGGGGGGGGGACTTCTGTTACAAAATTTGGCTGAGCCAGCAGTCTAATTATTTTCGTAGCTTTGAAGCTCTACACAGCTAATTGCATATACGTCAGCCAAGAAAAGTTTTATCTCTGTTCCGAGAGTTCAGCAGCTGGCATACATCACGGTACTAGTCTGTGTGAGTCAGTTCAAACACCACAGCAATTAAGACATTTAATTGGTGTCAGGAATACAAAATAAATGACCAAAGATGTCAATTAGTGTTTGATGCATGTAACAAATGTATATGACGTAAATTCGGATGGGCGGAGGGGGAAAGAGTGCTGGAAAAACCTTATAAAAATATCTCCTTTCGTTTTCTGGGTGGGACTTCTCACCAGCAAAAAGTGTGGAAGTGCCCTGATTGCAATCAATAAATCTTCTTTTCTGTCTAAAAAGACTCAGATTGCTTGTTGCATTCTGCAAAGCTATTAGCACGCCGGCAATGAACCCCATAAATTGAATTCATTCCTTTCAGGGTCACCAGTATTGTATTTTTAAGAAGCAGATTTCACAACTGTACCTGTGCCCTGTCAGGTCAACCCTCCACCCCTATGGCCCAAAAGCCAAACACAACTCCTCAGGTTAAGTAGTTCCTGGCAGTAGGGCCTACTGACTTTCGGGAATAACTAAGGTGTTTTAACATGGTCCAAGCAGTTTTAGTTATTGAAACCAATCCCCTCCTAATCCTTAAATAAAGCTATGTGACTCTGCCTGTCTTTAGCATTAATAAACACATGTACAAGATGTCTGTGAACATTCTCAGTCATCCAGGTGAGGTTGTCCAGAAGCTGAGTCATGGCAACTGGACTTCTTTTCTTGACTCAACTTCTGGACAAACACATTACCTAATTTTCTGTTTCTATTTGCATATCTGTCAGTTCCCAACTGCACATTTTATATCTACTGTACTAAAAACAAACAATCAAACAAAAACTGCCCAGAACCAACAGTCAACATTACCAGTAGTCTGACTGATTAGGGGATTATGTGAGATGTAGTCCAAAAAAGTCTCCCATCTTCTGATATGAAAAGGAATCTAGACCCTGATTCAGATGGTATACTGGAAGCTAGCGCAGTTGAAAGAATTGTGTAACTTACAACCTAACTCAAGACTAGACTAAGTGATACCTTTAGGCTATTAGTAAAATAACAAAAAGTTGCTAATATTTCAATGACAATACCCTCTTTTCTCAAAAAAGTTCAAGCATGGCAAAAGATGGATTTGCCAGGTGTTACTTCTTAGATGTAGAGTTCTTGGCAAGATGAAAATAAATGCCTGGCAGTCTCTTAGTTGAGGCAGGAAGTAGAGATGTTGTAGAGCTGCATCTGAAGTTACGGGTTGTGTTACAGCCCCAGTCCTTCCAACAAAGTGACATAGGTCATGTACACACATTCACGCTCCCTCTCCATGTGGCACTTCAAAGCACATAGCCACTGCTTGGCCAGAGAAGGGGGAGGGTTGGTACATAAAACCCATGTGTTCCATTTGGGGCCTTGGGTAAAATTTAGAAAAATCCACTAGATGTAGCCAATTGGATCAAATTTTTTAAAAAGGATATTACATAGTGGTTGCAGTCTTGTGCTCCTGTTGATGGTTCATTCACCTTCTTCTTGGTACGTATTGGGGAGGGGGGCTCTTCCTTGGTATTTCAGTATTTCCCGATGAAGCAAAACAAGTTGGGGAGCCATGCAGCTGTCACAAAAACCAAATACAGTACAAGACTAGACTACATGGTACCTAACTGCGCTGGTGCTCCAGAAAATATATACACTGATGTGCATGTAGAAGTATCTTGGAGCATACTGTGACCACTCACAATCACCAGTCTATGACTGTCATATCTGTCACGGCTAGATTTCTAAACCAGCCAGGATTTCATTGAAGCTGGGTGTTCTGGTTTGAATATCAGTGGTGAGTTCTACAGTAGATTATCAACAAGGATATAAATATTGTGGGCCTGAACCTGAACCCTGTATTCATCACAGTGTTCCGTCAAACATCTGAGATTTGAGACAAGCAAGAGTTTCAGAAATCATCCACCAACTTTTTTTCCTATGTCACCTAAGGCCCTTTGTACACGACCCCTAAACTCCGCCGCAAATGGCTTTAAGCTCCGGAGCTTAAAAATGTTTCCCCACCAGCTCCGGAGTTTACAGGAAATTAAGTGCGACCACGCCCACTTTAGCACGTCCCAGCGCACCTTTCAAGTACCTGCTCTCTGGAGGTGAAAATTCTTTGATGCGGTGTAATGATAGTGAGTGTGGGGCTGTCCTTGCTTCTGTTTGTTATTTTTTGGCTCCCGCCCCTTTAAGAGCTACTTAAGAGACTGGAATGTTGCTGGGGCAAGAGCGAGAGGCAGAATGGAGGTGAGCCAGGTCTCTTTTCTTCCTGTTTTTTCTCCCTCCCCTCACGCAGCCAGCAGCCAGGAGTGCGGAGGGGGTGGGAACACAGGAACAGCAACAAACCCCTAAGATCTCTGGTCCGAATTTAAGTGGCCAGCGGATCTTAGGGGTCGTGTGAAAAGGCCCTTAATGTGGGGACTGAGATGGTCAAAGCAGGGAATTGGTATGACAGGCAGCCAGCATGGAGGTGGATGGGTGCAAACAAAAACCTTAAAAGCAGTCCCAGCATGATGTGCTAGCAACCCAAGTGTCTCCCTGCAGCTACATAGAATCATAGAGTGGTGTGGCATTTTATTTTAGTTTTTTTTTTTTTTTGTGCAGACTCCACCCCCTATAGCCTGGGGGGGGGGCACAGAAAGCGGTAGCCCCAGGGTGCTATTTAAAAAAAACAAACACTAAAATATGTAAGATATGTGGTATTTCAACAGATATACAGTATTGCACACTTTACACCCAAATTGAAAGTTGTCCCAAGAGGATCTGGAAGTTGAGTCATGGCTACTGGGATTCTTTTTCTTGAGAGATAGAAACGTTTCGCTGCTCATCCAAACAGCTTCCTCAGTCCAGTAGCCATGACTCAACTTCCAGATAAATTCACCTGGATGACTGAGAATCTTCACAGACATATCCCAAGAGGATCCACACACCAACCCAAAGCCATGTGACTTCCACATAACATTTAATTAATTTCAAAAACCCCATCCAGCTCCGGATTTACAGTACAGTGTTTCAAAAGAAACCGCACCTTCACGTGACCTGGGTTCAAGTTCCTGCTCGGCTAAGAAAACTCACTGAGCAAGGTTGGCAATGTAGTTTGAATAAATAAATCTTAAAGGTAAAACCACTTCTTAAATATCGCACATGCTGCACCTTGAAAACCCTGTTAGGATCGTGATAAAAACTAACAAAAAGTCGCATTATAGTAACTTGAGACTCAGTGATCTCATTGATTCCTCTGATTAGGAAATGAGGGCTCGATTACGCTCTGTTAATAATGGAGGAGGGACGAAATGTGTCTTCCTTGTACCAAGTTTCTTATCCATGGTTACTACTAGTGACGACTGCCGGCTTTATTTGCTTTTGTACCTGCGCTCACGCGAGACCCAAGTGTGTGTGTGTTTTTGCAAGCAAGCGACCGAGAGCCGTGGTTAGATAAAAGCGTGACACTCTCTGCGGTGATTTTACATGACATACGGTAGAACGAGCGCCTTCCTTTCAACTCTACGTCACACCACACCGGATGTTTACAGGGCTGCACTTCCGCACCGACGACGTCGTCGCCTCTATGGTCAGCGGCAGCCGCCCAGACATTCTGACGGGGCACTGATGCGCCTGCGCGAGCCGGGGGCCCCCTTAGGCCGCTCCTGCCGCCGCCGCCGCCGCCGCCGTATGTGGAACCGCACCGGCGGGCGGCGCCGAGGGACGGCAGAGCGGCCGCGGCCGTAGAGGGCGCCGCACCTTCTTTCCTCCCTCCCGCGGGTCCTGCTGCGCCTCTGCCGCTGCCGCCTCCGCCCCGCTCCGGGCTCCCCGCCGCGCCCCTGGCTCCCTTGGGCTTCTCCGTCGGCAAATGGTGGGGCCGGAGGATGCCGGAGCAGCTCAGGGCTGGCGCAGCCTTGCTTCCTTCGGGCCGGGAGGAGGAGGAGGACGAAGAGGAGGAGGAGGAGGAGGCGGAGGCGGACGACGACGACGACGAGGAGGAGGAGGAGGACGGCAACCCCAACGACGGTGGCGACACGGCGAAAGCGGGCGTCGTCGTCGTCGCCAAGCGCGATGGGCTCCGCCGGGAGGGCCCCGAGGCCCGGCTGCAGCGCTACTTGGCCGGCAAGCGGCGGCCCAACGGGGACGCTTGCGGCGGAGGCAGGATGACCAACGGCGACGCCGGCTTCCTCCTCCCGCCTCTGGAGAACCCGCCGGCCAGCCCCGAGGAGGAGACGCCGCCGCCGCCGCCGCCCTCAGCCTCCTCCTCCTCCTCCTCCTCCTTCGCAGCAGCAGCAGCAGCAGCAGCGCCGGGAAGAGAAGCTCTTGCCCAACGGCGGCGGCGGCGGCGGCGGCGCCTTCTTCCTTCCCGGGGCCGAGCGCGGGAGCGCCCTGGAGGGGAGGCCGAGGGAGGGTTGCCGCCCCTCGAGGGTGAGCCGGGCCAGGTCCCCGCCGCCCTCCTCCTCCTCCTCCTCCTCCTCTTCTTCTTCTTCTTCCTCCTCGGGCAGCCCTTCGCCAACTTCGGAGCCGGCCGAGCGCCTGCCTTCCCCGGCCGGGGCTCTCCCTGGCTTGCCCTCCTTGGCCTTCATGGACATCAGCCTCCACTCCCGCAACACCTTCGAGGTGAGCCGCCGCCGCCGCCGCAGCGCCCCTGAGCATTGGCCGCCGCCGCCTGTGGGCCAGGCGGAAGGGGAGAAGCCGCCGCCGCCGCCGCCGCCGCCGCCGCCCCAAGTCCCGTCCGTGGCCGCCGCCGCCGCCGCTGCTGCTGCTGCTGCTACTCCCGCCCGGGACCCAGGGGACCGGGCCAAACGGATGGGCGGCCTCGCCGGCACCAGCTTCGCCGATTTCTTCGCCAGGTAAAAAAAAAAAAAAAAAACAAAGGGTCCCTCTCAAAAGGCTCCCGGGACGGGGAAGGGACATGGGGCTGCAGGGACGCAGGCATCATCACCCTGTGGAGGAGTAACAGGGGACCTTCTCGAGTCTTGCTTTGTTGCCGCTCATGTCCTCGGGGTTTGCAGATGTGCTTGGACTTCTTCTCCTAGCTTGTGGAATCGCAGGTGTATGGCTGTCCTGGAGATTTGAAGGATGTGTCTCCTCTAGATCCCTTAATTGCCCTAAAGGGAACGGGTTTCCTGTAGTTTTCTGGCTAGCACCCTAGCGGTTTAGTCTGTCCTGGTTAAAAAAAAAAGATCATGGGAGTGGCCTGCAAGTTAAAAGTTTAATCGTTGTAGAAGTCTAAGTCACACATGAATGTTTTGATGCGGTCATTACAGTACTTTCTCCTTACTTTTCTTAAATTTATGTATTTCATGCCTGATCATAAAGGATAGATTCTTTTTGAGGTCTCTTATTACCACCTCAGTTCTGTCTCAAAGTAGGAAGTCGTTCCTGTAAACATGAGTCTGCAGTAACGTTTTATACCTGAGTATTGTGCTGGTGAAATTGAGATTGTTCTGTGGACATAATGCTGGGATAGATTCTATACTCCTCAAAACAGCTGAGTCTGATGTTCATAGCATTGTTTTGCACTGAGTCTTTGACATCCAAGCAGCTTTTTTGGTTGGATCTTATGGATCTGACTTCTGTGTTTCTGTGTAATTGCTATCAGTTTTCTTACTTAATCAGTCTGTTAATCGGCAAGGTGAGATAAACATTTGCATAATGCTCTGCTCCAGTACTTCAGTTAAACATTTCCCGACAGGCACATGGTATATCTTTGTTTAAACATGGATTGCTCCTTGTGACGTCTGGAAGAACACACTTCGATAAATAACTGGCACTTAGTTGATTGAGCCTATCCAGTCTCTCTGCATTTTTCCAGAGTGATTGCCCAAGAACAGTTGAGTGCATTCAGTACTGTTACAAAGCTTACTTGAACTAGTTAAAATGCTAATGAATTATAATAAGTTCCTCTTTATTATATTTCACTGTATGGTCATATATCATTTTTCATTTTTAGTTGTACTTAAGATAGCAGGCTTCAAATTCAGAACTTCTATATAAGAGAAAAAAAATAATTTACAGTTATAATCCAGTGATGGGATTTTAAACCGTTCAGCAAAATATGTGACAGCAAAAAAGTTAACAAACTCTAAGAATGAAAACATATACAGTAATGTTGTTTGCAGTGAAGAAACTTAATGTTCCTTGTTGTTTCTTTGCTGAATTTTATATTATTCATTTCCTTTAAGTTAGGATATCTTAGAAGCAATTTTAAAAGCATTATATTTCTTCTGCTGTCCAAATGTTTGATGCCATCTTGATATTTACTGCCCTTTTTCTCTTCTTGAACAGCTATTGTGGGAACAGCTACTTTGGAGGTTGTTCAAAAACGCTTATGTAGTCTATAGCATCTGAAATTCTCACCCATCAGAATATAACTTTGAGTAATGAATGGACAGGTTTCTCTCTCTTTTTAAAGTTTTTTCAGTATCATCTACTGATTTTTTTTTCTAATTGCATTTTTGATGTGTCTGTAAACTCCTCGTGAGTAACATTGTGCTCTGATACAAAGCAAAAAGTGTTCTGCTTATATGCCGCCCCATACCACTTCAAGTAATCTCTGAGCGGTTTACAATTTTAATTACAGTATGCAGGCTACACATTGCCCCTCCCCCCCAGCAAGCTGGGTACTCATTTTACCAACCTCGGAAGGATGGAACGCTGAGTCAACCATGAGCCAACTACCTGGGATCGAACCCCAGTTTGTGAGCACAGTTTTACCTGCAGTACAGACATTTAACCACTGTGCCACGAGGCTCCAAGAAGCCTATCTTGAGTTAAAATGTAAAGGATCGTGTGTAAGGTAATACCGTTGTGAAAGTTGGTTGTACTGGCTTAAGCAGTATCCTGATATTGTGTGCAACAAATCTTTCATGATACTGGATATCCATACACTTGAGTGCATGTCTTGCTTACTGTATTCCTGGGTTTATGATTATCACAGTTAGTCATCTTACATTGACTTGTTACAAAAGTTGACATACCTGCTAGTACTAGCTTCTGGAAGTAAGGAAAGGCAGAGACTGTGCCATTGTATTGTGTTCATTAGTAAACTGTAACTCTCCTTGGGATGTTTGGTGTAAGAATTGCCTTACAGCTTTTCATGTTCTGAAGTTGTCTTGTAGCTTTCATGTATCGTATATACTCGAGTATAAGTCGACCCGAGTATAAGCCGGGGGCCCTAATTTAAACCCCCCAAACTGGGAAAATTTATTGACTCAAGTATAAGCCTAGGGTGGGAAATGCAGCAGGGCCTGGCAATTCCTCCTTTGTGAGCTGGGTGTGTGTGTGATGTTTAAAATGACTTTTAGCCACCGAGGCAAGTGCTTGAGTTGGTGGCTAAAAGTCATTTTAAACATTGTTCTAAAATGACCTTTTAAAAAGTCATTTTAAACATGGGGGGGGTCAGGTGAAGTGGCGCACAATGTTTAAAATGACTTTTAGCCACTGACCCAAACTTGCCTCAGTGGCTAAAAGTATTGACCCGCATATAAGCTGAGGACCCCTTTTTTCAGCCCAAAATTAGGGCTGAAAAACTAGGCTTAGACTCGAGTATATACAGTACTTGTGCATATGAATTTTTATAGCCATCCGCTACTATAAGTCATGATGTCTTCATTTCAGTCAGGATTCGATGTCCAAGCATACAGAAGGGATATTGTGAGATTTATTTGTGAATCTCATTGACCCTAGTTTTAACAGCTCAGACCAGTAATGTACAATTACAGTAAGGAGCATTTCTGTTCAAGATAACAGCTATTCCATTGCATCTCTACCTTGGCTACTCAGCGTGCTGTGGTCACTAAATACATTTGGTCTCCATGGTATTGCTTTTGGGTTTCCTTCAGGTTTTCTCTCCTTTGCTTTCTTTTCTGCTTCTGCAGATCTTAGGATTTCTCCAGAGCTGCTGACCCTTCTTTCCTATGTGCCTCTATGGGCTATATGAACAGTAAACTCACCTTTGACCATCAGAAATGGATGAGAATTACTGAAAGCTTTATTTCAGTTTTGTGAGTCGATTTGTGCAGTAAGGTTACCTTAAAACTGAACACAGAGCAATAGACACTAACACTTAATTTCTCCTGACTACTTCAGACTGTAAACAGGTATTAGGGATGTGACTTTCTTACTAACAGTAAAGAAAAAAATGAAATAGAGTCTTATTTTCATTTTCATGTTCTTTCTTTGATTTCTGCAAGAGGGAATATATTTTATGCATGTTCTCTTCCTTCATTTAACCTTGGTTGAATCAATTCACTGTCAAACTGCCTGGAAAAAAATTACTGCAATAGTATTGCAGGGGCTCTTGTTAACAGTGAATCAAAACATCTAAGAGTAAGGAGTTGGAATTTTGAAGGTATAAGAGGGCCTGGGTAGGATGAAACTCAGTGGAAGTGCTTTGATTTAGTCATAGTCCACAGCTGAGATCTGCCATGCCAATCAATATAAGACTTTAGAACTCCATTCTTCCTTTTTCCACATCTCTTCTTACAGCAGGATAAAAACTCCAGGTTCTTCCTAATAAGTTGCCACTAAAGATACATGTGCATCCAAGAGTGTTCTCGTTTTTAGTCTTCTTCTCTCCCCCCCCCCCACATACACTCCAATCCTCACTCATGTCTTCCAAAAGATTGTCCACCTGGGGCTGCAGCATGATGAACAAAAGCTTAGCATTTTGCTAGTCCATGGAACTCACAGGCAGGGCTGGCTAACTCCTCCTCAAAAGCTATCAAGACAGCTCTGCTTGGAGGGCTTGGTGCAGAGTAGAAAGCAGGTATGCACTAAGAGTAGTGACAAAAGCAGTGAAAGGTTTATGGGCTTCTTCCCCCAATCCTCCAGTGGACTAGCAGCTCCCTTGAGGCAAAACTGTGGTACCTTCTTCCACTTCTCACTGGTTGTGTGATCTCCACTGGCCAGTACTGATGCCTCAAGTGTAAGGTTCCCCCATAGAGAATGAGCAAGTGGCAACAACATTTCTTGGAGCTGTTCCTCTCCCCTTCCTCCCCTCACCCCCAATTTCTCTTGTTTTCTCTATGCCCAGCAGTGGTGATGGCTGCAGCCTCTGCTCTAGACAATTGGCTATTGAGAAAGTAGAGCAGGAAGTTTAGGAAGCATGGCCAGACATTTTGGTGGTGATGATGAGTCTCAGTTTGGTGATGATAGTGGTCACTTGTCTGCCCGTGTGTGTGTGTGTGTGTGTGTGTGTGTGTGTGTGTGTGTGTGTGTGTGTGTGTGTGTGTGTGTGTGTGTGTGTGTGTGTGTGTGTTGTGTCATTGCAGTCGTGATCGACTCTTCGTGACCCCACGTCCATGGAGTTTTCTTGGCAGGAATACTGGAGTGGTTTGCCAGTTCCTACTCCAGGCGCCGACAGCACTTTTAAGATTTCTTTAGGGTTTTGGGACTACTACACCCCCCCACATACACCCCACCCAAGAATGTGTGGAAATAAAATGAAAGAATCTAAAAGAGCCAGACACTTTCATTTACAATGAAAGGACTGGTACAAAAGACATGGAAACTAAACAAAAAACACATACCCTGAAAGAATCCAAAATAAACAGCATTTCTCCCTAGTACTATATCTGTAAATTTTGGATCAAGAGCTTTATAATAATAACTGCGCCACCATCGTCGTTTTGGGTCAGAGTGCTTAAGAGGTTAATTTTGACTCATCTTCCGATATTCCTGGAAAAGAACATATTGTCTCTAGACCTTTTCCAATCTAGGTTCTATCCCATTCCTAGGACAGCAGTAGTCTTGTGCCATAATAGGCACCCCATGTAAGGACTGTAACAGTGAGAGTGTGATTCATTCATTCTGAGTTTATTTCTCAGTTATTTTTTATACCACTGACTGTGTCCTGGATTAGATATGTGGTTTGGGGAGCACTGTTTTTTAATGGCCCTTGGCAATGCTGCTGCAGACGTACCCTTGGTGTCTTACTACAGTATTTAATATATTTATGCAGCTGCTGAGTATAGTAATTAGTGTACTTGAAGCAATCTGCCATTAGTATGTGGTGACACTCAGCTTGATTTCTGTTACAGCTGAAAGAGGGCCAGTAGATGGAAGTTGACTCCTAACAAGACTGAAACAATGCTTGTGAATGACTATCAGGTCTGAGAATTCCTAGTTGTGATCTCCCATAATAAAGGAACACATTTTCTGGGTGCATTGCTGATAATTTTAGGTCCAAGTGGTCTCAGTGCTTTAGGTTGATACACAAGGTATACTTGTGCTTGAAAATTGTGAACCTGGCCATTGTGAGCTACATATTCTATACACTGTAATAGCTTTTGGGGTTGCCTTGCTGTTCCAGAATCTGTAAATAGTGCAGAATGGCAACCATTAGGCTACTGATGTGGGCACCGTGCAGTATACATATTATATATACATGTTACTGGCTGTCCGGCCTCTTACTAAGAAGGATTTGTGATGCTAGAGATGGGCACAACTGCTTTGGTGTGGTTCATTTCCTGGCTGAAAAGCTGATCTGAGTGCCCACTCAGCAGCAGGGCCTGGAGAAGGTGGGACAGAGTGCTGTGGCTAAGGGGTGTAGAGTGCTGAACTGTGGATCAGCTGTTAAGCTGGGAAGTGAACTGGGCCAAACCAGCAGTTTTTGCACATCTCTAATGGGTATTAATACACAGGATCCTTTGAAAAGGGAGACAAGGCTGCTTCGTGGTACGGATCTCCTATATTAGCCTCCCAGACCAATTGTGATCTTCAAGATAAGCCTGGCTGTCTTTTGGGAGGCTGCATACAGTATTTCCAGTTGGCAGCAGTATAGCGGTAGGTCTTCTCTGCAGTGATATCACCTCTGCGAAATGATCTCTGTGTGGAATGTCTGGCCGAAGTGTTGCCATTTTACATGCATTTACTGAAATTGCGTCTTTCTATTCTGGCTTTCCTCCAACAGTGAACTTTTTGAAACTCTTTGGCAGGTTGCATTTTATACAATTGCTTTATGGTGATGTAAACCACTTCAAGATTTATGCAAATAGTAAGCATTATTAATACATTTCAAATAAATCTATAACAAGCCTTGAGCAGTTGTATTAGTAACGGAGTTTGTTTCTCTGTTTCTGGAGAAGGGGTAGTGAAAGTTTTATCAATCATTATCTTTTTAACAGTTACGGTAAGTTACAATAATTTCATGTGCATATAGCTCTGATCACAGTTCTCAGGTTTGTTTGAGTCTAGTGCCAGAATAATTTTACTAATTAAACATTAGGTTACTGGTACAGATTATTAAACTTAGAGGTAGGTATTCAGGTTTCTTGATAAAAACAGACTTTGAATGTTGTAGTGATCATGTTGCAGTGATTATATACTTATTGTGAAAATCTAAATTTCTAAATTATTGTGTCAACCAAGGCACCTAAAGTACTATAAAGTACACATTGGAAATAGCCTATTTGGCATTAGGCACATCTATTTATTTCATTTTGGTTGATCTGACATAAACATTTTTGATTTTAAAATCCTCCACGGCTTGGGACCAGAGTACCTGTCGGAGCGTATCTCCCAGAGGTCAACTGGGGTCAAGGCCATGAGAATGGCACGGGCGCGCTCACTTAGGGTGGCCACAACCAGGGAGGAGCGGAAATCGCTCACGCGTAACCGAGCCTTCTCTGTGGTTGGCCCCACGCTGTGGAATCATCTTCCTAGTGAGCTGCACCTAGCACAGTCCCTGCCCACCTTTAAAAAGGCTTTGAAAACCCTCCTTTTTAAAGAGGGTCTTGTGGAGGGTCTCCCCCTCCTTATTTTACTAGTTTTCTCTTGTTCTCTCTTTTTTTATTTGTTATATACTGTTGGTTTTATTTAGTTGTAAACCGCCCAGAGTTCTGTCCGGAAGATGGGCGGTATAAAAATACAATAAACAAACAACAAATAAATAAATTAATAAATAAAATTACCCTTTTTATTTATAAATGAATTTTGCTACTTACCATGTTGATTCCAAGTGAGATTTGGTATGTAAGGACCAGTAAATAGACACAAATACCTAAATATAATCATTGGAAACTACATACTACATTATTCAAATTCTTATGAAAGTGTTTAAAATCAAAATATTCTGATCTTTCTTTTTTGTGGTTTTTGTGTTTTTTTAGGCTGAAATACGAAATACTGTTCCTAAAGAGTAAATCCTGTTGAACATAGTGGAACATGTAGTATCTCTGAATACACATGCAAAGGGTTGTGCTGTAAGATGATATTTAAGTCCATTATAAGTTTTACATCTTCTGTGCTTCCTCTGTTTGCACTTTAACAAGAGTTCAGAGAAATCTGTTTTGAACAGTGTTTGTGTGTGTGTGTTGTGTCGTTACAGTCGTGACCGACTCTTCGTGACTCCATATCCATGGAGTTTTCTTGGCAGGAATACTGGAGTGGTTTGCCAGTTCCTACTCCAGGCGCCTACAGCACCTGGTATTCCTTGAAGGTCTCCCATCCAAGTACTAACCAGGGCCGACCCTGCTTAGCTTCTGAAATCAGGCGAGATCAGATGTGCTTAGGGCATCTAGGCAGCTGTCGAACAGTGTTTATCTTCCCTAGTGTTTATCTTCCCTAAAATTAATACACGAATACCTTGGTTTATGAGCATAATCAGTTCTGGAAACATTCTTGTACCAAAACACGCTTATATCAAAGCAAATTTCACCTTAAGAAATAATGGCGAGTCAGATGATTCATTCTGGGGAACCCATAGACCATATACTGGACATACTGGCAAAACTCACAAAAGAAGTTGGCTAAAAATCCATGTCCACATCATGGTTTAGGTAGCTGGCTGTGGAATCTGCTCTGCTTGGGACTAACAACTGGATTTTACTCTGTATTTTAATGTGATAATAATGAAGTGCAATTTGCAGCTTATACAGACTTGACTAGCTGCCTCATGACTAGAAGTAGTTTGAAAAAGTAAGAAAGAATGTTGGAAACAAATTAAATAAAAATATAAATATGAGGAAAAATAAAATCCTAACCTGCATGTTCCTGACTGGTGCAAGGGAGACCTCAGTTCCTCTCTCCACCCTCTGCTTTGGAGGCTGCCTGGGATGGAACACTAGACCAGTGGTGGTGAACTTTTGGCACTCCAGATGTTTTGGACTACAACTCCCAGAATTCCAAGCCTCTATTGCCAGTGACAAAGGACTGTGGGAGTTGTGATCCAAAACATCTGGAGTGCAGAAGGTTCGCCACCACTGCTCTAGACAGTCACCCACAATCCAAAAGGGGGAGGGAGGGGAGAGAGCCACCATTGGCTCACTTGTGATCATGTGACCTTCTCCAGTGCTTGTATATCAAGTCACTGCTTGTTGATTTAGGCAAATTTTAGAAGAAATGTTTGCTTGTCTTGTAAAATGCTCTTAAACCAAGTTACTCTTAAACCAACTTTTACTGTAATAGTGATTGTGTAGAATCAATTTTCAATTGAATTATGAATTAAGGATGAGCACGAAACGAAAAAATAGTTTCATTTAGTTCCGTTTTAAACCCCCCCCCCGGTGTTTCATTTTGTAGAGTAAGTACAGTGGTACCTTGTATAAAGGAATTAATTTGTTCCAAATGAAATTATGTTAAGCAAATTTTCATTTGTACCAATGTCACCTAGGAATGAATTCAAAATGGATTAATCCCTAATCACAACCGTTTTTCTGTTGTAAGGATTCGCCCCATAGGTGATTCTGTTAAGCGATTTCCCCCTATCTCTGGAAATGTTTTCCTTTAAGCGGATATTCTGTTGAACAAACCCCTTATTATACAAAGGTCCAATGTAATGAAATATTTTTAAAAAAATATTTACGTAACAAAACAAAACAAAATGAATCTTCCATGGCACCAGCGCTCTAGCTGGTGCAGTGGGGGTTTCAAAAGCCTCCTCCCCCTATACCTTGTATAAAGGAATTAATTAGTTCCAAATGAAATTATGTTAAGCAAATTTTCCTTTATACAAATTCCCATAGGAATGCATTGAAAATGAAGTAATCCCATTTTTATGTTGCATGGATTCTCCCCATAGGCAATTATGTTAAACAAATTTCCCCTATCTCTGGAATTTTTATGTTGTACAGATTTTATGTTATACAAACTGTTTGTTATACAAGGGTCCACTGTATTTAGAAAAAATTGCAATGACAAGACTCTATTATTCTTCAGTTGAATAAGATGTAAATAAGCTTCCAGAGACAGTCACCAGCTATTTGCATTTGACCAAAAGCAGCATTGCGTATATTGAACTTGTAATTGGTTTTTCAGTTTCATTAGAAATTTTCATGTTTATATTTCTCTGATGATTGAAATTTCTGATTCTTTCAGGGTAAAATGTGGGTAAATGTTGGTATTTTCATTTAACATTGAATGAAATTTCATATTTAACTTAACTGCATCGAAATAACAGGGCTTGTTTCCTTGCTACTCGTACATATGTACTGATACAGTAGGATCTAGCTCAATTAGTTGAAGATGTAGCCATACACTTTGAATGAACAGCTGTGGTAGTGCTTCTTGAGGATTGCATCTGAATGTGGGAGAGGATTATTTGTTAATTTAATAATTTGATTAAATAAATTATTGTGTTTTCTATTTAGTTGATGTGCTTAAGAGTTAATGAGGAAAGCAGCCTTCTTAAGTGTCCCTTTAGACACGAGGAAGTGAAATATTGGGGTATATGAGTTGGTTTCCTTAAAAATTTCAACATAGTGCTGATGCTATTGAAATGTGTTAAATGACTTTTCAAGGAAGGCAGATTTCTAGTTCTGTTTTAAAGACTAGAATGATGGTTGGTATATGATGGTTTAGGACAGGGCTGTCCAACTTTGAACGGCCCGTGGTCTCCCTTCAGCTTCCAAATGTCCTTGCGGTTTATTCTTTGAGCTCTCGAATGTCCCCGCAGTCTACTTTAAAAAGTTCTCGCTTCGCCGTTGCTCCGAATTAGGAGGGCAGAGACTCGGCAAGTAAAGGAACAAATCTGGACCAAACTTGTGGGTGGGTGTGTGGGAACCCCCCCCCCCGAACATGCCGCTGCTGGCGGCAGATTGGGAGGCTGGCAGAAAACTGGCAGGCTACTTTAAATGGCCCCATCGACTATCGGTCGCCCGGGGTCGACGCATTGTGCAGGCCTGGTTTAGGAAATAGCTGATGTGTAAAAAAAACCAAGTACTGTATCAGTGTTTTCTTTAATTTAGTCTTAGTGACACTATAACCCATGTTTTTTTGTATGTCTTTTCTTGTTTTACTAACTATATCTAACTGATCATGCATATCGTCTGATAGAAACATGCTTGTAAACCAAAATCAAAGCAAATTTCCCCATAGAAAATGATCCCCGTTTTCCCCCTTTTAATTTTCTTTCCTGAAAAAGTGGAAAATTGAAAAAATAAAAATAAAAATGATTATTTGTTTGTTTGTTTGCTTGCTTGTTTTAGGGCAGGGCTGTTCAACTTTGAACAGGGTAAGGTCTACTTTTCCCAGCCCAAAGTGCCTGAGGGCTACTACACTAAAACCTCTACTTATGAATTCCGAGCACATTGTCATAAGTAAAAACTTTCATAAGTAGAGCAGCGGGAACAGATTTCTATGCGCCATGGCCCTTGAACTGCCTCACTGGGCTGAGACAGTGGTCTGGCAGATCCAGAACTTTGCTGGGGCAGTGGTGGTCCTTGGGATAAGGGAGGGAAGGGTGGAGAACTTATCCCCTCACGTTTTTATTGATGGCCGGTGGGCTATTTTTGAACCCTTCATGGGCTACCAGTAGCCCGCAGTCTACCTGTTGGGCAGGCCTTTTTTAGGGTATTTTTACCCCACCTTTTTCTTTGCAAAGGACCCAAGGCAGCTTGCAGCAGTGAGGGATGCAGTCCAGTACAATTAAGACATATTCAAGTATTGAGAACTACAGCATCCTATAGCATCAAAATACAACATTATATTAAAGCTACCAGAGAACGTGCACAGTTAGAGAGTAAAATTCCATGTGAAGTTATGAGTGAGGGAAACTAACATTGAGAACATAGTGTCAGTGCAATCACAAAGCCTATAAACACATGTGTTCTTGTATGATATATTCATATAAAAGCCACACAATAGGTAGTCCATCATTCAGGGAAAGCTTGCATGAAAATAATGTTTCATTTATTTATTTATTTATTTATTTATTTATTTATTTATTTATTTATTTATTTATTTATTTATATAGCTTGTATGCCACCCACTACCCAAAGGTCTCTGGAATTTTAACGTGATGAATACAATATTTTAAAACAGGGTGTTCAAATATTTTCCAAATCATTTCTAAAAAATAAGCATAGTATCAGATTACAGTATTCTAATTTCTGTGCACTGAGGACAAGTAAGTCCTAGGTTACAAACTGAACTCTCTAGTGCAAGAACAACATCTTCTTAGGAGGTGCTGCGATTGTTACAAGAAAAAGAAAAAAGATTCACTTTTGTTTTTGCATGTGCGTGGATATGTTTGGTTCTGTTCTGTCCTCTTCACTAGGTCTCAAAGCACTGGAAGAAAATACAGAGCAATAAATTTGCCAAGCCAAATTGCCCATAGTCATATTTTATGTTCCTAAGTAACCCCAGTATTTCTGCCAAGAAAACTCCATGGACATGTGGTTACGAAGAGTCGGTCATGACTGTAACAACGTCACACACACACACACAGAGACACACACACACACACACACACACACACACACAGACACAGACACACACACACACACACACACACACACACACACACACACACACACACACACACACACACACACACACACAGTAACAGAATGACTTTCAAGCTGTGCTAATGTAGCATTTTTTCATTTCCCCCCCAAAATTATTATTTTCTCCCCGACAAAAACCGGGAAAGCTTCAAAAGTTCTGGAAGTTTTGCATCTCTATCTGGGGCCCCATGTTCCATTATTTCCTATGGGGGAAATTGCTTTGGTCAGAATCCAATGGCTGCAGCAGCCAGGGCCCAGCCATTGAAACCCACGGCATGGGCTGGAGGCTGGGCGCAGGCCCACTGTGTGGACCGGAGGCCAGTGCCTGGCCCATGACAAAGGCCAGAGACTGCCGCTGGGCAGTGCCAGGCCCACAACGAGGGGCTGCCAGCGGCACGGGCAGTGTTGTCTGTGCAGGTCCTCAACGGCAGGATGCCAGGGGTCCCTCTCCTTCCTCCTTCCCTCACGGTCCGGCTCACTACTTCTTCCTCCTCCGTCGTCGCCATCTTGGGAGCCTTCTAGGCTACATCTGGGTGCCATCCCAAGATTGTGGTGGTGAGAGTGAAGAAGAAGAGCTAAGTCAGGCCATGAGGGAAGGAGGAGGAAGATATGACTGCAAAACGAGCACCTCTGTTGCTCATCTTGCAAGACATTGCTCGCAAAATACTCATAAACCAAGTACCATTGTATGCTAATGATTGAGTCTGGAGCCCATGAATGCCTGCTACATTAGAAGACACTAAGTAACTGGTATGTAGGCTTTTCACATTTGTGTTCCTCTGAAGGAGACCATAAAGCTCTCATCTGTTGTGTTACCAGTGAGTTTTGTTTTGAAAACACTTTGGAGAGTTCCACCCTGATCCACTATGTGTATGTGTAGCTTTGCTGGTGGTTGTATTCATAACCTTTGCATATCTTAGTCTGTACCTAACAAGATGGAGTTGTATTCAAACTGTATAGAAGGGTAACCTCTTTATGAAGTAGATTGTATTCGACAATACTGTGTCCAGCTATTGCATGAGCTGCCTTTCCTGCTTATTCTCCCACCCGATGTCTTTGAACCCCAGGCCCATATAGAAATCCAGCTTTATAGATTTATCAGGGTGGATTTGATTTAAATAAAAGAAATCATATGTTTTGACAATTTAAGTTTAAAAAATGATTTTGAAAATTTACATCATAATTTCAATGTGTTGCCGCCATAATTAACCTGTAAATCAGCCAGAGAGTGCTTTAAGCACTATGGGGTGGTATGTAATTAGCACACTTTTGCTTTTGTTTTAAATCAACGATTTTAAAAATCATTGATTTTTATCCACCTTGGGATATTGGAGAGTACCGTACGTTTCTTTTCACTTATTACATGCTAGTATTCTGTGGGGAGGGAAATTGTATGCAAGAGTATAAGTTGTTTTGCCCCCCCCCCCGGTGTGCCCAGACAAGAGGATTACCTAGTCAGCAAGAACCAGATTGCAGACACTGGGAAAAGAGGAAACTGCAGATGCAGCAGCATTATATGTTAACCTCAAAGCAACACTCCAAACATTGAACATATTGTTGCTTTTCCCTCATCTGGCCTTCAGAGGTACACCAGTTATTGAACAATTCAACAGAGGATCCATAGCACTTGGCTACAGGTTCTCTTTTTTTCTTCTGAGTTAGAGCTGGGAACGCTCAGGCACCCAACAGCTATAGCATATTATATTTTCTACATAGGTGCTTGCCAAGGAGCAGTTGCTGCTTGCCCAAACAAGTCCACAGCAGGTTTCAAGTCAGGATTAAACTTGCAAGGGGCAGAGCAGTGGCTGCATATGAAGAAGAATAAAAACCTTCAGAACTACTTAAAAAACATTTTCAAATCTAATTTAGAATGGTTTTCTTCTAATGTGCTAAAAATGACTGGTTCTACTGTGTAGAATATATTAAAAACCTTACACTATTACCTTGGTAAGTACTAATTTCACAAATTATTGTTCAGCTATTACCAATTGAAAGGAACATAAATAAAAAAAAGATTTGGGTTTGGCTGTGAATGTTTTTACACCAATCAAGGAGAAATTAATATCAGTCTGAGAAATTTCGCACATCCTCAATAGTTATATCATTTCCCACCAAATTACCACCTCTTTTTCTTCAAAATGTTGAATGAGAGTTCAGATATTGCTGGGACCACTGCTCTGTTTTAGAAACAATATTATGTCATCTTGTTGACAACTCAAATAAGCCAGTTTTTTTCCTCTTTCCCCCTTTGCTTGCATTTTAATCTAAGGAAATGGAGCTGAATTTGCATGGGGTACCAGCAGGTGATCAGGAGTTGAAACAGGGAGAGGTGTGAGAGAGGAAAGAATTATGATTTCTGTTGACACTTGGAAGCTGACTGCTTTTTGTTTATACAGCTAATATGACTTTATAGAGATGATTCCCTATTACAATACCTTTATCTTTAGAGCAGCTTTTGTAAAGTATATTAATGGAATTCTTTTGCTGGATTAATTTTCCCGTCCTATAGTGGCTTGGTCAGAAAAGCCCTTCAGTTTTATAACTGATATTAACTGTTATCTATTGGAGAAGAATATCCATAGTAGATATATCTGGGCACAATTCAAAGCACTAGTTTTGACTAAGGGCCTTTTTACATGACCCCTAAGATCCGCTGGCCACTTAAATTCGGACCAGAGATCTTAGGGGTTCGTCGCTCTTCCTCTTTCCCCACCCCCCCTCCGCACTTCCTGGCTGCTGGCTGCGTGAGGGAGGGAGAAAAAAGAAAGAAAAGAATGCCGCTCACCTCGTTCTGCCTCTCATCTCTGTAAAAGTGGCTCTTAAAGGGGCGGGAGCCAAAAAGCAGCAAACAGAAGCGAGGAGAGCCCCGCAATCACTATCGTTGCACCACATCAAAGATTTTTCACCTCCAAAGAGAAGGTACAAGAAAAGTGCGCTGGGTCGCGCTAAAGTGGGAGGGGTCGCACTTAATTGTCTGCAAACTCCGGAGCTGGTGGGGAAACATTTTTAAGCTCTGGAGCTGGGAGCCATTTGCAGCGGAGCTTAGGGGTCGTCTATAAACGCCCTTAGAAAGCCTTAGGTTGGAGGACCACATCTCTCTATATGAGCTTTCCCATATTGTAATGTATATGTCCTCACATGCAACCCCCAACAAGGACATGTGAGAAGAGGTCTTTCTGTAAATGTTTTGAGGCTGTGGGGCCCCTCCCAACACGAAAGACTTTTCTGTTCAATTAGTCCTTAAGAAACTGATTGCCAGGAAAGTGGTTTTAATACCCGATTATTATTATTATTATTATTTTTGCAATCTTTTTAAAACTTGCTTTTAGATGCTCCCACTGAGAATGGCAGACTAGTCTTATGTCTGCATTATTTCAAGCAAAAAGAAAAGTGAAGGGAACACATGTCTGTGGAGGGGAGCAAATTTAAGACTAGGATTCACAGATCCCTTATGTAAATGACGGCCTCTTCTTTTCTGTTTGTTTCTTGCGTCCATTGCTACTGGTTTTCTTGTTACCTCTTTAATGGTAGGCGTGAATATACAGTGGCTACGGAGTCTGTACCCATATACTGTACTTGTGTGCCCATTAACCTAGTGGTCTTTCAGTAGCAGGCATGAGATCACTGAGTGGCAGATCAGTACTGCATCTGTGAAGACTGTGTTTGTCAAGCAGTTGACAGAATCTAATTGATTATTGCTTTAAAGGTACAAAACAGATGCACTTCCAGATTAAAGTATTTATGTAGTTAGAACAGCAGTATGGAAACTGTGCACGCAGTGCAGTCTCTCTCTCTCTCTCTCTCTCTCTCCCTCTCTCCTCTCTCTCCTCTCCCTCTCTTAAATGTCTGATGTCTTTATCAATATGGGTAGATCTTTTGGTTCTGTACTCTGCTGCTGCCCGAGGGACAGGTGGAGTTAGTCATGGTTGTTCTGCAAGAAAAGATGGTTACTGTTCAGCCCAGAAGAATGGCACATTGCACAGCTGGTATAAATGCTTTCTTGCAAAACAATGCAGCAAGCTATATTCATAACCACATGTACTGATTGTGCAAGCTCAATTCATCCTATTTCAGAAGCAGTAGTGTAGGGATTTCATTTCCCACGTGTGTGTAAAAACTGGTACAGTAATAGATTTTGAAAGTCAGACCTGCATGGACTAAAAACCAGGCAGTTTTGTCCAGGCAGTTTTGCAATTTTGGTTGGTGTATGTGCCTTCCTGGTCCTTTCTTTTTAAGTTCCTGTGTGTACTATGAAATAATAAGAAAATTAATTGATGCAGCAGTTTTTCCAAACAAGGGGTGATCTTTGCTTGTGTTTAATGATGCTTGACAGAACACTGCAGTAATTGAGACTAACCTGAGGCAAAAATTTAATTTTAATGTCTGTGGCTTAGCTGTGTTAAGCTGATTACACTGAAGGGATTACTTTCTCTCACCAAACTAGTAAAATCATAAAATAAACATTATTCAGTTTGTTATAGAATGAGCAAATAAAAATAGTAAAATACAATCAAATTAGAAATGTTACATTAGCACAGAATATAGTTTCTAGCAGGGAGACTACTCTGCCTGTTGTTTTGTTACTAGGGCAAATACATCTTAATTTTCACAACATTTTTCTTGCAGGAATTTCTTTACCAAAAGGACAAAGGAACTCAAACCCGCCGTCCACAGTGCTCCTGGCTGGAAGTTGTTTGGGAAAGTTCCACCAAAGGAGAATTTACAGAAAGACTCCAAAATAATTCAACAGGTGAATAATTGCACTGTTGTATATTATGTCCTTGGAATTTCATAGAGCTAATTTGTTCATGGTAGATGTGGTGATAAAAGTGAATTGCTTGTATTTCAGAGTAAATCAATTTGATACACGCTTTAAGCAGCTGTCACTTCCAATCAAAGATTACAGTAAAACCTCTGTATCTGTGGGGGATTGGTTCTGGGCTGCCCTGTGGATACTGAAATCCGTGGATAAGAGCAGTCGTATCTTAGGGTGATTGTGGTTACAGCAGTGCTGTGGTGCTGAGGGCAAAAGCTTCCACCCCAGACACCCCACCCCCTGCTGCTGGACAACAGGCGGATTGGATGAGATGAAGGCATGCTGCTGCACCACCCAGTCTGCTGCCAGGAAGCTCCATTTAAGCTTTTGGGGCAGCGGACTGGCTGGTGAAGGAGCGCACCTTCGCAACACCCAGTTCTCTGCTCTGCTCAGTGGCAGGGGGTGGTAGCTTGCCAGGGACAAAAGGGCTGGGTTGTGTGGTGCAGCTTTCACCCCCAACCCCCCCAACCCCTGCTGATCACCAACCATGGATAACCGAATCCTCAGCTGGTGAATCACTGGATATGGGGGTGCTACTGTAATGTCAAAATCCTAAAACACCTCTGTTCTAGAATAGAGAATGTTCTATTTTTTTTTTTTTTAGAATAGAGAATGTTCTAGATCAGGCATGTCCAAACTTTGGCCCTCCAGATGATTTGGACCACAACTCCCACAGTCCTTTGTCATTGGGAGGGCCGAAGTTTGGGCCTGAATGAGGGACTACCTACTATGTGACTTTATATGGATTACCATACATGATTGCATTGACTGGTATCATAAGAACACTAGTGTTTTCCATGCTGCTTTCCACCCCTCATAATGGATTTTTCTTCTCTTCTTGTGTTCTCTGTATCTCTAATGTTACCTTTTAGTGTTCTAAGATGCCTCTTCAAGCTCCCTCCTATTATTAACTTGAATATGTCTTGAATGTTTTGGACTGTATATTGTCCCTCATTATTGTAAGCAACCTTGGGTCCTTTTCCAAGGAGAAAAGTGGGGTAAAAATATTCAAAAAATAATTTAAGAAATGCACTGGCCATTTATTTCACACAGCCTTTTGTACCACAAAATTACAGTGGCACAGAGACAAAATTTTATCTATTTTCAATCTATGTTCAGGTATATTGGGTGTGACTATTTCCCTGAATCCCAGGGATCTAACCTTCAGTACATTTTGGATGAAATCTCATTGAAGGAAATGAAATATACTAGGAAATAAGCATGTATGAGAGCTGTCTTTATAAAACAGGGCAAAGACCTGTTCTTTAAATGTGGCCTGTGGCTTTTTCTTCTTTTTTTGGGGGGGGAGAATCAGATTTTGCACAAGTAGGACTTTTTCTCATAACCAAGCAACTTAGAGGGGGTTTAAGGAGATGAGCTTGGGTCTAGATGAGGAAAGAATACATAGAATTCCACCAAATTGTCTTCCATTTGACCATTAAGCTTGGAGAAGAAGCCCAATGTGAATTTCCCTTCATCCTAAGTGACTTTGAATTTAAGCCATGTTCTGTTGCTGCTTATTCTGATCAACTGTCTTAAGACTCTATTGATATTTTTGCAAGCAAAATACAAGTTTAATGTCAGAAAATAAGTTGTTATTTCTACGGGGTTTCTGATGGTACTTATCTTAAGTACTTCATGCTTCAATTTTGGCAAGTGCCTCCCAGTGCATTTAATAGCAGAAACTGATTTCATTATATTTGTTCCATAGAAGCGTTGAAAGGAAACAAGAGCAGTATCTTCTGTATATTTAAGTGTGTGTGTGTGTGTGTGTGTGTGTGTGTGTGTGTGTGTGTGTGTGTGTGTGTGTGTGTGTGTGTGTGTGTGTGTGTGTGTGTGTGTGTGTGATTTTAATTGCAAAAGCCTGGTACCTAACAGCAGTAGAGTTAATAAATTCCCTTCCCCATCTTAATTGACACATGGGGGGTAGGACTGAGGAGGTTGCAAAAAGGAGAAAAAAGGGAAGGGGAGAAATAGATTTAATGAATTAAATAGTGAAGACATATGGGTGAAATCAGCTTCCAAGACTAATGATGACAGTAACTCACTGTATTTCAAGTTGTGGAGACTTTTAATATACTGTGATACAAGACCATATAGATGCCCATACCTTATCAGCTGTACCTAGGATTTGCTTAAAATGTGATGATAGCATTGGAAAAAGCATTTGGCTTTTGAAAAGAACATGGGCCATGCGACTACTGAACATGCAATAAAATATTTTGCATGTAATTGAGTTGCATTTTCTTTTGTAATTGTTAATGATCCAAAATACACTTGTAAATTCTTGGAAAATTTCCTGATTTAATTCCAGTGAAATTGAGTTCTTCAAAGAGCTTGCATTTATTTCCAATAAAGGAATACTGTATGTGTCTTCTGTTTGCAACACTGGGTAACTATTGATAACTTACTTTAGAGAATCTGGGAAATGTATCTCATATTGCCTAGCATATTTTGGAATACAATGGTACCTCTTAAAACAAGTTTAATTTGTTCTACGAGTTAATTTGTTTTAAGAACATTTTGTCTTGGGAAACACGGTTTTCCATAGAAATGCATTGAAAATGGATTAATCTGTTCCGGAGGCTATAGCTTGCTTTGTTTTACGAAGATTTTGTCTTACGAAATACGGTTTCCAATAGGAATGCATTGGGAATGGATTAATCTGTTCCGGAGGCTAGAATAATGACAAAAACAACCTGTTTCTTTTTCCTGGGTACATGTGGAACAGTTTTTCGTCTTGCGAAGCATCCCATAGGTATTTTTTTTTTTTTTTTTGCAATGCAAAACATGCCTATTTCTGGAATTTTTCCCTCTTCCTATGAGTTTTTTTTGTCTTAGGAGGCATTTGTCTTTAGAGGTACCACTGTATAAATAAATAATAATTCGAGTTCGGTCCTTTCTTGAAATTGATGGTAATGTTTTCTTCAAGTCAGTGGCTGTGTCTACTCAGAATCTTTGAATAACTTTTTATTCTAGTGCATGTTGGAATGCAATATCCCAGTGCTTTTAATGTCTTTGTTGAGGGTCTGAATTTATCTTGGGGTGGTGGTAGTGGTGGTGGTGAGCAGACCTCTTTCACTTCTTTAACCTGATTAAAACATTGGATATGGAGTATTAAATAAAAACATTCACACCTAAAACCGAGCATCATCTTCTACAGAATGTATTATAAAAATGGGTGATATTTTATTGGCCATTAAAAAAACTAAACATTCATGAAGAAAATTCCACTTCTTCAGGTTTGTATTGTGTATACTCTCTAAATTGAGATGTAACCTGTTATGATGTACTAGCTTCAGCTTTGCCTACAATTGCTGATTAAATAACAATAAGAAAGAAAGCTATAGTTTCGATTAAGATGTGGTGTATAAAATTGTAAGTGCTACTGTGTTAGGTACAGAACAACACAGGAGCCAAAAAGCATTTATGTAACAGAAAAATATTCGAAATTTAGATAGCTAGCTAGCTATTTAGATAGATAGATAGATAGATTATCCAAAGTAATTGGTGAAATTCCTATTTGTGAGGTTTTTTAAAATTTAATTTTAAATTATCATCCTTTTTTTCTTTGATCAAATTTCTTATACAGTGGTACTTCTAAGAGTTTAATCCATTCCGAATGCATGCTCATAAGTCGAACAACTCGTAAGTAGAGGCACTACAGTACCTGCTTTTGAAGACATAACTTCTATATTTTCTTCTTTGCTTTTTCTGCAATTAGACAAACATTTTATAGATATCCATGTCACTTACACAGCAGTCATGATGACTTACAGTACTTCTATTTACTATAAAATAAACTGGTAGCATAAAAGTGAAAGAATTGGATTTAATGGAATTAGGATGCATGTACTGTACTGTATTTTTATTGATATTCCAGATATAGTGGTAGGTTGTTTATTGTGAACTTGTTAAAATGAAATTTTTTAGTAAAGCAACACCTTTTGGTTTGGGTCCAGGCTCATTTCTCATTTCCCTTGTTTGGGAAAATGGATAGAAGTAATTTTTGCAATTTTCCTTGTACCAAAAGCTGCTTTGGAGGATTCAGGAGCCCTGAAGAATAGCTTAGATTAAAAATGGTTATGGAGACAGCATGAATGGGAATCTGTAAAAGTTGCCTCGTCTACTCTTTCTCTGTTCATTTCTGGATGCCTTTGTAGAAATACTCTCTTGACTTTTTATCTCTGTTGATCACAATTTATAACCTTTAGGCCAACAGTCATTAATATACTGGTGAACAGATGTAGTAACATAAGACGAATTGTGTTTTGTGTAGTCACAGAGCAGCTTTGTAGTAGTCATTCACTTCAGCCTTTTCAGTTACATATTATTCATTTTATACTGATTCTGATATATGTCTTTAATCTTCTGAATGCATGAATCAGAATATTTATGTGCATGCTTCATGTTTTTTAAACTTTTCACCAAGATCATAGAGAACACACTTGTCAAAAGTTTTGTTTTTGGAAGCAGGTAAATTACAACTGTCTGGCTTTCTCTGCACAGACTTATTAAAGTTTCATTGGTTCTTGGTGAACAGTTGTGTGTGTTATGTAAAATAATTTATCTGGGAGTAGTGAATCAAAGGAAGAAAATACCTATGGTAACTTAATTCTAGGATTTGATGCCTAGCTCCCACAATGGGCCTACTGACAGTGAGAAAGTTATATGTGGTCATTTATGCTTGTATATTTTTCTGTGGAGATGGCATCTTGTCATATATAATACGCTGCCAGCAGTCCCCATTTGTGCCCTATCCTCATTTCCTGGGACAGTCATCCCAAGGGCTTAGGACTGCATTTGGTAACCTTTCATCTGATCATAATAGTTCACAAGATGCCAACCAGAAGTTCCTGTGTTTTACTTTAGAGCACAAAGTCACTTTTAGCTACAGTGGACCCTCGTATAACAGTTTGTATAACATAAAATCTGTACAACATAAAAAATCCCGGAGATAGGGGAAATTTGCTTAACAGAATTGCCTGTGGGGCAAATCTGTACAACATAAAAATGGTCGTGATTAGGAATTACTCCGTTTTCAATGCGTTCCTATGGGAAATTTGTTTAAAGGAAATTTTGCTTAACAGAATTTCATTTGGAACGAATTAATTCCTTTATGCAAGGTACCACTGTACTTGGTTTCATTTACAAAATTAAATGTATAATTGATATGTAATATGTTCCTGAATAGAAAAACATTTTCCCCTGGACCTCTAAGAATTGAGGTTGTGGAGTGCATTCCTCAGAGTTTCCAATTGTCACTTTCCCTTGATGTGGAACTAACTGCAATTTCTAAAATCAGCAGTTTTATTTCCTCTTTCTAAAGAAACCTGCTTGGTCCTTTCCTCACAACCTCTTTCTATATTTGAATATACTGGCAGTATTTCTATGTGCATATGCAAATTGAAATTCTTTGATAGTCTCTGTATACCTCTCAGATTTCCTTGAGTTGAGAAACCAGTTGACAGCAGCTGCTTCATTTATTAAATGGAATGTGGAACAGAATGAATGAGCAATGTGGCTTGGTGGACTTCAGAACTGGATATTTAACAAGTAGCTTCTCACTAGATTTCTTAAGGACATAGGGAGCAAAAGAGATAATCTATTGAGTTCTGCTAACTAGTTCCATCATAATCCTTTCCTGATATGGGCTTGATGTTCTGTTCTATTTGGTACTGAGGGAGTTTCCTGCCTGTTTTTTGGCAGAGCTTGAAACCTGCTCACTTGTACATGGTTTAAGACCTCACAGTTGAAGTTAATAAGGTTTAAATCAACATGTTACCAGCATTCCTTTATGTTTCCTGCCCATCCATCTAATGTGCAGATACATGACTTTAGTCAGTTTGTACAGTGGTCCCCCATCCTTTCACGGTTCATATATTGTGGTCCTGCTATATCGTGGGACTGCAGTATATGGAAAAAAGGCTCCTGGGGTAAGGGGGAAAGGCCTGTTTCAGGCCTCCCAATGCTTATCCCAGGACAGGTGCTGCCACGAAAGGGCCTGCAAGGGCCTTCCCGGGCCTTCTGAAGGCCCCAAAAGGGCTTCCCTGTGAACTGGAAGTCACTTCCGGTAGACCGGAAGTCATGTCCGCATCATCAAAAATCATTTCTGAGGGCTCCAAGCGCCTTTCTAGGCCTGTTGGAGGCCTCAGAAATGATTTTTGGCAATCTGAAGTCACTTCCGGTTTACCAGAAGTGACTTCCAGTTTGCAGGGAAGCCCTTTTGAGGCCTCCAGAAGGCCCGGGAGGGCCCTCGCAGGCCTGTTCAGGACAGTGCCAGGCTGGTGGTAAGTACAAGAGCCCCCAGGTAGGCCTCCCAGGCCTGACCTGACCTGCATCCGCATATTGCGGATTTTCAGTTATTGCGGGTCGGGTCGGGTCCCTAACCCGTATGATAGGTACACAGGAAGTGACTTCCAGATTGTCAAAAAAATCATTTCTCAGGCCTCCAAGGGCCTTTCTAGGTCTGTCGGAGGCTTGAGAAATGATTTTCGGCGATCTGGAAGTCACTTGCTGTTTACCAGAAGTGACTTCCAGTTTGCAGGGAAGCCCTTTTGGGGCATCCAGAAGTCCCAGGAAGGCCTTCAGAGGTCCGTTTGGGGCACTTCCAGGCTGGGGGTAAGTACAAGAACCCCCAGGTAGGCCCCCCAGGCCTGACCCAACCTGCATCTGCATATCACAGATTTTCATTTATTGTGGGTCAGGTCCCTAACCCCCGTGATAGGGGGGGAAACACTGTGTAGTTTCAGTACCACTTTCTGGGCTGTTTATTGCGGTGGGATTAAAACATTTTCATTGCAAGGCAGTTACTTCAAAAAATAAAGCAAATTTAAGTTGAATCCAAGTTCAAACATTTACATTATTTCCACTTGATTTGATTCAACAATTGTTTTGTATGGAACTTTCTTACTTTCTTAAATCTTGGATAGACTAAGAATTCACTTAGAAAGATTTCATAACTTTGTTAAATCGAATTAGTAAGATTTAGAGCAGAATTTCAAACATAGGAACCAAAGAGATCTCAAATGCGCTTTTGTAAATTTATACATTTTGAGATTGACTTTTAAATGGTAAAGAACGGAAGGCTTTTGATTTGCTTAAGCATGGTTTTACTAGTGTGGCTAGAATGGGTAACCATTTTTTTATCATCTTATCTTGTGCTCCTGAACATGCATATTTAAGTACTTAACAATAACTGCTAATAAATCATAGTGATGGAAGATAATTCTTGATGAGATTCTTGAATAGTAATATATTTTAATAGTGGAAGTACAGATGTTGTTTTTCACAACTTAAATTGAGCAGTTGCATACTTGGCTAGTGCTTCAGGCCACCTGACTTTCAGATTTTTATTGGAGATTGTGAATGAGAATTGAAGATAAAAGATTAGTTTTATGTTAGCAGAAGCAAAATGTTTACCTAAGAAAGCACTGATAGTGAATTTAGGAAGTCGATGAAACTAGGCCCCTAATTGGTTTCTGTGATAAAGTTCACAAACAAGTCTTCTGATTGTGTAATCTTTGACATGATCTCTTGAAAGAGTTGATCTGCTTTGAACATCTAAAAGCCAGGAGGAGATTTCAGTTGTCATATTTTGTTTAGTTTTCTCATTTTTAATTTAGAATTGTAGCTGCATTCTGATGTAATTTTGTTTTGATCTGGGGGTGGAGTTACAAGCTGCCCAGTGATCAAAGCACAATTCTCAATTGACACGCCAATGCTATGTCTAAACTGTAAAGTGGAAACTAACATTTGCATGATTATTGATGTACATATTGAATATATATATTGAATGCTTCTCTAAGGATTTACTTCTGTTTCTCTCATTAGGATGAAAGTTCTGGCAGTGTTGCATCAGTATCTACACTCAATCTATTAAACACAGGGGTATGGAATTTAATATTTTTCTCTCACACTCTATGCCATGCTTGGGATCTTCTTAGCAATCATTGAAGTAGATGGCACATCACATAATAGTAGCATGAATTAACAGCACTAACTCATCAAGTCATTAAATGCCATTACTGAAAAGCAAGTTTTACCCCTTGTTTGGTTGTCATTGTCTTTATTATTCAAGCTTAATGTTGTAGCTACAATGTATTTCAATCCAGTTGCCTTTTTCAGTTAAGCACTTTAAACCTTTTAAGAATACCCAGCATTCCTAATTAATGTAGAGTATAAGGGTTGTTTTTGGTTCACTCTCTCTGGCTGCTTTGCGAAATCACATAATTTTAATAGTTTCCCAGTCTCCATATTTTAAAAAACAAATTAGCAGTAGAGAGGAAAGTATATATACCAACCTCTCCATCTAGCTACACAGTAAAATGGACTTGGCCTTAGCAAACCTTATAACTATATTCTAGTGTAAGCATAACTTCTGATAGTTAAGATCAAGTGCCAGATAGACCTGTAAGATATATTTCTTCTATCTGGATGCAACATTTTCCCATTGTTTAATAGCCAGTTGCTGTTTATGTCTGTGTCATTAATGACAAACAACACATGTGTTCATGAGGTGGGAATATTTTTATAAATATTACATTCAAGTATTGTATTTAGAAACTGTATGCTGCAACCCACTACGTCACTTCCACTGTACATCACTTTTTATTAGCTGGTACATTAAAGAAACCTTGCACCGCTGAAGTGAGCCATACCCCCCCCTTGCAGTCCAAAGACAGAAGTGTTTGTGAAGTCAGTTTTTAACCATTCCAGCCAATACATCACTTAGACGTTATGGCCTGTCTAAACCATTAAATCCTCTAATTCTGAACTCTTCCGTGTTTTTTATTTTAATCATGTTGTATGTCATTCTGGATGTCCTCAGATAGAACTGTGGCATATAAATGAAGAGGGAGAGAGAGAAAGAAAGGGAGAGGGAGAGAGGTATTGAGTAGGTACGTATTGGATGAAGAAAGGGGAGAAATAAAAAGATTCCTGCTGTATGTGATTTGCATTAAAGTATAAAAATTCCTGTCCAGTTAGTATCAGAACAGAATAAGGAACATGCTGGGTTAATATTGGAGTATGTAGTGAGATTGGAATATGTAAAAGTGTTTTGATTGCTGGAGGGCCCCCCCCATCTTTATTTATTTTAATAATGTTGAATTTGGGGTTGTTGTTGGGGTTGTTATCTTTTTGTCTTGCAAATATTTGTTTGATTGACCTATACAGTATATATATTTTCCCCTTGTTACAATCATAGAGGTTTTTTAAATAGATCATAAGCCTGGCTAAAAGAAATAAAAAAGAAGAGCAAAATTGAATTGATTTTGCCATGTGTGGTAGTGGCGGAGTGAGGAGGAAATGTTAATGTTAATTGGTTGGTTTTTACTGTCTATGTTTTGTTATCTGCAGTTTTTCCTTCTTGAGGTAATTATATGCTACATAAAATTTGCTATTCACAATATATATTCCAGTTCAAAGAATGCTTATAAAACTTCCTTTAAACCTTTTTATAAGCCTTGCTACCAAGCTGCCAAATGTACTGTAACTCTTCCCTTTGTTCCAGATTCCTAATCTTAGAAAAACAATTACTGTACCTACTTATTGGGTTTGGATTTCTCATATGTTTGTAGCCAAGTAGAAATCAGCTTTGGACCCTGTCTTAGAAACAGTGAAACATTCTGATCCCCCCCCCCAGAACACAGTCAAGTTATCACTCCAAACTGGAATCATGTTGTTTGTCTGCTGTCTCTGTTATTTTTCTTTATGTTTTCTAGGGAGGTATGATAAGAGCAATGTTCCTATAATATAGGGCAGTGATGGCGAACCATCCGCACTGCAGATGTTTTGGACCACAACTCCCATAGTCCTTTGTCATTAGCAACACAGGCTTGGGATTCTGGGAGTTGTGGTCGAAAACATCTGCAGTGCCGAAGGTTCACCACCACTGATATAGGGGGTGGTACATATCCATTAAATTGTATCTTTTTGTCATGTTTCCCCCTATTTATTCTGTTCTTTTGTGATATCACCTGTGGATGTAACAGACTTACTTGAATACTAGTTCCCAACCTTGGGTAACCCAGGTATTGTTGGACACAACTCCCAGAAACTCAAGGCACCAACCACATCTAGTGGCGAAGACTTCTGGGAGTTGCAGTCCAGCTCCCCAAAGCTGGATTACCCAAGGTTGGGAACCACTAGATTAGGGAAAAGAAGCAATTGATAAGAATAGGCAGAGCTGGAAAACAGATGGGAAACCTTGACAACTTAAGGCTGGTGGTAGGAATCCATGTTCTCTCGGTGTGTTTATTTAATATGTAAAACTTACTAAGCACATTATTTAAAAGAAAAGGATAGTCCCGACCTCTACAGGCTTAGAATCTAATAGTAGATTTCACCAGAGTTGAGTGGCGGGAAGGGAGAAATATGGAGAATTATCTGACATTAGAAGTTCTAATGAACCAAACATTCAAACCCAGATTACATTTAAATGGATTTGTAAGGCATTGGGATAGTGCCACATGCTGGGGATGAGGGCAGTTCTGCAACATATTTTGAGGATTCTGAATTGAGGGGGCCCCTAATGATGGAATAATTTATACCTTCTTAATGGGGTGTACAGAGTGTCTGGTGCTTGACGTTTTAGTCACACCTCATATAATGCCATAAACTGACAGTCCCTCAAGCAGCTGTGTGACAGTCTGGGGAAGCAGGGTGTGTACGGTTTAATAATGCTGCACAGGCAGTTGTAGTTTTAGGAATATTATTTAGCATCTTCTTGGCTGGTATTGCAGTTGAAGGAAGTCCCAAGGTAACAAACAGTACAGTGTTAGCTTAAAGGTTTACACTGTCTAAAATATGCACTGCTATTCAGTTGCAGAACATTCAAAGGAGATTTCTTTCAGTTGGTCACATGTGCCATAGAATAAACAAGGAGTTTAGTGTTCATCATTTCTCATCCTTCTTTTGCCCTTTATACATTCTAGTATTGATTTTCTTCCTTGTAGACAGTAGCAATTGTCAAGAAATCGCTGGGTTTATAAGGTGCCTGTCACTGCTAGCCTTGGTGTACCTACTTAATATGTCTTTCACAATGCCTGTGTAATCAATTCTGAGTGCAGAATTTGGCAACAAGATAATACCTGCATTGTTTTTTGTTTGTTTTTAAAAAAGAGTCTTTTAGAACTTGTGGCCAAGAAGAGAAGCTTGGAAACAGATACGTACCTTACAAGGCAGCGCCTGGTCAAATTCAGTATATTGCAAAAAAGTGGGGCTAGGCAGGACTTTTCATAGTCATGGGGTGAGGCTTACTGCAGTGCAGAGTTCCCTCCCTCCCTTTGTCTGTGATTAGCAGATAAATTTAAGTAGGTTAAGCACATGGAATTCATACAGGATGCAGAATATGGATTACTTTGGCACAAAGTTTCTTTTTTAACCCCAGAAAGTATACATGGACACAAATACAGCAAACAACCCTGGCAAGTGGCGAGTGTGATATGTTCTCTGCCTCATTTTTTGTATTTTTCCCCATTCTGTTGTGCAGTTTGAATTAAAGTACTGTATTGTCATTTGTTTCTGACATTCTCTGAGTAGATCTACAGTACAGTGGACCCTTGTATAACAAACGGTTTGTATAACATAAAATTTGTACAACATAAACAATTCCACAGATAGGGGAAATTTGCTTAACATAATTGCCTATGGGGTGAATCTGTACAACATAAAAATGGGATCACTCTGTTTTCAATGCATTCCTGTGGGAAATTTGTATAAAGGAAAATTTGCTTAACATAATTGCATTTGGAACGAATTAATTCCTTTATACAAGGTACCACTGTATTTCACTTTGTATCAATTAGATTTTATGAAAATATTTCAGTATGTATCTGTCTGTGTTACTTTTTTATATTTAGGGAAGGTGCAGGGGATACTGTTCTATTTAACAGGTGACATTTGAAATTTCTGTGCAGAGTTACCAGTATTTGTTTTGAAATTGCTACTAGAGATTCAGGATGTAAAATGATTGCTCCACAGAGTTATGTCTAAACATGTTTGGTTGCGATAAATCTCACTGATTCTAATGAGTCATTGTATGCCAAGTAATTGGGATTAAGATACTCTGTATAACCATAATATGCATTCCATTTCTGAATGTTGGTTTTAGGCTGAAATTGTGAGTGGTTATAATAAATGGAATTAACATGGATAGAAGTACAGAGGTTAGCATTTGAAGATGGCTCATAGCCTTGGTCTTTTCTTTATGTGGTACTTGTCTCAGAAGCCTTTTTAAATTGTATCCTTATGGCTTGTGACCAAACAAATGCTGAAGCCTATATACCACTATCCCTGCAGAAGGCAAAAAACCCCTACTGTCTTATCCAGCCAAATCATAAATGGTAGATTTGAAACCACAGTAATAGTCCATGAATGGCTCTGTTAAAGCAGATGGACCTTTGAGGGATGAGAGCTCAGTACTATGCTGCAACTGAATTCCATAAATGCTACCAGACCACCAGTGAAATACCCTCTTGTTTAAATTAAGACCATTGTAAGAGGCAACACCATGGCCTGAATGCATTGTGAAGTTCTTAGTGTCTGATAGTTAGGGCCCTTGATGCAGTAGTACTATTTTGGCAAAAAGTAAGTCATTTCCGAAGAAAGAGTCTTCCAGTGCCTTGAGTTTTTACATTTAAAACTGCAGCCCTATGTCTGTTTACCTGGGAGTAAGATTAATTAAACTCACTGAGAGTTACTTGTGGGTAGGAACTGGCAGTCCACTCCGGTATTCCTGCCAAGAAAACTTCATGGACATGGGGTCATGAAAAGTCGTTCATGACTGTAACAACACAACACAGAAACATATAAAGAATTGCACCGTAAAGTGTTTGAAAGTAGGATAGAAATATTAGCCATGTATTTAATAAAAAGGAACAGGGATTTTAATGGCCAAATTTGCTATACATCTGAGTGTGTATGATTTTGATTTTATAGTAGTAACAAATCCAGGCCTTAAAATAAGTATAATTAAATATAAAATAAGTACAGACAAATAAGTTGTTTTTTAAAGTTGAAAATTGAGTGCATTTGTGTTCAGTGGTGGTCTTTACGAATCTTTCATGGAAAGCTCTGCTTAGTGGACAGCAGTAATGTGCCCTGATCTCCTCATATTAAAAAGTGAATAGTGCAAAGCTTAATGCAAAACTAGCTGAATGCATTTTTTCAAACCTTTCAAGGTGTGGTTTTGACTGACAGTTGATTGTCAATGTCATTTTTATGCATTGAGCAATGAGATTAGTTTGTATGTATGGATAAGCACTTAGTTGAACTTTCTTTAGATAAATAATGCAGCTGCAAAGTTATTTTCAACATGATCTGATTTATTAATTTGATAGAAGTATATCAAATTATAAATCTATAAAAAAGCAAAGTAAAGTGTTCTGCTTATATACCGCCTCATAGTATATAAATAAACAGTGCTTAAAAGTATTTTCTGGGTGGTTTACAATTTGATTATGCAGGCTACACATTGCCCCCGCCCCTGCAAGCTGGGTTCTCATTTTACTGACCTCGGAAGGATGGAAGGCTGAGTCAACCATGAGCCAGCTACCTGGGATTGAACCCCAGGTCATGAACACGGTTTTAGCTGCAGTACAACAGTTTAACCACTGCGTCACGAGGCACTCTTGTATATATTCAGATTGCTTTGGCAACTGACATAAATTCAGAAGTACCACTCAGATGTGAAATAAACCATGGTGGAATTGTGATGGGAATGTTTATGCTTCCCACAAGCTCCAACTTGCATATGTATATTTCATATAGCTTACGTTAATTGTTGCTGCATGTGTATGTCACATGCTCACATAATTATCAGTTACAACATTTCTCACCATTTTATTGTAAAAGCTGGCACAGTATGGTTGCTAGCAGTGTTGATATAAAGCTGATAGTACCCAGATGACCCATCTTTGTTGCATCAAATCTTGGAACTGTACAGTTTTATTGCAATTAAAGATACACTGATTATAAATATCCTTCAATTTTGTTTAGGAATATGAAGCAAGAACAGGGAAAGTGTGCAAGCCTGCACCCCAGGCAACAAGACGGAAACACTTTGAATTTGAGCCACTTTCAACTACCGCTCTTATTCTGGAGGATCGACCATCGTAAGTTCCCAGTAATTCATCACATATCCAGTGCAGCCCCTCAAATTTATTTTAGTATTTTGAGAGAGAACTAGGTGTGACTTTCTAGTTGCCTTTCTGTTTTGTCTGGATAAAGAGTGATGAGGCCTCCCCAAGGTCTGGGAGATGGGGGGAAATTGCGTTACCCATTCACGAAGTAAATGTTACCGATGTTATCATAAAGGGTGTTTTCTTAAACCTGGATGGATGAATGATTGACCAGTGAAAAATATTCTGGCCTATAGATAGTGACATTTCACCATAGACTTATAGTGTTATTATCCCAGTGTCTAAATTATATTCTTGTCATCCTGATAATATCTACCTGCAGATTTAAACTAGTTTAATGGACATTATCCCCCTCAGTGCAAACTCTATGAAACAGGGCTAAATATCTCTAAAAGAAACCTTCAGTATGCCCACTGAACTAAAAAAATCCAGTATTCTTTGGATGGAAGCAATCATAGTTCAATGTCAGAAATCCCATTCATCTATCCATCCATATCATGCATTGATCCCATCAGTTCTCCTTTAGGTACCCTTTCTCAAAGCCATACTTCATAAATTCTAAGTCTAATACCTAGACTTGCATCCTTTCTCGTATAATTCACTCTGTCATCTGTACCTTCATTTATAATTTGTCTGTCTCCTGAGATTGTCAGGTGCAAATTCTTCCTTCAATAAAATAGTTATTGTAGCCTGCTCAGAAAAGACTGTGTTAAAAATGAATATTATACAGACGTTCATTACCTTTGCATGAGAAGTTAAACAATACAGTACTGTAGTCCTCAGGTCAACTCAGCCACTTGTATATTTATTTGCAACCTTTTTTCCAGGAATCTTCCTGCCAAATCTGTAGAAGAGGCTTTGCGTCACAGACAAGAATATGATGAAATGGTTGCCGAAGCGAAAAAGAGAGGTATGGATAAATTGATAACAATATTGCCTGTTTCTAAGATTATCACTAGATAACAGCTGATGCATATGTATGAAAAGATGTTGAACAGAAAATATTTGGGTGAAGGAAAACTAGTTTTTTAATATTATTTTATTCACTTAAATTGTGTATTTCTGTCTAGCAGGGCTCTCAAAATGATATGTGAAACATTACAATTATTAAAAGCAGATTGAAAACTTTTTTAAAACAGAAACTTTCATTAAAATGATGTAAATGTTAACTAAAAGTTAGGTGTGTTTTTATTTAAAAAGAAATCAGTGTATCAAAAATTATTTGGAAAAGTGCAGATTTAAAGGTGGAGCCTCTCTAATTTTGCTTGGGAGGAGTCTTCACATTCGGGTTGCTGTTACAAAGAAAACTTTGTCATGATTACCAACAAACTGAAGTTCTCAGAATATTCGGCAGGGATTCTGTTGGGGATTTCAGATTCTGGACTAGGTACCTACTAGAGGGTGCAGTTGGTATAAAACTTTTTTATGGATTATATTCAGGAACTACTGTAATATGCTTTCTTTGTGGAAAACTAGGTGATCCTTTCCTCCTAATCCTTGCCAGTCTTCCTCAGAATAGCATTTAGTGGATTTTGTCTTTACCTCCCACCATCAAAACCATATCAGCTATCTTATAAAGCAGGCCTGTCCAACAGGTAGACCGGGGCCTACCGGTAGCCCACGAAGGGTTCAAAAGTAGCCCGCCAGCCATCAATAAAAATGTGAGGGGATAAGTTCTCCACCTCTACCTCCCCCAACCCAAGGACCACCACTGCCCCAAAGCTCTGGGTCTGCCAGCCCATTATTTATTTATTTTATTTAGTTCAAGGGCCATGGCACAGTCCCCTGCTCTCCCTACTGGCCAGATGCTCAGAACAGATAAAATTCATAAGTAGAGGTTTTAGTGTAGTAGCCCTCAGGCAAATCAGAAAACAATAGAATACATCAGATATGGACAGCCCTGTTAAAAGAATATTCCAAAGCTTATATTAAAACAACAAAACATATAAAAAATTGTTTTGTGACTTTGCACACACACTGTTCGTCAGGGAGAATGATGAATTCTGTAAGTAATGATGGACCTGATTCCAAAGTCAATGGAACTATTCTTTTGAAGTCATTGCCCTTGGTAATTTGTTGCATTACTCGCTTTAAGTTGATCAAATTTAGATTTGCTTCTGCTCCAACTCGTTACCTTTCTTTTGTTTATTAAGAACATACTATTTTAAAAGATTAATTATTATCCAGTAATGTCTAATTTCATTTATCCTGTCATGGAGTTGTTAATAAACAAGGGGTCTATTTATAAGAATTACACAATACTTTATTCAGATGTTATTTCAAAACATTTATTCCAAAACATTTATCTTGTCAAATGAGTGGGCTGTAATATTTCCTGCTAGCAAACATGAAATTCAGCAGAGTTTTAGGAGTTGAGAAAAGTCCTAAATCTGTTTGAAATATCCTGAATTTAAAAAGTAATTTATTTTATTTATTTAAAATATTTTTACCCCTTCTTCCTCCTAAAAAGGACCCAAGGGTATTTACATAATTGAAAAGCAATATTTCAACCTGAAAACTATGATCATACAACAGTGGGTTACATAATTAAAAGATAACATTTAAAGCTAAGAATAATGAGTAAAAAGAGGCAGTTTACATGATTAAAAGGCAGTATAAAAGCTGAAACAGTAAGTTTATCAATATCAAAAGAGAAAAAACAAATACCACTGAGAGATGGTAAACACGATTAGTACTAAAGACCTAGTCAGACCAGTAATGCAATAACAATCCATCTGAAAGTCACACTCAGGTCAGTGAGAGAAAGCCTGCCTAAAGTGAAAGGTCTTTGCTTGTTTGCAGAAGGACCGCAAAGATGAGGCCAGTCTGGCCTGCTGTGGGAGGGAATTCTAAAGTCTGTTGGTGTTCCAAATGATTATGGATTATGACGTTTATTTGTAACTGTAGAACACTCATTATTTCTTGTACAGTGTTCCCCTGCCTATTGCGCGGGTTAGGGACCCGACCCAACCCACGATAATTGAAAATCCGCAATATGCGGATGCAGGTCAGGTCGGGGGCTTTTGTACTTACCGGAGGCCTCAGGAATGATTTTCGGTGATCTGGATGTCACTTCTGGTTTACTGGAAGTCATTTCTGGTTCGCAGGGAGTCCCTTTTGGGCCCCCCAGAAGGCCTGGGAAGGCCCATTCAGGACAGCGCCAGGTTGGGGGTAAGTATGGGAGGCCTGAAACAGGCCTTTTCCCCCTTAACCCAGGGAAACTTTTTTCATATACTGTGGTCCCGCGATATAGCGGGACCGCAATATATGAACCGCGAAAGGGCAGGGGACCACTATATAGAGAAAGAGGTAAAAATATTGCTATCAAGTACATAATTAGTGTTCATAAAGCATAGCAAAAGAAGTTAGAGCACACCTAGCATTTCTGTTTAACAGCCACACGGTGCTGTTGTTGAATGCCAGGTCAGTACAAAATAAGACAGCCCTCATCCATGACGTCATTCTGGATGAGGGTGCTGAGTTAGCATGTATTACCAAGACCTGGGTGGGAGAGGAGGGTGGTGTTCCCCTGTCCCAGCTATGCCCGCCTGGGTACTCGGTCCAGCACCAGTGTCGCTTGAAGGGTCAGGGAGGGGGAGTTGCTATAGTCTATTGGAGTTCTATCTCCTTGACCAGACTTCCTATCTCCTTGGGAGGAGGCCTGGAGGGCCTGTACTGTGTGTTGGGCTCACTAGACAGATTGGGGATTCTGTTGGTGTACCGCCCACCCTGCTGGGTACCAACAGTCTCCCTGCCTGAGCTGACGGAGGTGGTCTCGGACCTGGTGTTGCGGATCCCCAGACTGTTGGTACTGGGGGACCTCAACATCCATCCTGAGGCAGCCTTGAATGGGGCAGCTCAGGACTTCATGGCCGCCATGACAACCATGGGGCTGTCTCAATATGTCAACGGCCCAACGCATGAGAAGGGCCATACTTTAGACCTGGTCTTCTCAACGGGATTGGAGGATGGTGGTCTGGATGTGGAGGGGTTGGTTCTAACTCCATTGCCATGGTCAGACCACTTTCTGGTCAAGTTTAGGCTATTAGCTTCTTCTACCCTCTGCAAGGGTGAGGGATCTATTAAGATGATCCGCCTTCAGAGATTAATGGATCCAGATGGTTTCCTGGAAGCTCTGGGGGATTATCCGTTTGATATGGTCGGCGCTCCTGTCGAAGCTTAGGTCACCCTATGGAATAGGAAAATGTCCCGGGCGGTTGACACGATCGCACCTAAGCGCCCTCTCCCCTTACGCAGAGCCCAGATAGCTCTTTGGTATACATCTGACCTGCGGGCAATGAAGCGGGAGGGGAGACGGCTAGAGCACAAGTGGAGAAAATATCACTGTGAGTCTGATCGAACACGGCTTAGAGCCCATTATCGGGCCTATTCCGTGGCGATACGGTTGGTGAAAAGGCAATATTTCACCAACCGTATTGCTTCTTCAGAGTGCCGTCCAGCTGAGCTGTTTCGGGTGGTCCAGGACCTTCTTCAACCGAGAAATACAGTGGAGGTTCTGGACCATTCAGCAGCCCATTGTGACGAGTTTGCTGTCCACTTTGAGGAAAAAATTGCTCAAATTCGCAGGGAATTGGACTCCTCTATTGTTGCAGAATCAAGGGATGTGTCCAGTGTGCCGTGCTTAGGTCCAGTATTCTTGGATGAGTTTCAGTTATTGAGACCTGAGGATTTGGACAGGGTCCTTGGATCTGTCCGTGCTACCACCACACCACTCGATCCTTGCCCTTCTTGGCTAATTGAAAGATCTGCCAGGGGGGTTCGCACCTGGGTCCAGGAGGTTGTTAATGCCTCCTTAAGAGAGGGAGTGGTCCCCACAACCTTGAAAGAGGCGGTGATTAGACCACTCCTAAAAACCTACCCTGGACCCAGGGCTGGTGGTTAACTACCGACCAATAGCGAACCTCCCTTATTTGGGCGAGGTGTTGGAGCGGGTGGTGGCCGGGCAACTCCAGGCGCTGCTGGATGAAACAGATTTTCTGGATCCATTTCAATCTGGTTTCAGGCCGGGTTTTGGTACAGAGACTGCCTTGGTCGCCCTGTATGATGACCTCTGCCGGGAGAGAGACAGGGGGAGTGCAACCCTGTTGATACTCCTGGACCTCTCAGCGGCTTTCGACACCATTGACCATGGTGTCCTTCTGGATAGGCTGGCCAGGCTGGGGGTTGGAGGCACTGCTTTGCTGTGGTTCAGATCCTTCCTGGCTGACCATGTCCAGAAGGTGGTGCTGGGGGACAGTTGCTCTGCCCCGTGGCATTTATGTCATGGGGTTCCTCAGGGCTCTATACTGTCTCCCATGCTGTTCAATATCTACATGGAACCGCTGGGAGAGGTCATCAGGAGGTTTGGGCTGAGGAGTCAGCAATATGCTGACGATACTCAGCTCTACCTCTCGTTTTCCACCAATCCAGGTGAGGCGGTTTCTGTTCTGAACTCGTGTCTGGACCAGATAATGGACTGGATAAGGGTTAATAAATTGAAACTCAATCCAGACAAGACGGAAGTGCTGTTAATGGGTGCTTTGCCGGACAGGTTAGAGGGCCATATTCCTGTCCTGGACGGGGTTGCACTCCCCCTAAGGGACAGGGTCCGCAGCTTGGGGTGCTCCTGGACCCCGGTCTAACTCTGGAAGCCCAAGTGGACTCGGTGGCCAGGGGTGCCTTTCTTCAGCTGCGGAAAATATACCAGCTCTGCCCCTACCTAGACTAGCAGAGCCTCATTACAGTTACGCATGCACTGGTAAAATCCCATATTGATTACTGCAATGCGCTTTACATGGGGCTGCCTTTGAAGACGGTTCGGCAATTGCAACTGGTTCAGAATCGTGTGGCACGGCTGGTAAGCGGTGGGGCTGCGAGGGATCACATCATGCCGATTCTACGTAACCTTCATTGGTTATCAGTTGCTGCCCGAGCCCAATTCAAAGTGCTTGTTCTGATATATAAAGCCCTAAATGGCTTAGGACCTAGATACCTGAAGGACTGCCTCCTTCCATATGAATCTACCCGGAAATTAAGATTGAGCCAGGGGCCCTCTTGAAAGAGCCATCCCTCAAGGAGGTGAGAGGGGTGGCTTGGAGACATAGGGCCTTCTCGGCAGCTGCCCCCAGATTGTGGAATGCCCTCCCAAGTGAGATCCACCTGGCGCCAACATTGATGACATTTCGGCGCCAGGTAAAAACCTTCCTGTTCCAGAGGTTTTTTAATTGATACAATATAGACTGTGGGTCCTCTGATGGCAATTTTAGTGTAATGATTTTAGTGTAAGGTTTTTATTATTGTTTTAATTATTTATTGATATTTGATGTTTTAATTGTTTTAATTCTTTGATTGGAAGCCGCCCAGAGACCTTTGGGTAGTGGGCGGCATATAAGTTATAAAAATAAATAAATAAAAAATAAAATAAATAAATCTAACTCTGTAGTGTGGAATGTAAGAAAATGTGGAAATTACTTGCATTTGGTTCATCTGTAATTGCTAGTGGTACAATTTTCAGTCTTAATACAGAGTTTTAAACTCCCATTGCATTTGAATTTGTGGATTTATTAGAAATTAAGGATGCACACAGAAGGAAGAAAATCATGAAAGAACGCTTCAAGCAAGAGGAGAATATTGCTAGTGCTATGGTGATTTGGGTCAACGAAATACTGCCTAATTGGGAAACCATGTAAGTATAGATGGTAATATAAGTTTCATACAGACACCTGTATGTCCTTTTAAAATATTGCATTTTGCCTTTCTGTTCTCACTAATCTTTTATGACTGTTTGCGATCCAGATTTCTATATTGTTCAGAAATACCATGAGGTAGTACCAATGAACTGAGCTGCAGTTTTCGTTAGCAGTCGTTTGAAATGTGTACCCTAAGGGGCTATTGACTTATAGGTGCTTCATGGAACCATAATTGTTGATCTCAGAAGTAAGCACTGCCAGCAGTCTTGTAAGGAAAGGCACTGGTGTCTCTCCAAAGGTAGAAGCTTTCATTTGTGTGTTTGATTTTGGAGTACTAGTCTCAGGATTTCCCTGTCAGGATGGCCGCCTCTGACAACGTGGACATGCCAAGTGGCAACTAAAATGTCTGGCCTAAAAGACTTATATTCCTCTTTCTCCTCACTCTCTGTAGGCGCACTACAAGGAAAGTTCGAGAACTCTGGTGGCAAGGGTTACCTCCAAGTGTCCGTGGGAGGGTTTGGAGTCTTGCTGTAGGAAATGAACTGAATATCACTCCTGGTACGTGTTGAAGCATACAAATTGAATGTCACCAGTGTGGTATTCACTGAACATGGAGAAATCCAATGTTGGTTTCACTAAGTTTGTGGGACCTTTTCTGTTGATGAGGAAAAGTTGTTTTAGGCTAAAAATCTCAGTAACATAGCAATTTTGCTTTGCTTTCAAGAGATAAAAAGATGAAGGCATTAAACTGGTCAGTGATGCTATATGTGCTTAAATGTGAGTAGCCCATACCTAACACAACTCTAATTAAAGAGTTATTTTTTTAAAAAAAAGAAATACTTTAAACTTCATTTTTATGAAGGGATTTTTAGCTTGTTTGATCTAATTGATTTAGAACAGGAATAACTCATGTATTCTAAACATTCTAATGTCTTTTTATAGTTTTGAATTTATGGAAAATAACTAGAACTTGGTATGAACACAATGTACATAATCAAAAGCATAGATTTTGACCTCTTATTTTTGTCCTGAAACTTTGAAAAACTGATTTGGAGATTATTGAAGCTAAATAATATTATCACTTGACTTCAGTCTCACTGTGTGATAAATGAATTGCACCATTTTTTTAAAGATTCTGGCCTTCATCTTTCTAATAACATTGCATAAAATAAAAAACTGCAGGACAGTGAAAACACAAATAGCTGCATTTTTAAACACGCCCCTTGGCTTCCTTTTGCTGTCTTTTGCAGAGCTCTATGAAATTTTCTTATCTAGAGCCAAGGAACGATGGAAGTCATTTGGAGAGACAGGAGCAGAGAATGACGCTGAAGGTATGTTGGGATGATAACCCATTTTCTAGCAGTATTTCATTGTAGTAAGAAAGCAAGGACGAAAACCATACATTCATAAATGTGATTTTGTAGCAAAGCTCTCACAGGATTGAACTATGCAGTGGATGTCATGTGTTTGATAATTGCTCACAGAAGACTGTCATGTTAGTGGGAAGGAGTATAAGTGCTTCCCTGTCTGCTATCTGAAGTGATCCTGTTCTGCACACCTCATGTGACACAGTTTCAGCCTGTGTCACATGGGATTTTTGGATATGTCCAAGGGTAAAGAAAAACAAGAGGTCATTAGGCATTTCCAGGCTAGCACTGCTTCTGGCAAGAGTACAGGGATGCAGATCTGTGAGAATTCCTTACCAAGCCCAGGATCAAATTGGACAGCATGTCTTCAGGATTCCTCTTGTAATGTTAATTTTTCTTTTAACCTGAGCAGAGAGGAGTTCCCAAATCAATTTTGTTTTGTAAAATAGAAACTGTATTATCTGACAGAATATGACCATATTTTTCCAGAGGAGCAACAGAAACAGAGATGGTTACAGCTCCTTCCTGCTTAAAGGGGAGTTGGGGGGTAGTGTGAGGATGAGGATTTGGTCCAGCTAAACAGTGACTTTGATTTTTTGCATTGTTACTTAATGAGGGCCAAATTGTTGCCATGGTTAAATTAAGCCCGATGGTGTGGGTAGCCAGGTAATTTCAGTGAGCTCCATATTTCTTGACAGAATTAGGAATTATTCTTCTCCATTTGAGTAATGGCTGTCACTGACTCAGGCTGCTGTCCCTTGCCAGCTAGCCACCTATAGATGTAAAATTCAGGTGATGAGAGAAAATGAAGAACACTTGGAAAATCTGCCTACATGTTTAAATCTACCTAAATTATATATCACTGCTGACTTGTAGAATAAATCAGTTGGAATGCTGTCTTGTGTTGAAATGGTGGTTAAATGACATAATTGCCAGTTTCCCTCTAAACTTAATCCCTTTTAATAAGTCATTCTTTCCTTTGAAACATTCCTATGATTTATTTGAGAGTTAACAGTTAAACTGTGTAACCTATGTAGCTTTATACTGTTGGGTAAATCAATATTCAGTAATACCTTTAAATCAGCATGCTTTAATCTCTGTAGATGCTGGAGTATCAGTTGCTGACCGGGAAGCTAGTTTGGAACTAATAAAATTGGATATATCCCGCACGTTTCCATCCCTCTATATTTTTCAGAAGGTAAAATGTTTTAAAAATTATCCCCCCCGTGTGTGTGTGTGTGTGTGTGTGTGTGTGTGTGTGTGTGTGTGTGTGTGTGTGTGTGTGTGTGTGTGTGTGTGTGTGTGTGTGTGTTGCATCGTTACAGCCGTGACCGACTCTTCATGACCCCATGTCCATGGAGTTTTCTTGGCAGGAATACTGGAGTGGTTTTCCAGTTACAGTCATTGCTAAAACCTATAAATTTGTTTCAGAGTGCTTTTGCAGATATAATAATTTTCTGTCATGGTTTCATTCAGTTGATCAAGACCATGAGTTGTTAATAGACAGTAATTTACAAAATAATTGGAAAAGCCTGAAGATACCAGTATACAATTTAGTCAGTTGTTTGGAATAAATAATGTCTTGTGGCTTATCATGGTTAGAAGAGACACAGAGTTAGTTGCTAGCTGTACACTAAGCTTAATATTGTAATTAATAGGGGAAAGTTAATTAAATTTAACCCCCTCAGTTTAAGGAATTTAGCACTTAAATAACCTACACTCAGAGATGACATTGCAGTGAAATACTGAGCTCTTCATTTATGCTTGGTTGGTAGAAAGCAAAAACTGCTAGGAACACTGTTTGCAAACTGTTGAATGCTGGGTTGGGGGTGCAGTGATATACAGTGGTGCCTCACAAGATGAATTTAATTAGTCAATTCATTTTATGAAAATAGGAATGAATGGGAAACGGATTAATTCGTTCCAAAGCCTACAAAAAAGACAGAAACAACTGATTTTTTTTATGTAAAAAAGGAACCCTCTTTATAAAGTACTCTTTAAAGACATAAATACTGTGCAAGAACATTATTAATAAAGAATAAACATTCCAAACATCATACATTAGTTTTTCAAACATGCTCTAGTACAGTACAGTACACTTCAGTGACATTTCAAGCATACAGCTGCAAGCTTTAAAACATTACGCAGCAACTTTTAAAACATAGCAAAAATCAAAGAAAAATAAACAAAAGACAAAAAACATGTGGCACTTTAAAGACTAACTTTCATATTTTAAATTTAATGTAACATTTCTTGTACACGTCCACTTCTTCAGACATACAGCAGTGGAATGAGTTGTGCGATATACAGTGGTACCTCGATTTATGTTTTTAATTGGTTCCAAAAGCATCTTTGGAAGTCGAACAGTTTGTAAGTTGGACAGTGGTTTCCCATAGCAATGCATTGGAAACCAGTTAATCCATTTGGGAGGGAACGGATTAATAGGTTTTCAATGCATTGCTATGGGAAGGCTGTCCCAACCCTCCTCAAACAAGGACAGCCTTTGGTTGCTATCCGCTTTCCCGCCAGACAGCTGACTTAGCCTGTCAAAGTCATATGTCTGACGGGAAAGCTGAAAGCAGCCGAAGACTGCCCCGGAGCCTTGGAAGGGAAGCGCTTACGTCCGAGTAACTGCTTAGCTTTTTTGCCTTTCTGCCTGGATGAAACCCTCCCAGGAGGCTACTTTTTTATATGTGCAAGTCTTCAGATGCTATGAGAGTTGAAAGGAATAAAAAGTGTGCAAGTGATGCAAGAGCTTTTCTCCACATCTGAAAAAAGTCCTCTGGTTCTTTCATTGTTGTTGTGAATTCAGACTTGAGGATTATCACCACTGAATTTCTTTTGGCAGTCCAAGCATAGAGGACAAAATCAATGCTGTTTACTGGACATTTTGAAATGTAGTACAAGAACCAAGTTCATTCACATTGGTGGTGTTGCTCATGTCCTTCAGCTGGGAGATGCCTTAGTTCACTAGTCCATGCTTGCTTTGAGGTATTGCAGTTCATGATTTGTGCAGTAATTTTCTGTTAAACCTAATGTATTTTATGGAAAAAATACTTTCCATTTTAAATAAATGTGTGAGGAAGCATATGCCAGTGTGTGTGTGTGTGTATGTCTGCAATTTGACATTCCTACAGTTACATCTAGTCAAACTGTTAAGATTACCTTTGTCCTGCTTGAATTTAGCTTGTATTCTTCCTTTATAATGACAGACGTTGAGGTCTATGGCTACTAATTCATGCAAAAAACTGTTGATATTAAGGGCTTACATCAGCTTCCCAAATTAATGCAATTGTAAATGGCAAGTAAAGTAACTTTGGTTTACAGTTGGGTTTGGAATTCCGTGTACATGTCTGGATATGTGTGTCATTATTCTGCATTTCAAGTAGTATTTACCTGGTTTCTCTAGTATCCAAATATACTTCTTTCCTTCCATTGTTTCCACTTCAGGGTGGGCCTTACCACGATCTTTTGCACAGTGTCTTGGGAGCATATACATGTTACAGACCTGACGTAGGATATGTAAGTACCTGCAAATTAGTACAGAATTGTATTTGTTTCAAAGTACCAGTGTAGAAGTTCCAGATAGTTCAAACCCACATGATAGCCATACGTTTATCAGAATTCAGATTGAGCCAGCTGTCAGTACAGCTTAGCAATGGGACATTAGAAAATGCAGAGATATTTGTAGAAGAGCATTGAAAAGATAGAAGGGGAGCAGAATACATCAGGTGATGGTGTGCAAGTCAAGCCCTGTGCAGATTAGGCAGGGCATTTTGTTGTACGTTTTCCTTGGAGGAAAAACAAATGAGAAGTGCCATGATGGCCTTCTTCAGATATTTGAAAGCCTGAGGATGATGCAAACATATTTTTTTTTACTGACCCCAGAGGAAAGACACTAATTTCAAATGACAAGAAAAGCAATTTTGACTAAATATTAGGAAAAACCTTCTGTCCGTTTGACAGTATAATGGACTATCTTAGAAAGGTAGGCTTGCCCTCATTAGGGTTTTTTAAATAGAGGTTGGTGGCCATCGTTCAAGAATGTTCTGGCTGTGGATTTCCTGATTCATCAGAAAGTTTTGGGATCCCTTCCAACTCTCTAGTTCTATCAGTGATGGACACTTGCCTGGGACTAATCACTGGTAGGACAACGGAAGCTTCTGCTGAAACATCCACAGATGTACAGTGCTTCTTAGTGACAGTTTTCCTAGGCAGGAGAGGAAACCCCTGAATGCCACTGTGTTTGTGGATGCACATGTTTCCTGTGCTGCTGCTATATATGAGTTAAGAAGTAACACTTTTAGCTTCTTTCCATAGAAAGCAAGAGGTATGCTGTTGCCATTCACGATGTTGTTCACTTTAACCCCTCCACCTATGAATAAAAACCTGAAGTGTGACTGTATTATTACCTTCCCTTAATTGCTTTGGCTCTTTGAATAGCGAATCTAAATGTGTGCAGTACATAAATAAACGTAACGTTTCCTTAAGTCATTACTCTGCTTCATATAGTTTTTTGAAATAATGGTCGTACACTCGTTGCCAGTAACATCATCTTATACTTAATGGTATAAACTAAATACAGTGGTTTACGTATCTGTATCCACATTGCATCTGCTCACTCAGGTTGGATAAAAGGGATAAGATGTGCAAGAAGGAGAGCTTAATGGTTATTGAACCTAGAACTCTGGTCTGGATGTGACTCAATGTGTCTTTAGAGCTACTAAACCCAGAGTCTGTACATCCATGATGATGTTCATCATCTGGTAGAAGAGGAAGAAGACTGACAATTGCCTGACCTGAAAATGAGACTCGATACTTGGTATGCTCACCCACTGCTTTTGTAATTTGAAGGTCCAGGGAATGTCCTTCATTGCTGCAGTCCTCATTCTTAATCTGGAAGAGGCAGATGCTTTTATTGCATTTGCCAACCTTCTAAATAAGCCATGCCAGATGGCCTTTTTCCGTGTGGATCACAGCATGGTATGTACTTGCATATATATACTTTACCTTTATATTTTTGCTCCAAGTTTTTACTTTACTATATTGTTTTATATGCCATACAGTGTTAAATGGTTAGTTTAATTTCTTGACATTATAGGCACAATATAGATCTCTGTGTAGATAAAGTTTTTGCAGTTGTCCACATTGCAGGGAAATTGGGGAGATGAAATGGTGCGTATTTGCAAGGCGGCTAAAATTATTGTTGTAGACATACTGTATATGTCATAAAATGTTGCTGTCCCTACTTAAATAATATGCATTTGTTCTATAGTTCCTTAACAGTTGAGTTCTGACTGCTTTTCTGTACCAGATTATTCTTACTTTCCCTCCTTTTTAAACAGATGTTGAAGTACTTTGCAGCATTTGAAGTATTTTTTGAAGAAAACCTCCCCAAATTGTTTCACCATTTTAAATCCTACAATCTCACTCCTGATATATATTTGATAGACTGGTAAGTTTAAGGATTATCCAGATATATTCCTTTTCCTTTACAGCCACATCAAGTTAAACTGAGGAATTTAGAGCTTTAAAAAAAAAAGCTGGAAGGGGCTCCCTAGGAAACATTTATTCTGTGGTTGAAAATGAGTAGCTGGCCCAAATTGAGATAGTGTTAATGAAGCTATGATGTGGGTGATTAAACTAGACATGTAGAGACAAAGTAGATCTGGGAGGAATATATAGAATATGCCCATGATTTTTGGATCCCATTTGTTTCATGACAACGGCAGAAGGCTCCCCTGTGTGTGTGTTGCATCGTTACAGCCATGACCAACTCTTTGTGACCCATGTCCATGGAGTTTTCTTGGCAGGAATACTGGAGTGGCTTGCCAGTTCCTACTCCAGGCGCCCACAGCACCTGGTATTCCCTGGTGGTCTCCCATCCAAGTACTAACCAGGCCCGACCCTGCTTAGCTTCTGAAATCAGGCGAGATTGGATGTGCTTAGGGCATCTAGGCAGCTGAAGGCTCCCCCACCCCTTCTGAAATAGATTGCTGGTATAGATAAAAGAAGGTTGGGAGAGAAGCAGGGTGTGTGAGTGATTTTTTAAAAGATAAGAGTGATTTGTATTGTAGCAAGAAGAAGCTACAGGGCTGTACCTCTGTCCAGGGATGCGGTTGTTTCTTATCCTCCTCAGTCACTCTTTTGTGAATAACTTCAGGTAGCCTACTCTGAGATTTTAGTTTTGTTTTCCAGGGAAACCTTGCAAGCTTTAAACCTCTTCTGAGCAATTTACAATGTCTACAATTACATAAGTGAAAACCTGTTTATGCAAGGTTGCCCCTCCCCTTTCTCCGTGTCACAGCCCACTAGGTGATATAGTCCTTTGGCAGGAAGGTCTTGGAACGCAGTGGTTGTACTATTCTATTGTAAAGGGTAAAACCACTAAAATTGGGTGGATAAACTTGTTTGAGTGGAATAGCTATTGTCTTCATCCTAGATACAAAGTATCACAGCGCTTTTAATCTAAATTATACTTAATATTGGACGATGCAATTGCAGCATGTGCTTTTTTCCCCACTGCACCTGACGTGTACAATTTCAAAATGCAGGATCTTCACCCTGTACAGCAAATCACTACCCCTTGATCTGGCCTGTCGAGTCTGGGATGTCTTTTGTAGAGATGGCGAAGAATTTTTGTTCCGAACTGGATTAGGAATTCTTAGGTTATATGAAGATATTCTCCTTCAGATGGACTTCATTCATATAGCACAGTTTCTAACAAAGCTACCTGAAGACATCACATCAGAGAAGCTCTTCAGCTGTATTACATCTATTCAGATGCAGAATAGTAACAAAAAATGGGCCCAGGTAAGTGACGAACATAGCTAGTGGAATAGATTAAGTTTTTCCATAGTTAAAATTAACATAAAAGTCCGTTCTTCACACCACTTTGCAAGAATCCAATTAAAATTAAGGCAAAGTTTTAAAAACAACTTACTGAAACCACCTCAGCTGAGAAGTGATGCAAAAAGTCCTCAGCAGAGATGATTCGTATATACTTGAGTATAAGACGACCTGAGTATAAGACGAGGGCCTAATTTTAACCCCCCAAAACTGGGAAAACTTAATTGACTCGAGTATAAGCTGAGGGTGTTTTTTCCGTTATACTTGAGTATATACAGTATACTGGCTGAGCTCTAAAGGGGCTGGGGTTAGTAGTAATTGGCAACGTGTGCTGGGAGTGTGGAGGCAATTAGGGAGTTAGTACCATAGAGTAAACTCCCTGATTGCCTCCACAGTCCCTGCACAGTTGCCAATACTACCCCCAGTCCCTTTACAGCTTCCTAACCAAGTCCCCTTGCCCCTAAATCTTTCCAGATTTCAGGGGGTTCCCTAAAATCACTTCGGGAAGCTACCCCTGCTACTTTGGAGCTCCAAGGTAAGTAAATTTTGATTGCATATTTTAAAAATAACTTTGAGTGCATATTTTTTTTTAAAAAACATGCACTTAAAATTACTTTTGTGGCACCAAAGTAGCAGGGGTACCTTAAGAAAGTGATTTTAGGGAACCCCGTGAAATTTGGAAACATTTGTGGGTAAAGGGGCTAAGTTATGAAGCTCCAAATGGGGTGCCCCTAAACCTTCTCATTGGAATCATATGGGAAGCGGAGGCACTGCTCTCGCTCGCCCAATCAGCACTTGCCCTCCACCCTGGGTATTACACTCTAGGTAGCATTTCTGCTCGGGCATCAACCTAAGGTTATAAAATGAGCTTTTGTGCTATTGAGGTCATTTGTGCCTCTAGAGATCGAAATGTGTCAACAAGCAACCATGGACTGTGAACTAGTTATTGCAGCATACTTATAATTTTGTCTAGTGCAGCAAAAGCATCATGCATCCAAGCAGATAAACCACTCACCAACAGCATTTCCAAGTTGTTTAGACAGTTTGTTGACCCATGTTACTTTGAACATGTGGTTATTCAGCATATCCATTACATACCAAATCAGGTGGAATCAACACCATTCAAGTTAGACTAGACCCAACAGAACAGAGAGGTCATTACCATCTGTTGATTTCTCAGAATACAATTATGTCTGGATCCAACCCCCTGTCTTACATTCAGAGTGCTTTTTTTTCTTTCTGTAGTGAACTCTCACACTGATACAGTGTAGACCAGTACATGTACTTGTGTCAGAGCTCTTCTGCTAAAATCTGGCCATCTCCACTCGGTGGTGCTTATATTTGTTTGTTTCATAAACCTAGGTCTGGTAATTCAGGTAAGGGTCTTTGGCTCAGTCAGCAGAAGATAAAAAAGACCCATTGGAGTTTGAATGCAAGAAATGCATGATTATTTTGTTTCCCTAGTTTTTAAATCCAACACAGTGTAGTGGACCAGGAGCACCGGACTAGGAGGCAGGAGACGTGGGTTACAGGCCCCATTTGTTTGTGATGTTTACTGGACGGTCTGGGGCCAGTCATGTTCCCTCAGCCTGACTCACCTCATTGGTTTGTTGTGGGGAATAAAGTGGTGAGGAAGAAAGTGTACGCTACTTTGAGCTGATTGGAGGGAAGGGGAAATGAGTACAGAACAAGTTTAAAAAATAGACAGGACTTTCCTGAGGACTAAAATGGAAACTCCTTTCATTCATTTGTTGTTGTAGAGGAAGTTGTTCTGTTGGCTGCAAGGTAGAAGGAAACACGATATATATTTATGAGACTGTTGTCAAAATACCATTTGTTTGCTTCCTTGTTTCACTTTGTCATGCCACAGGGCCACTGAGAAACATTGTGGGGGATGGAATGTTTTGCTGCCTATGGAAAGACACTGTAATCAGAGAACAATATTGATTACTATGAATAAGATGATGCCGTCACTTATGTCAACTTTTATTTTAACAATTTGCAGGTGTTTGCCTCATTAATGAAGGACGGTAAAGAAGGAGATAAGAATAGTCCAGCGCTAAAAAGTTAACTTCAACTTTAATGGGAATAATTAATAAATAAATGCAACACCACTCACTTCTTAAAGGATTCTAAACATCTGCTCAATGAGAACCACTAGAGAGAAACAGCTTGGGAGACTTAAAGAAGAGACAGTATTTGACTGAATGCAGTGGTGGAATTGGGACAGTCGTGACCCTGCTGCCAGTATTAAGGAGCTTTTTGTGGAAAGAGTCCTTTTCACAGAAAGCAAAACAATAAAATACTTGTGAAACTGAGAAAGTGGCTAATGCATATTTAATATTTAAAGTTGAATGCAATAAAATTTGTAATAACTTTTGTTGGTACTTAAAATTTTGAGGGATACCTTTTTTATGATTACCACAAAGGCACTTTTGGGAGGAGGGCTGGTGTTGAAAGTAAGGCCCAAAAAACTGCTACCTGAACCAAACATTTTTTTGGTACAAATACCTCCAAAATTAATCAGTGAAATATTTAGGACCAAATAAGGTATATTTTTGGGTATGCATGCTTGCCAGATAATAGGAAGCTTTATGTATGTCTTACCGAGCAACCTTTAAAATGCAGCTTCACTCTTCCGCTAAGTGAATGTATGTATGCTAGAACAGACAAAGCTGCACGAAGTCTCCCCGCAGGGTTGTCGACAAAACAGTCCTTTGGCGTAAAGGTGGCAGTGCTCAAGCAAACAATTTGGGTCATGTGACTTGTGTAAGCAAATGATGAATTTTCAGAATCAGTTTTTTCTCCTTTCTGAAGTTTTTTTAAAGTACTTGGTGGGAATGTGGTTACAGCAAAATTGGATTTCTGTTCCATGAAATTCAAATGATTTTTGTTTTTGTTTTTTTAAAATCAAAGTGGCTTATACCTGATGATAAACACTAGTATAAATAATAAGCTAGTGGTAAGTCCTTTTGCACATTTTAAGCAATGCTGATGTTTAAAATTGGAGTCCCTGTATATTAAAGCTTTTGGCTCACATTCAGTGGTGAATAGTTTTGAACTGCAGTGTGTACATTAATGATTACCCAAGAAGCATACTGTCAGCCCATAATCTTATTGCTCAGCAGCACCATACTGTATAACATATGAACTTCTTAAGAGTTCCTTCACACTCCAAAACATTTTAAAATGGTTTTGAACCAGAGGCGGAATATTTAAGGATACCTCTTATATTTCTGAACAGCTAATGTTTGTTCTTTCTAAGTCCATTTTGATAGTATTAATGTAAATAAGACTGCATTATGTTATTTTGTACACAGTCCCTTCATGTACAAATGAAGTCATAATTATCATTGCATTTAAAAAAAATGAAAAGTTGTCAAGGGTTAAAAGAAGTTGCAGAACCTGTTTTTAAAGACTTGGCTTACAATATGTTGTAATATTTATGTTGCTACCTGATTTAAAAATTACACTTTACTTACAACATACAATTTGAAGTTAAACTGTTTTTCCTTTTCTTATGTATTTACTTGGTTCCAGTGTATGTCCTTTATGTGGGTTCTCTTGTACAGTTTTCTTACTTTTCAAGTATAAACATGTATATAAATTGTAAATAGAAGGGATTTAGCCTTCATCCAAGACCACTCGTAACAATTCCCCTGTAAATAAAAACTTGTAAGCAGAATGAGTATTGTCCTTGATTTCTTTATCACACCTCTGTCAAACACAAAGGAATTACTGATTGTGTAATCCTCAGCAGCTTCTAAAGAGTCATTCATTAATCAATTTAGAATGGAAGTATGAAGCCTATTTTTTCTCCTTGATTTTTTTTAATAGTGAAAGCTCATATGTGGTTGTAGTTTTTCAAAGAGTTACAGTCCTTGACTGGAGTGGGAGCAATGTGGCCATTACAAAATACAAATGCAAGGCCAGACTATAGGCCAGTGTTGGTGAACCTGTGGCACAGATGCCAAAGGTAGCACTTGGAGCCCTTTCTGTAGGCACCCGACATTGCACCTTCATAGCCACTTGTATTCAGGTTAAAGTGCTGTATTGGCACTTTGTGAAAAATTAATGGGTTCTGGATCGCAGTTTGTGCACTCGGTCTCTAAAAGATTCACCATTACTGCTATAGGTGATAGAATAAAAATAAAAAAATCATTGCCAGCTTTTGTGGGCCATATCCCCTTTTTCAAATTAAGAACCAAAAACCCAAATGTGACAAAAGATGTGGTTTGTCAGGAGATTATTCTTAGATGCAAGGTTCTTGGCAAACTGATTTTTGCTAGGCATGTTTATCTTAGATAAGGCAGGAAGCAGCATGCTGTATAAAGGTATTGCCTATAGCAGTGTTGGCGAACCTATGGTACGGGCGCCAAAGGTGGCACTCGGAGCCCTTTCTGTGGTCACCCAACATCGCCCTTTCACAGCCACCTGTATGCAGGTTAAATGGCTGTATTGGCACTTTGTGAAAATTAGTGGGTTTTGAATCGCAGTTTGGGCACTCGGTCTCTAGAAGGTTCACCACCACTGGCCTATAGCCTAGTCCTCCTTGACTATTGGTCTTATATTAAGGAACAGTAACTATACATTTTAACTAATGATCAGGTAAAACCTTAATTGGAAGGCCACACAGAGACCACACTGTGATTTGAAACTGGATATGGATAGGGAATTTTTTTATTCCATGGCTATTGGAGACTGGGCTTCTTGGCTTCTTGTGAGACTCTATATCAGAGATGTGTCTCAGAATATGAAGAAAGTTACCTACTGTGGCTCAGCAAGCATTTGTTCATCTTTATGAATAGACATTTTCAGCTCAAGGCAGCTTGAGGCTCAATAGTCCTGTGTTGCTGAGTGGGCACAGTTCAGGGATGCCTGCCCACTGGTACCCACCTCAGCAGTCCCCACCTGCTAGCAAAGGACAGGTAGTTCATTCAGAAAGAAAAGAATATCCCTAATGAGAAGCCAACCACAAATATTTGGCTTTTTAATCCATTGTTTAAAATCCAGTTCCTAGGCAAAACTAGATATACCTAGCAGGTTCTGTTTGTCCAAATTCTTTGTAAACACTAGCCACGGATTACAGCTAAAAGGATAGCATATGCATCCTCTAAAAAGGCATACAGTATTAATGATTTCCCATTTCTTTAGATAGGATACAGTAATCTGCAAAATGTATGTGCACCTCTATTTGTACTACAGGCATGTTTTTCTTTGGCCTCTGCTCTCACAAGAATACAGTATCTGTTGGTGGGAAGAAATTTGGGAGTAGAGTTCTTCAGTCTGGGAGGAAAAGCAGAAGGCCCTCTCCCATGTGTACCCACCAAATGAAACGGTGAAGATGGAGGGACCCAGAGAAAGGCCTCTTCTGACAATCTTAACACCTGGACAGGCTAATAAATGGAGATGCAGTCCTTGAAATAGCTTGAATCCAACCTATTTTGGACTTAATAGGTTAAAACCAGCACTAACTTGTGCGACGAATCAGATTAATAACCAGCCCCAGATAAGCTGGCGGCAGCCTTTTTGAATTTATTATTATTATTATTATTATTATTATTATTATTATTATTATTATTATTATTATTATTATTATTATTATTAATCATCCAGCAGACTACGCTGGATTTTGTATTACAAATCACTAGTCGAATGATGTACTGGTGAATTACGTGAGCAGACCCCAGTAAGGTGGCTTTCTGCAGCTGAGTGATGGTGACTTTGTCAACTCCAATTTCCTCTACATACTTGCTTAGCTCAGTGTGCCGATTACCACTGGGACCATCTATACCGGTTTATGCCAGAGTCTCTGAAGTTCAATTTTCAGATCATGATATCGGGTAATTTTTTCAAGTTATCACCTGATATAGCAACATCAATGATCCACACTTTTTTCTTCTCTACAATCACAATATCTGGGGTATTATGTTCCAAAGCCCTGTCTGTATTTGGAAGTCCCAAAGTAATTTTACATGCTCATTTTCAATCTTTTCAATCACTTTTTCAGGCTTATGATCCCACCAGTTCTTTGCTACAGGCAAATTATGGTTCTGGCACAAATTCCAGTGGACCATTTGAGCAACTACATTATGACTCTGTGTGTAATCAATCAGAGCAATTTTCTTGCAACAACTCAATATATTGTCGATAGTTTCATCTGACTCTACAGAGTCTACATGTGGGGTACTCCGCTGATTTTTCTATACTAGCCTTAACTGCATTTGTTCTGATAGCTTGTTCTTGAGCTGCAAAAATCAGGGCTTCTGTCTCTTTTTTGAGTGTGTTCCATTAGTGAGCCATAACCAGGTCTTTTCCTCATCTACTTTTATTATTATTATTATTATTATTATTATTATTATTATTATTATTATTATTATTATTATTATTATTATTATTATTATTATTATTATTATTATTAACCTTTGTTTTGGAAATCAAGTTTAGCTTTGAAATCGCCACTGGGCTCATTTCCTTTTGGGGGAGGGAGGTGAGTGAAGTGGAGGCCACCCTTGATTCTAGCCATCCTTGCATCACACGTCTCCCTTGAGATTGCACAAGTACAAGGCGGCTTTGGACGAGAGACAACGGATTTCAAAAGAGGCGAGTTTCAGTGTTGTGCACAGGGCGTGTACGATCAGGTGACATTCAGGGAGTTACAGACCAAGGCTAGAAATTGGATCTTCCCTCGCCTTGTCACCGAGGTCCACATTATGAGGCTGAGCGCAATTTCCGATTCAAGTGGATCCGTGTGCGCAACCACCCCACGGCTGCCTGCAGGTTGCTCGCAGGGAAAGGGAGCAACTCCCGGCAAGAATTCACCCACAGGATCCCAGAGCGCGCGACCGATGATCCACCGAAGAGGAACACCCGCCTCCGCCCCCATTTTATTCTCCCCGAGACCCCAGGGAAGGATTTCTTTTCCCCCTCCATGGCGGCAGAGGCCGCTGTGGGCAAAGCAGGAGCCGGCCGGGCCGACAACCTATCCGGCCTGTCTAGGGCTCAGAAACTCGTTCCGCCGCCCCGCGTGCCTGTGGCGTGTGGGTCGCTTCCCGGAGAAGCCACGCGTGTTTGGTGGTTGTGGGGACGGTGTCGTCTGTCTTCCGCCGCCATGAAGCCGGTGAGGGCGAAGGCGCGGGGCGCAGGAATGGCTGGGGGAAGGGGAAGGGGAAGCGCCGGGAACTGGGCCGTAACGTGTGCATGGTGTGCGTTTTGTGAGCAGGAGTTTTAGCAGTCCTTGTGTGTGTGTGTGTGTGTGTGTGTGTGTGTGTGTGTGTGTGTGTGTGTGTGAGAGAGAGAGAGAGAGAGAGAGAGAGAGAGAGAGAGAGAGAATGTGGAAGATAGGGGTAAATGTTGTGACTTGGCACCGCGAGAGGCTACTGGAAGGAGAGAGAGAGAGACAGAGACAGAGACAGAGACAGAGAGAGAAGACACAGATCGAGATTGAAAGGCGGTTTGGGAAGCCTTCAGGGCGTTTTTCTGGGAGATACACCGAGACCAAAGCTGCCTAATTATAGAACTTGTTCGTAGAACAATGGCCTTGGAAGGGACCGGCAAGGCCATCGAGTCCAACTCCCTTAGTCCGGAATCCAAAGGAAAGCAGGTCCGGCAGATGGTTGCCCAGTTTTCTCTGGAATGCCTCCAGTGTTCAGCTTGCCCATGGCCTCCCGACAGCCATAATAAGCTAACATGCCATCGTCCCATTCCTCTAACAGTTAAGGAGTCGTCCCCCCCATATTCATCTGAAACCTGGTTTCCTGTAACCTGAGCCCATGGTTGCCTATCGAGCACTCTGGGATGATCGAGAACAGATCCTGCCCGCCCACCCCTCCTCTCCCTACCTTTCAGGGGTTTGAAAAGTGTTCTGTCATCTTTTCTCAAGGCTGAAGATACCAGATCTTTTATCCTTTCCTCATGGGGCTTGGTTCCTAGTCCCTCGATCGTTCTTATTGTCCCCCTCTATTGCTTCAGTGTTGCTTTCCTTTTCTTTATTGGGCAAAGTAACTTACAATAAGTGATGTTAAAATATACATTATCAAGAATAAAATGCTTGGTATGATCAACTGATCTGATTGCAGGAGTTGGTCCACCTAGAATAGTACCTTAACTCAAATTGACCAACCAGACCTACTTTGATCAAGTAGTCCTCCTTTATAGAGCTGTCTAGACTTATAGTCATTAAAACATCTATGAAATTTTATAAATTGAACTAAGTTTAAAAAGTCTTTTGTTTTTATTTAATCTCAGCAATTTTCCTTTCATCAAGATTATTCTTAATTGTGTTGTTATTTTCTCTCGTAATTGTGCTAGCCTGCATAATGTTAGCTTATTATTGACTTATTAAGGAATTCTTAAGGTCACTGTCCTTTTCAGTGTTTAGACTTGTATAGTTGCAGCAGTGCAAGCAGCTTCTGCAGCAGCAATTTGAAGAGCTGTTGATTGTGTATTGTTGTGGTCCTGCTTGTGTGACCTGGTTGTGCAACCAGGCATGCCACATGGGAATGGCCAAGTTTTCCTTAGATCACAGTGGCACTATCTGATTCCAATACCTAATACTACAGATTTGTGTGAAAAAACTAAATTCTTACTGTTTCCAGAGAAAAAATACCAAGCGGGGTCCAAGCTTCCGTAAATTGTTGAAAACAAGTAAAATAAAACTTGACAACAAGTTAAAGAACAAACAGTTCAAGCAGCAGAGCGCTGCCAAGAAATACAGAAAAGAACAAAGGAAACTGAGACAAGCTGTCAAAGATGTTGTGTCCAGGAAACCGGTACCTTTGGATGACAAGAAAAAGCATCTGGGTAAGACATAATATGAACTTTGTACAAAAAGTTAGCAACATTGGCAGCTAGGGATAAATCACTTGCAGGCCTCCTGTCATCTCTCAACCTCTGAGTGGGGTATCTGAGGCTGGTGGGAGTTGTAGTTGAACAACATTTGGAATGCCACAAGTTGTCTACTTGAAAGGGATGGTTCTGTAGGTATATTCCTGACTTGGGTTGCGATCCTTTGTGGAAGAACATACCCTCTACATAATGGCTGGACTCCCACTACATATTTAACCCATGTCATTTTCAGTAGTTAATTGCCATAAATTAGGAAATAAGTATAAGCATTTTATATTGCATCTTGAGTTACATAACTGGTGTTCAATAGGAAATACCAGCACTGAGTTTTTTAAAATTTGCTGCTGAAAGTTACACCAGAGTTATGCTGATGGACATAGCTAACAGGATTCTTGGCAAAATGCAATAAAAAGCAGTTAAACCCTGTCACTAGCTGAAACTACTGTACTTTTAAAGAAACATACACAGATTAAAAGCCATTTGAACATCTCAGGACACAATTACACTAGAAGAAAGCAGCTTTGTATAATTCAGTCTAGACATGGGCACAACTTGGCGAAATTCTCGTTTCCATTTCCGTTCCTCGTTTCCGTTACGCAATGGAAACGGAAACAACAATTACTCCGCCAGAACTCGAACTCGAACCGAAAAAAGAAAAAAATTTGGTCTGATTTGTCATTGTCGTTCCTGGCATTGCAGCGATCGCGCGATGCCAAGCGGCACAGAAAAAAAGTTTTAAAAATAAAAAACCCCAATTCCTGGCCAAAAAAGCAGGCGAAAATATGCCTGCCTGAGTGAGGGCACCTACCAGAGGGGTGGTTTCTGGGGGGGGGGTCCCCGGCCTCCCCCCTCTCCTGTCCTGGGCTGCTCTGGTGGGGGGCATCCTTGTCGTGTCGCCAACTCGCCATGCCATGCGGTGCGGGCGGGGGATCCAAAATGGGGCGACCGCAATATTTATTTTGAAATCGTGGTCCAAAAACACACCAAAGCACCACAGAAACATGCAAAAATAGCTATTTTAAAACTGCCTGAATTTTTACAGTAGCAGCAGTGGGTTTTTCTTGCAACAAAACGTCTCCATTGATTTTATTTTATTTTATTTTTATTTTTATTTTTTTACACCTGCGCAATGATGGGCTGGCCATGGGAGTGGACCATGCAAATTTTTGGAGCCATTCCACCAATTGCATGGCCACTTGGCCAGGTTTTGACTGAGAGTTCTGGGATGTGCCAGTCGGGCATATAAAGCCCACTAACCCTAGCCCGAACCCAAACCCAAACCCTAACCCTAACGCATACGCCAGTACACTGTCCTTCTTAGTGGGTCAGAGCGGCACCAGAGGTGCACCCCACTAACTCACCCTAACCTTACCCGTAACCCTAAGCCTAGCCCTTGCGCTAACCCTAACCCTAAGCCAGATCTGTGTACTCGCATTGCACTACAGCAAGTACACTTCCCTTCTTAGTGAGTCAGAGGGCACCCATAGGGGTCCTCTCTCACTTTGTTCCTCCTCCCCATCCCCAGCCCAAGTGCACCGTATGCCGCAGTGAGTCACAGTAGAGGCACCCGAAAGAGAGGTGCCTCTGCCTGCCACTGCAACTTGGTATGCATATCCAATTGGCTATGCATGCCATTTTGTAGTGGGCCAGAGGAGGCACCCACCCCAGAGAGGTGCCTCCAGGAGTCCGCTACCCCCCCAAACCAGTACTAAGGACAGACGAAAAAACAACAAACGAAACAACAAATTTTTGAAAAATTTCGCGACAAACGGAAACGAGCCGAAACGGGCCGGCTCCGACACACGACAACTCGAAACGTCATTTTTCCTGGTCGTGCCCATCTCTAATTCAGTCTTAATTAGCATTTTTTATTTTTATTTTTATTTACGATCTTAGACTAAAGTCTTAATTAATCTTAATTAGCTTCCTAAAAACAGAGAGGGATAGTGCCTAGTTAACCACTGTGGGAAGCTTGTTCCAGAGGAAAGCTTGGTTCCTTGTGCTGGCTTTTTTCTTAACATCAAGGAACTCATGGAATATGGGGGCAGGTAGCTGTTTTTAGGGAGAGTTGTTCTGTCAGGCAATAAGGTCCAGTACCATTAAAGACTTAATAAGTTATAACCACCACCTTCAATTGAGCACAGAAACATAACAGGAAGCCAATGAAAGTATGTCAAGACTGGGAATATGTGTTCATATGTGTTCATATATCAGTATGGCTATTGCATTTTGAACCTCCAAGGGCAGTCCTAGAAAGCATTGCAGTAGTCTATTTGGTGACTACAGATAAAGGGACCACTGTTGTTAAGCACTTCTTATCCAGGAGGAGGTGCAGAAGGACATTCAACTGAAGCTGATAAAAGGCAGTCTTGGCCACAGCAGATATTTGTATCTCCACGTAGAAAGCTGGGTCCAGGAGTAAAGTCCCCCCCCCATGCTTTGAACCCGATCTTTCAAGGAGAGTATAACCTCCATTGAGGTCAGGTAAATATCCCTCTAATAGTTTTGAGTTTTTCAGGCTGCTTGGCCGTGTTCTGGAAGTTTTTTCTTCCTAACATTTCGCCAGACACTATGGCTGGCATCTTCAGAGGGCAAGGAGCTCAGGGAACTAGGAACACAGAGATAACTCCTGGTTCCCTGAGCTCCTTGCCCTCTGAAGATGCCAGCCACAGAGTCTGGTGAAACGTCAGGAAGAAAAACTTCCAGAACACGGCCAAACAGCCTGAAAAACTCACAACAGCTATCAGATCCTGGCCATGAAAGCCTTCAAGAATACAGTGGTACCTCGACTTACGAATTTAATCCATTCCGAATGCATGCTCTTAAGTCGAACTACTCTTAAATCAGGGTACCTATCTAAAAAACTGAAAAAATAAGTTTAAAAATGGAAAAAATATTTGTAAGGCGAGCAGACTATATCTAAAATGTGTAAGGTGGCAGTTAAAATGCCAACAGTTTTCCGCTCTTAAGTCGAATTGCTCTTAAGTTGAGCTGCTCTTAAGTCGGGGTACCACTGTATATCCCTCTAATTGTTGTTATGTTGTTTAACCTGCTCTATATTTAACCAGTCTTGTTCAGAATGCCTGGGGTAGGTAACTGTGCTTATAACTTAATAATGTTTTGAATTATCTCCCGAATAGATTGGGATTATCAGTTGTTAAGGTAAATAAATAATCATACACTCCCTCCCAATGTTCTCATGGAAAAATGCACATCTACAAGTGATCATGAGGGTAGGGTCATCAATGGATTCTAATATCATTCTCCCATATCATAAGCAACATGCCTCTGTATGTCAGTTTCGGTAGATTTTGGGACAGTGATAGTTGCAGTTATGGTAGAGACCCTGTAGACAGCTGATGGGCTTACTGTGTGAACTGAATGTTAGACTACCCTACAGGCTTTTGCTGTCATTCATCATGGCTCTGTATGGTCTTTTGTCTCCACCTATTTTCCTTCAAGGAAATTCTGCTTCAGAATTTGGTTTCTAGCATTCAATTTATGTAGGAATAGAAATGCTTGGGTTTCTAGCATTATTATTGTAATACAGTATATTGTTGCTGTGGGAATGTAGCTGTAGCTGAGGATGGCATGATCATTTGAAATACAGTGATTGTTGAAACTCTGTCACTTTGTTTGATGGACAGATGGCACAATCTTCGGTAGTTTTAGCAGGCAGTTAGCAAAACCCTACTGAGATTCTCTGTTATTTACCAAGAGTACATGCACTCCAAATGCTTTTCAGTGGTGGTTTTTAATTGCTAGTTAAAAATGGGTAAACATTATTTATTTATGTATTGAAATTGTATACCACTTATGTTATGTGTCTTCCACCTATGTAACAAAGCAACAGGATTTTAGCCAGTGTTTCTGGAAATGTGGAATGTGTCCATGAATATTATTGAGAGGTATGACTCTTGACAGATATATTAAATCATAATTTCCCTGTCCTTGTAGGAGTAAACCTGTTGTGACTGTGTGGTACACACCCAGTGTTAGTTAGGGGGCCTGGGAGTACCTACTGTATGTGTTTGCACAGATGCACATTTCTCACCCAGCTACACACGTCAGTGCACAAGAATGAAGAGGGTTCAAAATTTCCTCCCTGCCTAGTGAGATGTGGGTCTAGTTAAAGCCCCTCTTTCTCCTCATCCCCATGATCGTCAAGAGAATAGGTGTTGTTACCAATCAGAAAAATGGCAGCGGTGGAAGAGGGCTTGTTGGTCGTTAGGTTTGCCATTTGCACACTCAGTGGTCACTCCTGCCTTTGCTGTTCTTCCAGCACTATAGGTAACTCACTGTGAAATGCTATGCTCTCTGAAGCCAAGGAAATGGTAGGACCCCATGAACTTTGGGGGCAACACAATGAGCAGCTGAAAATTGCTGATGGTGCCCTGCAACCTACACCCACCTCGTGTTCTAGACAAACAAATTGGTCTAGCAGAGATGATGGGGAGCTGAATTTCAAAGCAGAAACGGGACAGATATAGCACCAGATTCAAGTGTGGCATGTGAATGAGCAGTGAGGGCATGCCTTGTCTTTTGCTCCTCCCTCTGATCCTGATTTGAAGCTAACCATAGTTTGTAGCTTTAGCTCAACAGCCAAACTAGGGTTTACACTCCCGTTCATCCGCATTTGAAGCCAATAGTCGGGCAGGTCCACCTGAGCTCCACAAAAACAAACAAACAAACAAAAACAAAAAACAGCAGGGTGAAATGTGCAAGGACCACACCGTGAGAAATGGAGGGGGCTGGAAAAATAGAATAGGGTTATAAATACATTGTTGTTGTGAACCTAGGAAAGAGAAGCATTTTCTTGCAAGTAGTGTGCTACAGTTTAGTTAATGGGCCTGGATCCAAGAAAGCTCTTCCACCTGCCTTTTGCAGCGTTATCTCTCTGTGTTTCTAAGTACCTCCAATGTTTCTTCACTTTGGCAGAAAGAAAGGAAGAGGAAGAAGAGGAAGCTCTTCCTCTTGATATGATGGATGAAGATGACCTGAAATTAATGGAGGAACTGGCTCAGAAAGCTTCTTTTATAACAAGAGACCTGTCTTCCAAGTAGGTATTGGCAAAGCTGATTGAGATAAACAGGTTGTGCATCTTACTTAATAGTGCCTTGTATATTAGTCTGTCAGGCCTCAGATGTAAAGGATCTTGGCAGATGAAAGCACTTTACTGTAGGCCTAAGAATGCTTTCCCATAATTGCCTTGCAAACAGTATTCCTTTTTTATGTAGGAATAGAAATAGAAAAAGCAATAGGAATTTCTTTTTTAATATTCTGATGTGCATGTCCATGGGCTGTGGAGAGTGAGTGTGCATACATATTTCAGGAGCAAGGCAGGGAGTGGTGTAAAGTTTTGGTGGTCAGGGAAGGGTGTTCCAATCTACTGGTGTTTCACCTTTTCTGTATGATTTCAAGAAAATAATAGACAGTGGTTTTAAGAGTTCTTCAGCCAGTTCCTTCAGTGCAGTTCATTGGCCCCTGGAGAATTAAACTCATTCAAAGTAATAAGATGTCCCGTGACTATTTATCATTTTTAGGATGCAGTCCTGTCCCCTTCACTTGTACTTCACATTTGCCTGGAGGTTCCTGGACACTGCCTTTCTTTTCTTTGTCTTCTCCTCATTTCCCCATCCCCATGGATTAGCTGAGCCATTGTTCTTTTCTCTGACTTTTGTAACACTTGTTAACATTGTCTTTTTTGTTGTTGCTGCTTTTAGCATCTCTTACTAACCTCACCTAATTTTCAGCTTTTGCCTTTGTAATGCCAATCATGCAACGTTTTGCTGCTTGTCTCTACATTTCCTTTGTGGTTTGGACTTCCCTCCACTTTTTATATACCATATATGTCCTTTTTTATTTGCAGGTCATTTCTGAGCCTTTTGTGAAGCCATGTTGGGCTCTATCTTCTATCTTGTTTCTGACTGGAAATGTTTATAATGGTGCCTTTAGGTTTTCTTTTTTAAGAAACTCCCATCTGTCTTAAGACTCCTTTTCTTCTTAGGATCTCCTACCTACCATAGTTCTGATTTTATTAAGACTGGCTTTCCGAAAATTGAGAATTCATGTTTGGCTACACTCCACTTTTGTTTCCTTTGAAATCAAGAACTCAAGTGGAACATGGTCAACTCCCTCCCCCCCACTACCACCTCGAGTTCCTCCTACTGCAAGTTCTTTTATTCGTATTGGTTAGAATCAAGTCACTGATCACTCATCCTCTAGTTTCTTCCTTCATTTTTTATAGAAGAAAATCATCCACTGGTGAAGAGTGTCTTCTCCTTCTTGCTCCTAACCTTCACTCTTTTCCATGGTGCTTCCACTCCTGTAATTGTTCTCTCATCAACCCTCTCCTCCTCTGCGTTGTCTTGCTGTTCTCCCATCTCGGTTGCCTCCTTTGGCTGCTGCCACTTGAGAGTTCTGTCTCTGTACTCTTGTAGCCTTAAGCGTGTCCAGTTCTTTCACTTTTTCTTCCAGCAGTGCTACAAGTTTGCACTTGCTGCAAATGTACACCATGTTGTTCTCAGGCATGAAGAAAACATTCCACACACTTTGCAGGTCAACACCACTGAAATTTCTCTTTCTTCCGTCATCCTTGTTGCATTGTTTACCGTCTTCTGTTAGTCTATGACAGGCCTGTCCAACAGGTAGACCGCGGACTACTGGTAGCCCGCGAAGGGTTCAAAAGTAGACCACTGGCCGTCAATAAAAAACAGTGAGGGGATAAGTTCTCCACCCCTCCCTTCTATGGGAAACTGCTGCTCTACTTACAAAGTTTTAACTTATGAGCATGTGCTCAGAACGGATAAAATTCGTAAGTAGAGGTAAGTAGAGGTTTTAGTGTAGTAGCCCTCAGGCACTTTGGGCTGGAAAAAGTAGACCTTGGCCTGTTGAAAGTTGAACAGCCCTGGCCTATGAGTACTTTTTCCTTTGTCTTGCTTGTCTTGAAGGATGCTGTGAAACACATTATTTATCTATATCTAGAAACCATACATTTTATTAGGGACCTTCCCTGTCAAATTTCTGTTAGCTCTGGCATATTAATAGTAATTTGGGGCACCCCATGCATCTCCAAATTTTCTGTTCCCATTTCCCATCGGTTTACTGTGAATGAGAAATGTTGTCTACACTCCAGTTGGTAGTTTCGGTTTGTGTAAGGGAAACTGTGCAAGTCTTGGTAGAAAAAAATGCTGCTCATTAGCAAGATGGTGGTTGTATCCCGAGTGCATGACTGCTCCAGAATACAGCCGATATCTCATAAAGAACTGGCAAGTTGAAGCTAACTTAGTCCTTGTGTCAGTGAATCGCCCATTTGATTCTCTCTGTGGTAATGGAACATCTGCAGACATAAATGCCATCCTCAGAACAAGTGGTGGCTTGTTGGTTTTTTGTCATGGACCAGTTAAATCTGTTTTTTTTTTTTTTTTTGCAGAGTGATTGCTAGAACATGAGGTACAAAAGAGAGAACCCCTGTATTAGCTAATGGCTGTTGGTGTTTGGAGGAGGCAATAGGGCAGGGAAGTAAGAGATCTGTTACTTTCTAGGGGTTGAACTCCAGTTCTCCTCACCTAGACCAGCATAGTCAGTGACTGAGGTGATGAGAACTGTAGGACTGTAGGGCCCAAAATTCTTGCCATAGGGTCTGGATAAGTCACTAGCAATACCATAGTCTCAAATGGAGAACAACAAATTTAAATTAGGCCTTCAGTGGCAGGAGATTTGCCTTTTCAAAACCATTGTTAGGAAATAGCATTATAAAGCAATAGGGATCCTGTTATTGGCATAAATGTACAATTCACAGATCACTGAATAAACTGAATCTGCTTAAACACGTGAGTTACACATTCCCCCGTGCAAGAGTTTTAATGACCCTTTCTCTGTTTAGTGAACCTGTTCATGCCAGGAAACGTAAGAATGAGAGTGTGATTGAGAAATACGAGAAGATGCCACGGCGCATGCAGGCTGAGCCTGAGAGAGAACTGATTCACCTGCTTCCCATCAAAGACAGGCATGGGATTATTCCACAGACCATGGAAAAGCCAGGTAAGTCACCCTCTGGATTGCAACGCGAGCTGCCAGATCAAAGGTAGACCTGTAGGGTTTTGAAAGGTTCTGCTTTGCCTTGCAGTTAGCAGAGCAGAAGAAGAAGAGGAGGAAGAGGAGGAAGAGGAGGGAGGAACAGACGATGTGGAAACAGCAGAAGGTAATAAATATATTGAAATCAATAATCTGGAGGCTTGAAGTGCTAATTGGATTTTCATTCAGATGGTACCCCTTTTGTGACATTTTGCTCTATTGGTCCAGAGAACATTATGTGGCTTCTATATTCCTTTGTGAATTCCTTGGCATCGAAGAAGTGAAATCAGCTTACTTCTTCCAAAGAAGCAAATTGCTTTTAAACTGCTCCCAGATGTTGCATTTAGGAAGTCAAGAAAAGTCTGAAAAGGAAAAGGGAAGCAGTCTGGGTCTTTGAAATTTTATAATATTTGGCTGGTTCAATGGTCATTAGCAGAATCCACTCTGCTATTTGTTTACTACTTGTCTTCCAGATGCTCGCCAGTGTAAGCTTTAATGTGGAAACCTTTTCTTTGTAAATATGCCTCTCCAGCATGCACGCCCCTTAGATAGGAAGGTAACTGCATTCCTTCTTCACTAGCCCCTGAAGAACCTTTACCTGTTCTCACTGCTGGAGAACGGTTAGTCCTCAGAAGAAAGAAACTGCAGGAGAAGAAGATACACATCGCTTCCTTAGCATCTGCTATCCTCTCTGATCCAGAAAATAATGTGAGTAATGTTCAAGTTTCTTTCGCCATCTGCCCATTTAAAAGGTAAGATGATATTAGAAAAGTAGTGGATGTCCTAGAATAGTGTTGGTGAACCTAAGGCACGGGTGCCAAAAGTGGCACTCGGAGCCCTTTCTGTGGGCACCCGGCATCACCCCTTCACAGCCACCTGTATTTAGGTTAAATGGCTGCATTGGCACTTTGTGAAAAATTAGTGGGTTTTGAATCACAGTTTGGGCACTCGGTCTCTAAAAGGTTCACCATCATTGCCCTAAAAGCACAATGGAAGGAAATGCTACATTGTATAGCTTGGCATGGTCAAGTCCCAGAGTAGCTCATATGCTGTTGTCCATGTTTCTAGTCTTCTGACTTGGGCTGAGGTCATGTGGCTTTGCTATACAGGTGGAGGAGAAAATAGCATAACCTTCAGTTGCTTCTAGCTGGCAGTTATTGAGTCCTGGCTGGATTTCGTATGTTTGCACCCAACCAGTAGGTGTGTATATTCAGAGAATTGCTGCAGGGGCTCATTGATTTGCCAGCTAGAAAGAGCCAAGTGCTAAGCCATTTGCTTTTAGCATGTGTAACAAAGGATTTATGGTTTTGTGTGATTATTTCCCCCCCTTATTTTTCTTTTTTACAGCATAATTTTTAAAATTCATGAAAAAACAAATCAAAATTGTTCCAACAAAAGACAAAACAGTGCCATTCTGACACTGCATTACTTATTTGTTTGATTGATTATTTTTATTCCTGCCCACCCTCCCATTCCTTGTGGCAAATAACTATATCAGAAATCTACCAGTTTTTTGGGAAAATTATAGGCATAGTGCAAATACATTACTGAAATCAAAAATCTCTATACATGTCTGGGAACCCCTTGTTGTCCATTCTATTCATATACATGATAAAAGGATGCCACTCCATTACAAAAGTGTCCAGCTTTCTTATCTCTCTAGCTATACTCTATATAACGTACTAGTTAGTTTTTCCTGCAGGAACAGTGCCTTTTCTCTCATAGAAAAGAATGGGTTTAATTTTCCTATCACCTGCAGATGTTTCTAATATAAAAACAATCACATAATTCAATATTTGGAAAAGTAGGAGTTCTTTATAGACTACTGTAATTTAGAAACATCCAAAATGTCTTGGAATAAAAAGTATATTTTTGTTAGGTCAGAGATTTTAATTTTCCTAAAATGTTTCTAATATAAAAACAATCACATAATTCAATATTTGGAAAAGTAGTTCTTTATAGACTACTGTAATTTAGAAACAAAAATGTCTGTAAAAGTTTACCTGTGCGTATTTCATTCCTTTCATTCCTTGAGCAGATAAAGAAACTAAAAGAATTGCGTGCAATGTTAATGGAACAGGATCCCAACGTAGCTGTGATTGTGCGGAAATTGGTGATGATATCTCTGATGGAGCTATTTAAAGATATTACTCCATCTTACAAGATCAGGCCTTTAACCGAGCATGAGAAAAACACAAAGGTGAGGTTACAGTATTTTTGACAGTAACTTTTTATAAAGTTGGGCAAGGGTGGTGGTGATAGTTTCAGACAATGTACTATTTTGCTGCGGGGGGGCGGACCTTAATTTCTGTAATTTAACTTCATAATTCCTGGGTAATCTCTTTTATGAAATAGTTCTTGAAAGATCTTGAGAACAGTGTACATCAATTGTAATTTCATGTCAGTTAGAGAGCCATTGTGATGAAGTATTGAGATAGCTAACTAGAATTCAATTTTGGTGTCGAGTCACGAAATTCATACTGTGTCAGTCCAGTCTACCTCTCAGAGGATAAAGGTGATGGATAAAGGAAAAGCTTCATAAAAGAATCTGATCTCCTTAGAGGGAAGTCATCCTAACAATCAAATAGCATGGGATTGGATATTTTATTAAGTAAAATGGAATTTAGAGTGCAGTTATTGTAATGTAACAATGTAAAAAGGTAAACATGGAAATAAAACTGGAACCGAAGAGCCTTTAAAAATACCATTTTCTTCACGTTCCAGCCACATAACTTAGAAGTAGTCAAGCTTCTTACAGGGGACATATCTAAGTAAGGGTCGTTGGGTCATTGTATCTCTGTGCTTTATGGGTTCGTTTACAAAATTCCCCAAACTATAAGGCAATGAGAGATGGGTGTCTACTATTTACTTATTTATTTATATTTGTTTTATTTATATACCCAACCCATTAGTACCAGCAGTCCTTACTTATACTTCTATTAGGTAAATTCAACAGACGGCCACCTTAAAGTAAACCTTTTATACTTGGAACAGATTAATGCAGATGAATAACAATTGCTGTGGAGCATTGGCTATGGTAGCAAGGTAGAGTGAGATGATCTGATCCCCTCCAGATGTTGAGCTGTCAAATTTGCACAACTAGGTTTTGTTCTACTGCAAAGAATCTGTCTGTGGTGCAAAATGAGGTCTTCCGAAACTTAGAAATGCTTTGCAGTTCTTGGTGCGGTGTTTTTGTGACAAGTCACTTCTCCAATCTCTCCACTTACCTATAGGTTAGAAAAGAAACCCAGAAGTTAAGAGAATTTGAAGAAGGCCTTGTGAGCCAATACAAGTTTTATTTAGAAAACCTGGAGCAAACTGTGAAAGGTAATGTGGCTGTGGACAGGTGAAGGTGGGGCCAGGGTGAGTTTGTAGCTCCTGTGAGCAGCCCCAAGTAGTGCTTACACAGTAGATGGGCTGGGTATAAGTGATCTAAACAAATAAACAATACATGTGAATGTTGTTAAAAAGACATTGAGCCAGTCAAGAGCCGTGCCTCCCCAGTTGTGGGGTCTCAATTTCTCTTGGGCTGCATCTCCCAGCAAGCCTTGGACTTCTGGGAGGCCTTGTCCAAAAACACAAGAGTGGAAGTATTGTTTGTAAGGCTGTCCTTTTACTTGGACATGTGTGCAAGCCGATGCTTCTGCAGAGGGCATAGCTCATGACTTGGAACATAATATTTATTGGTGGGCCCCTTGATTAAAGAATTATTTCATCCAACACTTGCATTCTGTTTCCAAGCTCTGCTTGAAAGGTTGCCTCCTTCTCCTCTGTTGTTGTAAGTGGTGGTGTCACCTTGCAATAGATTTTGTTTTCACTCTTTTCTATCCCTGTTATGATGATTTACCTAAGATTCTCGCAAGCCCAAGTGTGGCTCTGGTGCTGCCTTAAGTATCCTTATATTGACCCTGACTCTGAAATGATTCAGGGTCAAGACCTGCTCATCAGTGATGGTCAAATGGAGCTTCCTAAGAGTAATGTGAACTCTCTATTCAAGTTCCAGATCAAAGCATTGGCCAGGGTCCGACAGGGTAGGTTACCTGTTGGCTGCTTCTTCCTTTAGTGGAACTGGGAGAGGAAATACTCCAGACCTTGTATTAGATTGGCACTGAGGGCTGTTGGAGGAAGAAGAGGATGAGGACATTCTGTCACATCGGCACTGTAGCTCCAGTGCGATACTGGATATTGAACTTGGTCCATTATTAGCAAAAACAAAGCTATTAGAAAGAGCTGGTTTGAGTTGTGTCCAGCAAAGTTCTCCCTGATGAAAGATGGCTTTGAGCAGTCTTCAGGGATTTCCCCTTCCCCATGCTGCAGCTCATCCCATTTCGGTGGACCTTCCAAATCCCCTGGAGGGGCTCTTCAGGGAGTCTGGTGGTCCCTGTGGGAAGGAGGCAATGATTATTCAGCTTCAGGAACCTTCCTTCCACGACAGCCACCATGGATATCATGTAACATGGTGAGAATTAAAAGGAAATTGTTGAGTGTAGGTAATGTAGGTAAAAAACATGCTTTTTAGGGAGGCATATGGCAACCTACTTTAACTTTTTTAAAAACTTTTCCCCTTTCTTTATCTCCCCCGCCCCTGATTTATCTTGCCAAAGGGTCCCCCCTTTTTTTATCTGTACTTTGATGTTTTTCTAGGTGTACAGTGATTTTTTTTTAACTGTAAACCGCCCAGAGTTCCAGTTTGGAAGATGGGCAGTATAAAAATGAAACAAATAAATAAAAATAAATAAATAAATATTCTGTGATGGTATTGTTTTTCCCCCCGGACGAATATGTTGGAAGCTAAGGCATCTGGGAAAGGAAAAATCACTTAAGGCTGTCCACAATATTTCGCCTAGACTGGAAGCAAAGAAAAGTGAAGAAAAGCAACGTGATTTCACTGAAGTGTTACAAAGGCCTTGCAGAGATCGCCGTGAAGTGCCTGTGTGAGCTGCTGGTGGCCCTCCCTCACTTCAACTTCCACAACAACATTATTGTTCTGATCGTGCCGCTCATGGACGATCCTTCGAAGCAGGTGGGTGGCCCATGAGAGCTGTGGTGGCTCGCAGGCTGAACATTTGGGCTTGAAGTGCCAAAAAAAAACCCACCCAAAAAAACCCCAAAACTCCCAAAAAAACAAAAAACCAAGTTAAGATATGGAACTTCACAGATTTCAGAAATGTGCTGTGATGCAGTCAAGAGCCTCTTCAAACAAGATAAGCTCGGCTTTGCCTCACTCGGTGTGGTGAAGGTGATGTCCGGCCTTGTGAAAAGTCGAAATTATGATGTTAGACCTGAGGTAAGTTTCTCAACATGCTTTTTTCCTTTCTTTACGGTGGGATGGTTTGGTTGTCTCTTTTTATCGGACAAGGGCATATTTAAAAATGCTGTTCCTTTTGAAGCAGCATTACAGCAAAAACATTGGCTTTGTCAGGGATGTCTTCATAGGTTAATATGCTGCTGAACTCTAGCTGTGGTCTCCCTGTTCCATGGGCGGGAAATTGTGTCATAGATTTTTCTTTTCCCCTCCTGTGAACTGTGTTTTAAACATATTTGAAAAATAAATCCCTGTAAATTATCTGTAGGTATTGATGACACTTCTTCACCTAAGAATTAAGGAAGTAGAAGTCAAGAAAGATGCGGAAGATATTACGCCAAAGAAGAGGTTCATGTCCTTTAAAGACAAAAGGAAGAATTTATCAAGGATGCAAAGAAAGGTATTTTCCCCCTCCTATGCTGTGCACGTATCAGTGGGATTTAATTAGAAAATAAACCGTAGGTGCTGCTTTTGTTTGCTTTGGCCAGGGTCCATAGCATTACAGCATGTTTCACAGCTTAAGCAGATTTTGAGTTTGTTTCTTTGAAGGCTTACCTGTCAGAAATCTCTTTTTACACTAAGGAGATTCCCAGAAGCAGTTTGGTGTTTTGGGCTGGTCAAGGAGCAGTTGCTGTTAGAAAGGAAATGCTTAAGACTCTCACTAAGCATGGGGGAATTCTTTGGGTACCTCTGTCCTGGGGATGCCCAGCGTGGACAGTGGCCATAGGGACAAACTAGGAGTAATGAAGCCCGAGTTCGAATCCCTGCTCAGCCATGAAGATTCACTGGGGGTGTTGAATTGGTAGACCACCCCTGAAGCATCTCACCTTGAAAACCCTACAATTCTGACTTGGAGGCACAGCAGGTCTGTATGGAGTTGCTGGGTTGTTTTATCTGGGGTTGTAATCATTTTGTCACCCTGTGTACAGAATTCTGAGAAGCAAATCTGTTACTGCAGTGCCAAACACACCTTTTCACGTTTCTGTCTTTCTCCCAGGTGTTGTTCAGGCCTTTTTTGGGTGGATGGATTTTTTTTTAATGCTGTTGATTTTCAAACTGGAATAACCCTATCCTTTACGTAGAGGTGTTCTCGGTAGAGCTGAAAACAGCATCATTCTTCCTAGCACTCATCATTCTAACATGTTTCAGAGGATCAGGAATACCTTACACTCTTACAGGCTTACATGCTCCTGTCATTGGCCATCCTGGTTTGAATAAAAGTGCAAAATACCATCAGGATGTGATGGCAAATTACACAGTTTACCTACAACTAGCTAAATAGAGAAGCAAGCCAAGGGCAAGCTCTGATTTATCAATCTGGAAGCACGTTATGTAAATTCACTTTAAAATGTTTTGACCTTGATAATGATGTGTGACGACCTTGGCCAATACTTAGCCTGAACTTCCCAGGGTTTTTTCTGGGTGTAAGGTCTTTGGCAATGGTTTCTCAGCTCCTCCTCTTCTGGCACCATGCAGCTTGCCCAAGGCCACACAGGAGGCAAGGCAGGTAGCTCAGTCCCCTGCACTTGATATCGGCTGGTCCCTCTCCCTGGAGATTGGGACCGCCAGCTCCTCCTGTCTCTGCTGCCCAGGGTTACAGGCCCACTCAGCTATATCAACTAATTCTGTCCATAGCACCACCGTATTTTGTTGCCTGACATCATATTTGTGCCTTCTAGTGGAAGAAAGCCGAAGAGAAGCTGGAGCGAGAACTCCTGGAAGCAGAAGCCTCAGAAAATGCGGAGAAAAAACTGAAACTGGTAACTTGTCCCCTTGTATTTGTGTGTGCGCGCAAACTGGTGTTGGGATGTTGTGTTGCGCAGAAATAAAGATTAGAGTAGATCCTGCAGAACTTAATGTAGTTTATGTATCCTTGCTTTGATACAGTGGGTTGTAGATTCTGGTCATAGATGGTGGGTGGCATGTATGGGCTGTCATCCAATTTACAGGCTAATACAATGACCCTTGGGCGTCCTTTCCAGCTGTACAGTTCTGTACTTCTGTGGTGATCTTGGACTGTGGAGTTCACCTATATTTTGTTGGTTTTTTTCATTGCTGTCATGTAGACAGTGTAAGAATGCAATAGCAGTACTGATCCCTTCATTCTTCAAAGCATTCAAGAAGTACTGGTTTATAGCATTATTAATTATTATATTGTTAAGTGTACTAGGACCACCACAATGATACTTCTGCAAACCATTAAAATAAAGACTGAGTTTGTTAGACCTCAGTGAGTTGCTGGGAGGTAGGGATGGAATTAAGTGGCGTTGGATAGATGGCTTCAGAATTCAGTTAAGTGTAAGATGGGCAGTATAGAAATATAACAAAGAAAGAAAGAAAGAAAGAAATGTAATAAAAACACCAAACAGGGTGCAGATGCAGCATATAGGTACATAGATATAAAAGATAAAATGATACGGCTTTCCTCCTTAATGCTTCTGATGCATGGCCATTATTATTTTTTTGTTGCCAAAGCAAATTCTGCTATTTGATGGGTCATAGCTACATCCATACCTACACGTAGCATACAGAGTAGAGCCGGGGGGGGGGGCGCATCTGTCACCCAGAGGTCTAAGGATTCCGGCAAGAAGTTGACTTCTGGGGTGGTCATATAAAGGGCAAATGAATACATAATGGAGAACATCCTCAACCTCTCCTGATCCACAAAAGCAGAGTCTTTGGTGGAATGGAACAAGATGGCAGATGGCATGCACTGAAATCACAAAGCTGTGAAAGCTTTCCTCAGGGGGAGGGGAGCTGAGGTTAGACTGACAACATAGATTTCCAAGCCGAATGATGTTTTGTACAAGGGGAAGCAACCAGAATAGGACATTTGTGAAATAGCTGACATATCCAGCCACTTAAAATAAAGATGTTTTTCTTTAAACATTTGCTCAACTCGGCCAGAGGCAAAGGTAGGCAAGGACTCTGTGTCAACCCCATAATTCTGTATTATGGGTCTGACAGAATTTACTGTGTTTGTTTTTATGTTTTATGTTATTGGGATGACCCATGGTTTGACAATAAAGCCTGATTTATTGAAATGTAATTGAAATGTAGTCAGAATGTTCAATGTGTTCCCATTTCTCTGTTTTTCCTTATAGCACACAGAAACCCTGAATATTGTGTTTTTAACTTACTTCAGAATTCTGAAGAAAGCACAGAAGTCTCCCCTCTTGCCGGCTGTGTTAGAAGGCCTTGCAAAGTAAGAATTTCAAAGTAAATTTAATTTCTAATGAAGTGTTTGGACACTGCTGCCAGCCAAAATTCTAAACAATGGGTGTTGACAAATAGTCCTGCGGCGGACTAGGCATTTTGGTGTGCTTTTCCCTCAGCGCACCTGAGAAGTAGCCCATTGTTTGCAGTATAGAAATCTGGGCAGTCCTCTTCTACAAACATAACTATTGTTTGTAACACCATTGCTTGTAATAGTCACTGGCTGAGCATAGGCCCTTAACATTAATATGAAAAATGATCAGCGATAAAATAAGTGAGAAACAAATTGTTTATTTCTGTACTTTGTGAAGATTGTTTCTAGCACAGCTTTCTCATTTTGCTGTCAAATGATTATTGGCCAGTGAAATAGAATATGACGGTGATGACTAGTCATGTGTCATATTACTGAAAGAATTGCTTTTAATTGGAAGGAAAAATGTAGAATCCTGAATTTTAATCCTTCTTGATTTTAGGTTTGCCCACCTCATAAACGTGGAATTTTTTGATGACCTTTTGCTAGTATTGCATTCTCTTATTGTATCAGGGGTAAGTTTATCCACTATCTTAAGAAATTAACATTTTTTTCGCCTTATGCCAGGCTGATGCAGTCTTCAGTCCTAAGAGTTACATGTAGCATTGACTCCGAAACCAGGAGCTATATTATTATAATTATTCAAAAATTCCAGACACAATATTTTTTTTTTAATTTAAATTTCCCACCTAAATATTTCTGGATATTATAATCCCGCCAAATTACTTTTGTCATTGCAGCTTTGCTATTGTTGTTTGTAATTGATTTTTGCTGTTTTAATTGTTGATGTTGTGAACCGCCCAGAGTCCCCATTGTGGGAATGGGGCGGTATACAAGCGTAAATAATAATAAATAAATAAATAAATAAATATATCAGAATTATAAAAACACTCACAGGTATTAGAGACCAGTTTTATTCAAAAACATAAATATATCTTAATTGTTGGCATAGTCCTAATAATGCTGTGTTTTGTAGCTCTGATGGTGTTATTTATGAAATCTGCCACTGCTTACAGTACTGTTTGGAATGTATACTGTTCCCAAAGCTCCAATGACTATGGGAACCACTGAAGTGTGTTTCATCCACAAGTGAGACGTTTCAGTTTCCAGATTTCTGCATTGTGTTAATTTTTCCAATTCTTTATTTTCTTCAATTCGGCTCCTGAAATTAATTTTATTTTATTTGCTTATTTGTTCATAGTATATATTTTTTTACCACACCTTTCTCCTTAGAAGAATCCAGGACAGCTTTTATGTGTGTACCTGCTTGCACACACAGAACTTGCATATGTCCCAGTTATTCTTTTTCCTTACTCAAAGGGAGACATAAGCCTAATGTTGACCCTGTACCCTCCCAGTCAGCATGGTGACAGTAGGGAACGAGAGGTGTTTTTATATGCATTGAGAGCAGAGCAAAGCAGGCTGCTTATGGAAATTATTATGCAAAATGTCACATAGTCTTTGTGTTTATAACCGCTTATAACCTTGTGTGATTCCATGGAAACTATGTTTTCAATGTTAGTTTCCATCATTCATAAATTTACATGGGATTTTACTCTCCTTTTAACTGCTCGTGTTCTGTTGTAGCTTTAATGTAATGTTGTCTTTTAATGCTGCAAGATGTTCCTCAATTCCATGGTCTCGTTACTTGAACATGTCTTAAATGTACTGGGCTGTATATTATCCCTCATTACTGTAAGCTGCCGTGGGTCTTTTTCCAAGAAGAGAGGTGGGGTAAAAATAATATAAAATAAATAAATAAAAATAAATAAATAAACTACACATTGCCGCCTCCCCCACACTCCTCAGCCAGCTGGGTATTCAGTTTACTAACCTTGGAAGGATGGAAGGCTGAGTCATCCACAGGCCAGCTAACTGGGATTGAACCCGTTACCATGAGCAGAGTTTTGGCTGCGGTACAGAAGCTTAATAAGTGCACCATGAGGCTCTTGAAGGAGGCAACTCAAGGGGTGGGGGAGTAATTTGGTACATTAAGACATCAGAGCCCAGTACGGAGACTGTCCTTGTGATTTATGTATGTTATTTCTAGGTGTTGAGTCACCGAGAGAGCCTGCACTGTATTCTTTCTGCTTTTCATATTTTGTCCGGTCAAGGTAAGAGGCTTTGATTTGCCAGTTTGCCTTCTGTAATCAGCTTGGAAGGTTTGTTTTCCTTGACCAACATGAGAGTGACCAGTGATTCACTGAAAGGCTTTAATACTGTTCAGGTTTTTGAATCTGTCTCCAGTCAGAATGATGGAATACAGTTGGGTGGGAGAGTAAGAAGGCAGTTTGACTCTTGGCTAAGATAAGTGGCTTTTTTCCTGTACTAAAATAAGGAATCTCCTGCTCAGCTTTTTTAAAATATCTGTGACTAGAACAATATATTACTGTACTCGTTATTAGTCTCCAGTATATGACATTCAAACGGAAGTAGAGCTAAGTAGGACTGATTCCAGGCACGACACCACTTAACAATGACTTCCAATTACAAATCTAATCTATTTAACAACTATTATTTCTGGTAGGTGATGTCCTCAATATTGACCCTTTGAAGTTCTACACACATCTTTACAAGACATGTTTTCAGCTGCATGCAGGTAAGCCCTTAATTAAGATATCTTGAATATTGCTCTTTTTAAAATTATTGTCCTGCTGCTGCTGCTGCTGCTGCTGCTGTTTCAACTTATATATCATCCCATAGTATTAGAGCACTCTTGGGATAGCTTACAACATTATTATGCCAGGAACACTTTGCCCCCACTCCACCCCTAAGTTAGCCAGATAATAATCTCATTTACAAGTTAGTGATCCCAGGAGATTGAAAGCCTGAGTCAAATGTCACCTGGCTACCTGAACCCACTGGGATCGAATTCGGGTTGTGAGCAGAGGCTTGACTGCAGTAATGTAGTTTAACTACTGTGCCATGAGGCTTATGCTGAAGATTTGTTTGAAATATTTAGATAATAGAAAACACATTGCTCTTTAGTACCTCAGGTTATGATTTGTCACTTTGTAGTTAGCACCATTTAGTGATACCAACACTTGAAAGCTGCTTTTAATACTTGGTGGTAGATGAGTTGGAAATCCCTGTCTGGGTGGTTTCTCAGTGTGATGTGTATTACTCTGGCCCATCAGCAAAGAAACTAGAATTAGCCTGCAGCCTAGATCTGTAGTGGAGTTTTGCATTGTGTCCCCTTACAGAAGGCAGCCTTTGTGGTTCTTGATTGTGAATCTTGCTTGAATAAAGCCAGTAGATACTAAAAAGAATTGTGCATGCCTTTGGTTTTTTGTATGTTTATCTCCCAAAGAATGTTTTATCTGTCTGTATTAAAGGAGCTACAAATGAAGATGTGGCCATCATGTTGCAGTGCTTGGATGTGATGCTTACCAAGCGTCGGAAACAAGTCTCCCAGCAAAGGGCTCTTGCTTTTATAAAGCGTCTTTCCACGCTAGCCCTCCACGTTCTTCCAAATTCCACTATTGGGATCTTGGCAACCAACAGAACGTTAATGCATGTAAGTTTTTAATAACGTGGCTGGCACCCTGTTACACAAAGGGAATGGCTGTCCTTAGAAGGAAGTACCTTGCCGCCTCCCCCTCCTCTCTCTCTCACCACTTTCACTGGCATGGAAAGCAGTTCATCTGCAGGGATAGACTAGACTGCTGATGTAAAAAGGGAGAGATCAGGTAACCCCCAAGCTTTATAGTAGAGTGTTCCAGTAGACTTGTGGACACGGTCCCAATGCAGTAAGAAATGTTTAGCTGTTGCATAAAAGATCACACTTTTACAATTCATGTAGCCTTTCAGGCAACATGTCGTAGCTTCGCAGTTCTCCTTTCCTCTTCTCCTTGCCAAGGAGAAGATGTTTCCCTTTTGGCTTGGAGGTTGGAATCCAGTCTTTTGTTCTTACTGTTGGGGATGTGGACCATTTCAACATTCTGGCCGACCCCTTTCACTGAAGAAAATATATAAAGGCGTGCCTGGATGGTTTGGTTCACATGTTCCACAGTCCTTTCTTGCTGCCAGAGGGTTCCGGAAATTGATGTCAGAAACACCTGGCGAACCAGATGCCCTCTGGCCCAAATCGATAGCCCTAGGGAGGGACTGAGAGCCAGATCGATGGCAGGAGATGTCAGCTTGGTATCATTCATTTCTGCTTCTCCTCTACACGGAGACAGATCTTATGAATAGACATACAGGATCAGAGATGGGCTGTACGTGAGTGAATAAGTAACTATCAGTCCAGAGACAAGAGATTTCGGATTAAGGGTGGGGATTCATTTGGTCTGGGATTAGCTGTTACATCGGGCCATTCTCTCTTTGTACAACTAAGTGTGCCATAGGGGTATGGGAGGTGATCTCTCACCACTCCTGGAGCAAGCCATGACCAAGAAGACTTGTGGCCACCTTTGCCTGCTGGGGCTGTTTTTATTCAGTGCTAACCTGGCTGTTAGGATATACCTTCAGGCTGGCCTGCTGTAATAAACTCAGCATGGGTATGTCTTAATTTGCTTTCAAACATGCCAGGATGCTTTGAGTGCATTTAGGCCAATGGAAAGGTTTGAAAAAAAGCTACAAGGGGCTGGGTTTAACTATTCAATAGCTATTGAAAATTGAAGATGGCATCAGTAACCTTAGTGAACTTAAGAAGCAAACAGTTGACTCTTAGTTTTAATGTCATGTTATGCACTTTCAGGAAGGTCTGCTGCAACCCACCTCTTCTTTTTTTTAAACTTAGGACAAGAGGTCTTTTCAGCTGTAGTACTTACCCTTTTGAATCCACTTTTTAGAAAGGCTGCTTTTGACCTCACTTGCTGCACATTCAGTATACAATTCCATTACAAGCCAAGTCTAGACACTTGGTTACGACACCTGACAAGTGTCATGCTTTTCTATTTTTTTCCTATGATTGTAAACTACTCTAAGGTAATATTTATGACAAAAAGAATATCCTTACAATGATATGGAAAATTAGTCCAAACATCAAGTATTTTTACCATGTTTTGGAAATAGCCGATGCATTTGCGAGAACTAGATTCTTTTGGTTTGTACTAAATGAAGGAGGAGAGTCATAGGTTTCTCACACATTTCACTGTATTGGTTAGCTGGTGATTTTGTCTTATGCAGCAGGCATGGTAACACAACTAACTGTTCTTTAACATTTTGTGTACTCCTTTAAAAAAATAATAATCTTCCTCTTTGATGCCGATATTAAAGACATTTCCAAAGACCGACCTTCTCCTAGACAATGAATCTCAAGGAAGTGGACTTTACCTTCCGGAGCTGGATGAACCAGAATACTGTAATGCACAGAATACTGCATTGTGGGAATTGCACACCCTACAGGTCAGTGGTATAGGAGCAAACCTTATTGTTCTTCGGTATGTTTGTAGTTTAAGACATTCTTCTTTTTTGTTTTTTTCTTTCTTGTCCTCTTCTTATTAAAAGCAAAGTGTTCTGCTTATATACCGCCCCATACCACTTCAAGTAGTCTCTGGGCAGTTTACAGTTTTAATTACAGTATGCAGGCTACACATTGCCCCCCCCAAGCAAGCTGGGTACTCATTTTAACAACCTCGGAAGGATGGAAGGCTGAGTGAACCTTAAGCTGCTACCTGGGATTGAACCCCAGGTCGTGAGCACAGTTTTACCTGTAGTACTGGCAGTACAGGCATTTAACCACTGTGCCACGGGGCTCCATGTTATTTGCTTTCTTCTTATTGTAATCAGAGAACTGCAGAGCGGAAAGGGCCCTCTGGATTACTGAGTCCAGCTCCTGTCAAGGAGGGACAGTGCAGGGTTCAACCCTCAACGTATTGCTCCTAAACCTTTCCTCTTCAAAACATAGTTCTTCAACTGCCAGAATATTGGGGTTTGGATTCTTAATTTTAAAAAAATAATTTAATTTTAAAATGTAAAAATTTAATTTAAAAAACCCCAGCATTTTTGCTTCATATTTTTTTCTTGCAAATGCCGGTGTTTGTGCCATATCTGAATGTTCCGGTTATTGAAGAGTTGGTCAATAGTTGAAGTATCCAAAGACTCCCTCTTGCCAAGAATCTCCTTATTCATTGGGTTTATTGCCAAGCAAGTTAATGACTCAGATGTCCATTCAGTGCCCAGTCTTTTATTAAATGTGTGAAACCCCAAAATGCCCATAAGAAAATAATGATATGGATATGCAGATTGACATGGCAGGTGGAGGGGGTGGTGTGCTTCTCATTCTGTGTCCCCCTGCCCTGCTTCTCCTTGCTGCCTATTTAATCAGCAGCTTATGAACCAGAGATAATATGGTTTTGAGTAATAATGTATAGGTTTTGGCCAAAAAGCAGAATGCACTGCATTAATATTTTTAAAAATTGGCAAAAACCTTCATCTGTCTACAATACCCTTTTCAGAGACACTATCACCCCATCGTGCAGAAATTTGCTGCTCATCTTATAGCTGGTGCTCCAAGTGAAGGATCCGAAGCTCTTGGGCATGACTTGAGCAGGAGGTGAGAGCAATGAATGTGTCCACTTCAAAAAGATTAACCAATCAATCAATCAATCAATCAATCAATCAATCTATCAATCTATCAATCAATAAGAATTTAAAGCTGTGCAGCTTTTTGCCTATGTGTGTTATATAAAATTGCACATGCACATATAGTATCAAGTTATATTATGTTTTAGAACATAAGAGCAGCTGTGTTGGATGGTGAAGAAGATTTGTCATCCTATAAGCCTGGAGTAGGAACTGGCAAGCCACTCCAGTATTCCTGCCAAGAAAACTCCATGCACCTGGGGTCACGAAGAGTCGGTCATGACTGTAACAACACAAGAGCTATTCCTCAGCAGTCTGTCACTTGCTTCTGGGAAACCCCTGAGCAAACAGTACCTCCTTCCTCATCATTTCACAGCCTAAATCTGCAGATATTACTTACAACTCATGGCTAATTGCTTAGTGGAAGGGATCTTTTAAAATTGCCTACTAGCCTATGTAGAAAGTGAGGAGTCAAATTGTTGTTAAAGAAAACCTTGATACAATTTTGAACCGCGTTCACTGTTAAGGGTTATCCTGGCTTTGCAGATTCAAAAGGACAGAGAGTACTCTTTACCCGTAAGGTGACATAAACCTCCTCTTACTCCACCCCCTGTAGTGCTGTTTCTCCTGCAGTAGTGTGTGAGGCACATTTTAAAACTACTTGGGTTCATCTGGGAGTTGAGTCATGGCAGCTGGTCTTCTTTTCTTGTGGGATCGAAATATGTATATGCGTATTAGACAGAGAAGATAGGTGGTTCGAGAGAGGGGCCAGTGAAGCCCTTCATGTGTGTATTGAAAACAAGGTGGGGACTTGGGCACAACTTGTCTGCTACTTATCATGCTGCCCTTTCATCAATCCCCAGACAAAGCACTTCACGCCTCCCCAGAAAGGCCATGGCTAACGACCCATATTTAATGGGAGTTGGGAAGGGCTGCATAGGTGTGACTTTCACACATCCCAGGCCATTGTCCATCTAACGAGCCTATTTAGGTGGGGTGAAACTAAAGTTGAGGATAAATTGGAGCTCTCCCACCAACCTTCCTCAGCTACTTGGGAAGGCAAAGCTAATCCTAGCCAGACAAGAATCCTGGACCTTAAGAAAGCATTTTTGTAAGCTTGAGGAATGATTGGCCGTGATTCCATGGGCCGAAAGAGAAGGGAGTCCCAAGATGGATGGGAAATCCTTAAAAGCAAGATACAGTGGAACCCTGACTTACGACCACCATGACAACCGAGAATCCTGACTTACGAGTGGGCTTCCCATGTCCCCCCCCCCGCTGCCTTACAAGCGACAGATGGGTTTCCCCGACTTGCGATTTTTAAAAAAATTGTTCTCCAATGGCACTTTGCGTCCAATTAGAGGGAGGAGAAGCAACGTTTTTTTCAAACTTTTTCTTCTCTCCCAATGCAAGCACCGATGTCTGCCATCAGCGCTTGCTTCAGGAGAGGACAAAAGGGTTAAAAACCTTCCGCTTCTCCCCCCTAATCAGAAACCCCAACTCATCTTCCTCTACGAGCCGATGGGGGGGGGGGTAAGAGAAGCAGAGGGTTTTTAGCCCATTTTTTCTCTCCTGAAGCAAGCGCTGATGGCAGACATCGGCGCTTGAGTCAGGAGGGAAAAAAGTTTGAAAGAACCACTGTATTTAAGCTCCATTGCCTAAAGACATTTTAAATGACCCACGGCTTACACCCCAACATGCCCAATTGGGTGGGGAGAGCCGTGGGTCGTCTAAAGTGGTTTGCCATAGGAGTGCCTTGGAATCCATTCCTCCAGAACGGATTAATTGATTTTCAATGCATTCCTATGGGAAGCCACTCCCCAGCTTACGAGCTAATCAAGTTTCGAGCATGCACTCGGAACGGATTAATGTCATAAGTCAGGGTTCGACTGTATTAAAGGCACAATCTAAAATTGTTCTAACAAGAAGAAAATGTGAGATGTCTAATGAAACCGCAATGGCTGACTAAAGAACTTTCAACTCAGCTAAGTATAAAGAAAGACAAGTACAGGAAATGGAATAATGGAGAATGCACCAAAGAGGAATATAAGCAAATAGCTAATATATGTAGGGGGATGGTGAAAAAAACTAAAGTGCAGAATGAACGTAGACTTGCCAGAGAGTAAAAAAGGTTTCTTTAGTTATGTCTGCAGCAAAAAGAAAAATAAGGAAATGATAGGCTCTCTGCGTGGCGATGATAACCAGTTACAAACAGGAGACATGGACAAGGCAGAACTACTCAACACCTTTGCCTCAATTTTCTCCAAAAAGGAAAAAAAGAGTTCAGTTGGGACAAAGAGTAGATGAAGTAGGATGGGAATTGCAAAATAGAATAGGTAGGAAGGTAGTACAGGAACAACTGGAAGCATTAAATGAATTTAACTCTCCTGGGCCAGATGAATTACACTCAAGGATATTAAAAGAACTGGCAGAAGTAATTTCAGAACCATTGGCAGTAATCTTTGAGAAGTCCCAGAGAACAGGGGGAGGAGGGCTAATGATGTCCCCATCTTTAAAAAGGGGGGGGGAGGACCCAAATAGTAACCACCCAGTCAGCTTGACTTCAATTCCTGGAACGATCCTAGAGCAGATTATTAAGCAGACAGTCTGTGATTATTTAGCAAGAAATGCTGTCATTATGAAATGTCAACATGGTCTTAAAAACAAGTCATGCCAGACTAATTTAATCTCTTTCTTTGATAGAATTACAGGCCTGATGGATGAGGGAAACACTGTGGATATTGCTAATCTAGATTTCAGTAAGGCCTTTGATAAGTTTTCCCATGGTATTCTTGCAAAGAAGTTAGTAGAATGTGGGATAGATAGTGCTTCTGTTAGGTGGAATTGTAATTTGTTGACTGATCACTCCCAAAGGGTTATCATAAATGGCTTCTCTTCAACTTAGAGAGATGTGACCAGTGGGGTGCCCCAGGGTTCTGTTCTAGGTCCAGTGCTATTCAGTATCTTTATTAATGACTTGGATGAAGGAATAGAGAGTATATTAATTAAATCTGCAGCTGTTACCGAATTGGGAGGGGTTGCTAATTCCCTAGAGGATAGGATGAAATTCAAAATGACAGATTAGAGTGCTGACCAAAGTTAACAGAATGAATTTCAACAGAGAAAATGTAAGGTGCTGCATCTAGGTAAAAAAAATGAATTGCATAGATATAGGATGGGAGACACCTGGCTGGAAAACAGTACATGTGAAAGGGATCTGAGAGTCTGGGTGGACCAAAAATTGAACATGAGTCAGTAGTATGATACAGCGGCCAAGAAAGCCAATGCAGTTCTTGGTTGCATCAACAGAAGCATAGTGTCTAGATCAGTGGTTCTCAACCTGTGGGTCCCCTGATGTTTCTGGACTGAACTCCCAGAAGTCTTCATCACTAGCTGAGCTGACCGGGATTTCTGGGAGTTGCAGTCCAGAACATCTGGGGATCCACAGGTTGAGAACCAATGGTCTAGATCAAGGGATCACTCTATTCTGCTCTGGTCAGACCCCACCTGGAGTACTGGACCTCAGTTTAAAAAGGATGTTGACAATCTTGAATGGGTCCAAAGGAGGGCGACCAGGACGGTTAAAGGTCTGGAAGAATTGTCTTACGAGGCGCAGATCAGCATGCTGGGAATGTTTAGCCTTACAAAAACAAAGCTGAGAGGGGACTTGATAGCTTTGTTTAAATATTTTAAATGATGTCATCTTGAAGAGGGGAGTGGTTTGTTTTCCATGGCTTCAGAGACTAGGACTTGGAGCAGTGATTTCAACTACAGGAAAGGAGATTTCATTTAAACATTCGGAAGAACTTCCAGATGGTTAGACCTGTTAGGCAGTGGAATATGCTGCCATGGAGGGAGGTGGAGTCTCCTTCTTTGGAGGTTTTTAAGCAGTGGCTGGATGGCCATCTGTCGGGAGTACTGTGATGGGGTTCCTGCATGGCAGGGGGTTGGACTGGATGGCCCTTGAGGTCTCTTCCAACTCTATGGTTCTATCATTTTGATTCCACAAGAAAAGAAGTCCAGTTGCCATGACTCAGCTCTTGGATAACCTCACCTGGATGACTGAGAATCTCCATAGACATACTGTACTTAAGATTCATATTTGAAGAGCTCCTTGGGTTTCCAGTCTGTCTTCATATGTTAGGTGTTATTACTCTCTGTGCTTCATTTTCAAAAGACTTTATCAGAACACCTGGGTGTTGGTTTTTTTGGTGCAAATCTTATATTAAGATGAAACCCATCTGCTTTTCCTACACAGGTCACCTACAGAACTTTTTGAGGCCTACTGTATGAAAGGAATGACATTCAATCCTCATGTCCCATCTGTTGCTCCCAGGAAAAAGGTACTTATTTTCTTACTATATTCTTCTGTTAAAGCAAACAGTGTTGCTTGAGATGAGAAATTGTAGGTAGTTCACTTCCAATCTTTTTATGAAATTATAATACATGTTCATTTCAGGTCAAATCTTTTCAGGGGGACTCATTTCTGAATGAAGATTTGAATGAACTCTTTAAGATTCATCATGCAAAATCTGCTGTCCAAGGAGCCCTGGATTTTGCTAAACATGTAAGAACTTTGCCCGTGTTATAGGTATTTATCCAGCAAGTCAACCACAGGAAAGGTGATCTATTCTGCAAGAAATTCGCAAATAAAGTTTTTACTATTTATAGCAGTTTTTTAAGAATTAAAAACCCCTGTATATAAACAGCATAGTATGTTTTGTACATTTTTACCAGTTCAAGAATTCAGAAATTGTGATTTTGTGTTGATCAGTGACATCTGTAAGCTGTTCAAGTTGAAGTGGCTTTGGTGCTTGTATAAATATTGCACAAAATTCACAAAGCAAAAGTATGCTTTTTCTAAAAGTATAAATTGTTCCTTGGAGAGCTGTTTTTATATAAGATATATAATTTAAAATGATGAATGGTTTCATCGTTTCACCGAATTAAGTGAGACATATAAAACCTTAAAATAGCAAAATAAACCAAAACAAAACACGTTTGCCTTAAACCTGGACAACCAGACTTGCATAAGAAACAACATAGTACAGGAGTGTCCAAACTTTGGCCCTCCAGATGTTTTGGGCCACAACTGGAGTTGTCATCCAAAGCAACTGTCGGACCAAAGTTTGGACACCACTGCACTGGTAGCTGTAATGCCTGATATGATGCAAATGGGATTTTAACAAGTAACGTTGAAAGAGATAAAATGTGTTGTCTGTTTGAGTTGTTGATTCCATAAACTGTAGGTACAGGTACACAGAATCATCCAAAGCAATACAGGTTGTTCCTGTGTGACAATCTCAGACAAATACCAGTTGTTAATGCTGATATACTAGAGCAGTGGTGATGAACCTCTCCAGATGTTTTGGACAACTCCCAGAGTCCTTTGTCATTGGCAATCTGTGCTCAGAATTCAGGGAGCCATATGCAAACATCTGGAGTGCCAAAGGTTCGCCACCACTGCACTAGAGGAAATATATAAGATTCAGTAGTCCCCTTAGTGCCCTGAAATGGCATTATTTCTGCTGTAGCTGAATTGGTACAAATGTTTGAGCAATGAAGTTGGAAGGAAAGTTTATTGTAGAATAATTTCAAGCATTATATTATCTGGCCTTGGGCCAAAACTAGACTTTAAATACAGTAGTATGTCATGATTTATGTGATACTTTTCTTGAAAACTAAAGCAGACTATGTTTAAGTAGGAAATGATAGAAAAGGCTGATAAAAATGCTCATTTCCGGTCCCTGCTAGAGCTGGATTTGAGGGGGGAAATTTGCATTCAATAGCACATAATACATAATTTGGCCCTAAATTATAGCCTAGTGCTACGTAAGTACATCAGCCATAGTGAATATCCTTTTAAAGCAGTAAAAAGAGGAGCAGCAGAGGAGGAAAAAACTAAGCATTATCTTCTGTATATCCCCTTCCTCTCTTCATGATGATTGGAAGATTAGAAAGTAAGTGCCCTTAAATGTACAGAGCACTCTTCCTGTACTGAGTGACCGCAAATATAATTTCCTTTTAGACCTTTGGGTTTAGTGCAGGAAACCAAAAATTCTGAAGGCCAGTTGGTGAGTCAGGCCAGGAAGCAGTTCACCATCCTTGTGTCCACCAACATCCCTTTGCATTTGTGCCAATACAGTACCTGTACAAGCCTAATATAATGGTGACTGAAAATACAGATATATCATTTCTCTGGATGTGCAAAAAGATGTGTTCAGACCTTTGTTTGCTGATTTGAGCAATCAGCCCAGCTGGCATGGCCTGTTCTAGAGGCCACTCTTGTCATCTTGTGTCTGAAGCAACCCATCCTCCTGCCTCCCACTGGGCTCTGTTTCAAAGGAGTATTTCTTTGATTTGAGCATCTGCTAAATCTCTTGCTACCAGTTTCATTTGGTTCAACATTGAATCAAATCTGAAGTCTCCACTCGCCCCAAAAAGTTTGAACAGGTTACTTACCTGGAATCGTGGTTCTTCGAGTGGTCCTCCGTCAAGCCACACTAAAGGGTGCTCCATCGCGCTGGCGCGAAGAACCGGAAAGACTTCTAAAGCAGAAAAACACATCCGTTAGTCCCACTGTCCCGCCAAGTCTTTCCGGTTCTTTGTGTCAGCGCGATGGAGCACCTTTTAGCGTGGCTACACAGAGGCCATGTCAAAGAACCTTTGTTATTAAATATTATTTACTGGATGTGTATACACAATCCTTTCTTGAGGGTACCAGGGAAGTGAAAAGACTTTTGTGCCTTAATCAGTCTTTTATGGGCTCCAGAATTGCAGGAATATAGCTGTTTTGTGGTGTGCTGGATTGCATGGTATACTTGATTCCCCTTTTTATTGGCAAGACTTTGACTAAAATAAGTGGAGTGTTATAGCTTGAGTAGACCCTTTGGATTTAATGAGTCAACTCCTCAGTAAGTTCCATTGTTTCTCTCTTCTCCACTCTGTTTGCAGCGTACTACTGGACTTCAACTAGTAAATATATCATCTGTAACTTAGCGGTGACCTGCATTTTCTTGCCTAAAGAAAGGAGAACCCAAAGCAGTTCTAATGCTTAGGGGAAGTGATCAGCACTGTTATTATCGAGGTTTCCCCTCAAGGCGGCACTATCTCCATGCATACATGCCAAGTCATACACTGCAGCTGTTTCCTTCTAGCTAATACAGTACTTCTTTGTGGTGACAGACTTTCACTGTCAATTCCTAGGTCTAAGCATAAACAAATACTTAAAAAAAATAAGTCTTGCTCTTCCTCCCTCTTTCACTCCCCAAAAGTCCATTTATAACAATTAGCTCAACTTGTTTTCTTCTTTCATCATAGCCCTCACTTGCTTTCCCTCTGATCTGATGTGAAAGGGCCTTTCTGTCCTTGAGGTGACGGGTATATTTTGCAAGCAGTGAGAATTAAGCTTTGTAGAATATCCCATCAGATTATGGCTTCACATTCCATTCAGGTTCAAGCTGTGTGTTCAGCATTTTGCTTTCTTTGAACTTCAATTAACCGAACAATTTCTTTCTTGATTTATTCACACAGTCTCATCCTTGGTGGGCAGCAAGTTCTTGACTGTTGCTGAAGGTTTACATTTAGTCTTGCATGTGTCTGTTTCGAAGCAAGTGCGATTGAACATAGCTGAACTCTCTCCCAGTGGAATGAATATAGAATTACAGTCTTGGGTTTTGTGTTGTAGTTATTAAAAGTAAGGCAATACCAGTGACCATTTTGTTCTTCCGTGCTTTATATATGTATAATATTAAATTGCTTTTAATAGCATATTAACAAAAAGAAAAGTTACAACCAGTGCTAACAGCCTTATAAAAATATTAAAAGCTCATGATTTTGCAAACATATACAAATCTTTACAAGTACTTCTATGTAAACAGAAATGGCAAGATTTACACCAATAATGAAGCGGAATAGTATGCTTTGTAAGTTTAAAGGTTTTCTTTAAAAAAAATAAGGCTGTTAATGACAGTAATGGAGAGAGCCTATTCCAAATAACTGACTTTGCTGTTATACTGTTGAGGGTTTTTATTGAGAATTCAGCAGTAAAAAGTCATGGGTTCCCCCCCCCCCTCAAAACACCTTTAATATTGACCAGCTGAGATATTAAGCAAAAGATTGTATTTCCTGAATGTTCATTAAAATTAAACATATTTCCTCTAAACTGAAAAATAAGCAGAATTTTCTGGAAAGATATATAGAATTCTGTAGAGCAAGGCATGATAAATACATAAGACAGTGGCACATACCTTGGAATATTAAAATAAATAATTATTGTTTTAAACAAGGGGAAAAAACCAAATGCACTGCATGAAGAAATATTCCTAATCAGCATCACTATCCAAGTATGTATACTGACTATTGTACACTGACATTATTAAGGAGACAGATCATAAATTGCTTATTTTCACTGAAATGTGTGAGTTAACAATGTATCTACAACTGCCTATAGCCACTTAAATGTGTAGAAGGAACTTCTGAAAGTGCATTATTTTTGCATAATACACTACAGAAAACCCTCAACCTTCATATTCCCTTAAGATGCTTTAACTAAAATATTTTATTCTAAAAAGGCGGCATCCTGCCAGCAATGGAAATTGTAAGGTGCTTTCTTTTATACTCCCCTCCAAACACGATGAACATAAAGATGAAAGGAATCCTTTCCAAGTGATGGCCAGGCGTCCTGCCAAAGCCCCAGAACTAGGACTTCTTGTCCACCCTTCGCAGAACGGGCTCTTGCCACTATAAACAACCTCCAGAGCACATCTGGATGGGCATCCAAGCCACAGCTGGGCCAGAGACTTCCTCCATTGAATAGAAAACTTGCTCTGATTTTGACATCTTCCAGTTAAAAGCAAAAGATTGCTTAGAGAAGTGGGTGAAGAATTAGAGCCATCTCCTTCCTTTTCTCTGCCGCTCTCAATTTCTGCAAATGCATCTTTCTGTCTCTTGCCAATCCCTGGAATCAAGAAGAAACAATGTAAAATTCTGGTTTTATACTGTGAGAATTGAATTATTTCAAGATTTTTTTCCAAGCATTGGTACAATTCAGAAGAAACACTTAAATGTTGCTGACAGGATAAATGAATGGGCACAGTTTAGTCCATGGAAGTTCAGTAGTTTACATTTTCTCGGTTAAACTCAGTGGGCTTAAAACTGTGGTTTTCCATAGGAAAAGATTAAAAGGCTCAAGGCAAAAAGAATATGTTTGAAATAATTAACTTGGACGGGGGGGATAAACAGAGATGCTGTGATGAGACTTGGGATATAAAATCCATACTTTCATATCTTTTCAAAAATATTTTCTAATTGATGCTGAAACATAATACTGCTGAAGCTCATTGTAGCATAAATACAGGACAGAGTTTAAAAGAAAACAGTTAAATGGTCTAGGGAACACTACAGTAGGTTTATGGTTGAGAACTTGGAGGTTTCTGTTTCTGTTTAGTTAGTTAAAACAGAGAATCGTGTTTCAGCAAATAATTTGTCTTCATCCAGCAACTGTGATTTATGAATAGAAATGGGTTCCTACTATGTGATCCCCTATACCAGTGGTGGCGAACCTTCAGCGCTGCAGACATTTTAGACCACAGTCCTTTGTCACTGGCAATATAGGCTTGGAATTCTGGGAGTTGTGGTCCAAAACATCTGGAGTGCCAAAGGTTTGCCACCACTGCATACTATAGTGCAAAGATGAATTGTTCTGATCAGTTGGTCGTCTTGCTGGGGAGACAGTGCTTACTTTGTATCTGGATGGCCCCTCTCCACTCCCAATAAAACCCAGCTGTCGTTAGACAAAGGGAAGGGATAACTGGTGAGACAAAATGGTCTGTCAGCCCTTACTTAAGCCTTCTAGTCCAGTGGTTCTGAACTTTAGCTAATCCATATGTTATAATATAGCAGCACATCTGGAAGGGATGCTATCAATTAAATCCAGCTCCTGCCAAGGAGTCAGAGTGGAGAATCAAACTCCTTACCTCTGGTGTCTGCAGCCATACACCACTTTGCAAAAAAACCACTGAACTATCCAGTAGTTATTGGTCTGCAGTTCTCAGAAACCCCAGCCAGCATTTCATGTCTTCAGTTTAAATGTACTGGCCACCTTCCTGTTTATAACTCTGTCCCATTTAAAGGTTAGATCTGATGCCTTCTTGCAAGCAGGTGTTCTGCCTCTTGCAGAAGTCCTTTGACAATTTCTGCTGTTCTCTCTTTCGATACAGCAAAATACACATCCTATAAAGCCCCTTCATGAAATCTGATAGTTGGGGTCAAAAAATGCTCATCTTACTGGAGATGGGTCAAACAAGGTCAGTCATCACGCTGCCTACATCACAGCATCTCGGAACCAAAAAGCCTGCAACAAATTAGTAGCTAAGCACATGTATGCTACTTGATGTCCTGATAGCCTGGAAAAAAAACCATACTGGGCACTGCAGTGCTCCACAGAGAGCGTGAGAAAATGCCATCTGGATACATCCTAAATTTAACTCAATGGAAAGAATAATTTACCAGTGGCTCTCTTCCCTCGTTTATTAGAACAAGCCAGAAGAATGACAGGCCACTGCAACGGGGTAGATTAAGTGCCTTATAGCACATGATTTTTGCCAAAAGGAAAAAAAGGACAGGATAGTATTTCTAATTCATCATTGGTGATAAAAGACTCTCGGCTCCCCACTATTTCCATAAGGCACTTCTGTAATATTTGTCTAAGGTCCCTTTTTACTTAAGGCTTTCTTACTTGGCCGTGCTGGAACTCAGCAATAGATATTCATATTTCAAATGCCACTAATGCAAATGGAAATTACCTTATGAGGCATAAGTGCATTATAAAACATGTCCTAACATGACCCTTACATTATAAACTGTATGGGAAGAAGAGAAGCAGAGCAATTCCGCCATCTCTGCTGAGAGATCCTTGACTCTTGGTCTCAGCCATCGCCTGCTGCTACAGGTTGTCAGGTAACTTCACACTCTGGGTACAGTTACACCCTGAAAAACTCCTGGGTTTATGTCAGGTTTAACGCATTTGAAATCAATTTAAAAATATCCGTTCATACATTATGGGGCTAAGCAGGTATTTTTTAGGCAAAAAGTAAGGTTGCTTTAAATAGCATGAAGTTGATTGTAATTCAGTTGTGGATGCAATGCTTTTTAAAAAAACTGTTATGGCATATGCCTCTATTGGAGTAAATTCTGGCTGTGGGATTTGTCCATCGTTGTATTACAGAAACACAGGTTTTGGACTACAAGATTTTTAAAAAATAAATTATTACATGCAACTGAAAACATAGCAGTGGACAGGGACAGAATCAGCAGCAGGAGAACCTGTAGTGAGAGTCGTGGGAGGAGTCCCCTCCTTGCTTGCCTCCTTCAGCATGATGCTGCTGAAGGCCAGCTAAGTAGGGTCTCATAAACATAGGGATTTGCACATGCATGTGTGTGTGTGTCTATAGATAGATAGATAGATAGATAGATAGATAGATAGATAGATAGATAGATAGATAGATAGATAGATAGATAGATAGATAGATAGATAGATAGATAGATAGATAGATACACACACAGTTGAGAAAAACAGGAATAGACAAGATGATTGGCAAAAAATACACAAATGCAACGGACTGAAAATACTACCAACAAAACACACAGCCTGACCGAAACCCCACATGACTACTGTCTGACTTTAAATTGATTTCAGATATCCTGTCTCGGCTTCCAATTACTGTATTATTATTATTTGTGATGTAACCAACACCCTTATTTACCATCACTACCCTCCATTGATGGAGTAGGAACTGGTAAACCACTCCAGTATTCCTGCCAAGAAAACTCCATGGACATGAGGCCATGAAGAGTTGGTCATGATTGTAATGACACAGCACACACGCCCTCCGTTGAGCTCCTGTGGCTGAGCAGGGATTTGAACCCAGGCCCCTCAAATCAGTGGTTCCCAACCTTGGGTAACCCAGGGTGGTTCTTGAATTGCAGTTCCCAGAAGCCACCACAACCAGCTGTGCTGGCTGGGGTGTCTAGGAATTGTAGTCCAAGGACACCTGGATTGCCCAAGGTTGGAGACCACTGCTTTCAGTTTGCCACTCTATCATCATCTAGTTGTAATGATTCCATCAAAAGCTTCATCTCAACTGGCAGTACTGAGAACTGGTAACTGGTTTTGTTTTTTATTTCCCCCCATCTCCTCTTTTCCTTATGTGTTTTAGATTATAAATTGAGGGCAGGGGTTATATTGCTGAGCTGACTCTAGTCATGCAGAAATCCCTATTGGCTAAGCAGGTGACTATGTTTTCAATACATCATAATCACTTTGAGTACTGAAACCATCTCCTACCTGAATACAAACCTACAAAGATTATTCCATAGTTTCACTGGGAGTCAAACTGCAAGCAGTCTTGTCTTCTTTATTCTGGAGACCTTCTGAAGATGTTTGCAAAGGTGGAGTTATAAATCCCCGGTATTGCTTACTTGATTTAGTTAATTTTTTAAGTTCATTAGCAAATGAAATGCCTTTCCTCTTATCATCTCGGCTTGCCTGCAGATAAAATATAACAAGACAACAGAATTAGACGTTTCACTTACTGTATTTCCCTTGCCATGTCTGGACTTCTATACCTGCTGTGAAAAAGAGAGCTTGCTCTCGAAAGCTCAGCAACTTTTTTTCCTAACAGCCTATGAAGGTATCACCCATAGTCTAGTTTTGCTTTTGTATTTCTTGGTCTGTACTGTATGCATTTTCTTGTACACTTATACTGCCTGATAAGCAGAATTCTCTAGGCAGCTCATAGTGCATTTAAATTTGTCTACTTACCTACAGCATCTGGCCATCCGTACAGCGAAAATACAACTGTGCCTGAAAATAATATGTAGTTGCTGTAATGCTGATGCTTAATTCAAGTCCCTTGAGTAGGCCCACTGAATCTGTATGGATTTGGTGAGTCAACTCATTTGTAACTTCCATTGATTCAAGTGGGCCTATTCGAATGACTTAAACAATAGGATTGCATCCAATACAATAAATAATAAAGACATTCAAGAGTGCTGGTTTCAACCCTGAAACCCTTAAGTGGCTTAAAGTTGGCCTCTCTGAAGGAATATATCCTGCCATATTCACCTGCATCCACTCTTCAGGGGCCTCCACCAGGCAGAGCAAAGTGTGTGGCTACAAAATCAAGACCCTTTTCAGGGAAAGCATTCCATCTGTGGAACAACCTCCGCCGAGTGGCTTGCCTGCTGTCTTCCTTACACATTTCTGTTCTACTGCTTCAGTGGCCCTACGCTAGCTCTGGCATAAAACAACACGGTTTCAGCCATGGCAGACGGCAAAGAACTGGCACAGAATAATCACATTTGCTGTTTCCGGTGAGCAGTCGGGCCACCTTTATTGTGAACTGCCAGACGTTTCTAAACTGTTTTCAAAGGCAGCCGCACTTAAGAGATGCATTGCAATAATCCCGTAAACCAAAATAGGTGTGTGGATCTCTCACTGTTAGAGGGAAAGTAAGAACCCCCCTCCCCCCCCTCGTTGAAGTTAAATTCTGTGAAAGACGGGTGCAGGGGAGGCACTGAAGCTGCAGTAGCTGGTTGTGATTCTCTTCAACTCATCAGGTTTCCCATCCCATTGCTTTATGGGTTTGGGTGTGTTTAGCCAAAAGTAAGTGTGACACACTCTGGAACTAGCCAGTTGTCTATGCTGGCCAGCATGATTGTGAACTGGGTTTGGAGAAGAAACCTGTTATGGACATGTAATTGCTGCCGGAGGTTTAGATTTACTGGAGCTCAAAGCCTCTGAAAGGGTGGAGAGCCAATTATTTCCCTCACTACAATGGAAATCCATATCTAACTTTTGGGCACTGGGTTTTTCAGAGATTTTGTTGTTGTTAAGCTCGTTCTACCAGTTACAATAATCCTACCATTAAAGTTATAGCCTGGTCATTTCTTTGTCAGAGGGCAAACAGTCAAAATCAGCAGGGGATCAAATGCTTATTTCTCTCACTTGTAAGATAGTTGTCCCAACTATGCAAAATGCCCAGCATGGGATTGTTCAGAATGCTGAATAATTTGGCTTTGCAGTCCATTTTGAATGCTGGGCATATGTTCATTTTATGTGCGTTCGTAGAGCTCTTGAATGGTTAGGTTTTAATTACCTTTATATGTTGAAATTCTTTTTGCTTTTAAACTTGCAATATATTTTGTTTTGAGTCTAACTTGTTCATTTGTGAGCCAGATTGGATCCCCTCAGCGGGAGAAAGGCGAAATAGAAATAAAAGAAACAAAATAATGATGACAATCATGGTTCAAGAGCACCTCCAGATCATGAACCTGTTTCTTTGGGTTTTTTTGGGGGGGGGGCAGATCCAATTTCAGTCAACACCTTGAACAAGAGGGCTGAACTATGAGCAGAGAATATCTCCATTATCTTCAGATTGGCTCAGATTGTTTATTCTCCTCCAGCACAACTTCAGAACATTAATTGCCTTGTCCATATTTGATGAAATGGAGAGATAAGGCTGAACATCATCTTTGTAATGTTGAACACCTCAACCCACACATCCCTAGATAGTTTCTCACAATTATTACACAGTTAGAAAACATGAGAAAGACAACCCTGAATGGCCCCATAGTAGAGGAGTTATACAGCTTTAAGTGTGACTTTTCCATCTCCATGGTCCCTCTGGGGCCACACCAATCCTTCTAAGGAGCACGAGAAAGGACCAGAGCGCTGGCCAATCAGACAGTGAGGCAGGATGATGCATGTCCTTGCACAGCTCCTGATTGGTCAGCTCCAGGGAGAGGGAAAGATGACACACCAGAGACTGTTTCCTGGTTGGAATTTCACCCATTGACATGTTCAGCAAGGTTGATTTTGTTCCAGGGGGTGGGACAGGGTTCCGAGCACCAGCTGTGCTGGCATGTTTCGTTTTGGAACCAGTCCCCTTCTGAAACAAAAAAACCATCAGTATCAGAAACCAATCTGTGATATAAACGAAAAGGCAGGTAGCCAAACGCCAATCATATGGGACACCCTGAAAGCGGTAGCTAGAGGCCTTATCATAAAAGAAAATATTAAAACTAAAAAACAGGAAGAACTCAATAAAAGAAAATTAGAAAAACTAATAGCAGATTTAGAATCCCAATTTTTTCTTACTAAGGATAATAAGATATTGAGGTTGATTGAAGCAAGGAAAAAAGAGTTAGAAGATCTAGATTTACAACAAACACAAAGGAATCTTCTGTACCTAAAAAGAAATTTTTTTGAATACAGCAACAAGAACTCAAAACTTTTAGCCAGATTAGCACAGAAAAGACAAGACAAGAATACAATAGGGATTATAAAAGACTCCTCAGGTAAGACATGCACACAAATGAAGGAAAAGTTGTCAGCTATACAAGAGTTTTATCAGTTGTTATATACTACAAAAAATAAACCTAAGGAGGATATAGAAAGGTATATCACTAAGAATTTAAAGAGGGTCTTGGAACAGGAAGATATGCTGGAAATGGAAAAGCCTATTACAGATCAAGAGATAAGCGAGGTAATAGACAAATTAAAGAATAATAAAACGCCCGGAGTGGACGCTCTGGGACCTGAATTTTACAAACTTTTTAAAGCAGTATTAATACCTAAATTAAAGAAGCTATATAATGAAATTTTGAATGGAGAACAAATTCCGAGATCTTGGACCCATTCTTTAACTATTTTAATTCCAAAACCTAATAAAAATTTAATGGATATTGGGTCATACAGACCAATATCCTTATTAAATCAAGATGCTAAGATTTTCACAGCAATTTTGGCTAAAAGAATGAATAAATTTATAGCTAAATATATTAAAGAGGATCAATGTGGTTTTATCAAAGGTAGACAAATGGCAAATATTATTAGAAGGAATTTGAATGTTCTTTATGAAATGAGTAAGAGTACTACTAAAGCTGGGATGTTATCTCTAGATCTTTATAAAGCTTTTGATTGTGTTCAATGGCCCACATTAAAAATATTGTTAAAAAAATGGGATTTGGGAAATCCTTTTTGGGAGTAATAAATCAACTATATTCAACGGGCACTTCCTCAATAATAGTTAATGATGGATTGACTGAACAAATCACCCTAGGCCGAGGAACTAGACAAGGATGTCCTCTTTCTCCAGTCCTTTTTGTATTGTTATAGAGCTCCTGGCAAATGCCATAAGGGGCGACAAATTTATTAAAGGTATAGGGAAAGATGGGGCAACTAAAATTAGTTTATTCGCGGACGATGCTCTTTTGACTATTGTAAACCCAATAGAGAATATTCAAAGAGTAAAAACTCATTTAGAAGAATTTGGAGAAATAACAGGATTATGTGTAAACTGGCAAAAATCAGAGAGTTTATTCTTCAATTATGGAAAACATGACTTAAAGATGATTGAAAAATCTGGACTTAAACCGGGAAAAAGCATTAAATATCTAGGATTAGAACTCCATAAAGAATTTACTAAAACTAAAGAAAGAAATATTTCGAAATTAGAAGAGGAGATGAAAAACAAATTAATATCCTACTCTAAACTAAAATTATCGTGGTTTGGCAGAATTGCATTGATAAAAATGAAAATACTTCCAAAAATTAACTTTATTTTTAAAATGTTACCGGTTCAGTTTTTAGAAAAGGAAATTAAAACTCTCCAAGACATGATAAATAGGTATTGTAATGCAGGGAAAAAAATCAAGAATAAATAAAAGTCTATGGTATAGATCTCAGAAAGAAGGAGGAATAGGTATACCCAATATAAAAATTATTATATAGCCAATCAACTTAGTTCTTTGGGGGAAATTCTTTTTAAACCACAGAAGTTAATATGGTGGGAGCAAGAGTCTTTGGATATAAAGGGGGAAATAAACACATTTTTATTCACGGAAGTTAAAAACAAAGTAAAGATTGACAACCCCCTATTGAATAGTTTAATTGCTACATGGAGAACATATAGGAAAATCTTGTCTCCGAAGGGATCCCCACTGGCTTTAGTTACTGACTTGGAAAGCTTTCCAGACAACTTGAAGCATTATTTGGAGTTATTTAAAATTAAGAAAATAGCTAGACTAAAGGATTGGATGCTCAAGATTAAAACAATTCAGGATATAAAAAATATTTTGCAACCCAGTGATTTAACATGGTTAAATTATATTCAACTAGGAAAATGGATAAAGGACTGGGGAAAGAGAAATAATCAAATCAGAGAATGCACAAAATTTGAACATTTCCTACTATCGCTTGAGTCTGAACAGGAAAATTCAGAGAAAGGAATAACACGTAAAATATATAAAATACTAGGGGAATTATCAGAAATGAAGGAGTTAAACACCTTGAGAGAAGTTTGGAACCAAGACCTTAATGTACAGATAGAGAAAGAAGACTGGAAAAAAATTTGGAATATGAGAATTTTGAGATCATTGTCAGTCAGGATAAAAGAAAACTACTTCAAATTGGTTTCCAAATGGTATTTAACCCCAGTAAGACTAAATAGAATGAATCCTGCTTACTCTAAGATATGTTGGAAATGTGAAAAAGAGCTTGGTACTTACTTGCATCTTTGGTGGGAATGTGAAATAGTCCAAAGGTTCTGGAAAAAGTGTTTTTAGAGCTAAGTAATATGATTAAGATGGATATAGATTGTAATCCAGAGATAGCATTATTATCATTGTTAACAAGTAAAGATTATGTTGTTACAACAAAGGAACTAATAGCAAATTTTATGACAGCTGCTAGATTAATTATAGCAAAAATTGGAAGTCAAAACTAGAATTCAAGATGGAAGACTGGTATAATGAACTTTGGGATATAGCTATAAGCGATAAACTCTCCTGCAGTTTAAAGGTTAAACGAGGAGAAATGAAAAAGACATTTTCTACGATATCTGGGGTAAATTTTTAGATTATGTACTAGTCGAAGGAAAAGGGAAAGAGTCCACGAATATCTCACAACAATTCTGGAGAAGAGAACTTTAAGAAGACTACTAGAAGAATAGAAGATGGAGCAACGAATAAGAATGTATGGATGGACCCGTGGGATGGGGGTGCACTTATATTGTTTGTTGTAACTTTCATTTTTTATGTCGTTGTATGTAGTTTAAAATTTAATAAAAAAACATTAAAAAAAAAAAAAAAAGAAACCAATCTGTCATATATACATTGATTTAGATTCCTGCACTGAGCACGGAGTTGGATTCAATGGTCTTATAGGCTCCTTCTAACTCCATTATTCTATGGTTTTTGATTCCAAGGTCCCACAAAATGACCAGCTTAAAGGAAGCCCTGTTCCCCACCCTGGCATTAGCAAATGAACACAAGGCAGATCCAGTGTACACTTCAGCCATATTTGATATAGTGCGAACACAAAGGTTTTTCGATAAAAATGTACTTACTTGGACTTGCTCTTTAAGTTTAAGGATAAATTTTCCAGCTCCCTTCCACTTGCTCTGAGCCTGAAACACACACTCTTGGTCAGAAAGAATCCTCTGAGATGTCTTGGGTGTTGAGGACTTCTTGTTTGCTGGTTCTTTTGTCACTTCCTCCAAGAGAACATAGTCACTTGGGTTGGGATTGTTCAGAATGCTGTAGGAATATTTTGCTTTGCATAAAGTCTGTTAAGGAAAATGAAAGGGAGGCAAAACCAAAGGCTAATTAGAACACTTGCATAGCAGCCCATATGTCTTGCAGAAATGGGAGTAATGTAGTTATCTGTTAACTAAGTTAACATATTTTTGGTAACAATGGTGTGATCAAGCTACATTTCAAAAATAACATAACTACTGAAATTCTGTTTATGTTCCATGTCGTAAGGCAAATTAGCAAATGCCATTTTTTAAAAATTAAACATTTCTACTTCCTCTTTCAAGGCCCCTGCATTTCCCAAGTAATGGTTATCAGGAAACTGTGGGAGCCCTGGGACAGGAGTAGGGAGTCTTTAGTTACAAAAAAAAATGGCTACCAGTGGGAATGTCCTGGTTGGTGATGTCATCAATTTTATGCCATAGAACCTATACAGACAGGACTTCAACCAACTAACAGTTGCAAGGTTACTTCTGGGGTGTAACAAGTAACCTGTTACTTTCACAGTTCAATTTTCAAGGGTTTTAAGAAAGTATTTTAATGAGATATGTACCAGTAAGTATTTTGAAAAGATGGGTTCACCAATGGAAATGAGATAGCATTTTCCTGCAATTTTCTGGCACATTGGTAATGGTAACAGCATGTCACTAATGTACAATGGAATGAATTATGTTAGTAGTTGAAGCAACTTGCCTGCATCAAGGGAATGAAAAACGTAGCAGGCTCCTTTAAAAAACAACCACCATTCTACGTTCTGAACTGGAAGCACAAACAACCTCCAGGATCTTCTGCGGACCTTTTAACTTCACCTAAGGCTAGAGTAAATCTTAGTACTTAGCAATGAAGGGGGAAGGTCGAGGCGATATACGCTACCTGCTGGATGACATCCTGGGCTGTGCTGAAGCGAGGAGCTTTGATGACTGTACGTGGTTGCTCTGGGGAAACATCATGAACTTGAACAAAGAAGCTATCATCCTCAGAGCTGGTGATCCCATCATCCTTCTCCTCCTGACAGATATTTATCCTGTTCAAGTTCTGGGAAAACATTAAGGAAAGCATCAACAGGGTAAGCCTCTCTGGCTTTGAAATAAGGGCCCTTGTTGCAAACTCGAGTTACAGTGTGAAGCTGCTGCTGCTGGATTTGATGTGTCATAAAAATATAGGAAGATCCAACAGACAAGCTGCCAGGTAATACCAGTTGTGTTTACATTTGCATGAGTGCTTTTTAAAAAAGGATGCAGGGACTTATTTTTCTCTTTTCCCATGCTTCCATGAAAAACCATATTCTTAGTTCCCAGCACTCATGGTTAAGATGACAAGGAGAAATCATGAGGGTCCATTGGGTTGTTGTTGTTCTGAGGTACAAGTGTGGCTTCTGTCATTCTCTTGTAGCTCCACCTGACCAGAATGCACGGCTCCCAACAACCAGCCTGCTAATAGAATGCTTCCTTAAATTTATTTCTTTTATTTATTTATTTTTGTACTTGTTGACCACCCAACTTTCCCTCAGGAACTCTGGGTAGAATACAATAAATTGCCAAAATAAACAATTTGCCCAAGAAAAAACTCCCCAACAGTAAATAAAATAAAAAAACAAAACAAAACAACAAACAGCATACAATGAAGGGATTCGACAAGAAAGGGCTGGGAGAAATGATACAAACTACTGACAGACAGATAGACCATTGTGCACTCAGTGATCACCGAAGTTTCCCCTAAAGAGCTAGGTCTTCAATGCTCTCCTGAAGGCGGGCAGTGACTCAGCCAGCCTAAACTCCAGTGGCAGTCTATTCCAGAGTGCCGGGGCAGCCACTGAGAAGGCCCGGATCCGGGTAGAGACTCTTCAGGCCTCCCTCGGAGTGGCCACCCATAGCAGGACGGAGAGCAAGGCTCTGGTTGGTCGGGACAACGCTGGCCTCTGAGAGATCTGCTCCACCAGATAGTCAGGTCCCAGGCCATTTGAGGGTTTTGTAAACCAAAACCAGTACCTTGAACCTTATTTTGGAGGCAATGGATACCCAATGCAGGCAAGCCAGGATGGTGGTGATGCATTCTGCACCCACTGCAATTGCCAAACACGGGTCAAGGGAAGCCCCATGTAGAGAGTGCTGGAGTAGTCAATCCTCAAGATCACAAGTGCCTGCACAACCGTCCTGAGGGAATCCACGTCTAGGTACGGGCGGATCTGGGTGATAAGCCTCAGTTGGTAAAATGTTGCCCTGGAAACAGCTGTCACCTGGGCCTCCAGGGACAAAGCTGGATCCAGGATGATGCCAGACTCCTCACACTCTCTGCCAAATGGAGGGTTAATCCCCCCCAAGCTGGGGAGAGGGCCACTGTACCTTCCCGGGGACCCCCCCCCCAAGGAACAGAACCTTGGTCTTCCCGGGGCTGAGCTTAAGCCTGTTAGTCCTGGTCCACTCCATGACCACAGCCAGGCAGCAGTCTACCTAGGGGATTCTGCTCTCAACAAGTGAGCATCAGCCGAAAACAGTAGCTTTTACATTCAACTGAGGTTCAGCCAATTCTGACCTCCTGATGTTTGCCTTTGTATGATGCACATTTTTTTCAGAAAATGCATGCATTACATTCAGTATTTGTTTGTAAAGCCTCTATGTAACCTCAGAAAGTATTTAATTCTGACTGAATCATATCCCTAGAAACTAAACACATCCAAGAAAACATAATTCCTGTACATGATCATTTCATATCTTACATGCCATCAAATCATTTCCAACTTATGGTGACTAATAGTAGGGTTTTTTGGTCTGTGAGGCATTTCAAGAACGTTCATCAGATTGAATGCAAGGGAGAAAGGGGCAGATAGAGAAAATTGAATGCAGACTTCCAAAGAAGAGAGACAGGATGGCCTTCTTGAATGAACAGTGCAAAGAAATAGAAGAAAACAATAGAAAAGGAAAAACCAGAGATCTATTCAAGAAAATTGGAGATATTAAAGGGGCATTTCGTGCAAAGACGGATATGATAAAGGACAAAAATGGTAGGGACCTAACTGAAGCAGAAGACATCAAGAAGAGATGGCAAGAATACACAAAGGAATTATATCAGAAAGATCTGGATGTCCCTGATAACCAAGATAGTGTAGTTGCTGACCTGGAGCCAGACATCTTGGAAAGTGAGGTCAAGTGGGCCTTAGAAAGCATTACAAACAACAAGACCAGTGGAGGTGATGGCATTCTAATTGAACTCTTTAAAATCTTAAAAGAGGATGCTGTAAAGGTGCTACACGCAATATGCCAGCAAATTTGGAAACTCAGCAGTGGCCAGAGGACTGGAAAAGATCGGTCTACATCCCAATCCCAAAGAAGGGCAATGCCAATGAATGCTCCAACTATCGTACAATTGCACTCATTTCACATGCTACCAAGGTTATGCTCAAAATTCTACAAGGGAGGCTTCACTAGTATGTGGACAGAGAACTCCCAGAAGTGCAAGCTGGATTTCAAAGGGGCAGAGGAACTACAGATCAAATTGCCAATATGTGCTGGATTATGGAGAAAGAGAGTTCCAGAAAAACATCTACTTCTGCTGTTTTTTGCTGTTCTTTTATATATAATAAATAAATAAAAATAATAAATAAATAAATAAATAAATAAATAAATAAATAAATAAATAAATAAATAAAAACATCTACTTCTGCTTCATTGACTATGCCAAAGCCTTTGACTGTGTAGACCACAGCAAACTATGGCAAGCTTTTAAAGAAGTGGGAGTGCCTGACCACCTTATCTGTCTCCTAAGAAATCTATATGTGGGACAAGCAGCAACAGTCAGAACTGGATATGGAACAACTGACTGGTTTAAAATTGGGAAAGGAGTACAACAAGGCTGTGTACTGTCACTTTGCTTATTTAACTTATAGGCAGAGTACATGATGCGAAAGGCAGGTCTGCATGAATCACAAGCCAGATTTAAGATTGGCGGAAGAAATATCAACAACTTCAGATACGCAGATGATACTACTCTGATAGCAGAAAGTGGTGAGGAATTAAAGAATCTCTTAATGAAGGTGAAAGAGGAGAGTGAAAAAATGGGCTGAAGCTCAACATAAAAAACTAAGATCATGGCCTCTGGTCCCATCAGAAGGGGAAGAAATGGAGGCAATGACAGAGTTTATTTTCTTGGGCTCCTTGATCACTGCAGATGGCGACTGCAGCAATGAAATTAAAAGACGCCTGCTTCTTGGGAGGAAAGTGATGGCAAACCTAGGCAGCATCTTAAAAAGCAGAGACATCACTTTGCCAAATAAGGTCAGGATATTCAAAGCTATGGTTTTCCCAGTAGTGATGTATGGAAGTGAGAGCTGCACTATAAAGAAGGCTGATCCGCTGCAGAATTGATGCTTTTGAGCTGTGGTGCTGGAGGAGAGTCTTGAGAGTCCCCTGGACTGCAAGGAGATCAAACCTATCCATCCTGAAAGAAATCAACCCCAAATGTTCACTGGAAGGACAGATTTTGAAGCTGAGGCTCCAGTACTTTGGCCCCTCATGAGGAGAGAGGAGTCCCTGGAAAAGTCCCTGATGTTGGGAAAGATTGAAGGCAAAAGGAAAAGGGAACAGCAGAGAATGAGATGGTTGGACGGTGTCATCAATGCAACAAATATGGATTTGACCAAACCCCGGGAGGCAGTGGAGTACAGGAAGGCCTGGCAAGCTCTGGTCCATGGTGTCACGAAGAATCGGACACGACTGAACAGCTTAACAACAACATCATTGCTACCACCTAGTGAGTTTTCATGGGCGAGCAGGGACTTGAACCCAGATCTCCTGGGTCCTAGTTGACAATCAATCCATTAAACTACACTGCTTCTCATGAACAACAAGCAATTGTACAACAATTAATCAAGAGAGTTTCTGTAGATAGTAAATATGCTGAAGAGTTGTGAATGTATTCGTAAAATCCAGTAATTCAGAATTATATTTTACCCTGTTGTTCTCCTAAAAAGAATCCAAGGTTGCTTACAATGTTATTAAAATGAACAATATAAAGGCTAAAAATAATAAATTACTGTATTAAAAAGAATTGAATAAATATCTAATTAAAATTTGCAGATAAAAGCACAGTATTAAAAGCACAGTAAAAAAACAGCAACAGAAAGAAAACTGTCCATTTAAAAAACAACCCTCAGACAGCCAGTCACTAAAGGGGATCCTATGGAGAAAGATCTTTGCCTGCCTTGGGGAAGGACAGCAGAGAGGGGGTCCAGCTTGACCTCATGTGGGAGGGAGTTTTGGAGCCTGAGAGCAGCGACAGAGAAGGCCTTCTTCTGTGTCCCCACCTAATGCACCTGTGAGGGTGCTGGGGCTGAGAGAAAAAGCCTTCCCTGATGACCTTAACACCCAGGCAGGGCCATCAAGAGAGGTGCAGTCTTTGAGGAAGCTTGGACTCAACGTGTTGAGAGTGCTTAATTTGGTCCTGGAGCATGAACGGTATGTCCAAACCAAAGAAACACTTATCAAAAGAGCATCCAATAAGGTACAAAGTAAAACTGCTTGTTGTAATTTATTATGAGCTTTAATAATAGCTATTTTCAGCAGTGAAATCTTGAATGCAAAACAAATGCTCTTGGGATGTGTTCATGTATTTAGCTTAAGGGAGTCATTAGGACATATTTCAATAGCACAGAAAGATCCAGCCCATTATTATTATTATTATTATTATTATTATTATTATTATTATTATTATTATTATTATTATTATTATTATTATTATTATTATTATTATTATTATTATTATTATTGCTAGACCGCTCTGTAGTGCTTCCTTCCTTACTGCTCTTTGTCAGGAAAAAAAATGAATTTCGGTAAACCAAACAATTAACATGCTCATTTTTGTCACTCGCCTGATATGATCAGCAAGCAATCTATGTCAAGACAAACGGACTCACTTCCTCGCGCGTTTTAAAGATAACTCTTCCGACGTAGCCTTCTTCTGGGAACCAGCTGTTCAAGAGCTGGATGAGCTCCTCCTCGGGTCCCAGCACTCTCTGGAACGGCGGCTTCCTGGCCTCATTTCTCTCCTTAGATATAAAGCATTTCTCCTCCATCAAAAAGTAGTCTGCTGGATAGTTTCCAATTCCTTTTGTAGAAGCCAAAATCTAAAACAGGAGCATGATCATTAGAACAGCAGAACGTTGCATGCTCAGTAACCCAATTGTGTTGACAACAAAAAAGCTTTATTATTGGTTTATATCTGGCATATCATAAAGCATGCTTTCGCTGCACTAACCACTCATTCGGGCTGCCTTTCCTGGGGCGAGGCACTATCTGAGTAGCTGACTCTTTCAGAGGAGGCCAGTGCTATTTAAACTCACTGCTGTTCACTTTGGCTTGCCAGATCATTTGTTCATAACCCCCCCCCAAAAAAAAAACAGTAGGTCTTTTTTCCACTGTTGGAAGAACAGCTTCTGTTGAGATAACAGTCGGAGCTTTTTCCTCTTATGAACTTAGCTCTTTTCCATTTTCTTATGCATTTCAGTGACTTTTCAGAAGAAGGCATTATACACAAAAACCAGGCCCCTTGTGACTAGGGCATCCCAGGCTGGCCCACCATTTGGGAAGCCCCATCTAAGAAGGATATCATCATTTTAACACAGAATGTGTTAAAATTTAGCCCTCATGGCTAAATTAAAAATAATAAAAATGTGTTTCCAAGTTACTTCTGGCAACCCTTTCTGGGCTTTCTTAGGTATAGAGTAAAGGGGGTTGCCATTCCTTCATCCTAGGGGTGCAATAGGACTATGCAGCTTGCCCAAGGCTGGAAAGACTGCATTGATGGGGAGCTAAACTTCCATGTATTGTTTTCTTTGGGCCTGTCTTACCCTTTTTGCTCACTGCCCGGGGTTCCTTCGGGAAGACGGGCGGTATAAAAATGAATGAATGAATGAATGAATGAATGAATGAATGAATGAATAAATAAATAAATAAATAAATAAAATGCACACCTAACTCACTGAGATATCCAGCAGCATTCTTTCTGTTTGTATTATAAGAACCAGATTGCCCTATGCTTCAAGGTCTTTGCCTGCACCACTATTTTGCAATAAATGAACCTTGCCCTGGAAATTCACAGTGGTTAAAGAGACACCAGAGGGTTTTTCGGTGAGTTTCTGGATCCGTCCTCCTACTATTTCAGCTTAAATACTGCCCCTTAGTGCAACACACTCTCTGGGTGGTTTGCAGAAAAGCACACAATGAAAGAAGAAATATAAAGTAATAGACAAATACATGTCAAGAAATAATAAAAAAGATTATGGGGTAATCACATTGCATAGCATATTTGGAGCTTCCTTACTTCCACCATAATGCACTTATTCATGAGGAGAAAGAACACACACACCACCACAACTGCTCTTGGTTGATCACTATGTAAAAATATGGAGGCTTAAATGACAGAAGAAAAGTTTAATACATTATGCTGATGCCACTGTCTAATGGGGTCCTCAACCTAGAATCCGAACCAATTCCAACCCCCACCTACCCCTGTTTAAGCTGCTTCTGTTGCTGAGGCAGATCAAAGCAGTGGGCTATGTCGCTTCTCCCACTCCCCCCAACTACCGCCCAGATGATCAGCATGCTGGCTAGTGGGGAATTTAGAGTGGGAGGGCTACGGCAAGGTCCCCCGCTCCCCACCCACCCACTGTGGTCCGGCCCCCAGTGGTGCCTGGGGCCTGGTGGACCGGCCCGCTGTTTGAAAACTTTGAGGACCCCTGGTCTAGACTGTGTTGCATGGGGTTGACTTTGGGGGAGATCCCTACCACTGCCGTCTCTCATTTAAGAAGCTTCATGGCTCAGGAGGGACCTACATGCAAATCCCTTACATCCCAGCCTACCATTTGAGCCAATGGGCTGTGTTGGTTTTCTACCACTTAAAAAAGAGTGGAAATATTACTATATGGCTTCTTAAACTTCCTTCTGGCACATGCAAATGTGTGCATTCCCTCTTGGTTGCTTCTCACGACGGGTGGGGGTTGGGGTGGGGTTGTGCAGGGCTCCACCTGTGTTCCCATCCCTTCTGAACTCCAGCCTCATCACACTTGGGGTATGTGTGTAAGTCATGGGAGAGGAAGTTCAAATAATGAGGCAATTAATACATCAGCTGCAGAGCTTGGAAACTAGACACAGAGGGGAAGTAGCAGCAGGCAGGAACATTTCTAAAAAGAGGTAGGGTCATTTTTGTTTTTATTTTTTAAATTCTTCTGAACTGTGGGATGGAGACAGAGGCAAAGTGATTGCATGGCTGCTTCTCAGTGCATAGATTACTGTTTCCTGATGCAATAGCATCAATGGAAAACATCCCCTCAATCTCATTCTAAGGTGAACAGTAACCAAGATTTACATTTCCCTACATCATTAAGTGGCTTTATTTTCCATGCTTTGCCGAAGACGCTTAATGATCTTTAAAAATGGGGAATTATCCCTTTAAAGGAGGTCTTGAACTGCTAAACAGGGTTGCCTGAGGTGTGGGAGGCTGATCTCTGCATGTGGATGCAAGGATCGTCTTAAATCCCCCCTCAAAGCAACCCTGTTTAGTACAATCTGGACCAATCCAAGATGGGTAATTCAGCCGTCTTGTTGCACCCTTACCTGATGCAGAAGCTGAGCCACAGTGGTCCCTTGCTTTATAGTAAAAAGTGTAAAAGGTTCCGGGCCTGGAACTCCATGAACGGTGACTTTGTAGACTGCAGCTGATCTTCTTTCTGCTATACTAAACCGCTGTTTGAGACAAGCAAATATTTTGGTCATTTCCTGTTTAGTCTTTAAACAACATATTTATATCTAATAAGTACACCTCACCAAGCAAGAATATCTGACATTTGGGTACATGTTTTACATGACCCAATAAGCTCAGCAAATTAATTTCAGAAAGTGTAAACTAGAAATAAATAAATTCCCTATTAGTCTCTACTGGTGCGGACCCACTGAATTAATGCAACAACATAAATACTGACTTATATACTATAAGTCCAACTGAATTAATGGTTCTATTTCATTCAGACTAAGAACTGGGTTTAGGCTTAAGTTTTCATTCAGACTAAAAACTGGGTTTAGGCTTAAGTATTTAGGTGTGGTCTCTGTGACTTAGCAGGCTGTCATCAAATACTATCTGCAGGTGGAGAGAAAGGAAAAAAGATTTAAAAAGGCAGAGACGCTCAACAGCTACTTCGATTAAGCTTTCATAAATAAAGCTCCAACTCAGGAGTGCTAATAAAAAAATAAGGATGAAGAAAAGAGAGAAAGCCCAAATAAATTGAATTAGTTCAAATTAGTGGGGCTGAATAACATTTCTCAGATTGATAACTCTTGGAGGAGAACTGGCAAAGCTCAAGGAAATGGGAGAAACACAGGCGGAACTGCCCACTTAACAGCATGTAAACACTAGAGGAAAACTGATTACAACCAGTGTAAGTATAGATAAATCCAGAAATTTTAGTTTCTCATTTTTCCAGTCTTAAATTTGGCTTATGTCAAACATTTAAAAGTTCTTATGAAAATTCATATGTCTTTCCTGCATGTTCTGCCTAATAAATGCACCTTTGTACACAACTCTGCTTAATACTGTATATACATTTTTGCAAGCAGTTTGCCTAGCGCAGCACATTTTTTAATTAACTAAACAGGGACATTTTGTGTGAGTGTTCTTGCAACATTATGCATATTTTATACATTGCTTGATTAGGGAACTCCACTTCAAAATCTGGAGGAACAAAAAATCTTAAGTAATTTCTTTGGAACTGCAGGTATGATCCAAACAGAGGAAAGCACTTCAAAGCCCCACTGATTTCATAATTCAGGGTTTAAGCATGTGCTTGTTTCTCCAGCTGAACTGGATTGAAAATACCTCACTTCAACTGTCCTATATTTATCTACTTCTCTTTCCCAAGAGAAACAAGACAGTCAAAGAGAATACACCCCATAGATCTAGAATTCAGCAAAGATACTGAGCTGTTTGTAAAGTACACTCTTCTAAGAAAGCAAGGGAAATTTATTTAGCCCTGAAATGTGGACCAGATGTAGTTGAGCAAACCAGGATGGAAAGCCTGGAACAGGGTTCAGTGAAGATCCAGTAACACTGTCAATAGCTTGTGCTTAGGTAATAGATATGGGCCTCACAGTCTGTCTGACCATGAAGGCGGGGCAATACTGTGCAGACAAGATCGGCTAAGGAGGGAAGAGAGATAAGAGAGATCAACGAGGCCCCAGAATAACTTGCTGTGCTGTAGGCATATTTTTGTTATGTAGGGCTAAACTATACCTGGGATCCTACGGGCACAAATGGTCATTCCTTTTGATGGAGTCCTGATCATGTGCCTCTTTGCATACTGGTTAGGAAATTGCTCAAATAATCACCTGCACAACAGATACCCTTGTGCAATTACTATTGCATGCATGCCATCGTCGTCCCCCCAAAAGGATTCTATCCTGTGCCTTTAAATGCTAAGCAGATATTAGTAGTGAATAATACTGGGTCATCTTAGTGGGGAAAAAATCAGAAAGCCACTGATACTGCTTAATTTCAAGTTGCAAGTTGAAGCCGTGAAAACTCCTTACACACAAGGCAATAAATAATTATGATGCTTAAGGCTGAATATGGTTTGTATAATATTGAGTTAATGCATTTGGTCTCAGCTATGGGAAAGTAATATAAAATACACAGAAGCTGTGAGCTTGAAAGAAAATGTATATAAAATGTTTAATAGTATGTGACACCACAAAAACTAACAAAAATGTATGGAAATGTATCTGGCAGATGCTTGTCTGAAGGGAATTTCTTTATGTGAGCTTAAATGTTATGATGATGTTTTACTTAGTATGTTTATATTATTTTACTTTACTTTGTTTTATTGTCTAGGATTCATGGGTCAATGAATTGTATTTTGTTAATCTATTGTTATCGTATTTTTTGTATTTGCCAATGTGTTGTGAACTGCCTAGAGTGCCCATGGATGCCAGATGGGTGGTATACAAGTCTAATAAATAAATAAATAATAAATTGTATCAAGGATGTTGGCAAAATGTTGGGTCTGAGTCCCAAGTCCAGGACTTTGATGCCAAGTTCCAAGTCCCAACCCCCAAATCCGAATCCCTATTAAAAACAAGCTCCCCCCAAGAAAGGAAGTGGGTTCTTATTCATGAGTCAAGTCCAAGTCACTCGGGGTGAAGGGGCAAGCTTAAGGCAAGTCAGAGGTAAGACTTAAGTTTGACGTGACAGTGAGCCCCATGACTTGAGTCTCCAGCTCTGTGTTGTTCTTCAAAAGAGAAACATGTTTGTGAGGCTTTTTTTGGGGGGGGGGAGAGACTATTCTAATGTCACTATTGTATGGGGGGGGAAGATGCACCTGGTGGAAATTCATATGTGGAAAACTGATCATTATCCCTTCTTCCATGTTCCAACTTTTATTTCCTGCTAAACTTTGTTTTCTTCTGTCTCCCTCAAAGAGCTTTCGTGCTTTCCTGTTCAAATTATTGCACAACACACTAGTATTTATTAAGCTCTCACCTTCTCTCTCTCTTATTTTTAACACTAAAGGCAAATTCCTGTTACATAACTATGCAGGTGCAACTTGATATTATGCCTGCAATAATTAAGAAAGCAGCAAAGCATAGCTGCTATTCATGAGACACTCCTGATAGCTCATGGTGCATTTGTAACCAATTGCTTTCGTCAATGGTGCAATTCCTAGTACATTTACACAGGTTACACCTGCATGAACAGGATTTTGCCCTCTGAAAAATACTGCTAGGCAAGGGTGGTAGTGGTAGCTCCATGACTGGAAACAAACCAGTGCTTTGTACATTACTTGCCTTCTTTTGCACACAGAAGAAATGTAAAAGCCAACAATTAAATGTTGTATAAACCAAGTTGCTACTCTTAAGTCACAACACATGTTGCAGGTAGGATGGGAAGACTGCATCTTGGTTTCTCTAGTGTTGAAATTAGGTCCATTTATACAAACCATGACAATGTAATTCATTGTAGAAGTTTGAACTAAATGATGTCTTGCATTAAGACTTATCACTTTGCTCACAATAAAGCTTTATTATGTCACCAGGTGCATTTTTTAGATGAACCAGTATATAATTATTCAGACTTATTCAAAAATATCATTTCAATGAAAATGTGTCTGATAGGACAGCATTCTGTTTCTTACAACAAAAGAAACACAGGCATCCCCCATCGTTTTGAACAGAATCCTCTGCTAGCTGGAATGACCAACACCCCTAATATTGGTCAGGACAAAAGAAACAGCAGTTGAAAGTAATTTTCCAAATGGGATAGTAATCTTTCACAAATTAAGGCGCTGCCATTTAATTATATGAAGCAGTTAAATTCTTGACCAGAAACCAGTTGACAAACCCATTTCAATTATATTACCACAGAAGCTGGCATAGAATTTCCAGGAGGATTCTCTTCCATTCTCCGACTGTTAATGAACAAACTTGAGATTTCTAGTGCTTCGTTGTGCAGGTTTCGTAGCTGGAGATGTCTGTACCCTTAAAAACATATAACCAGAAGCCAGTTAAAGGGACTACTTGGCAACATACACGGTTAAAAAGATAAGATTTTATGAAGTGGTTCTCTATCATGCTTGAGACATAAAAACACTGTCATATTGTATGAAATGAAGAAGTCCAACAGCTCTTGTATGAAATCCAAAAACACAAGTCTGAGCCCTTCATTGGATCTGTGATGTATTAAGAACAGGCAAGCTTTTGAGTCCAGCAGATCTTTCTTCATTTTGAGCACTGCTATGCTTGTGAGTATGAGAGAAGAAACTCAGACGTTCCACCTTGATCCATCCCCTAAAAAAACACTGATAAAATGTTGCACTGTCAGGTCAATATTAATGTAATGTCTCAAGATAGACACTGAAAGCTTATTGCATTAGTGAGAGAAATCAGGCTCCACACCAGGCAAATGATCTTTGGACTTTATGCTATGACGCTGCAACAACTGGCCAGAATATTTTCCGGGACTTCAATGTTCATCTCCACTTCTTCAAACTTTGCAATGCCAAGTGTGAAGAAGGATCCTGCTGAACCCAAAGGGTCATTCATTTTCAATTATTTCATATAGGATACACTGGTGGAATCCAGAAAAGTCCTATGTGAACCAAGGTCATGCTCATTCATTTTCAACTGGAGCTTCTTGAGTCATACTGAAGATCTGCTGATCAACAGTCCTTGGAAAAGTTGCCTTTTTTGGCTACGACTACCACAGCCCACCAGCCAGCATAGTCAGTAGCTGGATCATAGATTCTAGGAGTCGGAAAGTGTCTACAACAGCATTAGACAGTGTTCAAAAATCTTGACTGGGAACACAAGGGGATCAATATCAAAGGGAGGCAATTCAATCACCATTCATTCATACAAATGCATATAGTAATAGTAGTTACCGCAGTAACCCTGGATAGCATGTTGAAAGACTGGTTGAAAACTTAATAAATAACTTTGCCCCCTTCCCAACCCCGGCAAAAGTAATGTTACATTAAGAAATTAAAAAAGGAGTGTTACAATTGATGGCTATTGTTTGTTTGACTTTTATACCACCCACCTAGCCCTAGGGCTACTCTGGGCGGTTTGAAACATAAAATTTCAACATAACAGTAACAACAGAGTTAAATAACAAAAAGTTATTATGTAGAATAGTATAATATATTTATTTGGACAAGTAATAAAGTGTGGGAAGTCTATATCAGACAGAAAAAGTGGAGATATTAAAACACTTGAATAGTTAATTTTTGGTAAGATTCATCTGAAAGAAGACTTATTTTTAAATGTTGGTTGAAGTACTGTTGCTTTGCATAGTAAGCCACAACTAAAGTCAGGCCTTTGAATCAAGGGAATTTATTTATTTATTTATTTATTTATTTATTTATTTATTTATTTATTTATTTATTTTCAAATTTCTATACCGCTCCTTCTTCCCAGAACGGGAACTCAGGGCGGTTTACAACGAAAAAATTAAAAACAAATATCATCAAAGCAGGGACAAATCCTATGGGAAGGATAGGCGGGATTAAAAAGAAAAAAAAGCCTACTCTAGTCATTATTAAAGGCGTCAGTAAAGAGTAAGGTTTTTAAACCTCTTTTAAAGGACGCCAATGATGGAGCCTGTCGCAATTCCCTCGGCAATTTGTTCCAGCAGGACGGACCCACCACCGAGAAGGCCCTCCCACGAGTACTTGCTTTGCGGGCCTCCTTCGGGGGGACAGTCCGGAGGGAAAGTGCCAAAGATGAACGGGTGGGTCGGGCTAGATTTGATTGTCGGTGAAGGCGCTCTGCCAGATAATCAGGGGCCAAGCCATGGAGGGTTTTGTAAACCAAAACCAACACCTTGAACCTTATTCGGGAGGCAACGGGCAGCCAGTGGAGGCGAGCCAGGATGGGGGTGATGCGGTCAAACCGACGCGCACCAACCACCAGCCTGGACCCGCTGCAATCTCCGAACAAGGTTCAAGGGGAGCCCCATGTAGAGAGCGTTGCAATAATCCAGCCTCGACGTGACCAGTGCCTGTACCACTGTCCTCAGGGAGCTCTCGTCCAGGTACGGGCGAATCTGGGCGATAAGCCTTAGATGGTAGAAGGCCGACCTGGTCACGGCTGACACCTGGGGTTCCAGGGTCAGACCCGGATCCAGGACGACGCCCAGATTCCTCACTCTTTGCGCCAGCTGGAGGGCGGACCCGCCCAGACTGGGAAGAGGGCCACAGTACCCATCCGGGTCGCCCCTGAAGAACATGACCTCGGTCTTTCCCGGGTTGAGCCTGAGTCTGTGAGTCCTGGTCCAGTCCAAAACTGCAGCCAGGCAGCGATCAAGGGTCTCGACGGCCTCCACTGCACAGGTGGAAAAGGAGAGATAGAGCTGCGTGTCATCAGCGTACTGATGACAGCAGACTCCAATACTCCGGATGATCTCGGCCAGCGGCTTCATATAGATATTAAAGAGCATTGGGGAGAGGGACGACCCCTGAGGCACCCCACAAGAGAGTGTCCAGGGAGCCGACAACTCACCCCCCAAGCTCACTCGCTGGGTGCGGCCCTCAAGGAAGGAGCGGAGCCAGCCAAAGGCCAGACCTCCGATCCCCACCTCCGAGAGTCGCTCCAGCAGGATACCGTGGTCGACGGTATCAAAAGCCGCTGACAGGTCGAGAAGGACCAGCAGGGTAGAGCAACCCCCGTCGGCCCTCCTCAACAGATCATCGTGCAGAGCGACCAGAGCCGTCTCCGTCCCATGACGCGGCCTGAACCCATATTGGAAAGGATCCAGGATATGGTTCTCCTCCAGGAACGACTGGAGACGCAGGGCGGCGACTCGCTCGACTACCTTGCCCAAAAAGGGAACATTGGCTATGGGACGATAGTTGGACATGTCGTCCACCGCCAAGCCAGGTCTTTTAATAATGGGCTTCACCACCGTCTCCTTCAGGGGATCGGGAAAAATCCCGTCCCTGAAGGAGGCCGAAGCAATTAGCGAAGCCCATTTTGGCATGCTCCCCCCTGCGATCTTAATCAGCCAGGACGGGCAAGGGTCGAACGGAGAAGCCGCTGGCCTGCAGTGTCCCAGGGCCCTGGAGGCATCCTCAGGTGTAACAGGCCCAAACTCAACAAACCGGGGCGACCGAGGCGGCCCAGTACCGGCCACGGCGGGGACAGGATCAGGGCAACCGGCATCCAGCTCAGAACGGATGGCCTCTATCTTAGATCTAAAGTGGGCTGCGAACGACTCGCTAGTGAAATCACTAGGAGGAGGCCCAGGTGGACCAGGATTGGTGAGGTCTCGAACCACCCGGAATAATTCTGCCTGGCGGTTCGAGGCCTCACCAATTCTCAGGGCAACAAATGATCTCCTAGCCGCCCTTATCGCTCGAGAATAGCGACTGGTCGACACCTTAACCGCAGCCCAATTTGATGCCGTTCGAGCATTCCGCCATCTGCTCTCTAGCCTTCTCCGCTCTTGCTTCATTGCCCGCAACTCCTCGGTAAACCAAGGGGAGGAGCGGGCTCGGCATCGGATCAGGCGCTTGGGGGCGATCCGGTCCACTGCCCCAGCCACTTCCTCAAACCACCTATTGACCAGGGAGTCGACCGGGTCGTCATCCAGACCGTCTGGCAAGACCCCCAGGGCCTCCGAGAACCGCACAGGGTCCAGGTGCCCCCGGGGGCGGGCCCAGATGGAAGGGCCCTGCTCCCCGCGAGATGGGGTGGCAATAGCCAGGGAAAAGGTCAGCAGATAATGATCTGACCATGACACGGGACGGGTGAGCAAGCCCCGACCCCCAGATCAAAACCCGTCGACGTGGAGGCAAAAACCAGGTCCAGTGTATGTCCTCCCTTGTGAGTGGGACCGATGACAAATTGGGACAGGTTCATGGAGGCCATGGACTCCATGAACTCCAGAGCTACTCCAGTCAGCCCAGTCCCGGCATGCACATTGAAATCACCCAACACCAAAAGGCGGGGGGATCTCAATAGTGCCGCCGAGATGAACTCAGAGAGCTCTGGGAGGGATAGGGCAGGGTCGCGGGGAGCCCGGTTATCCCAAACCTGTCCCTCTGTCCCACCACAAGGTGGAGACATTCTAAACCTGGACTCACCAACGTCGCGGATCTGCTGACAACAAAAGAGTCCCTGTACACCATGCCCCCCCCCCCCCGGCCTGCCCAACTGCTGCACACAGTAGCCCTGGGGAAGGAGGAGAGAGAGGGAAGCCCCGCCCCCTCCCCCACCCAGGTCTCCGTGAGGAATGCCAGGTCGGCGCACTCATCCACGATCAAGTCGTGGATGACAGGGATCTTATTATGCACCGACCTGGCATTAATCAGCAAGCAGGACAGGCCGGGGGAACAGACGGGATGGATCCCTGACATGTGGCAGTGAGCCGGCGGGTCAGAACGTGGGACAGGCCGGAGATTTATTTTAGAGTATTTTACCCCACCTTTCTCCTTGGAAAAGGGCCCAAGTCAGCTTACAGTAATGAGGGATAATTTATGGAGGAGATCACTCATCAAACCCCCACTGATTCAATGGCTCTACTCTGTGACATATTAGGATAAGCAATAAGATTTCATCCGATGCCTCTTGACACAGTACTGACCTATTGCTGGACAGACCTAGATTATTCACAGAGTCCATAATGAAAAAGCTTGCAAAAACTCAAAGAGCAGTGAAAATACAGGTGCCAAGTACTACACTAACAGATAAAGAAAGAAGTAGGGTTATTTGACAAAATACAAAAATAACATATAAAAGAACAAACTGGTGGATGGGCCACAGCTTTGTCTCCTAATATTTAGGCTTTGCCCTTTAGCTCTCCCCTCCAATGTACTAGCAATGTTAAGAAGATATGCAATATAATAATAAAAATTAAAGCGAATTGAATACTTAAACTAGCCTTTGGGGTCACACCCCTCCCCATGAACTGTGATTTTTCAAATAACCCTCACACAGGCCTGGTCATATAGCCAAAAAAGAGGGAGGATTTGATGTGTTAAAATCTGCTGAGTTTCACATTCACACAATGAATTCCAAAGTGCATATTTATTTTCCTCCGAGTGGTATCATTTTCTTAGGAAGGGAGTTAATATAAATGGCCATATGAGAGGGCCATGTATATTAGCATAGTTTTCTTAATTGACCTAAGCCTATTGTGAGCACTGCACCAGTTTTAAAAGGGAGCATTTCAATTGCAAGTTCAAAGGGCAGAAAGTGAAGAGATATTCTCTGCAGAAACTGGAAAACCATGTGATGAAAATGGCCACACAAACCAATATGTCTGGTTACATGATCAAGGACTGTGTTAGCACAGCAGAGTGCCTGTGGGGTTTGCAACTAACGATGATGTCAATTAGCTATTTTAACATAGTTTAACATTAAGCAAAGGTGGTCAAACAGCCCAGCAGCTCAACAGTTTCATCCTGGAAACACAAAAGCAATCTATGTTGTCTTCCTTGTTACAACCACCATAAAAAAGCCTTATGATAATGTTTGGTTGGGTTTTTTAACTCCCTGACCACCTTCTTATATGCAGCCATGATTGGGGATGGGGTGGGGTGGGAGTGAGAGAAAACAGTCAGAAGTAGCTATGGTTTATTTCTTACATTTACTTAGGTCCCAAGCATTCAAGACCATAGTCTGGGTTTTATTTTACCTCTTTTTAAAGCCTTCAGAGGAATGATTCTTTGGGCCATCACGGCTGAAGAATTATTTTCAACAACGGCAATGCGTAGAAATACAAGATCCTCAAAGTGAATCCGGAAGAGGAACTGTTCGTTCCACATGGGATTAAGAGTGTTGCGGTGAATGGGCTTCGTGCGGAAATGGCAGCTATCCAGAGGCATCCCGAGCACATCCACTTCAATGCACGGGCTTCCTGTGCTGTTGCTAGGACAAACATTCTGTCCAGAAACAATCTGAAATGCCAAATAAAGGTGCAGGGCAGTTCTCAAGCTTGTGCTTCCAAAACATGGTTTCGGCAGTACTGTATCCCCAGTAACGAGTAAATAGCGCATCTACATACGAGCAGCACGGAAACAGCAACCTGGTAATTTGCTACTTGTTTGTTCTGATGTAGAACAGCAGCTGCTTCTGGGCAAGCACCCAACTGAAAAAAACCTCAGTACCCTTTGAAGCCAGATGTCCACCCGCCCCGCAAGCTTCAAATTCAATAGAATTGGGATTGAAATCTGTTTTTATACATGCACTGAAGGGCAGAAGGTGAAAGGGGAAATAATTATCCCTCTCTCGCTCCATGCTTTCAATGTTAATTGTTGCAATCTTCTTATCACAGACAATAATTCACCCCAGTTTAAACTAAACGGTATTTTGTGGCAATACATCTTCATTTATTAAAATTACTTACAGACTTTTCATCATAAAATACAGTAAGGTACTCTAGTTTATAAGTGGGGGAAAAGTAATATAGTGGAGACAACTAGAAAATATATAAGATATCTAAGGTGCTACTAATCAGGGAAAATCTCCATGAATAAGGAAATATTCAAGGAAGCTAATAGTCAGGAAACCTAATTGTTGCCCTAAGACTCATGATGGAAGAATAAATGATATTTGTTTTACTAGTCTCATGTATCTCAGAGAGTTAGTGGGTATACAGACCTACCCACAGAGAAGGCCATTCTTTGAGTTATACAAATATGCTACATTTGGTCTATAAGGATTATTAAAAGATTTAACTCACCATCAGGGAATAAATAGCTGGTTCCATATTGTCTAAATCTCGTTCTAAAGGACAAAAATGTTGATACATTGGGCAGTTCTTATTCCATAAAACAGGTGGTTTTAGGACATACCCGCAGCCTCCATTTGATTCAAACATGGCTGCATTCAGGTGCAGGGGAAGATCTAAGATGAAAGATTTCTAAATGTTAAAAGTTGTTAAGATGTGAAAGAAAAACAATATCTTCAAAACAATGCCATTTTTTAAAAAATGTAATTTTCATTTCAGTTTTGTACAATAGCCAAGGGTATCTGTAAAACTGCAAATGAAACTAATCAAACTGGAACAGATTGAAAGTAATAGACACGATTGTCTCTGTTTTTTCTAAAATTCTTTCATCCTTCCATAAATTCAAATAATTGCCTTAACTTTAAAAGGAAGGCAAGCTATGATTGAAATCATGTTGCTTAGCGTGACAAGTAGCAACTAGATTAGGCCCATTATATCAATGGAATTTATGCAGAAGTTCACTCACCAAATCCCCTCTGCTCCAATAAACTTAGGGCCTTTTTACACGACCCCTAAGATCCGCTGGCCACTTAAATTCAGACCAGAGATCTTAGGGGTTCGCCGCTCTTCCTCTGTCCCCACCCCCCTCCGCACTTCCTGGTTGCTGGCTGCGTGAGGGAGGGAGAAAAAAGAAAGAAAAGAATGCCGGTTTACCTCCGTTTTGTTCCCGGCAGCATTCAGATCTCTTAAAGGGGCGGGGTGCAAAAAAAGAACAAACAGAAGCCAGGAGAGCCCCACACTCACTATCCTTACACCGGATCAAATATTTGTCACATCCAAAAAGCAGGTACCTGAAAGCTGTGCTGGGACGCGCTAAAGTGGGCAGGGTTGCACTTAATTTCCTGTTAACTCCGGAGCTGGTGGGTAAATATTTTTAATCTCCGGAGCTGGGAGCCATTTGCCCCGGAGTTTAGGGGTCGTGTATAAACACCCTTAGTAGGTGTGAACTTGTGACTTATGCTAAGCAACAAGATATAGAAGTCCAAACAGAGTTGGAATCCTTTTAGAAATACTTGCAGCATGTACAGATATAGGAAAACGCCTTCATAATAGAAAAAACCTGACAGTCCAACTAACTAGTTTAAGGCAGCATCCTTATTTTGTTTCCAACTAAATTGATTAAATGGAGACATGCTATTTTTAAGTAGCGGATGGGCTCTATCACAAAGAAACATAAGGGCAACTGAGGTGTAAAATTTTCCAGCCACATGCAACTGAATAGAAGCAGGCCATTCAAGGCAAATACATGATCAAATGACAATAACTGGAACATCTCAAAATAGGGTCACTGGTCCACCTAGACTAGTCTAGGGTACTCTAGTAGTGGCCATCCAGGGCTTCACAACAATGCCTTTCCCAACATTTGCTAAGTTGAAACATTTAAATTGGAGATGCTCAGGTTTGAAATTACTACCACACACATGCACTCTAATTCATTCAATGCTGGGAGATTTAGTAGAAACATGATTTCAAACACCAAATGGAAACTGCACTTGTAATTCCATTATTTAAGAATGACTGAAATATATTATATCATGTACTTTCCCCAGAACACATGCCCAGAATCTGGTTTAAATGAGGTTTACCACAACTGTGCACTATGCAGTGGTGTAGACTGTGCAGCTAAACACTTTTTCAAACTTTATATGCACTTTGCTAATAAGTTCTTCCTTGTTTGAGTCACAACAACAGTGGCCATGTGTAAAAACTGCAAGGTCTACTCTAACTTTTTTCCTTACTGGAAAATCTTTTGTTGGCTGTTATGAGTGTTGGGTGCATGGGATAGGATCCACTGCTTATTCTGTGTAGATTTCCTTGATACAGAGAAGGGCTTTTCAGTGGAATTCCTGGGACAAGGAAACCATCCTCTCTGAGTCCAGCTTTATTGCTGTCAATGGTTCCTATGAATTATATAACAATCTTACAGGGCACAAAAGAGACTTTTTTGTGTGAAGTTTGCATTACATTACATTTTACTAATGAGGAATTATTAGAGAGTCTGTACCATCAGTCTGATAATTTAGTGCCACCAGTTGTACCCCATGGAGCCAGAAGAGGAGGGGATGAGGATTAGATGAGTCAATGCGTGTAGCAGCTGGGTATGTTCTCAGCAGCTGGCAGGTGGTATGTTGTATCAACTTCTGAGAATATCGCCTGCACAAGCGCTTGGCAGCATTTTCATTCAAAGAGGAGATATGGTAACATCTGGGCGTCCGTATTATCGAACTAAGAGAAGCTGTAGGGCTGAGAGCAGAAGATGCTTCTTCCCACGTTTGTCGTGCACCATCGGAGGCACCTAGAAAATGGATAGCATTTCTAAACTATACATTTTGCAAGCATTTAATGTTTTCATTCCGTCAGCTCGTTCCAAAGAAACATAATTAATTATTAAGAGGAAACAAAGGTGTGGTTGATTATCAAGAAATTGATACCAAAATCCAGAGCATTAATTGACAGAACAGTGAGGAATTGTTGTGCATTTCTAGAAGTTCCCTTGGAAATTTCTCTATGGTAGCCCCTTTAAAAACATAACAATGACTAGTTTCTTGAGAAGGGAGGAAGACTGGATTTCTCCCCACTGCTACTCTAGATGGGGTTTCCCATGTGTGGTTAGTAGTGATATGTTCTTGTAAAGACTGGGAGGGGGCATGTTTGCATTTATTTATTTAAATTATTTATATGCCATATTTCCCCCATAAAGGACCCAAGTCATCCACAACATTTATAACAACATATGTAGTCTTGTTTTGGTGATGTAGACTGCTGGGGCATGATGAGAAGGGGTGGTTCTTGTTATGGAATCATTCTGACGTATGAATTTTCAAGTATTTTATAAAATTACTCTTCAAAATATTGATATTGTGTACTTTTAGACTGGTAAGTACCTTTTCAAATAGAAAAGTTTTTCAGAAATGTAGTCCGCAGATTCAATGAGAAAGTGGCTTCACAGTGATCCATAAAGGGATCAACAGAGGTGAGACCAGAGGAAGGAAGAATCAGCAGAGGCAAAACCAGAGGAAGGAAGGAAGGAAGGAAGGAAGGAAGGAAGGAAGGAAGGAAGGAAGGAAGGAAGGAAGGAAGGAAGGAAGGAAGGAAGGAAGGAGGTTCTGTGATCTGGAATAAAACGTGCATTCCATCCATTTGGAAAAGTGAACTTCCAAATCAATCTGCATCTGATTGTGATTTTAAACATGATACAGGCTGTGAATCAAATCACAACAAATCCAAATAGTTCTAATTAGGCTTTCCAGAGTAGTCACACCTTTTGTTTCTAGGATGTGTCAGGAAGACACATGAGGCAGGAATCCCACAGAAACTAAGTGCTGCCCTGCGATTTATGCAGAGAGGGAGGAACACTGCATGGAAGTGGTGGAGCAATTCATGCACACACACCTTAGAGGGAATCTTGTCCAGGGGTCATATCATATAGGACTTTAATAGATCATAAACAGGACTTTGAAAATGTAAAAAAGCTAAGTCTAAACATTGAGGAAGTGTTCCTCTCTCTAAGTCTTCTGGTCTTGTATTTTCACTGACAACTTTCCAGAACTAAATGGAAAATATTATCTCTCCACACACATCACAAGGCTCTTTGCTTTATTTTTGAAGCACACACACACACACACACACCTTGACATATAAACCAATCTCGTAAGAAATAGAAATATTAGCTTGAAATATGGCTTTCCAAGAAATGGGACTTATGATTAAATGTATATTCCTAGCAATCAAACACTGTTCCAACAGCTCATTACTTTACATGTGATCCATTATGTGTAATGAAGTTATTATAATGGCTGACTGCTATTGGAAATTATTCCAAACGTTGAGTGCTGCATATGCAGAGCAACGCGTTTGATCTTTAACTAGAGGGTCCAGTAGATGTGTTGGATTACAGAGCCATTTCACATGATTGGTAAGAAAAGATCCCGACTTTACCTTTTCCAGATGTTTTGGCAAGCACCGCAGGCTCCCCTGGGCTGAGCCTTCCAGGATTGTTGCCAAAAATGGACTTCCTGCTTTTCCTTTCCTTTCCTCGGCTAGAGCCAGATGGATTTAGAGTTGACAGGCCTATTTCCATCAGAAAATATAATATATATATATATATATTACAAATGGAATGAAAAACAGGAGCAACTGGGCATGACATTTTTCTGGTTATTTTTCAAAACTTATTTCCAATAGTTACTATGCTAATAATGATTTGCAAACAGATACCCTGGTCTGTAAATCATCCCAATCCAGGCATCCCTTGAAGCTATAATACAGCCATCAAACCCCTTGATTTTAAGGGTTTCCTCATTTCAATTAGTCCCTAAATAGAAATGCCATGGAGGTGCATTTTAAAAGATTTTTAAGTTGTCTACTTTTTAGTATATTGGAGTTAGAAAATGGTGTAGATCAGATTCTAATCCTGAAGAAAATAATTCTGCTCATAGAACAGGAATTTCTTCCCTTCTCTGTCAAGCCTCCCTCCACCCTCCCTACAAATGGCGAACTGTACCTCCAGAAGACACGGGGTGGGCAAAAATACAAGACTCGGGTTGGTATTTGCCATCTAAAACCAATTCTCTCTCCCCATGGCAGCATGTTTTAGGGTTACATTTTTTAAAAAAACAAAATGGACAGCCATTCAAAGCCTTTTTAGTACTTTGAAGGTCTTCCTTAAAACTGGAAATAACACGTGAGAATAAGCCAATGAGGGGTGAAATCGTGTTTAAAGCGTAAATGATGCTCTGCCTAGCTCCTTCTTGGGCTGGGATCTGTTATCTGGGGACTTGTTTGCTTGCTTTCTGTTTCTGGCCAGGAGGATGAGAGCATCAAGAGTCTGCCTATGATCTGGAAGAGGGAGAAATAGCACCTTGGAAGTTGCCTGGCCTAATACACAACGGTGGGGGGCATAGCAAGAAGGGAGAAATAGCCAAAACAAAAACAAAACAAAAAAACACCTAGGCCTCCTTGAACAACTAGAAATGCCTTTTTCTGTTCACTTGGTAATTTTAGACCAAATGTGTAAAGAACATTGTGAGCTGAACAGAAATTGTATCAGATTTACTTCTAGAGAGGAACTTAATCCTGGCTCTTGGGCTCATTTTTCCTTCCCCATCCATGGGCAGACTTGCCCTTCATGGTCGCAAGTTTAACTGCAGTTACATGGGGCAAAGCTTTTATGAGGCAAACTGTACTCAGATAATATAGCCAGCAGCAATACTTGTTTACAAAGAAACTTAAAGCCAGCTGAAAATACTTCTCTTGGAACAAAATTTTCTAATTAGAAAACAAACTCAAAACTGCAAGATGGTCAATCAGTTGTTACAAGCCAAAATTATGCCCTATACAGCATTTCATAACAACATCGACAATACAACCTTTCATTCTCCTATGGAACAAAATTAGAACTCGACTTCCCCCCCTTTATACTTCTACAAACCAGTGTTCCATTTTTGCCATGGGACATTTTCCTTCTACAACCCCTCCACATTAGCAGCATGGGTGAAGGACCAGCTGCCATGTGTTGTCAGTTCTTATTCCATTCCAATTTCCTGCTTGTACTTCCGCCCTAATGTTATCCCGCTCTTTCAATTCCCTTGTTTGACTGAAGCCAAACTTTTCTAAAGGAATTAGTTGTTTCTCTCTCTCTCTCTCTCTCTCTCTCTCTCTCTCTCTCTCTCTCTCTCTCTCTCTCTCTCTCTCTCTCTGTGTGTGTGTGTGTGTGTGAGAGAGAGAGAGAGAGAGAGAGAGAGACAGAGACAGAGACAGAGACAGAGAGAGAAGGAAATGTCGAAAAGCTATGTATAGAACGTCTCATGGAAGTAAGGAGAGAGAATAAACCTTTGAGAAAGGAATATGACCTATGAATTTCCCACAGAATAGGAATTCTTTTCTATTCCACGCCGGGCATCTCTTTTTGGGGTGCTAAAACCCCATTCTCAATTGTTATGCAATGGGAGACCATCCTTTGAAAAAATTAATTGCTTCACATTAAGTAACATCCCCAAGCAATCAGCCTGACATGCTTACCAGGAAATTTCACAGCTTGACAGTAGATGACAAGATCCGACAGTTCAGGTGCTATTTGTCTACTTTCTTTTTTATTTTGAGAAAGGTAAAATTCTTCACCTAATTCCATGTCATAAACCTACATATCAATTCAAGTGATAAAAAGAGATTTTACCATACTTGATATACATCCATTCCCACAAAATGTAATCACACCCTTATTGTATATTCATTTGTTCATTTGAATACATGTAGTACGTGCAAAAAAAAATGGTTTAGCATTTTCTTCTCTTGGGGCGTTTATACACGACCCCTAAGCTCCGCCGCAAATGGCTGCAAGCTCCGGACCTTAAAAATGTTTACCCACCAGCTCCAGAGTTTGCAGACAATTAAGTGTGACCCCGCCCACTTTAGCGCGACCCAGCACACTTTTCTTGTACCTGCTTTTTGCTGGTGAAAAATATTTGATGCGGAGAGTGCCTGAGCTCTCCTCGCTTCTTTCTGTTGTTTTTCTTTTGCCTCCGCCCCTTAAAGAGGAACCAGGAAGTAAACGGAGGTCGGAGCAACCTCCACCAGCACCGGAGGTAAGAATGCATCCTTTTGTCTCTGTCTAAGGCTTTTTTTCCTCCCTCCCCTCACGCAGACAGAACAAAGAAGTGCGGAGTGGGTGGGGACGGAGGAACAGCAACAAACCCTCAAGATCTCTGGTCCAAATTTAAGAGACCAGCGGATCTTAGGGGTCGTGTAAAAAGGCCCTTGGTTTATTATCTTCAGAACTCTCAAAATCCAAACTTTTTTCCAGACCCAACAGTGAGAGGTTAGCAATACCACTGTCTTTATCATAGGCAGGACGGAGTGGGAGACAAATACAGCCAAGTCTACTCTCTATTCCTGGTGGACTTGTTCCCCACTGCCAGCCTCACCTGTCATGCCTCTTTTTTTACCTGTAAGGCTGGTTACATGTACCTTTTCATTTAATTAACTAATATAACTTAATATGCTCACTAATACCCTGTTATTTAGCTTATGTGTGCATAATGCAACAATGTCACCGTCAGGGGAGACTTTTCAGCTATTTACAAAGTTTTTCTTTCTCTCCTGGACTTCCAATAGCTTTTTAATTACTGAAAAACTGCTCTTGCTGGTGACATCTTCACCCTTATACAGGGATAACTTGCACAACAGGATTATGGACATTGTGTCCAAGGGTTAAAAACCAAATAATAAGACATAGGCTCCCTCTATTGAAAAAAAAAGAGAGCACAATCCTTCCCTGGAAGAGGAAGGACTGCCTGTCCAACATTTTGGAAACTTGTGTCAAAAATGTTACATCTTCCATTCAAGTGTGAGGCAAATGATGTAACTGAAAACCTTGCACTTGCTCATTTCTATGAAAGCCATGCTTATAATGAATATATGTTTCAAACTGAAGACACACCCTACTTAGAATGATGTAACTTTAGACAATCCTGCAGCCAATACTGCAAAAGGCTCAAGTTAAAAGAAAGAGCGGAAGGCCTATAGCATGAAACTTGTTTATCCGCACAGTCTGGCAATCTCATTATAGGAACAAGAAGGGGAGATATTTATTTAAAATATTTCTATCCCACCTTTATCTCCAAAGCTATCGAGTGTATACTCACAAATAATATTAATACTATTAAACGGTTTGTACACTGTGCTAAATTTTACTTTATTTTCTTACTAAATTCCACTTCTATATTCTAAGCCATCCTCTACTGAAGGAAAAGAAATGAATATACACTACCTTTCCTTTACTGTTGTACATGGCGTTATCTGCCTTCTTTATTCTTTTGGCAGTTTCTTCACTGTATTCAAACTGGAGCTTATCCATCACTAACTTACTCTCAGGTCGATCTTCCAGAATGTTATCTGGAAAAGGAAACATGATCTCACTGAAGATTCTGTATATAAAGGCAAGTTTTGCTCAACCACTGAATGTTTTGTATATGGAAGCCAATATTACTCTGAATAAATGAAATACTGTATTAGCTTGTCAAACACATTTTCCTTCATAGCTATATTCCTTAATGTAGGATTTGATAGTCCGCAACTAGCCCAACTTCAATGTGCTGTCCTCCTCCGGTGCTAAGACTATGCAGTCCCATATCCCTCTTAGCCTAGTTGGAAGTTGCAACTCAACTAATCTATAGCCCCTATTCCCTATTCAAGGAAAGGTTTTTATTTTAATCTGAGCATCAATTTCCGTAAGAAGCAAAGCAGATAAGAGACTTTCCACTTGAAATACTTGTGGAATGATATGTTAAATTAAATCGCATTAATCATTTTAATAAATTTATATAAAAATTGCAAATACAGTATACTATTTAAATGTTTGCTGCCACATATTACCTCAGACACATTACACAACCATTTAGTTGCAGCTAAGAGGGAGGGGTGTGATAGGAAACTAAAGTGCTTACTAAATACTTATTCATTCAATCAAATTGTGTAGCCAAAAGAAAAATGCATTGTGCATTGCAAACAAGCCTACATAAACAGGCTACATAAATCAATAGCCTGTTCAACTCAACAATAACCAGCATATATAAATTAGAATCCTATGTGGCACATGCATATATTCTAACCTCCAAAGTAGGTAACAAAATGACAGATGTACAAAAATGTGTTTCAGAAAATGACAGATGTACAAAAATGTGTTTCGCTCGTAAGTGATCAGGGTATGCATTCCAAGATGTTTGGAAATGCAGTGCAAAAATTCATGCAGTTAAGATGCTTGACCAAGTGGCCCTTTACCTTCCTGGCTGTTAGGAGCAGGAGAAGCATTAAGGACATCAGCTATAGGAAAATAGAGTCAGAAAGGGAATGAGAGGAAAGAAATTAAGAAATAAAGCCAAAAAAATGAAAATTACAAGATTATGCTGTAAAATTGTCATCTTGACACAAACAGTTGTAGCATGATTACAAGGAAATAACATTGGAAATACTGTTATTAAAAATTAAAAGATAAAATTGTAGCAAATAACCTCGTACTTAGAAAGAAGGTACTTAATCAGTATTTGCAGAACTAATAGAAGGGGCAATCACATAAAGCTTCTGGAGTTTCAGAATGAGTTAAGGATCAATTTAAATATAGAAAACTACCACTGCCAGTCGCGCTGACAGGACCAGGATGGGTGGCAGATATTTTTGGACTTTAAACCTTACCCACTTCTACAGCTCTTGAAGGCATCCTAGGATGAAGGAGGTCCCTAGAGATCCCTGAAACTTGGCTGGAGGAATGGAAAGCTTTTAATTCCCTTGAAATGGTGACATCACTGGTGTGGCATGGCATAACATGCACAACAGGATTCCCTCCCATGTGTATTTTATGGAATTAACTCAGGGAGACTCTAATGATCCAGAGAGCATTTCTTATGATGCAAGACAATGGCTGAAATCCTGTTGATGAGCATGATAAGCGACAAGTAGAGCAGGCCCATAGAATCACTGGTGATTTGGTGAGTAGGCCTCCTAGACACTAATTATGCTGAGCCATAAAATTTCAGCAAATATACAGCAAAACATTGCTATGTGCTTTTTGCTACTCCCCCCCCCCATGAATCGTAAAAGTTCTAGCTTCATTATATTTCTGATTAATAAGATATATAAAGTACGAGATGAGGAGCATATTACTGCACGGTATGAAACATTGTTTTTGAACAGAACGTTTCATTTATGCTACTAATTAAATACACTGAACAGTTGAGTCCTTAAAAAGAACAGGGACTGTTTTGTTTTAGAGCACAAGCAAAAGGCATAGAAATAGACATAAGAGAGAGAGAGAGAGAGAGAGAGAGAGAGAGAGAGAGAGAGAGAGAGAGAGAGAGAGAGAGAGAGAGAGAGAGAGAGAGGAAAAAGAACACTAGTGCAGATATCAATAACTACAATCAGAAATAACTGATGCATTGTCTAATCACATGTAAAGTTTTTATCAGTTCAGTCTTGTATTTCATCACCTTCATCAGCTGAACCAATGGCTTTATTACTATGGAAATGCCAAAAAATGTGTTGTGCACCCATAGGTACTAATATTTCATATGGAATTACAGTAATTGTATTTAAAGCACATTCAAATACTGTTCTCAGAGTTCCTTTTTTCATCTTTCATGTAAACAAGATAGTTTGCTTGTTATTTATAATGAATCATAGCAAATTATTTGTAATTATTACAAATTAACAAAAAGAAGATTTTCTGTCGTCCCTCCCCCCCCCAATGATTAAGACATTTCAAGCATGGTTGTAGTTAAAACTACGCCTAGGTCATAAAACTTAGAAAGACAGCATTATAATAAACACATTTGTTTACCATCCGACAGAGACTCATAGTCATAGTCATATTCATCTTCTTCATCCTCCTCCTCTTCGTTAGGAGCAGAAATGTTTCCCATATTACCACCATTGCTTGCCTGAGCTTGCATGGATGCCAGCTGATGAGCCTAAAGGGTGAAAATAACATTTTCAAACACAGAGGGAATTCATTTAGCAAATACCGAGCGACAATGAGCGAAATACAGTTGCAGTCACAACTACAGCAGATATATCCAGGTTAAGAGGACTAAGACTTACATTAGTGTTGATGGACAAGTCCCATTCACAATGGGTTTGTTTTAGTGATGGCTAAAACTTGATTTAAACCTTTAGATTGACTGATTGATCGATCGATCGATAGATAGATATAAAATTTTGTTACATATGTTTAGAGTCTTGGTTTGCTCTAAGCAATGAAAATATGTACCTTTCCCCAAAATGGTAGACTTTACCTTATAGCATCTCCACCATCAAGAAGTGGGCCATGATACCATTTATACCATGATACCCACAACCCCTGAGATCATCCAATTATCCTACTCTTAGCTATTTATCTTAGAAAGCACAAGGCTATAATTAAAAAAATTGCAACTACCAGTGTGAATAATAAATAAATATCAAATGTATGTGAAGGCTATATTATAAGTATAAAACACAGTGGCACCTCTAGATACGATCGTCTCTAGAAACAAAACAAAAAGTGATACGAAAGGAAGTCCGTCTGGAAATCCATCTGAAAAAACAAACTTCCATTAAAAAAAAACTTCTGAAAAACTCGAGATACAAAAATTCTCTTTGGGAGTACTCCAGATACGAAAATTTTCGGAAGACTTCAATTGCGCCCCATTCAGATCCATGATATGAAAATTTCCAAGTTACAAAATGCCTTGAAGAACAAATTAATTTCACATCTAGAGGTACCACTGTATCTGTACATCTATAATTGCCATTGGATTAATCAAACAGCATAACAGAGAACACTGCAAATTAAGTCTAATGGCTGTTGTGGTTTTTTCCGGGCCATTTGGTCATGTTCTGGAAGTTTTTCTTCAGAATGTTTCAGCAGTCTCTGTGGCAGGAGTGCAGGGAGCTTGAATTCTCTCTGTGCTCTGGTGTAGAGTGTGAGGTTGTTGGGTATTTATTGCTGCAGGATAAGGATTTTTTGGGGGTCCTGTTCAGGAGATTAAGGGTTTTCCTGTGCTCTGGGTGGATAAACAATATACGTGGTTAGTGGGTGTCACTAGATGTTCTATTGTCAGAATTGATCACTGGTCCTTGTGGCTGAGTGGAGATCATTGACCTTTTGCAGTCTGTATTTTTTAGTATTGGGAGCCAGGCTTGGTTGATCTTTAGCCTTTCTTCTTTTTTGATGAAACTATGCTGGTGTTTGTAGGTTTCAACAGCTTCCCTGTGTAATCTAGCAAAGTGATTGCTGGTGTTCGCTAGTACTTCTGTGTCTTGAAATTGGATTTCTTGTCTAGTTTGTTTCAGGGTGTGCTCAGCTACTGATTTTTCCACTTGTTTTAGTCTGCAGTGACTTTCATGTTCTTTGATTATGGTCTAGGCGCTGTGCTTTGTGGTCTCAGTATATGACTGGCCACAACTACAAGATATCCTGTCTACTCCTGCAGTGGCAAGGGGGTTCCTTTTACCCTTTGCTGACCATAACATCCCTTGTATTTTTGAAGTGGATCTGAATACTGTATGTAGGTTGTGTTTTTCAAACAGTTTGCCCATGTGGTCCATGACTTCTTTGATGTATTGAATGACGACTACCATGATGTGTCTCTTTTATGAATCTATAGGTTCACATAGACTTTATGTTTATGACTACTTATAACCATGTAGCTTTAATGTAATGTTGTCTATTAATGCTGTAAGATGTCCCTCAATTCCTTGTTCTCAAATACTTGAACATGTCTTAATTGTACTGGACTGTATATTATCCCTCATTACTGTAAGCCGCCTTGGGTCCTTTTCCAAGGAAAAAGGCAGGGTTAAAATGCTCTAGAATAAATGAATGAATAAATGAATGAATGAATGAATGAATAAAGTTCATACAAGATATAATGATATCTCTGGTTTCTCAGATATACTTGTTAATCACTTGTCAAGAATGCATATTTACTACTATTAATTACTTGTCAAGAATGCATATTTGCTACTATTTATTTTGCTCTCATTTTTATACATCATGATGGATATGCCTGAATATTATGACAAATTGAAAGGAAAAAACTATGTTGGCCAATTGGTAGTGCTGACTCGCTGCTTTCTAGTGGTGGGGACAATTAAAAACAAACCAATGAGTTTTGCCTTTGGCTTTTGTTACAAAGTCATCCAAGCCTATCAAAGTTATTTCTCTTACTTATTGGGGTGGGGTGGAGTTAAATATAAATTGTTTTGGATTGGGTTTAATCCAGAAAGCCCATGATTGTTTAACTGTCCCCACTATAAAGAGAACAACTGGGGGAGCAGCATGCACTGTCAAGCAGCTTAGCACCGAGGAGCCCAAATTTTTCTGTGACTGCACGCCTATAGAGACAAGCAAATAAACATTTATTTATCAAAATCATTTTTACCCCTCCCTTCTCCTTTAAAAGTACCCAAGACAATTACATAATTAAAAGACAACACTAGAGATAAAACTCAGCGGACTAAGGCTCCAAAAACTGATGGCTGCAAAGTCAGCTGCTGGGCGGTTCAAATCCCGGGTGCCACAAAGCAGAGCGAGCTCCTGCTGTTAACTCCAGCTCCTGCCAACCTAGCCGTTCGAAAGCATGTCAATGCAAAGTAGATAAATAGATACCGCCGTAAAAAGTGGGAAGGTAAAACAGTGTTTCCTTGCAGCCATGCCAGCCACATGGCCATGGACTTGTACGACACTGGCTCTTTCGGCTTGAATACGGAGATGAGCACCACCCCTAGAGTCAGACACGTCTGGCACACATGTGCAGGGGGAACCTTTGCCTTTTATACAAATACTAAAAAAGATCAAGCAATGACATGCTAAGATATGGTAAACAAAAAACATCAAAACCACATTCAGAGCACAAGAATCCATTTAGAAACCCAACTCCGATAACCAGTCCCTGAGGGAAAGCTTGAGAGGAAAGAAAGGCATTTGTCTATTTGTGGAAGGACGGCAAAGATAGGACCAGCCTTGCTTTCTGTGGGAAGGAGTTCCAAAGTCTAGGAGCAGCAACAGAGAAGCCCCTCTCCTGTTTCCCTGCCAAACACACCTGTGAAGGCAGCAGGACAAGGGAACTGCTTCTCCTGACAATCCTAATCTTGAACAGACTCATAAAAGGAGACATCCTTGAGAATGCTTTGGACATAGCCTTTTATTATGTACATTTGAAAGCACTGTTTGATATAGATTGCAATTTTTCTTCTTCTTTTCAGTAGCTCTACAATGCCTACACATTGAGTTGCTGCAATACCTAAAAAGCAACATCTGCTATTGTTCTCCCAACATTCTATAGCTTTAGCTTTATTCTCGATTTTTAATGCAAAGGCCTTACCTTTTGCTTTAATATATCCACTGGAGTTTGATGAGCTTTGAGTTTTTTGTTTTTAAGCAGAATCTTTCTTCTCAGTTGGTAGGGAGAAGGTAGCATTGGATCATCAGAAAAATCACTCTCAAATAAAAATTTAGTCACCAGCTTATCTCCAAATGTGTTCTAGAATATCAACAAGATGAAAAGTATTAAGAAAAGCAGGGATAAATATACAGATCCACACACTGTTTGCACTGGGTTACTGGTCCAGTCTGGATGGTGAAATCCTGGCTGGAAAAGCCAAGACATTCATGTGCTTCCTGATAGGCATGGGGACTTCAGGTTAAAATGAATGGGGAAAGCACACACACACGCACACGCGCGCGCGCGCACACACACACACACACACACACACACACACACACACACACACACACACACACACAAACAAACACACACACACACAGAGAGAGAGAGAGAGAGAGAGAGAGAGAGATCTGTATTTATGTTTTTAGATTCTTTCATTTATATTCAAAAGAGTCTGCTAAAACCAAATGTTCAATTTTAATGAAAGAGTGAGGGCATGTCGACATTTCTAAAAAAAAATTAGTATTTTAATTTTAGCTGACTCAAGTCACATGGTTTTTTAATCATTTCCTGCGTTCCTAAAGGGGCAGTTATTTGTATTTTATTTGCTTCCTTGATTTTCTTGTGTTTTGGAGAGTGTTTTTGTTTTGTTTTAATTTGCTTTCCCTCCCTTGTATATGTGGAGGGCAGGTGTTTTCCCTGTCAGACTAAATTTTTAAAATGGTGTAATTTGTTAGCATACTGTGAATTTTGTTCCTTGCTTTATCATATCATTTAAAAAACATTTTTAAGGCGTGTGAGCTGATTCTCTGTTGACTACTTTGCTCTTGCTATTTAACAGTAATTCAAGAGTGTTCCTTAGCACTGATGCTAAGTATCAGTTTCCTTAGAAAGCCTTAAATTATTGCAAACAACAAGGCCAGTGGAGGTGATGGCATCCCAGTTGAACTGTTTAAAATCTTACAAGAGGATGCTGTAAAGGTGCTACACCCAATATGCCAGCAAATTTGGAAAACTCAGCAGTGGCCAGAGGACTGGAAAAGATCGGTCTACACCCCAATTCCCAAAGAAAGGCAACAACAAAGAATGTTCCAACGATCGTACAATTGCACTCATTTCACACGCTAGTAAGGTTATGCTCAAAATTTTACCAGGGAGACTTCACCAGTATGTGGACAGAAAGCTCCCAGAAGTGCAATGTGGATTTCGAAGGGGCAGAGGAACTACAGATCAAATTGCCAACATGGGCTGGATTATGGATAAAGCCAGAGAGTTCCAGAAAAACATCTACTTCTGCTTCATTGACTATTCCAAAGCCTTTGACTGTGTGGACCACAACAAACTATGGCAAGTTCTTAAAGGAACAGGAGCGCCTGACCATCTTATCTGTCTCCTAAGAAATCTATATGTGGGACAAGCAGCAACCATCAGAAATGGATATGGAAGAACTGACTGGTTTAAAATTGGGAAAGGGGTACGACAAGGCTGTATACTGTCATTTTGCCTATTTAACTGATAGGCAGAGTACATCATGCAAAAGGCAGGACTGGATGAATCACAAACTGGAATTAAGATTGCCAGAAGAAATATCAACAACCTCAGATACACAGATGATACTACTCTGATAGCAGAAAGTGAGGAGGAATTAAAGAACCTCTTAATGAGGGTGAAAGAGGAGAGCGGAAAAAATGGGCTGAAGCTCAACATAAAAACAATGAAGACCATGTCCACTGGTCCCATCACCTCATGGCAAATAGAAGGAGAAGAAATGGAGGCAATGACAGAGTTTATTTTATTGGGCTCATTGATCACTGCAGATGGTGACTACAACAATAAAATTAAAAGATGCCCGCTTCTTGGTAGGAAAGTGATGGCAAAACTAGGCAGCATCTTAAACAGCAGAGACATCACTTTGCCCACAAAGGTCCAGATAGTCCAAGATATAGTTTATTCCAGTAGTCATGTATGGAAGTAAGAGCTGGACCATAAAGAAGCCTGATCACCACAGAATTGACACTTTTTGAGCTGTGGTGCTGGAGGAGATGCTTGAGAGTCCCCTGGGCTGCAAGGAGATCAAACCTATTCATCCTTAAAGAAATCAACCCTGAAGTGGAAGGATAGATTTTGAAGCTGAGGCTCCAGTACTTTGGCCACCTCATGAGGAAAGAGGAATCCTTGGAAGAGTCCCTGGTGTTGGGAAAGATTGAAGGCAAAAGGAAAAGAGGACGGCAGAGAATGAGATGGTTGGACGGTGTCATCGATGCAATCAACATAGATTTGACCCAACTCAAGGAGGCAGTGGAAGACTAAAGGGCCTGGCATGCTCTGGTCCATGGGGTCACGAAGAGTTGGACATGACTGAATGACTGAACAACTACAAAAAGCAGAACCCAAATTCGAGGGGTATTAAAGAACCAAAAAGGCTTGGACTTTTTCATGTTTAACAAAAGGACTGATACTTGAAAATGAATGAGGCACCTCCACAGAACAAATGGAATGTAAAAGTTTTCCCCATGTACATCTCTACTTTCTACATGAAGAAGCCTCTTTGCTCTCTCTTTTCAGGCAAAAAAGAAAAACAAGACAGGATGTCACAAGAACCTTCCTGTTATCTCCAGTCTTGGAAAGTATGGCCAAATACTTCCAAATATGTCATGCCATGAAAGCGTAATTTAAACTAAACGATGACTTCTAAACCCTAGTTTGCTTGGGGGCCACTGTCACAGTTCTCTTCCTAGTCATTCACCACTATACCCTTACCCACCTGGTGGTGGGAGCTATCAGAATGGAGTCAGATATGGTGAAGGCTATGGAGGCTGACTGAAACTGCCTCTCCTCCAAGTCATACTAAATCCCTTTAAGGTATCACAAAACAGAGTCAAAGCACTTTTATCCTCAGAGACATTCTAGTTTAAATAACTAGTTCTTCCTAATCCCTTTTATACAAGTAAACACACCGTTCCTGTTGCCAACACCTTAAGCCCCTTTCATGTTCAGTCAGGACAAAAGCCGTTTCCTCACTTGCTCCCTTGCCCACCACCAAGTCTACACAACTCTTTGGGAAACAGGCAGACTGCTTTCAACTCAGAAACTGCAGTTGGCATAAGAGTCCTTTTGAGGCAGCTTTGATATGCCTTTTGATAAAAGACAAGCATGAAAGTATCTGTTCCTCCCTCAGTTCTTTCTCTGAAGTGTTCCAGAACAGGAGGTAAGTTAAAGGTGTGAACACGCTGTTTACACATTGACCTCTGTCTGTTTGGCCAACTTCCCAGGCACTCGCAGAAGCAGAGAACTGTCCAGCAATTGAATTCCTTATTTCATATCCCCCAAGTTCTTCAGTTTCTTTCCAGCCATTAACCATTGTTTCTTGGTTAGAATGTAATGTTTATTCTGAATATACTTGTGAAATCTCTTATAACCCACCTTGAAAATCTCAGACATTTTTCGTTGCTGAGGCAGGGAACAGTGGTTCTCAATAGATATGATAATTGGCATGTCTGAGGTGATAAAGGCATTGCGATCGATAGCTTCAACTACTTCCTGTAAGAATAAAAAATAAAGCAGAATTTAATCACATGGCATTGACATTCAGGATATATGTTATCCGGATCCATGAACTACTGAGGAAAACTGGAGTGAGTTTCAGTGGTGAAACAAGACCTTGAATCTATGTTGAGAATCTAGATTTACAGTACACCTAGAGTACAAAATAATATTTGATACAGCTACAGCTGAAGTGACAGAATAGAAAGTGCTATATAATAACTTATTTCAATTTAGTAATGTTGAGACTATACAGGTGAAACTCAAAAAATTAGGATATTGTTCAAATGTTCATTTATTTCAGTAAGTCAACCCAAAGGGTGAAACTAATATATGAGATGGACTCATCACATGCAAAGCAAGATATGTCAAGTCTCACTTTGGTATAATTGTGATGATTTTGGCATACAGCTTATGAAAACCCCAAATTCACAATCTCAGAAAATTAGAATAGTGTGAAAAGGTTCAATATTCTAGGTTCAGAGTGTCCCACTCTAATCAGCTAATGAATCCATAACACCCGCAAAGGGTTCCTGTTAAGAGCCTCATGGTGCAGTGGTTAAATGCATGCTAAATGGACCAGGTCCAACAGGCTCAATTTCTTCCCCGAGAACCGGATTGGTACAGTGGTCTGCTTCCCAGTCTAGGTGGGTCTACCCTCCAGCTGGTTGACAGAGCGAGGAGTCTGGGCATTGTCTTCGACCCGGCATTGTCCCTGGAGTCCCAGGTGGCTGCTGTGTCCAAGTCAACCTTTTACCAGCTTAGGCTTATCGCCCATATTTGCCCATACCTTGATGGCGATTCCCTGCAGACAGTTGTGCAAGTGCTGGTCATCTCAAGGATTGACTACTACTGCAAAACTCTCTACATGGGGATTCCATTCACCCTTGTCTGGCAATTGCAGCCGGTGCAGAATGCAGAGGCCAGACTGGTGGTTGGTGTGGATCGTTTCGACCACATCAGGCCTATTCTGGTCCGCCTGCATTGGCTACTTGTTGCCTACCGGATAAAGTTCAAGGTATTGGTTTTGGTTTACAAAACCTTCAATGACGTAGGCCCTGAGTATCTGGCAGAGCATATCTCCCAAAGGTCAGCGTGGCCCTTTGCATTAGAGGACGTTTTGTGCTTTCGCTCTGCGTGGCTACCCCCTTGGAGGCCCATAAGGTTGTCACCCATAACTGGGCGTTCTCGGTGGTTGGTCCCACGATATGGAACAAATTGCCATGTGAAATGCGCCAAATTGAGTCCTTGACAGCTTTTTAAAAAGCTTTAAAGACCTGGCTTTTTAGGGAAGCTATTGGCAGTCAGTGATGTAATGTTTGTTCCCCCTTGTCTTGTTGTAATTTTTTCCTGCCATCCCTTAGTCTTCCTCTTGCTGGGCTCTGGATTCTTAGTGTGTTTAGTTTATTGTTTATTATTGTTTGCATTTAATTGTTGATTTGTTTGCTTTCATGTAAACTGCCCAGAGTTCCTATTTGGGAAATAAGGCGGTCTAGAAATGCAATAAATAAATAAATAAATAAATAAATAAATAAATAAATAAATAAATAAATAAATAAATAAAACTCTGCTCACAACCTGGGGTTCAATCCCAGGTAGCAGCCTTCCATCCTTTTGATGTCGGTAAAATGAGTACTCAGCTTGCGGGGGGCGGGGGCAATGTGTAGCCTGTTGTTGCTCAGTTTGTTCAGTTGTGTCAGTCTCTTCGTGACCCCATAGACCAGACCACGCCAGGCCCTTCTGTCTTCCACTGCCTCCTTGAGTTTGGTCAAATCCATGTTGGGTGCATTGATAACACCATCCAACCATCTCATTCTCTGCTGTCCCCTTTTCCTTTTGCCTTCAATCTTTCCCAGCATCAGGGACTTTTCCAAGGAGTTATCTTTCCTCATGAGGTAGCAGAAGTATTGGAGCCTCAGCTTCAAAATCTGTCCTTCCAGTGAATATCCAGGGTTGATTTCTTTGAGGATGGATAGGTTTGATTTCTTTGCAGTCCAAGGAACTCTCAAGACTTTCATACTGTAATTAAATTGTAAACCGCCCAGAGACTACTTGAAGTGGAACACTTTGCTTTTTGTTTCCTGAACATTTAAATGGTCTCTTGGGCTAGTTCAGTAGGAATCACAATCATGGGAAAGACTGCTGAACTGACAATTGTGCAGAAAACCATCACTGACACCTTCCATAAGGAGGGAAAGCCCCAAAAGGTACAGATTGTAAAAGAAGCTGGATGTTCCCCACGTGCTGTATCAAAGCATATCAGTAGAAAGTTATGTGCAAGGGAAAAGTGTGGAAGAAAAAGGTGCACAAGCAGCAGGGATGACTGCTGCCTGGAGAGGATTGTCAGGAAAAAGCCATTCAAAAGTGTTGAGGACTTTCACAAGGAGGGGACGGAGGCTGGAGTTAATGCATCAAGAGCCACCACACAGAAACGGATCCTGGACATGGGCTTCAAATGTTGTATTGCTCTTGTCAAGCCGCTCCTGAACACTGTTGCTCAGTGGTCCAAAGTCCTCTTTTCTGATTTCTTTTTTTTCCTGCCCACTCATCACAAGCTCTACCTTTCGTTTCTAGCCTCATTCATTTCTATCCCCAGAGAGCATAACACAGTGTCTACTTCAGGACAAATCTTCCAAATTAATGGTCTCAGTGGCTGAATACTTGGTCACTGTATTATATACCAATAATAAGACCAGGACAAAGGATGGCCACTAATCTGATCTCTTTTATCTCTTCGTTTATCTTATTTATTTATTTATTTTATTTAGTCTTTTGTTTCACAGTTTGACACCTTTGCTTTGTAATCTATTTTATAGCATTAGAGCTTTCTTGAACAAAATGAATGAATGAATGATTAGAGCAACTTTTGCATCTCATTTGGGAACCAAGGATCCAGAGTCTGGAGAAGAATGGCGAGGCACACAATGCATGATGCTTAAGTCCAGTGTGACGTTTCCACAGTCTGTGTTGATTTGGGGGGGCATGTCATCTGCTGGAGTTTGTCCACTGTGCTTCATTAACTCCAGGGTCAACACAGCTGTCTAGCAGGAGATTTTGGAGCACTTCATACTTCCTTCCGCAGATTAGCTTTATGCGGATGCTAACTTCATTTTCCCACAAGACTTGGCACCTGCCCACACTGACAAAAGTACCAAAACCTGGTTCAATGACCATGGGATTACTGTGCTTGATTGGCCAGCAAACTCACCTGACCTGAACCCCATAGAGAATCTATGGGGCATTGTCAAGAGAAAGATGAGGGACATGAGACTGAACAATGCAGCAGAGCTGAAGGCTGCTATTGAAGCATCCTGGTCTTCCATAACACCTCAGCAGTGCCACAGGCTGACAGCATCCGTGCCATGCCTCATTGAAGCAGTAATTGATGCAAAAGGGCCCAAACCAAGTACTGAGTACATATGCATGCTTATACTTTTCAGATCTCTGATATTGTTCCATTTCCAATCCTTATGTTATTGATGTAATGTAATATTCTAATTGTCTGAGATTGTAAATTTGGGGTTTTCATAAGCTGTACGCCATAATCATCACAATTATACAAAAGTAAGGCTTGACATAACTTGCTTTACATGCAATGAGTCTATCTCATATATTAGTTTCACCTTTTGAGTTGACTTACTGAAATAAATGAATATTTGCATGATATTCTAATTTTTTGAGTTTCACCTGTAATTCAACATATTTGAAGGGTACCCAACTGTGGGAACTATAAAGAAAATTTTATTTAGTCATTAGATTTTGTGACCATTTAGGCATGATAAGATTTTATTGTGTTCTCCTAAGGTTTTTCTGAATATCATTTTTTTTGCTCTAATGTTACATTTTTGTTTTTAATTTGTGTTTTATGGTTTGAAAGCCATTTGAGTAGAGTGGGCTAGTATGTTCTCCCAAATAATTAGTTAATGCTGCTTCTCATAGACACAAATTTCACTGCATTTCAGTAATTAAGTCAAATATCTTCACAACTATTCAATTAGTAATTTATATTTTTCTATTACAAAAGGCTTTTGTTTTTGTCTGCTGCAAAGGATATTGTGAAGGATATGTGCCTACCTTAAAAGAAATCTTAGTAGTGAGCGTATGCCCATGATAAATTACAGGCATTCCATCATCGCCATCCCAGCAGTCTAGTTCCACACTCCTACAGCCTTGTAAGAGAACCTGGAACAAAGAACGACATGGCACTGCATCACTTCCATAAAATATATGGGAAAATAAGTCAAGGTTTTACAAGATGAAGACAACAAAGTTTTCATCATTGTAAAATTCCACAAATGAGAAAAGGCGAGACAGAATTCTTATATTGAAGTAATGCTGGATACAACTCAAAGCCCCAACGTCAGTAAGCTTTTAGTAAGAATGCTATAACTGACCAACAAAAAGGATAGAAAAAGGATAGAAAAACATTAACTCAGGACAAATCCAGATGGGGCAAACTTCCCCCCCGAATAGGCTGCTGTTGGTTGGGGCAGAGAACAGAATATAGCAAGATATGCATCCCAAAGACACTGTTATTAGTCACAGTTATTAAAATGTGGTCTGTCTGGATAAGTTCTCGTATAACTAAATTCCTGACCTCCAGCAAGTCTAGCCTTCTTAAAAAAAAACCAAGGCTTTTTCCATTGCCACTGTTTACTTAAATAAACTGATTTAATTCTTGAACCCTACATTGATCCCTACGCACATGTTTTAAGAACCTATCTTAGCTAAAACTTTAGTACCTTTAGAAGTACCTTAGTTCTACTCCTGCAGCATGTTTCCAAGTCAGCCACTTTTTAATAGGCTTCCGTCAAAGTTTCTGCTCCCTCAAGAGGAAGCTCGTCTCTCCCTTTTTAAGAAAGCTAATCTGGCATGCATGATGCTTTTTGTGCACTAGACTAACAAAGTGCTACTTTCTATATTATGTATTTTAAGTTGCAGACTGGAAAAAAAAGTTGTCAATGAAACACGGGTTGGACACTACCGTATGTGGGTACAGCTGTCAGGAAGCTGCAACTTCTTCTTTAGTGGACATTGGGTAAAAATGAAGTTTCATTTGCAGAAGTTGCAGGAATTAAAGTTTCCCCTTACAGGAAGTCTGATACTCTTGTATATGTTGCGCTTGTTGCTTTTTACACACGATAAAATTCCACTACACATAAGAGACAAAACTAAACTTCTGGAAAGCAACAGAAATATGACCAGGAGGTCACTATTTGGAAAGAATGCCTTTGATATTATATAATATTCCTAGAAGCAACATTCTTTTGATTAATAATTTTGCTAAGAAACCTATTTTTCAACAAAGTGCACATTATTCTGAATGGTGCTTTGACATTTCAATGAACTAACATATTAGCTCAGTCTTTCCTGTGGGAAAGTCTAATTTTAGCAGATTAGATCAGACTGGTTAGTATTTCAGCTCTACAACTCTTAGATGAAACTCTCCCCCCTCCTTTGACTTAGAACAAAGCTTAAATATATAATTATAAAAAAAGCATCTGAGTATAACTGTGCACACAAGCTGTTTTCCCACACATCTTGTTTTCCTACGTTTTACAAGCAAATACTTGGAACATCTAGGTTTAGAAAGCAGGAGAAGGTCATGCCTCTTTGGCTTTCCAAATAAACAAGCAAGTCCTGTGGGGGGCGGGGGGGGTAGCAGTGTGATTTGGTAGGTACCTGGCTGTAAAGTTCTACAGAGGATTCGCCTTTAAGCTGGTGTCCCGTGAGATACGTATTGTGTGAAGACTCAATGTAATAATACGATAACGGAAAGAGCAAATCTTCCACATTCTCCTGAGATTCATTGTTCACAGAGGCAAAGTTATCTTTATCCATCAAAAACCTAGAGAGTAAATACATATACATATTATATATATCCAAGACATTCAAAAAAGACACACAAGACAGATTGAAATTAAGGTAACCCGCAGGTAATTACCGTGCAAATCCTTCGAACGACATTAGCCCTTGCTGGCACATACTGATGCTGGGTTCAAACTTCTGTAAAAAGCAAAATGAGAATGTCAATAGATGGATAACAAACTACATTTGGCTAATATGTTGCTTGCTGTCAAGTCACAGCTGATTTACAGCAAGTTTAAGAGGGGTTTTCACGGTATGTGAGATGATTAAGGAGTGATTTTTACCTTTGCCAGTGAGTTTCCATATTTGAGAGGGGATTTGAACTCACGTCTTCTGTATCCTAATTTATTTATTTATTTATTTATTTATTCTTGTATTTATATCCCGCTTATCTACTACAAGTAGTACTCTAAGCGGCTAACAAGCAATGAATGTAAAATCAATAAATGCATCAAGTATAAAACAAAACAACATAAAACAATAAAACAACATAACATGTAAAATCCTCCTACATCCCAGCATGCAGAGGGACAGATCCAACAGGTTAAAATTAGGCACACTGAATAGGCTGACTAATTTAAAACAGTAGCGATGGCGGGGGGGGGGAAAGAAAAAAAAAAAAAAAAAAAAGAAACCTAACTGAGATCGCCAAAGGCCTCTCGGAACAGAAGAGTTTTTAAAGCTTTCCGAAAGGCCTGCAGGGACTCTGCAGAGCGCACTTCGCTGGGGATGGCGTTCCATAAGGAAGGGGCTGCCACTGAGAAGGCCCGGTTCCGAGTGAACGTCTTCCGGGCCTCTCGAGGAGTGGCAACCTGCAGCGAGTGCGCTTGCACCTGCCGAACAGGGCGGGCCGAGGTGGATCGCTGGACGATACGCTCTATCACTCCATATAGTACACCGCACTAGCTCTCAGCATAGGCAATATCTGCCATTTATTTATTAATCACTCTATGTCGTCAACTCAGTTCTGGCTTATGGCAACCCTTTCCAGGGTTCTCTAGGTAGAGAGTACAGTACTCATTCCCTCCTTCTAGGGCAGTGCTGGTGAACCTATGGCAGGGTGGGCACCCGACATCACCCCTTCACAGCCACCCGCATTCAGGTTAAATTGACTTCTACATTGGAGAAACAAACAGCCACTAAACAGGAGGATGGCCCAATACAGAAGGGGAAAAGCTCAGGACCAGAATCGGCAGTGTACCTTCATTAGAAGGACAAAGGACACTCATTCAAAGATGTGGATGTACACATATTAGACAGAGAAGATAGATAGTTTGAAGGAGGGGCCAGGGAACCTATTCATGAGTGCATTGAAAACCCCTCTCTCAAGAGAGGTGGGAGATTCAGGCACAGTCTGTCAAGCCGCCCTTTCATCAAAGAAATCAGAAGCATTTCACACCTCCACCAGCAAGACAAGACCCATACTTAATGGGTGTTGGGAAGGGTTGCACAGGTGCAACTTTCACACACCCCAGGCCATTGTGGATCTAATGGGCCTATTTAGGCCATTGACCTCCTATGAGCCTATTCAGGCCATTGTCCACCGAATGAGCTTATTTAGACCTGGGTGATTTGAAATCAAGGCAAACTATAAATTGGAGTCCTTGCCACTAACTTTCCTCAGACTGACAAAGCTGCTTATATGAATAGCAAAATGTTTTGATCTCACAAGAAAAGAAGTCCAGTTGCCATGACTCAACTTCCAGATTTACTACAAACATATTAAAGTACAGATCATGAATGAGGGAATAAAAACAACATAATATGTATTTATGCACAGCTGTTACTGAGTTAGTGCATATACTGATGTAATATAAATATATTTATGTATGGCTTATACTTTACTGAGACCAGAACCAAAGATATATGACAGGAGCAGATTTGGGCTTCGAATCCAGGTTAATTTCAACAACAATCCACTAGAAGAGCCAATAAAGATATTCTACTGCTGAGGCAAAGAACAAGCCAGCAATCCCACCCCAAATCCATATAAAGAAGAAAACTGGATTGAATCATTCTTTTGATTGGCAACAGCAATGGGGCAGTGTAATCCTGAGGCCTAACACACAGAAATGTTCTCCAGCAGAAGAGGGAACTAAGGAGGAACCAGTGCAGGTTTTCACTGCTGTTCCCACCATCTAATGCCACTTGAGAAGATTCTGTTACTATACCTACTGGCAGAATGATCTTGTGCTGGAAGAGCAACTGAATGTATTTAAGACAATTCTAAAAATGCAGGCAGCCCAAACAAAAAAAGAACTTGTAACCTTCAGATCAGCACCAAATTCAGCACAGCTGCAGTAAACAGTAAACTCTTGCTCTGTCCCAAATTAGGAAACGATTTTTTGAGTTGTGGGTTTTTAAAAGTAAAAACTGTTTTACTAACAAAGACTCTCTCTCTCTCTCTTTCAGAAACAGACAACCCAAATATCCTCAGATTTTAAATAGCTCAAATAAATTGAAAGTCTGGAAGTTGAGTCATGGCAACTGGACTTCTTTTTCTTGAGAGATAGACTTTCCTCTATCTCTCAAGAAAAAAGAAGTCCTGTTGCCATGATTCAACTTCCAGATAAACTCACGTGGATGTCTGAGAATCTTCACAGAAATAAATTGAAAGGGCCAATCTTGTTAATCTTAAAAGGGAATGGGTGGCCCCACCTGCTTTTTTCATTTGAAAAGAATCCAGGCTGTAGAGAAGGTCACATTTTGAAACATGGACAGAGAAGCCCAAAATGTCATAGTCATAAAGGAGAAATTATTTTATGTGTTTTTTTAAAAAATAATTGAATTGCTTTTGGCAAGCAAAGAATCAGCTACTGGGAAGCTGACTGAAAAATCTTGATTAGTAAAAAAAAAAAAAAAACCAGCAAGCTATCACAAGCTTATTCTCCACTTCCACAAAGATGGTGACTCTTTATATTCTGCATCAAGTACAATGTCTGGGCACAGGCCTATGCATATTTATTTTTTACACCTGAACTCAACACTTTTTAAAAGCAAAACATATGAGCTGGATTATTCTTTTTGAGACTAATGCTGTCTGTTTACACAACAGCTAGCACTGAGCAAAGCATGTCTCCCTGGGGCCATTTTTGCCTTCCCAATGGCTCCTATCACCAAGTACACAAAAAGCCATGTTACTATTCCTGGGGCTCACTGGCAGCAGCGGATTTTTCATAGAACAGGTGGGTCATCATCCTCCCAAACTCAACTCCTCCAAGTCTCAAAAATCAAAAGCGAAGGGAGATGACCACACACTTTGGCTTTTATTTCTGACTCCCCCACAATCACTCATTGGCAGCCTCAAGGCAACCCATATCAATTACCAGGCTAAAAATCAGACCTGCCAATATGGCCCACATTAATAATACCTGTTCTTGCTGGAATGCAAGCACCTTGCTGCTATGAAACATCACTTCCCAGGGGCAACCCACCAGGGGACTAATGGAGACACAACACCGCAATTCAGAAAAAAGACACAGAACAAAATACCAACCAATGGTCTCAACAGTTCTGAATTACAAACCTGAATGATACTGAGGAGTTCATCATATGTGTAGTGTTCTCCTTGGCAATTTACCAGAAAGTCATTAAGCTGCTGGATGCCAACTCCAAATATTCCCAGAGATGTGCTCTCTACTCCAGTACCATTAGTCACAATGCTCGCTGCAGCAATAGCATCAGATATTTGTCGCTGGTTGTCAGACAGCTGCTGCCTACTTTTAATGAACAAGCCCAGATCTGATATGTTTCTTGTTAGTAAATCTGTAAAATAAAAATATGAACACTTACAACATTAATCAATCAAGATGCCAGTTTGCAGCTTTAAGTATTAAACAGTAACATTCTTAATACGCTTTATTTTATTTTTATTTTGAGCCTTCATGTTTCAAGTATTAAAAACCTGGGTTTTACTTTATAAATATGAATTACAGAAACATAAATCTTTAGGTGGTATTGCTTAGATAAAATGAAATCTATGAATAAAATGTTGATGACATATAATAGGGAGAGTTACACAAAGGTTAACTATACCAGTGATGTAACTATGCAAATATGGGAGCACGATACTTGTACATCTCCAGGTAATATCTTTCAAAACCCTTAATTACTTAAAATAATTTAGAGTACTTTTTAAATGGGACATTTCATCAAGATTGTTAGACTAAAAACTGAGGATCATCTTATACATTGAAGCAAGTCAAGGAGTTGTGAAACTGGAATTTTGGGTTGGAAAAGTGGGGATTGTCTTATACATAGGGACGTTTTATAGGCAATAAAATAAGGTAAATTTTACAAAGCCTTGAGGAATTTTTTTGAGGCTATAATCCCATATTTGATTACAATTAACTAATCCTCACTGACTTCAGTAAGCACTAAGTGCAGGATGGAAGGTTTAAACAATTTAAAATATATTGTTAATTCTACTATTTTGAAATTTGCTAAGAGCTTTGTAAACATTTAAATATTTCTGCCCCCCACAACATATAAGTGATGTGAGCCACTGGTCTCATCTTACAAATGGAGAAGCTAATTTTAGAGACATAGTGGCAGAACATGAACTAAATGGGAGGCCACAGATAGAGATGGTGGTTGAACTGAGGCATCTCAAATCCAAACTGCTATCAGCTAGAACATAGCCATATTAATTTGCTTTACCCAGATCAGGCTGGAGTCCATTTGTATTCTCATCAATCTTCAGAGAGGTATACAGTGGAGCTGAATCAGAGCCCAACCGATTGCAGGGCACGGCGTAGATATCGAAAAGGTCCTTCAGATCTTTACGGCTTCGGACGCTGGAATATATGGACAGTTATTATATATTATTTTCAAACCACAGGTTTCTTAGCATGTTTTTAAAAAGAAACTCAGGTTAAGAACTAGTAAAATAGGATATTACCTGAAAGACTTGAAAAGTTCAACAAATTCAACAAAACTCATGTTGCTGTCAGAAACCATGCAGGTCTGGAATCCCTTCAATCCCCCTTTAACTCTTCCGTGCCAGCTACTGCTACTCCATGCGCTAAAAGAAAAGGTGTCAGAAGTAATGAAGAATGGTGCTTAGCTAAGAGTAGCTTGACTCTGTAGGTTAGCAGTGTCCTATTTATTCGATAGTTTTCCTTCATGACCAGAGTGGAAGAGGAAGCAGACGCTGAGATAAATACGGTACAGGATTGGATTGTTTTAATAGTCCAGAGCAAAATTCTGTCTCCTAGGGACCTACCAGAAGCCACATCTCTACTCTCATTTAATATGAAAGTCCCTCAAAGACCAGGTCCCTCCCTCTCTCTTTTTTCATCTATACGCTGTGGCTGAGGACTCTTAAAAACTAATGGGATCCAGGTGCATCCCACAGGTTACATATACACACACAAACATAGATACAAACACACAACACACACAACACACACACACACACACACACACACACACACACACACACACACACACACACACACACACACGGGCGTGGCCACTGCTGGGGCTCCGGAGGCGGCAGTGAGGTCTACCGCCATCCAGCAAGGCCTCCCACCATCCGGCACTGTTGCTGCTGGGGCCTTCCAGGCTGCTGCCGCTGGGATTGCTGCTGCCGTAACCGCCGCCAGGATCAGTGCCACTGCCAGGATTGGCGCTGCCATCCAGGTAAGCTGAACCAGTTCATTTTGGTTCGGTTCATACAAATTTTTGTTTTAAAAAATTGTGCAAAACAAAATGAAACGAACTGGGGGGGGGGAACAGAACAAACCGACCCATCAGTTTTCTGTTTCGTGCCCACCTCTAGTTAGAAATATCCCCATATTTTAGTCATTCATTGTTGCCTGCTGTTGGAGAAGACTGATTTTCTGTTGCCTTGCCCCTCTGCTTTTTAAGTAGTTTTTAAGAGTTCTGTAGGATCTTTGGGGTACCAGAAAGTGCCTGAAAACAGGCTTTCCCATTTGTATTATAAGAACCAATATATAACAACATGAAAATATAGGGGGGAACCCCCAAATGAATTAAAATTGAAAGAAACATGAACCTTGTGCAGTCCCTAATCATACTCCCATTTTGATTAATCCATTGCTATAGGCCAGAGATCGGCAAATTTAGATCTGCAGCGCAGTATCTAGCCCAAGGAATCCTCACTATGACACCTCCCCCAACACTCCCCACGTACACAGAATGGCCTCTCAGATGTGCAATTGCTAATTTCAGGGCGCTTGGGAGAAAGAGGGTGACCTGTTTTAGGCGCACAAAGAGGCTTACTTCAAAAGCTTGCTCCAGTTTTCTGAGGCCCTGAGAACGAATGTAACAAGCAAACTATTTTCACTAGGAAATTACACAAAGTCCCTTGGGTTCTTCTTCTTCAAAGCTCAGTTGGCATGTACAGATCAGCTCATTTTTCTCAATGCCATAAGAGGTAGGCAAGACTTAGCCATGCCATGCAGTGAAGCTTTAAAGTTGATCTAAAATTTGACTGTCATTTCTTACATTTACATTCTCAACTCCTAACTTGTCACATTCAAGCTATTTTACCTGCAGTTTGCATGCTGAAAAGTACATAGCTAGTTGAACAAAGCCATGTAGCTGGCGAGCTCACCTGGATTGTGCCTTTACTGAAATGAAAAATGTGTCATTTCCACCCCCTTTTTTCACAGCAAAGGTTGATGTTACTCTGCATCTAGTAAACGATGCTGAGTCTAGCCACAAAACACAATGCAGGATCATGCTTCTTTCTTACCTAGACTGACTCTTTATTGAAGATGGCATCACAGGAGAAGATACTGGCCTGATGGGGGATGATACCCCAGAGGTAACATGAAGTGGTACTGAGGTAGTCAAGGACTGTGTTCTTCTGGAAGGCAGGGTGTTGGTACCAGAAAAAGTAAGAGTTGGTTCTAAGAATGAAAGCAAATTTGTGTTACTGCCATGAATAGGTAAATAACACTCACCTCCATAAAAATCAATCGCCACACCTGAACAGTAGTCAGCAGTTAATTTAGAAAGAATTAAAAGGCAGCTAACACTTCTGAACACTTCTTTGTGTTTATGCTGGAGAACCACTGAGGGGGATTACAAACATTTCATATACAGTGGTACCTCTCAAGACAAATGCCTCGTGATATTAAAAAAAACTCATATGAAGAAAAAAATTTCTGGGAGTAGGCATGCTTTGCATGACAAAAGAAAATCCTATGGGATGCTTCGCAAGACAAAAAAAAAGTTCTGCAGGTACCCAGGGGGGAAAAATACCCTGGTTATTTTTGTCTTTATTCTAGCCTCCGGTATGGAGTAATCCATTCCCAATGCATTCCTATGGGGAACCACATATCGTAAGACAAAATTTTCATAAAACAAAGTGACCCATGGCCTCCAGAACAGATTAATCCATTTTCAAAGCATTCCTATGGGAAACCGCATTTTGTAAGACAAAATTTTCTTAAAACAAATTGACCCGTAGAACGAATTAAACTTATTTATTTTTGCATTTAAGTAATTTTATTGGGTTTTTTTGGGGGGGGGACGAAGGGGGGAGGGTGTGGGGGAGGGGGAGGGTATACACTATAAAAATTACATTAAGTATATCAATTAAACTTATTTTAAGAGGTACCACTGTAATGAGATCTTCTACACTTATCTCACTCTTCTTCCAGGTGACTAGGAGGAAGACTTCAGTTAACCACAATCTGATGTTTTGTAAACTCTCCAATCAAGTTTGTGTATACAATATCTGACTTGTGGAAAGCTTCTCCTTTAAAGGGACATCTGTGCATCAGGCACCTTTGGTGAACCTGCATAGCAGAACTATTGTCAGATGCCCCTACTTCTGCCATGTAAATTCCCTGTAATCTGAGATTAAAGACCATCCTATAGCAAAGACATTTTTCAGTGATGGATTAAGCAGACCCTTATTTTGATTATGCATATGTTAATGCTATTTTTATGTTCCTAAGAGTCTCCTCGCTGAGCTTGCCAGTCAAAAGGCCAGCAGTTCGAATCCACGCAACAGGGTGAGCTCCTGTTGCTTGTCCCAGCTCATGCCAACCTAGCAGTTCAAAAGCACAAGAAAATGCGAGTAGATAAATAAGCACCACACTGGTGGGAAGGCAACAGCATGTTCAGTCATGCTGGCTTCATGACCACAGGAATATGTCTATGGACAAATACCAGCTCTTTAACTTACACATGGAGATGAGCAGTGACCCCCCCCCCCGAATCAGAAATGATGGGACTTAATTGTTGGGGGAGAGACTTTACCTATACTATGTTCAAGTTAAGATAACAAAAATCAAACAGACTTTGCATGCACATTCATTCTTTGAACATCCCTTCTTAGAGTATTTTGGGATGCCCAGAGCGAGCTACTCCTCAATCCAGGGAATAGCTGGGAAATATACAAAAATGGGGGATAATGCAGTGCTTATACTGATTGAAATGATTGATGTTTATGTCATTTGTGAAATACATGAGGATAAAATACCTGATTCATCTTGCTCATCAATATCCAGAGGGTCTGAGCCACTTCTACTCCGGTTTTCCTTAAGAGGCCTTGCTTTTCGCGTTCCCATCTCATCATCAGTACCCTCTCCACTTTCACCCTGAAAAGAGGCACCTTCACAATTGAATATTTAGAAACAATGCAAGTTTTAATATCCATTCACTCTGCAGGGCCAGCTCAATACAGATTTTGCTTGCATAAATAGTTCACGGGGCTCCTGTAGCTTCAACGCGTATTTATTGTAAAAATAATGCAATCTTTTGATGGCACCATCTTCATCAGGGGAGGAAAGATATCAGCCAAAAGCTCTTTTCTTATCTTGTTGGGCGGGTGTGTTAAACACCATACTTAAAATGATACTGTCAATGACATGTATATTTCAAAATGTGTGAATTCTTTCAGAAAACATAGCTGCAATATAATAGATGCACTCATCACACCCAAACATTATACAGTAATAGGTTTGAAAGATGCATACAGAAATGTAAGCAACCATCCCCTTGTGAGCATTTCATTGCTTTTTTTCTAGGAATTCCAGTCCTGAATGCTTACTGGACAGTCCATACATTTGGCTTGACTTGATCCTCTCTTGCAAATTAATGCTTTTTTTACTTTTTATTTTCATTTTCATTTTATTGCCTAGTCAAAATTACCATGTATGCTTTAGTTTGATCTTTGACCATAAATAAAGATAACTAAGTAACCATGTATGCTGCAGATTTATTATACTTTCCTTCCATTCAGATTCTATAACACAAAGATCCTGCTCAAAAGTCAAAAACATTGGACTAAACACTCTCTTTCTGGTCTAATTTAAACACAGGCAAACATTTGTATTTATTATGGGTGTGCAAAAAAAATCCTCAGATTTTAAATGAATCGAATGCAAATAAGACAAAGTTAAATCATAACTATAACAATTTCCTGTCAGTTGGTGAACGTAGCTAATTATGCAGGAAATGTATTAGAAAGAAGACTAAATTACCCACCCAACAACCTTAAATAACAGGACGGCCTACCCTCATGAGCACTTTCTTCTTTTTCTTTGTTGTGCCGATTCCCAGAGTGTTGTTTCTTTGCACACCTGTTTTTTCTATGCTTTTTGCCAAGTTTCCTGGGTTTGTATTTCTCGTACTCCAGCGCCTCCCTCCAAATAATTCAACAGCTTGAGCCAAGGTTGGGCCTTCGTAACGGCCATCCTCCTAATAAAATAATCCTCCACGTTATTAAAATGTACAAAATACAAAATGCAAAGAAAAACAACTCATTCTATTTTTCTTGTGCACATACATAATAAGATAAGGGACACAAGGTAGACCCAGATGCTATGAGATATGTAGAAAGGGACAACATCAACAATTGTGACTGAATGCTTAATTCTATTTCAGAGCCGTTCTTAAGCACCACATTTCAGCAGTGGATGGAGGCAAAAATAAAAGAATGGACCAAAAATACTATCAAAATTTGGCCTCAAACATCTGAAGCTGGGAACTAAGCTTTGGGAAAGGAATTTCTCCAAAAGGTGGAAGTCACAGGACCACAACGTCCCATAAAAGGGGGCAAGGGGCTGACCTTCTGGAAACCCTGGAGGACCAGACTTTGATCCCAAGTGGACTGGACTCTGCCCCAGGTCTCAAGTTCCCTACATTCTTATAGAAGCTCAATGACTCTAATATGGTGCATATTGTGTGTGATTTTTTCCGAGGAAATAGGAAAATCAGACTTTGCTTTACCTGGTAGAGGCTGACATATTGTTTCCGGAGCCACTGTAGTCTCTGATCAGGGAATTTCTTCATCTTCCTGACAGCGTTCATTAATTCTAGCAATCCATCAAACAGCATTTTTGCAGTGTATTTTGGAGCCACAAAGTGCAACAACTTATTTTCAGTAGTTTGAAATCCGTACAATAATGTTACACCGTTCTCTTCGACGGACATATTGCAAAGTTTATTCTGAATGGACACCGCATGCATATCGATACCAGAGTGCCCCATATACACGGCCTTTGCTGAAAACAGATCCAAGCAACCCTCCACCAATCCAGTTAATCCAGTACTGCCAAGAAACTGAAATTTCCCAAGTTCGGCCGTGCTACCTAGCGTGCTCAGTTTCATTTTCGAACTCGCAGAGCAAGCTGTAGTGGGCTTCGTCCATGTCAGCGTACTGTTGTCAGGCTGAAGCTGAAGGAAACAACGTGCTGAAAAATGCGTTTCTTGATCGTAATGTATTACCGTGGCACCTTGCAGCAAGAACTGATGGACGTCGGCTCTAATGGAGAGCACATACCAAGGAATGAGCTCTATCCCATGACTGAAAGCTTGCTGCTGCTCTTCGGCTGTCGATGTAATCCATTCTCTAGATTGCTCAAATATGTCATTTTCAGAATCTGACAAATCTCCAGTTATACACCTGCACGAAAACCAGTGTACAGTAAACATTTCATTAAGATACATGGCCTCACCAAGAATCAGCTTCATCGTGCAGCTTCCTTTAGGCATTACAAGCTCAAATATCTTTTTCATAAACGTTAAAGGCAGTTATTTGTAAGATGTATAAAACATCTTTTCCTCTATTAAGCTTAAAACAGCCTATGTGGCTCTCTCCTCTTGACCACTCGGTTCTCTAAACAACCCCCTGAGATGGGCAAGGCTGACAAAAGGGGAAAGGTGGGGTAAAAATATTCTAAATAAATAAATAAATAAATAGCCCAAGGCCACTCAGTGAGGAATTTGGTGGAAAATCGAGGCCTCATCTCCTGTCTTCATTCTTACCAAACTTGTCATACTGTTAAAAGGAAATAGGACCGTTCTGGTCTGAGAAAGAAAAAAGGTCACTTGAGGATAATATTGCCCATCAAATATGGCCATCTGGTGATAAATAGACTTTAAAAATAAAAGCATACTGATTTTGTTTATTATTTGAGGAATGTCATGTTTTTATCATTTATTTTTAGACCATTAGAATATCATAATTCTCTTAAGGAGTGATATAAAGTGATAGAATAAATATAATGTTTAAATGAATGGAATTATACATACACATACATACCATGTTATGTGTGAGTTAATTCTATCCATAGATATCACAGCTTGAATAATATTATTCTTAATCCTTATTCTTTATTGCTATTTTTTTCACCAAAATCATAACTCACAAAACATATCCAACGGCTAGTCCCTACTAGAGCAGACCTATTGAATTGATTAAGAAGAATGGCAGTGGAAGTAGTAATAAAATACTACGAGGTTGACCCTTGCCAGAGCTTTCTATTACTCTGGTAGAGTTATCAAGTATTCAGAAGTAGTTTAAAACAGTCCCCCTCTCTGGTGTCACTCTGGGTGGGTTTACAGCTTGTCCAAGGCCACAAAGTCTGGCTCTTCTCCCAGGCAGCACAATAGGGAATTGAACTCTCAGTCCTAGCTAAGCAGCCAAGTGTCCCAGCCCCATGAGTTAGTAATCCAACCAGCACTGAATAAATCAAAAAAGTAAACCAACAAGTGGTTCAATCAGTCTACTCTAATGGTACATCAAAATTATATAAATCTTATTGATCCATAGGACATTTAAGCATATGAAAACACACTGGATATAATTTTATATTCGTAGGTTGAATGCAAAATACAGCTTTGCTGTGGATAGCTAGATACCGTATTTTTCCGTCTATAAGATGCTACCATATATTAGATGTCCCACTTTTAAGACCCCAAATTAATAAAATTAATAAATCCTCGAGTTCTCCTCTACCCAAACTGATTCCTTTCCTTTCTGTGTTCTGAAGACTCCTCTCTGTTTTTTTCTTGCAGGACTGGACCCTTCTTTTCAGTGGGGAAAGGCTTGGGATGGAGCAGCCTATTAAGACGTACCTCCCCACCCCTGAAAAGTTCTTGACCCTGCAAGAACAAAGCAGAGAGGAGGGCAATCAAGTGTTGCCAGAGAGGAAGAGAAACAGCAAGATAAGTTTGGATTATCCTCCACCCCACTCCCTGCTTTCTTTTCTTTTCTTTTCTTTCCGGGAGCACTTAATTGCCCTCCTCTCTGCTTTGTTCTTGCAGGACCATACCCTTCTTTTCAGCGCAGATAGGCCCTTCTTAATGGGTTGCTCCACCCCACCCCCCACCCCTGAAAAGAAGGCTCCTGTTCCTGCAAAAACAAAGCACAGAGAAGTCTTCAAGAAACAGGAAGTAAATAAGGGCTGACGGAAAGGAAGGGAAGCAGCAAGGTAAGTTTGGATTATCCTCCACCCCACCGCTCAGGAAAGGGTTACTTCCATGTGTACGATGCCCCTTAATTGACAGAGCCATCTGGGGGAGGGACTACAATATATTTGGGAAGGACAGATGCAGGATACCTTCAATTTGTTTACTGCTCTTTCTACCAAATGAAAGTTTTCTGCTCACTTATTTGATGGAAAACTTTTCTGGACAAGTGTGATTTTTCATATTTTTCAATATTAAATGCAAACATCAGTTAGGAATAATTTACTTCCAGAAGAAAAGCCACAAACAATTACAAGGAAGATAAGCAGGCCTTTCTAAGCACTTTTGGATGTCAAAGAGCGATGTGAAAGGACAAGGAAGGAGGTCAGACTAACCTGGCATCAAATGTTCCTCAACACACCAGAAAGAACTGGTGCCAGATGATAATAATTCAATTAAAAACTGTTTGTCAGGAAGAAAAGATGACTTCATATAAATATTAAGAAAATAAACATATTTAGAATACAATGCTTTTTTTGTTGCACACAAACGGGCACTTGTTAAGACACTTGATATCCATGGTTCAGAAAGATACCTGAGAGCAATTCCTACTTCTCTTCACCCACCAGGATTAAAAATCTTAAGATTTAAGCATAAAAAGTCTTAAGACACAGGGGCTCAGTAACCATGAGAACAAGGGAAGAATTTATTTGCCATGAATTAGAAGCAGGGTAATGAACAAACCTAATATTTCTCTTCTTCTCACCCCAAAGGATTATTAATAATTGTGTGCGATCATGCTGATTCTGATTTATGACAAGCCTTGTAAGTGCTTTCTACACAGAAAGTACTCTGAAATGGTTTGCCTTTCCAAGGTTTTCTCAGTGAAGAGTACTCCAAAGTGGTTTACTTGGGGACTGTGCAGCGTGCCCAAGGCTACCTAGGTGCTTCTTCCAGTGAAGAACTGAACACATCTTGCTCACCAGTCAGGAACCCAAATCACTGAGCCATTGCCATTTGCTCTTGTGTTCAATAGCTGTATATATCGGTCTGCAGTCAATGCTCTGCAAAGCATCCCTACCCAGTGCATTTTGCGGTACAGAAGGGCCCACTGAGCCTTACTAGAGCTGCAGAATTTAACCTGATCTGTATAGAATTAACTGTCCAGGACAACTAAATGTAGAGCTACAATACCCTGGGTACCTTTCTGCCACACAGATATGTCTCAGATTGCCATCTGTGAATCCTAGGGAAGCTAAAGGAGTTCAAACTGGTATTTGGACAAAAACTGAAGTGCCAAGGGTTCAATCTAGATGAGGCAGAAGTGATGTGCAGGTTGAGAAATCTACCAATACATTGTCTCAACATTAGCTGATTCATCACTTCACCGCTACTATCTCACTGGGAGAAAAACACACACATCTTGTTCTTGTTACCCATACAATCACTGAATAGGTGAGACTGGACTGCTGTACTACCTACATGGATCAGCCTTGGAAGGTAGTTTAGGAACGTATACTAACGCTGAATGGAGCTGTTCAAGGCTGCCAGGAGAGCAGTGCATGTTTCACCAGTACTGTACCTGCTGTACTGAAACCAATAGGCTTCTAATGAAGGCTCCCATTTTTGTCAGACTGGGCCCCACCAATATGAACGGTGGTACAAAAAAACTCCCGAAATTTAAAGCTCCAGAAATCATGGCCAACTTGTGTGCCATACTCCTTTGCTTAAAATATGTTTCCAATGGCAGGGTTGCATGTCCGAACTGTAGATTTCAAATTTCACCTCTGCTGGTGTGTATTAAAATGTCTCTCCTAAGTAGGCAAAGGGTAGCTTGTCAATCATTCAGCAATCTCATATCTGCTCCATGGGATATATACATTTCTATGTGTCTCCATTCTCAGCCAAAAAAGAATTATGTGCTTCAAGACAGAGTGATCCTAGGACAACTCCCAGAATTCCAAGCCTAGATTGCCAATGACAAAGGACTGTGGAAGTTGTGGTCCAAAACATCTGGAGTGCTGAAGGTTCACCACCACTGTCCTAGGAGAATACTAAATGACTGGTAGCCATTTCATTTCACTTGCTTGCAGAGTTGGAAGTGACCCTATGGACTGAGTCCATCTGACTAACAAGACTGGAACAGACATTGTAATCTACACCCTCTTTGAAACTATTTTTTTAGATAGAGACCTGGCACAAACAACCTCAATTTTTGAACTTTTTGTATTTTCCTGCACCATCACCACCTGATGAAAACCCAAATGAAGTCAAAAACTAGCTTATGTCCATGATATTTCAGTAGCCTAATAAATGTATTGCCTACCATTGCTTTTGGATCTTACTCACAAATAATATCCTCCTTCATAAGCCATAAACAGCAAGCCCAATCCTGCTTTTGAATCTACTGATAGCAAAATCTTCCTGCCATTGTCCCATAGCTTTCATTGCTCTTATATAGCATTCATTTAAGTGCACAGTGTTCTGGACATTTAGTGGTTTTCTTATTGCACAGGGAGAAATAGGGGATCTGAGGTCAGAGATGAGCTTTCCCATGTGTCATAATTAAAGCAGCACCTGTGCTGAATTCCTGTGCTCTATGATGAATATTCAAAGAGTTTATTAGCTCTGATAAAATTTCCTCAAGATAATTTATGAACCTCAGCTAACATGTCCTTAAAAGTGGTGGGATTAGGAACAATAATAAATAACCTTTATTTTGACTGGTTCAGAATGCTGTTCCAACAGGATATAATGTTCTGAGCTAAGATCAACAAAGATGCCATGATGCTATTCCTGGCATCACTGACCAAGTCTCCAGTTGCATCTGTAGGTTTCTACAAGCTTCGTGCACTCCATGAAAAGGATTTGCCTGGAAGTCATTGCATCATGAGGGGACATAAAACTTAATGAGAAGGATTCCAAGCATCTGAGTGTAATAATTCCATGCATAGCTCTGAGAAAAGTATGGAACTGGAATCAGCCCAGTGCATTTGAGTTAAATGTTCTTGCCATTAATTATTCTTATATAGCAAGCACATTCAGATGGGGACAATTGCAACATATATAAAATGGACCCATCAGGTTGATAGGATGGATGCTATATTGTAGTTGAGTGTTATGGAAACAAGCCTAACTGACCTCTGGAGCTGGGCCTTACACTTCTTCTCCAGTGGGATTGCCAGTAATATGAGTTTGTAAAGTTTTTGACATCTTGCCATATTACCAGAACCAGATAAACAACAAATAATCCCAACTTTAGCAAGCAAAATAAATAAAAATCAAAAAAATCAAAATCAACTTCAAAACTCCTGTTTTTTGCTATCATACTGCTTTGTAACTTCCTCTCTCTGATAAAATATATGTGTGTGTGTATATATATATACACATATATATGAACCTTTAAAACCTTACTGATAGCGATTTCTGTCCTTCAATGAATTTTTCCGAGAATTTCCAGCATCGTATTCAATAAAATTGTCTTCTCCATCTTCGGATTCTAAACTGCGATTACAGCTCCGAATGGTTTGAAATATATAATTGGCTGTTGATTCCTTTTCCACATTATGTATGCCATCTTGCCCTATCCGTTGTAAATAATGATCTTGCCCACTGTATTCTGCAACAAACTGAAAGAAAAGCCACATGGCACTGAGAACTGATGATTTAATAATGCTCAGGTTATCACTTTTTTAAAAAAGAAATACATTTTAGACAAGCAGCTCAATACGATTGATATATGTATCTGCAGCTGGCATCCGTGAAGTGCTAAGGCAGCTACAATAGCATACTGTGCAAGGCAAGTAGCACAGATCATCCTGTAATGCTTCCTGCCAGCCGAAATCCTAGAAGAGCTACTTTACAGGGGAATCTTAACCTTTTGTATTCACAATACATCCTACTGAACACAGAACTAGAGTACTGCCATGTTTTCAAGCAGATATTGTACTTTATCAATGGTCATCTCAAAATACCAACAGTCATGTGTGTTTGACATACATACATATATATTGCTGCATTGCTACAAGTTCTATGCTTAGCTGAGTCTCCATAATACACAATCAATTAATTAACAAGATGCATATCTATCTATCTATCTATCTATCTATCTATCTATCTATCTATCTATCTATCTATCTATCTATCTATCTATCTATCTATCTATCTATCTATCTATTTCAAGTACAGTGGTACCTCTACTTACAAGCAGCTCTATTTATGAGCAATTTGACTTAAGATCAGAAAACCACTGGCATTTTAACTGCTGCCTTACAAATTTTAGATGCAGTCTGCTTTACTTGCAATTTATTTATTTATTTATTTATTTGATTTTTTAAGATATGGCTGCTCTGCTTATGAGTTGTTTGATTTATGAGCATGCATTCGGAATGGATTAAACTCGTAAGTAGAAGTATCACTGTACTTATATACCGTTCAGTGCAGGGCAGTACTCTAAGCAGATTATAGCAATAACAAAAACCCGTCGACCCAACGGCAGAATCACATTGATGCACAGATAAATCACAAACTATAATAAGGAACCCCAGAAGGTGGTTGAATAAGGGAACACAAATATAAATTAATTTAAGGTAGGGTGTCCTTGAATGCTTCTTGGAAAAGTCTGTTCTTTAAAATCCTCTTAAAAGGTGGGTGGGAGGGGGCCTGGCTCATTTCTAAAAGGAGCCCATTGTGTAAGGATGGAGCCATGGCCAAAATGGCATGATTTCAGCTACCAATCTTCTTTACCTCTCTCACCATGGCCACTGAAAGAGGCAAGGCCTATGAGGAACAGGTGGTACGAGATGAGGTTCTGAGGGAAAGGCACTATGACAAATAAACGGCTAAAGCTTTTATAAGCTAGAACTAAAACTTGAACCTGGCCTGTAAAATGACAGGAAGTCAATGCAAATAAGTCAGAACTGGAGAGATGTGATCAAACGTGTTCACACCTAACACCAGTCTGGCCACTACATCCTGCACCTGCTACAATTTTCTGATGTAATTTCTGTCATTCTGTGATGGACAAAAGAATGGGCTTCCTGGGTCAGATTAAAGGCATTCTGCTTTTACAGTGGGAACTACAAGCCTCTGAGAAGTATCATCCTAAAGGAAAAAAATAAGAATTAATGTACCTGCTGCAATTCTGAAGAGACTTACTTCAAAGTAAACTAAAATAACAGGACCAGAGGTTTATTTCCATTATATATCACAGGACCACATCATTGCTATATTAAGATTATGATTACCAACATTCCCATTTAAATTTAAGGGATTTATTCTCTGAAAAAAAATAGCAAATGCTAGATTCTTCAGATATCAAGCCTACAAGCGGGGACCTTTAGATTATGCCATTTTGTCTTTTTTTTTAATTTAAGCTGTACATTCATTTAAGATATACATAAATTGTTACCAAGAGAATCATCAACACATTGGGAACCACAATTTAATTCTGTTTTAACTGCCATCCTTCAGTTTAAGTCTCTGTGCTACAGAAGGATATGATATTGGTAACACAAATGCTGCTATTTTTCTGAAAAGGCAGCATTTATTTAGAAAGAACAACAAGACAAGAGAATTTCACTGTGAAAATGTGGTAACTGACCTACTATACTTCGTAATAATTCAAAAGCATAGGATTCCAAAGAAACAAAGAAATTGTTCCACAAGCTGAAGGGAGAGTTTGCTTTGTTTTTTCCCACCAACAGAGTTCCCTCAGGGAGTCAGCATGTAAGATTTTCAAACAAAAACAAAAAGGGTAGGGTTTGGTTTTTTAAACAACAACAACAACAACAACAACAACAACAACAACAACAACAAACTAGCTGCCACAAGCCTCTTACATGAACTTAAGCAGACACCAAATATTTGAAAACTGTTGTTATACAACAAGATTGTAATGGTGGTAACTAGGGATGGGCAATTTATTTCGGAACTGGTAGGTTCTGAAATGACCCGCGCAAGCCCAGGTGGTGTTCTGAAACCTCTGACACACATGCAGACAATGACCTTTCTCTGAGCTCGGGTGGGGTTAAACTCCAACCAGGAAGCAGGCTGCGATTCCATCTTTTTTGCTCTATGGTGCTGGCCAATCAGGAGCTGTGCAGTAACAGGCTGATTAGCCAGCACCATAGAGAAGCAAAGATGACATCGCAGCCTGCCTCCTTGTTGGAGCTCAGCTCCGTGCTGGTGCAGAGAAAGGTAAGACATTGGCTGTGTGTGTGTGTGTGTGTCAGAGGCTTTGAAACACCACCTGGTTAGGCTCCAAAACAAATTGCCCATCCCTGGGATTAACCTTAACAATGAACTGAAATTTGGCACTAGATACTTACAGAGGCTAACAATGAACAAAGCACTAGAAATAAAATTGTAAAGCAGTATCTCTAGTTCTCCAACCACCTAGTTCAAAATTGTCTAGTTCCACTATCAGCAACCTTGGCAAAGGTTATTGCAATATTAAATACCTGTATTTTTTTATTTGTTTACCATGGAATTGTAAAACTGTGTCTTTTTTAATATACACCCAATTATTAAAGACTACAGTGATTGTAGGAGCCCCTAGAGATAATAATGGTCTTTCTTATTAATTTACCTCTAGTGTTTCATCCTGGGAGTTATATTGAGGACATAGTCTGATGAGACTTGCAGCTCCATCCAAAACTTCACAGAGTTCTTTTAGAAACACACCACAGAAAGGAACAACTTTACAGCCTGGGATATTCAGAGCTCTGTTGACCACTTTCTTATATTCAGAAGATGATTCATGTTGTGCCATAGCATCTTTCAAGCTTCGCATTGTTTCAATGTCAGACTGGTCCATGAATTGCCACATTTTCAAAACCTTTCTTGACCTATTTTGGAGGAAGAAGATTGAACAAATTTTAAAATGGAGTTAAGCAGTCCAAATGTGTTACATGGTAGATGGACTGATTTCATAGTTCATTACAATTTTTTTAAAAAAAAAAAGAGGTACAGCTAATCAAATTGTGTAGGAAATACTTCTACTATGCAAAAGACGTAAAAGCAGGGTTACTTTTTAAAAAAGCAGAGTTGTCTTGCTCAGTCTGGAATTGAGATTTAATAAATATACTGTGAGTATTTTTCCATGCATAAGACTATATTTTGTCTAAATTTGTTAGGACTAAAAATTGAAGGTTGTCTTATACATGGAAGTGAGTGAGGGTGAGAAACGAATGTTGCAAAACTATAATTTTGGGTTGGAAATGTAAGGATTGTCTTATACATGGGGGCATCTTATAGATAGGAAAATATGGTGATTTAATTCATAATGAAAGTGAAAATGATATTGTCTTAGGTACTTTTTTCATTCAATAGCTCTGTGTTATTCCAGAGTTCTACATTAGTCCAAAACAAGACATTTTCCATTTGTACCCATACTGTGTTTTGCTATTTGCTTTTAATTTTCCTTTAAAAAAACTGTTATGAGAGAAAAAGATGGAATAGCTGCATAACATATTTCAATAGGAAATTGTACAATCTAAATCCAGTCCTTAGACCCATCTGGAGTTCAACATTTGTACAAATTCCATTGATTTAATGGGTCCACTTTACTTGGGCCCAGGTTTCCTCTGTTCAAAACCATCCTTGAAATTTCCAGCTGCCTTGCAGAAGCATTCTATTGGCTGGCGGCACTACAGATATAATGAAAATACAATGAAAGCCTTGGTGACATGTTTGCACAGGAAACACACCCATGACTTTTATGTGTTGGTGTAGGACTTTTTTAACCTAATTCTAGGTAATAGGAAAGGCTCTAGATTTGCAAAAATTAAATTTATATAAGTAGAAATCTTTTGATAATCACAAAAGAGCAGACCACATATAAGGTGTTAAAATCACAGCAATTGTGACTTGTCTTTCCTTATGCTCATCCACTGATTAATTTTGCCCACAGAAATAATCCAGAAACAAGGTAAAATGTGTACAATATATTAAAACCAAAGCACAAGCCAACAGGATAATGCTTACTGTTATTAAGTCTAGTCCAGGCATGACCAAACTTCGGCCCTCCTGATGTTTTGGACCACAGCTCCCAGAATTCCTAGCCTGTACTGCCAATGACAGAGGACTGTGGGAGTTGTGGTCCAAAACATCTGCAGGGCCGAAGTTTGGACATGCCTGGTCTAGTCTTTCAAAAGTTGGCACGTAAATAGAACTAGTGTTGGACTAAACATATGGATGCTGGCCAATTCTTCCTAATATAGATTAATGCTCTTCAGATGACTTCACCAGTAGATAACATATCTCATTACAAGATTGTGAAACAAAATCCCTTTCAGGTACAGAAGGTGGGATTAGGGGATTATAGAATGGCAACGAGGAAAAACTACAAATACAATAAATAGATAGGGGATAACCTGCAAATATATGGGAAAATATTTCTTTCACTTTTTGGCTACACCTTTTAGACCAGGCCTCTTGTCTCACCACACCTTTGCTTATCTCTTTTCTTTCTTTTGGCATGTTCAATTTTGTACTATTGCAGTTCCGCAGATAGCCTGTTATGGGGTATTGGGTTGGAAAATGTAACAATCAACCACTAAGTAATTTTCATAACAAAAATATTTATAATTAGAGATGGACACAATTTGATTCAACCTAAATCAGAACAAATGTTGGCGCAGCAGCACAGGTGCTGTCAGTCCCCTCTCCCCATTACCCCGCTAGCTGTCCCACTCACCAGCTTCCATGTGCCAGCCATGTTGATCTCCTGGGTTGGCTGCCCAGTGCAGGCAGGAGTCTGGACTTCCTTTCCTCGCCTACACTGGCAGGCAGATGCTCAGACAAGGAGGCAGGATGAGGAGTCTACCTGCACATTTTTTTCAGTGGCCAGCTGTCAGAGGAGGCGGAAAAGGGGTGGTGCCAAACTAAACAATTTCTCTGATTCAGGATGAATCAATTCATGCCCATCTCTATTCATAATAAGAAAGTGAGTGGGGGTGGCAAGAAATAACATTTATTTATGTACAGTTTTATGTCCTTCCTTTTAATCGCTAGACTGGCTCTCTCCATTAGAAAGAAAGAATTATGATTTGTTTTTGGTCTAAGCATGTTTATGTTTCCCATTTAACTTGTTTATCTTTTAGGAAGATAAATGACAATGTCTCTAGAGTACTCTGAGAAAAGACCTATCTTTCACCAAATTTAACCTCTGTCATCCATCTTATTCAGTTTTCCCAAAATTGTTATCATAAACTTGCTGGACAAGATAAATGATGCAACTTAGCAACAAAACACTGTTGAGGACAGTGACTGATGGAGTGGTTTGGAGTTTTTTTTCCGGAAGGACAGCTGTGTGTAACAGAAGCTGCAACTTAATCTTTGTTGCAGGCTCCACCATTTGAAGAATGAGCTACAAGTACCTGAGGCCTGCCAAGAACTCCATGACAGCATTGTAGTTGCCCATGTTCCAACAGCATTTTGCCACATGAACGGCATAGGAGAAGACTTCTCGTTTTTCTTCCATAGAGCCCGCAGTCAGAATCAGCCATGTTACCCAAGAGCTCACCTTGATGGACAAAATACAAATCATGCTGTTTATTTAATTTTAAAAATTCCGACTATGTACATCTGTTGATATGCACGTATCTTACAGCTGATTGAATGAACTAAAATACTAAATGCAGACTGGCATGAACTGTTTTGTTCCAAACAAAACTGTAAATATTTGAAAAAATTGGTTATGAAATTTTTCTATCCTTTTTAACCCTTTATGTTGAGACAAAAATGTATATACGTACTGTAATTTGTTTCATTCACATACTATTCTAAGCAACAAAGTTCCATCTGTATGTCTGCACTATAGATATGTGAATTCAAAGACTACACACACACAGTATATATGGTGCGCTTTAAATTTTACAGTATTCTCAAACTGTGATGTTTAAAAATGCTTAATTTTCCATCCCTTTGTATGGTCAATAGAAGTAATCAAACTGTATGTATATGTGCCAGGAAATCAGGTTAATAGTACAACCCAAACATTTATATGTTAAATGTCTTAACATATATAAAAAGGACATGCTCTCGGGATCCCCTATGCACTGTCTCTCACGTCCAATTGCATTTGAAGAGAAAACCATTTGGATGGGAGAGAACAAAGAATACAGAGGTATAAAAAGGGAATTGGTGCTCTGAGCCCTGAAATGCCAAGTGTTTATTTTTGTCAACAACCAACATTTTTGTTTCATATGAGAAATCTGTGGTCTCCACTTTTGCATTAATCCCATAATCTTAGTATGATCATCTTAGCAGAGCCTGCCTAATTGTGACTGATAAAAAACCACGATTAACTTAATTGCCAAAATCTTGCTTTTACGTAAGCCACTGCAAAATTTTCACCAAGGCAGAAGTCTTGTTCAGTACGTTATTAGAGCATGGTCAACTGAGCAGTCCCTTGCACAATCAGATATCTGCCTGATCGTAACTTCCCATGAATTACACAAGCAAAACTCTAAACAATATCAAGTCCAAAAGGGTTTCTGCCGCTTTTGTTTTTTGTTCAAGATCACACATAGATCTTGACTATATCACCATGAAAATGTACAATTTACTTTCCCACAACGTTAATTAAAGAAAAGAAAACTATCAAAGAAATAAAAGAAAGAGAAAAAGCACATTTCACATGGAAGACTAATTCAAAACAACTGGGCTATCTGACAGGGAGATTCCCAAGAGTCTGGGATTTTCTTCTTCTTACTGTTGTACAAACATTCATCCATATGAGATAATAAATGTATATTTGATTTTCAACATTTTGTTTCCTCTATCTTCCCTCCTGAACTATTGTAATTTATGTTTACAGATATCTCTTTGTAGTAACAGCTTCCTGCAGGAGATAAAAAAACAAATTTCCTTTCAAAAAAAAGGAAGAAGGAATAACAAAAACAATATTGCATTTCATTTTCTACTGACAACGAGATTTAAAGACACAAACCAAATTTATAAAGCTTGCCGGAACAGCATGTTGAACAAATGAAAGGGGGGCGGGGGCAGAGAGGAGGTAAACAAATGAAACCCCAAGAGATTACATACACCGGAACACTATTTTAAGCTAATTTGGATAATCATTTGCTCCTGTACTGTATATCTATCTGCTAATTATTAGGCTGGCAAATCCAATAAAGCCAAGTATAACAGCCAGCCAATTATATATCTGCTTTCACTCATAACTTCAATTTAAACCACTTATTTAGTTATTTACTACATTTGGGTCACATAGTAACTGTCACTTTCTGGATGACGTAATTTAGCTTAAGAAAAGCAATGAATTCACATCTCAGCAAACATGTGCATGTTTGGGGTAATCACAAACTGTTTTTAAACATCTATACCAGTGATGGCAAACCTTTTAGAGACCCAGTGCCCAAACTGCAATTCAAAACCCACTAATTTTTCGCAAAGTGCCAATACAGCAATTTAACCTGAATGCAGGTGGCTGTGAAAGGGCGATGCTGGGTACCCACAGAAAGGCCTCCGAGTGCTACCTTTGGCACCCATGCCATAGGTTTGCCAACACTGCCCTACACCAACGATCAACTACTGCCTCCAGGTACCAAGATTTGTATTGATTTGGGGACGTTTATACTTGCTGCTCAGTCCAATAGTCTTCGGGTGATAGAAGACCTCCAGAAGCATTAAAAAAGTTAATGCATACTGTGATAGAATTAAACTTAAACCCATCTCTACTAAAACTCAAAATGTGAGTTTCATCTGAGAAAAAAGGAGGTATCTCAGAAAATTCAAGTTACCTGGAAGGACATCCCATACCTAGGTGTTACTCTGGATTATATTGTGACCTATAAGAAACACTGTCAAAACTCAAAGCAAAAGGCATGTAACAGCAGCCTCTCATATCCAGCAATCTCATGACTAAATGAAGGCTATGTTTTCACTTTTTTAACCTGTTAAGATTAAAATGAGATATCCCTGGAAGCAGGATCTGCACCAAACTACAAATGTCAACTGAACATTTACAAAGATTGAAGGCATGGTCAATAGAAAACACAAAAGCCCTCTCTTTATATGGAACCTTGGAGTGACACTGTTTCCGAAGCAGTATGAAACAAAATTAGCGTAAGAAATAAATTTCATATGGCAGCAAACAATAATATCGGTCATCAGACAACAGAATGGAAAAATCCAAAATGAAGGGGAGCTTTGTTCTTTATGAATTGCAGATGAAATTGCAATAGCTTTGAGTACTACTAGGAACTTGTATGACTGAAGGTAACATACAAAACTGAGAGTGAGAAATAATCTTACCTAACCTTTCCCCTGACATGTTATGCCCATGCAGACAAGCTATTGGGCAAGTAAGAACTATTAGATATATTTAGCCAAAACTATGAACCCTTTTAAGTCAGGAAGAAATAATAAATGCCATTTATTTATTTATTTATTTATTTATTTATTTATTTATTTGTTTATTTATTTATTTATTTATTTTTATAGTTATATACCGCCTGATTTTCCTGAACAGGAACTCAGGGCGGTTAACAAGTATAAGATACAACCATTTTAAAAATGATTACAGTGGTACCTTGTATAAAGGAATTAATTCGTTCCAAATGAAATTATGTTAAGCAAATTTTCCTTTATACAAATTTCCCATAGGAATGCATTGAAAACTGAGTAAGCCCATTTTATGTTGTACAGATTTGCCCCATAGGCGATTCTCTTAAGCAAATTTCCCCTATCTCTGGAATTTTTTTATGTTGTACAGATTTTATGTTATACAAACCCTTTGTTATACAAGGGTCCACTGTATTTCCATAATGTGGCACTGGAAACAAGATACACAATTTATCATGCTTTCACAAATCTGTTCCCTAATCAAATCAGTATATAAATATGCAAATAAAATCCTAAATATGATTTTCTAAGATCAGGTACTAAAGTAAACCACCTAGAGTAATCCAGTAGTTAGAGGGGCAGTGTAAAAATCTAATAAATTCTTAGATAAGTGGTTTCCAAATTTGTGTCCTCAGATGTTCTTGGTCTAAAGCCCCTAGACCAGGGGTCTGCAACCTTTAAGACATAAAGAGCCACTTGGACCCGTTTCCGACAGAAAAAAAAAACTGGGAGCCGCATCGCTATTGCCTGTCACTGGGTGGGCAGTGTGGAGCGGAGCGGCGAACCTGTCACAGTCACCTCCCGGAGCCGCGGCAAAGGTTCCAAAGAGCCGCATGCGGCTCCGGAGCCACGGGTTGTAGACCCCTGCCCTAGACCTTCACGACTAGCTGTGCTGGCCAAGATTTCTATAGAATACCCAGAAAATCAAGATCGGAAACCACTGAATTATTGACTTCTGAGTACAGAGCGGTCTTAGCAACCACTATAACCCTCCCCCCCACCACCGGGAAAGCAGTACAACAGGCCCTGCCTACACAGTCACTCACAGAAATAAAAATGTATATTATTATTAAAACAATTTTATTTTAACCCTAACCCAGCATGCCCATGTGTTAAGACACCACTGCACATGCACAAAATCATGTTAAAAATACAGGTGAAACTCAAAAAATTAGGATATCATGCAAATGTTCATTTATTACAGTAAGTTAACTCAAAGGGTGAAGCCACTACATGAGATAGACTCATATCACAATTATACCAAAGTAAGGCTTGACATATCTCGCTTTGTATGTAATGAGTTTATCTCATTAAATATATTAATTTCACCCTTTGAGTTAACTTTTTGAAATAAATGAACATTTGCACAATATTCTAATTTTTTGAGTTTCACCTGTAAATATGAAACCTGAGAGGCAAAATGGAAATTTCAGAATTCACTCTTAAGACAAAAGCAGTACAGATTAAAGGAACAAAATAACAAACCTAATGATGCAACTTGAAAAAAAAGTAAGAACCTTAATAAATATAATAATAATGTGACATCAAAAGAATTTGGACTTATGGCAATCCTTTTCAGGATTTTCCAGGTAGAGGAGCAGTGGTTCGGAACAAGAGATGGGCATGAACAGGAAAAATGGCAATTCATTTTGATTTTATTTATTTATTTATTCATTTTTATACTGCCCATCTTCCCGAAGGAACTCCGGGCGGTGAACAGAGAAGGCAAGACAAACCCAAAAGGAACAATACATCAATTAAAGTGAGAAATATTTAAAAAAATGATTTACCAAGGTCAACAAATCACAAATAATGAATCTGATTTTTTTTTCTGATGAATCGACAACTCAGTTTTGTCCATTTCTTATTTTTGTTTTAAAACTCCATATAAAAGACATGCCAAAATTCACAGAGAAGCTTCCCCTTACTTTCCTCTATAAGCCTTGCAAGTTTGGTGAAGTTTGGGTTTTGGACATCTGAGTTATGCACCCCCCAAAGACATCCCCTGAAAAGTGCCCTTATGCACCTAGAGAAATGACAGAGAAACTCTACAGTCCTTCCAGGTTTTGTGAAGATTGGATTTTGGACATCCGAGGGGATTCTTTTAGTGCATAACTTGGATGTCAAAAACCCAAACCTCACCAAACTTCAAGAGATTGCAGTGGAGTGTTTGGAGAAGCTTCTTTGTGATTTTGTTGTCTCTAGATGCATTGGAAGTGCTTTATAGCTCAACAAATCAACAAATAAAAATTTGCTAAAAACATATTAATTCATTTTGTTGGGGACGAACCCAAATAAAAATCAACAAATTAACAATTTTAACCATTTTAATTTGTTTTTAAATTGTGCCCCTCTCTGTTCTTAACATTGGGTCCCCCAGGTGTTCTTGGATTTCTGCTCCCAGAAGCCTTCACCATTAGTTGTGCTACCAGGATTTCTGGAAACTGTAGCCTGTTATGATTTTTTAGCAGAGTTTTATTTACGAAGAGTAGTTTGAAGACAAAGCAAAATAACTGGCAAAATAACAATACAACTGAAACAGCTTTCTTCAGCATTCCATCTTCAGACACGTAATTCTCAGCAGAGACACGAAGCAGCCTGGATCATCATCAGGAGCATGTGATGAAGTGATCAAGTGTTACCCACACTTGCTATCTATTATATACACTGTTGATTATACATTTCAGTCAGCTGATCCCTGACTTCATTACTAGAGCTACAAACTCTTTAGCAACTTACTCACAATTGTTAGTTACTTTTACTGTTAAACCCTAACATAGCCCAAGAACACTGAGGTACAGAATACTCAGATGTGGTTTACCATTCCATTCTTCTGGAGGCACCCTGGGGCTGTGAAGCTTGCCCCAAGCCACACAGACCACTTGCAGCTTCTGGCTCTGCACCTAGGTTCCTAAACCAGCGAGCTATCCTGTGGAACAGTGTTCTCAGTGTGTCTATCCCAAAAATGTTTAATTTGAGGATGTATAATTAGGTTTCTAATTATACAACCTCAAACTAAACATGTTTGCGATAGACAGACTGAGAGCTCTGTTGCACATTTCATCCATAGCAGAAATAATGCGCAGTCTCAGCTGGAATTATTCACAGAGCCCTCTTTAAACTTTACCACTATGCTCGGCATAGTTATCTTGGTAATATAAACAGAAGTTTGAAAATAGCTCAAGCACAAAAGAGAACATAAAATGGGTTCCAATTTCTGTAGTTGTACCTGTACTTACCTACTTAAAATATTTGGCAAAAATATGCTTGTACCTGAATGATTGTATACAGTTAAAAATATGAAGGCATGAACTTTAAGGAAGGCTCTAATATTGGAACTGCAGATCATTGAGTCCAGTTTCTCACAGGGAGACACAATGGGAGTGGGGGGCAGAATCAAATTCCCAACCTTTGGCTTCACAGCCAGATGTCTAAATCCCAAAGCTATCCAGTGTTTTCTTTTTAATCCTCATTCAGAGAAAAATAAAAACAAGGTATTCCATATTAAGGCTGCTCTTTAACCTAAAATGTATTGTGTAGATTTGGGGCCACATTATTTTACTCTCCTGCGCAGTCCCAAGAAATCTTTCTCGGCTGTTAAGAATTGTGCTTCAAGGTAGCCTATTGGTAGGTATGTGTCTTAAGAACTTTAATCACAGCCTAAATACTTTTGCCTATTAGCATAACATTCCTGCCTTTAATAAAGCCACCCACTCTGCTCCTTGGTTCCAATGATTGCTCAAATGTATTTTTTTCTGAAGCAAAACTCTGTCATGCAAAAGAGTTTAATAACAAGTGCCATGCGTGGTATCTGTATCTGAAACAGAGCAGCTATCCAACAGCACAGACATCAACCTGTTCAAGCAATCCAAACTGCATCGTCATATTACCTCCAATATCTCCATGGAGTCCCAGAAGGAACCATTTCAAATTTCAAATCACCGTCTCAGGTGGATAAGGTTGTGCCTGGGGCCCAATGAGCCAGCCAAAATGACAGTTTAATTTTCATTTGTAGTTTCCAGTTTCTTTTAAAGGAGAGGCATTTTCATTTTAACTGTATTACCAACAAAAAGATGGTTCATCATCAACAACACCATCATCTTAATTTATTAAGAAGTTCAAAGGCCAGTTGGCCAGCTGGGTGAGTCCACACCCCACCCCTCCACAGGGTGCCCGGCTGATCTGTGGTGGCTGTGAAAAAATTGAGGGTAGTGGGCATTGGGGTGGTAAGTTTTATTTTTATTTTTCCCCCTTTTCACTGCTGCTGCCGCAGGCCAACCAGGCACCCTCCAGAGGGATAGCAGGTCCTCCACCCCCAGGCACCCTCCAGAGGGATAGCAAAGTCCTCCACCTTGCCATTCGGTGGGTGCCTGGCTGCTTTTTTCCCAAACTACTTTTTCTAAGCAGTTAAATCCCCAGATGCAGGGTTGCCAGAAAACAGAGAGCCAATCTTGTGCGCTCCCAGAGCCCACTGTAAGATACAGGCAGCTGGCAAAGAGAAAGGGGGGGAATCATCCCTCCTTGCCATTCGGTGTGTGTGTGTGTGGGGGGGGGGTTTGGATGCAGATGAAATTGACCAAACTAAAATTTTCTTATCATAAAGTCCATTAAAGATGAAAAAACAGAAAAAGCGCAAAATGCCATTCAACTGATTTTGTTAGTAGCTGACGTCTGGAAGCATGATTTTGATTTGTAGGCAAAACATTTAAAACACACACACTATAGCCTGTATGTGAACATATTTTGTAATTAATGAGCCCTTGGCCTGATGAAGCAATTTGTTATAATTTCAGTTAAGCATTAAATGGTCATTACCATCTATGGCAGGCATGATCTTTAGTGTAATAGAATTTTTAATAGAAGACAAGAGGCTTGCTATCCTAGAGGTTTTACCATTTGCTTTGTGAACAAATAATGATCTGCACAAATGTTTTCATACTTCAATGAAACTGGCAAGTGTTTGTCTATTGGTGTTCTACACAAAACCGTTATATCTGCCATAATGAAAGACAGGAAAAGAGGGGGAAAGTTCAAGTGCAGAATCCTAATCACCATGGTTTGCGACTTTATCTGATATTATATATCAGTGATGGTGAACCTTTTAGAGATGGAGTGCCCAAACTGCAATTCAAAACCAACTAATTTTTTTTTTTTTGCAAAGTGCCAATACAGTAATTGAACCTGTATACAGGTGGCTATGAAGGGGCAATGTCGAATGCCCACAGAAAGGGCTCCGAGTGCCACCTTTGGCACCCGTACCATAGGTTCACCATCACTGTTATATATGATCTGTTCTAAGCTGTGCCGGCCATATTGCCAAACAGATCAAAGTCTTACCGGAATGAAAATTAATGAAATTAGGGGGAAAGAGCGACCCTATAAAATAGTCAGACCATAATGATGTTCTTTGGGAATAAATACACTTAACAGTAGGAAGACTACTGTATTTGCTTAAGGCAAGAATCTGGATCTTCAATAAGTTAATGCTCCAAGAGCAATAAAAAGTCCAGCCTTTCAGCAATGAAAATACTCTGTGGATACAAACTGACTCTCACTCCTCATGGTTCTATATGTGTTTTAAAGTATACAAATTCAGCAGGCATAACTTCTTTTCTTTTCTCGTTATCTCAGTCCTGAAGAGACATCTGACTAGGACCTATAGTGACTTTTCTCTAATGTGCTGCTACATTTACCTTAATTACAGCAGAATAATCACCGATAATCTTTCCTAGTTTTCTACTATTCTTTCTTAGCTTTGTTTTTAAATCTCTTGTGCAAGCCTAAAAGCCGCTGCTCTGAGATGCTCACAATGTAACACGTGCTGAGGGACCTGTGCCAAAGGGGTGCCAAGTGAACAAAGGGCACATAATAGAGAGGCAGTCATGGGGAGGGAAAACTCCATTGAAATCAACCAGGCTTAAACAGAAAAATATTGGGGGGTCGGGTTGGCCATGTTTACTAAATTCTTTTTAACGTCTCCCCTCCCTCCCTTTGCCTTTAATTCCATAGGAGAAAGTGCACCTTTGCTTCATTAAATGAAATCATTAGTGAATGACAAACACACCTTCTTGATTATTATTCTGGGAAAATATAGTATATGTTTCTAAATCTGTATCCACCCTAGGCAGCATTTGAATGGGCTCCTTTGATATTTGAGCTCTTCAAAGAAAGAAAGGTGCCACTTGAAATTAGCAACCTTTGTGTAAATAAGGCCCCTCTGAAAGCATCTCCATTCTTGTTGGCTATCTACCTCACCTCCTTTCCTTTTGATGGGAAAAACCTGGCTGGGATGCAGATGAAATTGACCAAACTACTCAGTTTCTCTAAGCTGTTAAATCAAAGCCACCATATGCCACTAATATTAATAAAACGAGAACGTCTCCCAGGGGTACCTTGCAGGGATATCACTGTTATACCTCCAAACTGTGTGGCAATACAAACATTATCACTGTCACATGAAAACTGAGGATTAATTTTTCATGACATATACACTTACACTCCTGATGGCTGATATAGCAGCTGACTTGGGAGAAGGGATACAGGGGGATGGATGAAGAGAAGGGAAAGATAGTAATATTAATAGAGTGAGTCTATGATCTTAGGTGAAATTGAACTGATGGGGAGTTGCAGTGTGGACTCTTTCAACAGGGAGATTTATCTTATTGGTGTGCATGGCTAAAGCAATTTTAGCAGAAGTCATCCTCTTTTTTAAAAAATGCAAAGCAACCCAGTGTTCCCCCTCTGCATAGAAGCACCATAAGAACCAGTTCTTTTCTCACTTAGACAGTCATAAAGACATAAAGAGTTCATCCTGTAATTTAAGCCTAAAATATAATTGCTGCAAAGCTCAGCAAGGAACTCAGTGAGGAATCACAAATCTATCTTCCGTCAAGATTCCAGGAATTCTACTACCTTCATCGCTGCCAGATTCCTAAGCTTCTTTGCTAAAAGCATTACTAATCTAGTTAATCTCGACTGGTCATTAAACTAATTTTGTTAATTGACAGGCCCATGATGAAAATTCCCATAAAATCCATAAAACTATTATGTTGGAAATGGCTTTTGCCATTTCCCCATTCCAGAGATCAACCAGAGATTCAACAAAATCAAGGTACGAAGAAACTCTCCAAAGGCAGTCACAAAACCATCTGGATCCATCAACATTCTGAGAAAGATTGCCTTAGTCTGACCTCCACCCATACAAAGGTCCTGTTTTCCAGTGCTCTGATTTCTGTCCAAGACAATGGAACTACAGAAAGTTCTGCTACATGCAGATCACCAACATCTATGCTGGAACAGAAGACCAGGTCTAAAGTGTGGCCTGCAGCATGAGTGGAAGCAGACACCATTTGGGACAGGCCCATTAGTCATCATGGAGGTCATGAAGTCTTGAGGCACTCCTGACAGAGCTTCCTCAGCATGGATGTTGAAGTTCCCCAGCATGTTGAACTGAGGGGTCTCCAACACCACCCCTGAGAGCAGCTCAGCCACCTCTGGAAGCGACGTTGTTGTGCCACCAGGTGGCCTGTACACCAAGAGAACATCTATTTTGTCCCAGGCTCCTACTTTCAGAAATATACATTCAACTCAGTGGCACACTGTGAGGAGTTTGCTGTTCACTTTGAGGGAAAATTGCTCAGATTCGCAGTGAACTGGACTCCACTATTGGTACAGTATCAAGGGATGTGTCCAGTGCACCGGGCTTAGGTCCAGTGTTATTGGATGAGTTTTAATTGTTGAGACCCGAGGATGTGGACAGGGTGCTTGGCTCTGTCCGTTCCACCACCACGCTGCTCGACCCTTGCCCTTCTTGGCTAATTGTAAGATCTGCCAGGGGGGTTCGCACCTGGGTCCAGGAAGTTGTAAATGCCTCTTTAAGAGAGGGAGTGGTCCCTGCTGCCTTAAAAGAGGCAGTAATTAGACCACTCCTAAAAAAAAAAAACCCAACCTGGACGCAGGACTGGTGGTTAACTACCGACCAGTAGCGAACCTCCCTTATTTGGGCGAGGTGTTGGAGCGGGTGGTGGCCGGGCAACTCCAGGCGCTGCTGGATGAAACGGATTTTCTGGATCCATTTCAATCTGGTTTCAGGCCGGGTTTTGGAACAGAGACTGCCTTGGTCGCCCTGTACGATGACCTTTGCCGGGAGAGAGACAGGGGGAGTGCAACCCTGTTGATACCCCTGGACCTCTCAGCGGCTTTCAACACCATCGACCATGGTGTCCTTCTGGATAGGCTGGCCAGGTTGGGAGTTGGAGGCACCGCTTTGCGGTGGTTCCGATCCTTCCTGGCTGACAGTGTCCAGAAGGTGGTGCTGGGGGATAGTAGCTCTGCCCCATGGCGTTTACATCATGGGGTTCCACAGGGCTCAATACTATCCCCCATGCTGTTTAACATCTACATGGAACCGCTGGGAGAGGTCATAAGGAGGTTTGGGCTGAGGAGTCAGCAATATGCTGATGATACTCAGCTCTACCTCTCGTTCTCCACCAATCCAGGTGAGGCGGTTTCTGTTCTGAACTTGTGTCTGGACCAGATAATGGACTGGATGAGGGTTAATAAATTGAAACTCAATCCAGACAAGACGGAAGTGCTGTTAGTGGGTGCTTCGTCAGCCAGGCTAGAGGGCCACTTCCCTGTCCTGGATGGGGTTGCACTCCCCCTAAGGGACAGGGTCCGCAACTTGGGGGTGCTCCTTGGCCCCGGTCTAACTCTGGAATCCCAGGTGGACTCGGTGGCCAGGGGCGCCTTTCTCCAGCTGCGGAATATATATCAGCTGTGCCCCTACCTGGATGAACGGAGCCTTATGACAGTTACGCATGCACTGGTAACATCCCGTATTGATTACTGCAATGCGCTTTACGTGGGGCTGCCTTTGAAGACGGTTCGGCGATTGCAACTGGTTCAGAATTGTGCTGCACGGCTGGTGAGTGGTAGGGCCACCAAGGAACACATCACACCGATTCTGTATAACCTTCTTTGGTTACCAGTTGCTGCCTGAGCCCAATTCAAAGTGCTTGTTTTGACATATAAAGCCCTAAATGGCTTAGGACCTAGATACCTGAAGGACCGCCTCCTTCCATATGAACCTACCTGGCAATTAAGATCTAGTCAGGGGGCCCTCCTGAAAGAGCCATCCCTTAAGGAGGTGAAGGGGATGGCTTGCAGGAATAGGGCCTTTTCAGCAACTGCCCCCAGACTATGGAATGCCCTCCCAAATGAGACTCGCCTGGCACCAACGATGCTAACATTTCGGCGTCAGGTAAAAACCTTCCTGTTCCAAAAGTTTTTTAACTAATGATTGTGGGTCCTGATGGCAATTTTAGTGGTGTTTTTAATGTATCGTATTTATTGCATTTACATGTTTTTATTATTTTAATTTTATTGTATTTTGATGTTTTGATTGTGAGCCGCCCAGAGACCTTTGGGTAGTGGGCGGCATACAAGCTATATAAATAAATAAATAAATAAATAAATAAACAAACTCCAGGGAACGGGGGAATGTGACATTTAGTAAGAGGGATAGACAACTGCTTCCCTCATGCAGAATGCTTACACCAATGATTCTCAACCTGTGGGTCCCCAGAGGTTCCTGTACTGCAACTCCCAAAAATCCCTTCCAGCACAGTGAGTGGTGGAGGCTTCTGGGAGTTGCAGTCCAGGAACATCTGGAGACCCACACGTTAAGAACCACTGGCTTACACATATCTCCATGTGCCTCCAACCTACTCATATTCAGGTATAATACTTGAACATTAAGTCACTAGCTAATATATATGGATGGGATATAACTCTAGGCATTTCATCTTCCTGATTATGCAAACCACACTCTCGTACTGTACAATATTTGTGAAATTTTCCAAGGAAGTGGTGCTTTTCTTGCCACAAAGGATACTGCCAAGATTCAAGCGTAGATAGGGATGTATGTTGTTCTGCAGCATTTAAAGTTTTGTAAATATACACATATGCAGAGTTGCTGAGGAGCAGTAAGTAGCAGGGATATTTTGGATTTTTTTGGGGGGGGATTGCAAATTCTTAATTCCACCTTCTACAAGTTCTGCCTGACTTACACAATCTTAAAGATTCCTAAATGCGGCTAACCTAAGAGAAAAATCTAAACTGGAAGGCTCTGAAGCTTAGCTAGGTGTAGCTCTATCTAGTTTTCTGCTCAGTAACAAAACTTCCCATTAGCAGGGGAGCAGGGGAAAGTTTCAAATTTTCAATTTCCCAATATCATTAAGTGGTTCAGCTCTTTTCTTAAGCCACTTAACAATACTGTATTTCCAAATTGATAGCAGAAGGGAAACTGAAATATTTCCAAATTGATAGCAGAAGGGAAATTGACAAGCACATTTTGGTTCATTTCCAGCAATTGTAAATTCTGAACCAAATGAAAACAGAGCAATCCTACCTGCAACAAAAAGGAGCAGCCCTTTACATGGATCCAGTGTTCTGGGGAAGGGTTTGTTTGCTTCAGCCATGGCATCATGTGATTGTTGGGAAAAGGAGCAAACCAACCTGCCCCCACAACAAACCCAAAGGTGGGGCAAATGGCCATTTGATCACATCCTAGGTAGATTAAAACTGAAAATAAATCTATATGACATTTCTTGTACATAATTTCTCTCTGAAATGTTTCTAAAATGTTATTTTTCTTTTTAATTCAACAGGTGGTTATTCCAGTAAAGAATTTAGAACATGTTAGTTTTATACCCAACACAAAAATGTCACACATTTTTCTTTTGTGTTTCTTGGTCAACCATAATAATAATTTAGATATCTATTCTGATGAATACAATTCTACCCCTGAGGGCAACTAGTGAAATGAATAGGTAACTACATTAAGCTAAAAGTGCCCTTCTCGGATCAGAAAACCTAGTAAGTAAAAGAAAAATAGCTTCTACATTTATCAAAACCATACCAAGAGGCACATCATTATATGCTATAGTTATGCTATATGTGTGCAATAATTGCTCAATGGGGAAAAAGGACAATGGTACGAAATAGTTGTCTCCCATTAAATATCAAAAGTCTGTCATCTAAAAATTCATTTGGCTCCCACAATATAAATATAGCAAATTATTTTTTCCAGGCAATGCCAGAAAGTCAGCAAGCAGTTACTGTTTTTTGCCAAGTAAAGCATGACTCTCTGTGCAGGAATTTTCTTTCAAAAATATAAACAAAGATGGACAGAAATCCACTGCTGCTAAATTAATATGACAAATGTATTGAATAGATAATTAATGTTGCATAGAAAATTAAAACAATATCTGCTTTCACCTCAAATATTTACTGTAAATCAGCAAAACTCCATTTTATTACTCGTATGTATATGTCTCTGCATTCTATAACATTTTCAAGCCTCTGAAATCAACATTGCATAGGTGTGGCTCAAAGTGACAGATGTGTGCCACTTTGGAATTCCTCGATGTAAAAAAAAAAGTGGGAAATTAACTTTTGTGTGCACTGCATTCCATGGACTCAAAGATACCAAAACTGGCCATGTCCTTCTAAACTGTAAAAGAGAATGAAGGAGATGTTGAAGTGAGTATTCACCAATATCAAGCATTGGCAAGTGTCTTGTGTTTTAAGAGAACCACAGCATCTTCTAATCAAAAGGAATGTCTTGTTTCAGAATATCGCCTGCAGCTCTATTGAACTCTGAACACACAAACCCGTAATATCTTTTATTTTGGAATAAGATACAGTAAAATAAAAGCAAAAAGAATGAAAAGGCCTTCAAAAGTCCAGACGACGCAGATCTACAGTCTTTCTGATATTGTGGTTCCATGACCAACTTTTTGTGTGATGTATGGATCATTTCCAAACTGATATTATTGGAACAACAGGCAAGTTCTCTATTGGGCAAATTCTACGCAGAGGTATGTGTTTTGGAAATATTACAACATAGAATAGGAGAGGACAGAAAACATAAGAAACTGTTTAAAAGAGGCAATGCCTGAAATGGTAATGGGGAAAAATAGAAAATTAAATAAAATAGTAAAATGCTCAGTGCTTTTCAATACATGTTTTCTTTGGGGCCACAAACATATTGCTTTTCTTAATAAGGCTTTGGATATTTGCTATGCAAATACTCTAGGCAGGGAGACAAGCTCCTGGGTGGAATTTTTAGTTTCTTTTTTACATACAGAGGAGCTTTGAAGTCTGGGCACCAATCTCCACCTAGTAACCTTGTTGTAATATTTGTGTATTCACAGTTCAATGAATACACAAGTGTCCTGTTCATGCCCACCTTTCCCCCAAAATACATGGAATGTAATCAACAGGGTTTACACAAATGCTGACCAACAAGTCCAAATCATTTTTGTGGGTTAACGCCAGTTAAGATTAAAGGCCATGCCTAAAGGAAACTATTCAGATGATAGTTTCGTTTCAGTCCTTCACAAAAGAGTACTGTAAACTGAATTTCTAAGTCACTGGCACAACTGATGCAATGTCTAACCCTCCAGATGCTAAGGGGGCTGCTATTTTGACTTTACATGAGTGTTTAGCTTCAATAATGAACTAAATGAGGATGAACAAATTGAAATTAAATCCGAGGTGCCTTGGGGTTGGAGAGATAGGCAGGATATATCTCAATACCATTTGCAGGGAATCATAAGCAGGTGAAGACATCTGCTTGGGAACACCCTGAAGCAAATGGTGAGCCACTGTGTGAGACAGAATGCTGAACCGGATGGACTGTGGCCTGTTCCAGCAAGGCTGTTCTTATGTTCTTATGGTCAGTCGAAAGGGAGAACAACGAATAGGGATGCAACCAGTACTGGATGGGATCACCCTCCAATTGATAAAAAAAGAGGTGTGCAACTTTGGGGTACTCATAGACTCATCCTTGAGCCTAGATACCCAGGTCACAGTTGTGGCCAGGAGCGCATTTGCAAAATTAAAGCTAGTACAACAGTTATGCCTGGAGAAACTTGCTCTGGCCACAGTAACTCATGCTCTAGTGACGTCCCGACTGGGCTACTGTGCAACAAAAGAAGTTGCCGTTGTTACTGTAATATGCTCTATGTGGGCCTTCTGATGAAAAAACTCAGGAAACTTCAATGGGTCCAAAATGCAGCAGCCAGACTGTTGGCTGGGGCGGGGTACAGAGATCATATTACACCCCTATTAAAGCAGCTCCACTGGCTACCAATCAGCTATCAGGCACAATTCAAAGTGCTCACCTTAACCTACAAAGCAGTATTTGACCTGGGTCCTAGCTATCTCAAAGATTGAATCTCACAGTATGAACCAACTCAGGTGCTCAGGTCATCAGGAGAGGCCTTTCTCTCCATCACGCTTCCCTCATAGGTACATCTTGTGGGAACACATGAAAGGGTCTTCTCGGCCGCTGCGCCCAGACTCTGGAGCTCCCTCCCAGTGGAAGCCAGGACTGCCCCATCTCTGTTGTCCTTCTGGAAATAGGCAATGACCTTTCTCTTCAGGCAAGCTTTCCCTGAATGATGGACTACATACTGTGTCTTTTTAAGAATCTACCATACATGACTACAGAGATTTTGTGTTTGGAACAACTTATAAACTTTGTGTTTATATCTCTCTTGCATTGACACTATGTTATCAATTATCAGTTTTAATGTTGCCTTCTAATGCTGTAAGATACAGTACAACTCCCTTATCCGCTAATTCACTAACCGGGGAAATTAAAAATAAAACTTACCACCGCCTATGCCTGCCACCCTCCTCCTTTCCGCCAATGCCAGCCAGGCACTCTCCAGAAGGGTGAGGTGGAGACTTTGAATTTTCCCTCAGGTCCCGGGCAGCAGATCAGGACCTAACAGGAAAATTCAAAGTCCTCAACTCACTCCTCCGGAGAGTGCCTGGCCCAGCAGCAGTATTTTTCCCCCTACTGCCAGGCCAGGCACTCTCCAGAGGGGTGAGATGAGGATTTTGAATTTCCCGGTCAGGTCCCAGGTAGCGGATTGAAAGTTTGAGCAGGAAGTTCAAAACTTCTGATCTGCCGCCTGGGACCCGACCCAGAAGTTCAAAGGCCGGTTGGCCAGCTAGCTAAGTGAGACCCCACTCCACTCCTCTGGAGGGTGCCTGGCTGGCCCATGGCGGCGGTGGCAGTGAGGAGAAGAAAGGCGCCAGAACTGGGGTGGTAAGTTTTGTTTTTAATGTTCTTGCCGCTGGCAAGAAAGTTTTTCTCTCTCAAAAGAACACAAAAGAATAAAAATTTTATTCCCTCCTTGCCATTTGCGGGGTGTCAGGGGCAAAAGCTTTCACCCCGGCACCCCACCACCCTTTCCACCACCATTATTTTCGGATAAGAGTGTTTGCTCTTATCCACAGATTTCACTATCCATGCAGGATCCCAGAACCGATCCCACCGCGGATACAGCGGCTGTACTGTATCCCTCAATTCCCTGTTTCTCAAAGTGATTGTGTTTTAATTGTAATGGACTGTATATTGTCTCTCCTTATTGTAAGCCTCCCTGGATCTTTTTCCAATGAGAAAGCCGGGGTAAAAATACTCTAAAATAAATAAATAAATAAATAAACAAACAAACAAACAATGTACTGTCAAATCAGTTATGCTTTCTGGTGTCCCTTTTCAAGGTTTTCCAAGTAGAGCATACTCTGAAGTGTTTCACCATTCCCTTCTCCTGGGGAACTATGGGTTTGTGCAGCTTGACCAAGGGCACACAGGGCAACTCTACCTATCAGTGGTACAGTGCAGAATTGAAGTCCAACCACCAGCTCCACAGCCAGATGTTCAACTCACTGGGCTATCCAGCCAGTCTCTCAAAACTGTTTCTTTACACCAGAATCTACAATTCATACCCCTCATTGATCCTCTTGCATACAAACCAAACTTCCTAACTGAAACTGTGCAAAATGGGAACAAAATCATAACAAAGAATGGTTTATCCACGCCTTTGTTAAGCTGTGACCCTTTCCTTTGCTCCTCTACAAAATGTAATGCAGTACAACAACTCCAGAGCATCTCTCTACACACTGTCTGATCTAGTCTGCAATGGTTTTCACCCATCAACTCTGCTATGCCAGAACACCATCCTTAATCTGCTCAAATCATGACACTGCAATGGCACAGCAGGCTTTTTCTCACAATCACATCGAGCAGGCATATACTTGGGAAAAAAATTCAGGAAAAGACAGTAGGTTAAGGTGTTCTTCAATGGAAAAAACACTCAGATAAAGACTGTGGCTTGCTTCTTTAAGAACAATCATAGCTTATGAAAATGCTTTGTTTTCTCCAGATTATGGATAAAATACCTGTGACCTGTTCCTGGTCCATATAAATATCAGTTCCATAATTCTCCACGTAGATCACTAAAATCTTGTTTTGGACACCCCCCACCCCGGGGGGAAAAAAACCAGTCTAAAACCAAGCAACATATACTGTACTCACTCGGCTCTAACGTTCAACAAACCAAATAAACTACCTCAACAAAAATGCCAGGGCTGGCATCAGAAAGTGGCATCTTCAGGCAGTTACCATGACCTTAGTACACTGTATTGGAAGGACCCATCACTGATGCCCGCACTCTGCCTAGTTATTAAAAGTGCCAGGCCAGTATTCTTACTAACACTGAGCAGCTGGATCCAAACCATCATTGGCGTTTCCTACAGTGGTCTCATTTGGGATTGTGAGAAATTAAAATGCCACTTGGTTGATTGGACATGTCACATTTCTTATAGTGGCTTGGAGAAGTGCTGTTCTGGGGGTATTCAAATGTTTAAAGATCTCAATTCAGCACTGTTCTTTTAATTGAACATCAAAATGGATAAAACCAGCCACCTCATGCAATCCAGAGTACAGGAGACCCGTTTAAATAAAATCTGCCAGCACTTTGCAAGGAGTGGTTCCAACAGAAAGCATCTTAGACAGAACCCTCTTATATCCAAAGGTTTTTTTAAAAGGGTAAAAAGCAATATGATGCTTATAGAGTGCAACCTCATAAGACAAATTTCATTCATTCTATGGGTCTATTTGTTTTACGAAAAACTCATCCTACAAAATGCTGTTTATCACGGTTTCCCATAGGAATGCATTGAATACTGATAAATTTGTTTTGCAAGGCATCCCATAGGCAAAATTTGTCTTGTGAAGCATACCTATTCCCGGAAATTTCATTTGCCTTACACATTTTGTCTTAAGGGGTATTCGTCTTAAGAGGTATTACTGTATACTGCCCCACAGTACTTAAAGCACTATCTGGGTGGTTTACAATTTAATTATGCTGGTGACACAAGCTTGGCACTCAATTTACCAATCTGAGAAGGATGGAAGGCTGAGTGAGCCTTGAGCAGGCTACCTGGGATAGAATCTAGGTAGTGAGCTAAGTTTTGACTGTGGCATGGCAGAATGACCACTGCACCACCAGGTTACTGAGGAGAGGTCAAAAGAGAAGCTGCAGGAAACATGCCACTAATAGTGCATGTTTTAGCAACAATGTCTCCTCCAACATTTAGCAAACTGAATGCAAATGAAGTCATTGTTTACCTCATCACAAACAAAAAAGGCTAATCTGCAAGCCAGAATAGTCCAAGTATGATTCCAGAATAGAATTGCCTTGTTGCTTAAGAGATAATGACTAGGTAGGAGAAAGCACATCTGAGTCATTATGTGTTGGCCAAAGTCAGGTAACACTTCGGGCATGCTCAGTCTTCAGTTTGCTGTGCCATGGTTACATCATCCAAACGCATATAAGCAGCCAAGTTACAAACTGCTGCATGAGATTTTGCCTGCCGATTCTACTGAGTTGTTTGCTCTCTCTCTCTCTCTCTGGCTGATACTTCACGTCCCTCTTGCTGCAGTTCGCGCCCCCACTGGAGACCGGTTCGAAGGAACGTAACCTTACGTCCTTGTGGGGTCAATCCGAGTTTGAAGGAACGTAACCTCACGTCCTTGTGGGGTCAATCCAAGTTCAAAGGAACGGAACCTCACATCCTTGTGGGGTCAATCCGAGTTCACCCCGACCACGTCCCCTGAACTGCGCTCCAAGTGGGGCGAGAGATTCCCGTCCTGGAGCTCAGGAATCTTTTCAATCCACTTCTTGATCCGTGTTGAAAACTGATTTCAACATGGAGGCAAGTTGACCTCGGCTCGAGGAAGGAAGGACGTGAAGTAACCACCTCTGTGTGTGTGTGTACTTGTAAATGCAGTTTTGGTGAAGCACCACTGTGTTGTGTATTTTTTCTTTTGCACTGCTATTGGCTTTGGAGGCTCTTTAAGTCTCAAGCCCAAACCAAATACAGCCTTCCGTGCAACTCTGTTAGAAAGAGTTCCTGAGACAGCAGTAACATAACTTCTGAAGCTCTCTGTAATAACCCAACATATACTTTCATGCATGTCATGAATAATGGAATCAAGAGCCACATCCTACCTCATTGAATCTTGTCACCAGATCTTCAACAGCATTGTGTTCCCCATTTGGGGCAGAAAGAAGAGTTGCAGAAATGGAAGCTTTAATGGTTGAAAGCTTGCTCTGGCATTCAGCATTTCCCAAATCTCTGGTTAAAAAGCAGAGGTAGTCAATGGGCAACACTTTTCTGTAGAGATCTTGTTCCTGCTCAGTCAGAATGCTTGCAACTTCCTCTGGAAACTGAATGAGATGCTGCAGGTCTACAAGCTCTTTGCTGATGCCAGCGACAGTAGAATTAAGGGCATTTAATCCAGCCATAGATGAACTCAATTGTCGTTCTAAAACAAAATATAAAATTAGAAAGTTAGCTAGCACCACTTCCTTTGCCCCTTAAATTTTATGGTTGTTTGTCATGTGTATGGTACAAACTTAAATATTCTCAGATCACAAGTTCTTGCTTAATTTCCACGAAACCCCAACCTCCCTACACAAAGTAACCTATACCACAAGATTTCCCCAAAAACAGCAGCTTGGAAGTAGCTGGTTAGAAATAATACTACAGTATAGTCAACTTGCAACTTGTTCCTTTTTCAAATTCTGAAAAAAAATCTATAACTACATTATAGGTACAGGTTGAGTCTTCATTTTGCAGTGTACCATAATTACTGTATTTTTCAGTCTACAAGACGCTTCCCATGTGTAAGATGACCCCTACTTTTCCAAACCAAAACTACAGATTTGCAACTGCACAGTTCTCTTCTCAGATTACTTCCATGTATAAGAAGACCTTCAATTTTTAGTCTTTCAGTTTTAGGCAAAAATATAGTCTTATAGATGGGGAAATACTGTATTTTAATTATATTTAAGGTTATGAGTGCATGGCCTTACTAAAGGATGGAGGAACTGCCTTGGGTTCTTTCAAGGAGAAAGGCAAGGTAAAAGTATTTTAAATTAATAAATATCACACAGCACAGCAGCTAGCTCCTTTTGGGCCTTGGGTATTGTTGTGGGTGCTGAGTCAATAAGATGGACGCTGACTGGGCTTGACAGGAGTGCCTTCATAGTCACCCAGGCATTCCTCTACTACGTCAAGGTTTTTCTCTCCTGTGGGTCATGATCCATTTACATCATGATATGAAACTCCACTGTAGTACAAGAGCTGGGTTAAGGAAGATGGGGATGTAATCTTAATTTAAATCAGTAAATTCATTTGGGGGGGGAATAAACAACAACATATACCTTTTTGGTAAGACCAAGGGCCCAGTATATAGCCCTGTATCCAGTTTCCAACTTGGCCCATGTGGTTCCTGTGAAAAAGCTACAAGAGCATGAAGGCGACAATCCTTCCTTATTTGCAGAAACTTGGGAAGATCAATTTTCTTGGATTATAATTTCCTGACACACACAGCCATTCTATCTGAAGATTCCGGGAGTTATAATGCAACATTGCAAATTTTTCAACCTCTGGCATTAAGTGCCAAACTTGGAGGGTCTCCTGAGTTCTCATCACTAGCGAACACTGGTATTTGTCCTACATTTGTCTACTGATTCTGAACAGCTGCCTGCAGCAGAGGAAATCACTTCTTCCGGCTCTACAGCCATTCATATAGCACATGTGTTCAAGCATGTACTATATGAATTCCACCTTCTAAATTGGTTCCATTTTGAATGTATTGCCAGTCATTCATCTTGGGTGACCCAGTACAAGTCTTAGCTAACACTGCTCAGTAATACAAGCCTCTTTCCTTTTTTATTAATATCACTAATGTTGCTTCGAAAAGGCAACAGTTTCAACATCATCATCAGATCAGTCTACTTTGTAATCTGTCTTCTTAACATATTTTTGCTTGCTCTTTTCTATAGTGCATCACATGGATGTTTAGAAAAGGATTCCTTTCCACTCGTTCTTTTATTTTTAATGGAAACTAAATTGGCCCAGGCAGAGTCCATTCTGAGGCTGTCAAGTTGGCCTACCTAGAAACAAACAAAAAGCAAGTTGCCCCAAATCCTAAATACAAAGGAAGATTAAGCAGAACATGATAGACAACTGGGAAATCTCAGCCCCAAGGGCGCATTTTGTTTGTTCTAATTTAGCTTAATGAATACTTATTTTACCTAAGGGAACTGGCCATGATCCAAATATGTGCTTTAAAAAACTCTCCATAAATAAGGTATTTATTTATTTATTTATTTATTTATTTATTTATTTATTTATTTATTTATTTATTTATTGTGGGACTTTTATACCGCCCATCTTCCCAGAGGAACTCTGGGCAGCTCACAATAACTAAATTAAGTACAAGCAGTTCAACAACAAGCAAGACTAAAAGTACAATTAACAGACAACTTAAAATAAACATCCCTAGTGTAACTACAACCTGCCAAGGATGTTAGCAGATGGCTGGGGGAAAAGAAAAAAAAGAACTAACTGACTGGACTGGACTAAACTAAACTAGGTCACCGAAGGCCTCTCGGAAGAGCAGGGTCTTTAATGCCCTCCGAAAGGCTGGCAGGGACTCTGCAAGGCACACTTCGCTTGGGAGGTGGTTCCACAGAGTCGGGCCTGCCACAGAGAAAGCCCGGTTACTGCTCAAGGTTTCCCGGGTCTCTCTGGGCGTGGCCACCCAAAGCAAGTGCGCCCGCGATGTCCTTGTTGGATGGGCCGAAGTTGACCGCTGGGCGATCAGCTTTGCCAGGTAGTCTGGTCCCAGGCCATGGAGGGTTTTATAAACTAAAACCAGGACCTTGAATCTAATCCGGGACGCAACGGGAAGCCAATGCAAGCAAGCCAAGACCGGGGTGATGTGGTCATGACGACACACACCCGCCACCAGCCTGGCTGCCGCATTTTGCACCCGCTGCAGTCACCGGAGAAGAGTCAAGTGCAACCCCATGTAGAGAGGTAACCTATCCTACCTCCCTACCTCCCTCTCTACCTACCTACCTACCTACCTACCTACACTGGGATTATAAAACACATGCGGCTCCCAAAACAAAATGGCTTAAAGCACTATCTGGGTGATTTACAAGTCTAGGCCAGTGGTGGCAAACCTTTGGCACTCCAGATGTTTTGGACCACAACTCCCACAGTCCTTTGTCATTGGCCATACAGGCTTGGAATTCTGGGAATTATGGTCCAAAACATCTAGAGTGCCGAACGTTCACCACTATTGGTCTAGGCTGTCTCAACATTTCCTTAGCCAAGTTCTTTAAAACTCTAGACTTGAGACCATGGGTGGCCAAAACTAAGCCCATGGGCTTTCTGAATAGAGCCTTTAAGAACCCCCTTTCTGTTTTTATTCTAAATGGTCCTCTCCACTATAGGAGCAATTTCAATATAGATGAGGTGAGTTGGCTTTCGGAAGCCTCAAGCATAGCTAGAGAAAATGAAAAACAACTAAACTGTCCTCACACACCCTAGATCACATGAGTGCTTTCAGAGTCAGAAAGAAACAAGCAGTGGGAGACACGGGTGTGGGTGAAGGTGTCTGATATCTGAGGATTATGTGAAGGCTTCAGAGCTCCTAGTCCTCTTGAAGTCACCCATCTTTGATCCAGGCAATTGAGACATCAGGAGGAAGACCTCTGAGAAAGATCTAAGTTAGCTTGGTACTGATTTCAGTCTCAATGTTTCCTTTAAAACTAGCTTTCAAGTCATCATTCCCTCATTGCCAAAAGTTTGTCCTTTTCTGAAAATAAGTGGGGCTGTGCTAGATTTATGGACAAGTGCCAGCAGCCTGATCTCCCTCCCCCCCACACCCCAAACTTGATATGGCGCCCAACTCCTCTATACGGATTTGATTTGTCCCTCTGTTGCTCAATGACTTGCAAATCTAAACCTTTCCTCCTGAGCAAATTGCTATCTCTCAGACTATCTTACCTCACACATTGTTGTGAGGATCAAGTTAAAACTCTGCGGCCTGAGTACAAACAGGCCAAAGAATCCTGAAGATCTTGAAAAACAATTCTTTTATCTTGGAATCCAAATAGTACTGTTTGTCCTCACACAACTCTACCTTCAAATCATTCCCGTGATGAAAATCATAACATTGGGAGGAGTTATAGCCCTGTCTCTTTGCAAGTTAATAGACAATAGCCAGTGCAGCAGCTTACAAAATCAAGCTGAATGGTTTGGTGTATGTTAAGGTATATAGCAGAGGTTCAGTGAATTTTCTGCAGCCAGGGTCTTAGCTTGAAACCTACCAGTTCACAGTTAAAGGGAAGAAACCAAGGAATGGAGGAGTTAAGACAGAGTAAGGCGAGAACATATTGTACAGGGGCTTAGTAAACAATTGCCCACCGAACCAAGCTGTAGAAAACTACCTCAAATGTTTGGAGAGCAACAAAACAATATGGGCTGGAGCAGTGAATAAAACATCCTGTTTATAACATTAGACCACTGCACAAAGAACTGTTTAAAATATTGTTTTATATTAAAATATCAGAATTAGAATAGAACATCTTCAGAATATGAAAGTTCTTTTTTTAAAAAAAAGAAAAAGAAAGAAAAACTCAAAGGCAATCAGAAGTTTCTTCTGAGTGGAACCCTGCTAACCCACCCATTTCATTTGGGCAGCTCTACTCATCTAGTATACCCCCTCAATTGTTCAGGGTAGATTTTGCACAATCACTTAAAACATGTAGTGTGCTTGAATGAAACCAAAACAAAATCTACCGGACATGTAATGAGAACAAATTAATTATGTCTACATCAGGCCTACCCAAAGTCCGGCCCGGGGGCCAAATCCAGCCCGTCAGGCCATTCTGAGTGGCCCGCGGCTGGCTGGCCCGCCCCTCCCCCTCCTTCACCCACACATTCCTCTGTGGTGGCCACGGCTCCTTGTGCTTCCTTTGGTCCCCACCTTCCTTCTTTCTTCCCTCCCTTGGTCTCCACCTTCCTTCCTGCAGGTTGGGTTGCAAGGGGTCAGTGGGTGGGGCTTATGGGTCAGTGGGTGAGGCTTGCAGTGGGGTGGCAGGGTCGGAGAGCAACCGGCCCTTGACACATTCTCAGCCACCAAATCTGGCCCTCCTTACAAAAAGTTTGGGCACCCCTGGTCTACATAATTCCTCTTGTACATCATAATACTAGGAGAAATGGCAGATTTGGGTGAAATGAAATAATGATGGCAACCAATTCTCTCCTCCCTCTCTACCTGATGCAGGATTCTGGAGAATTTGAAAGCATGCTAATGACTTTGTGATATTCTGGTCGGTCACATGAAGAGTATTACCATTATGTGGGTTTTTCACTCCCCTACATGGAGCAACAAGCCTCTTTGCAACTTTTGTGTTCTTCAGCAACTATGACTACAATCATGGAATACAGCCTAAAAGGGAGAGGAAGTAACTTAAGTAATAACCTCCCTGTTTAAGAAAAATAGGCATGCTTGTTAAAAGCTTCTGAATATTTTGAGGAGGGGAAAAAAACACAAATGTTCTGACTCATCTGTAGATTTTTGGCACTTGGAATTCATAGAGATAAACAATACAAATGTTTGGGAGCCTTGGGAACCAGATTTAAACTTATATTTCAGTGGCAAAGAAATAAGGTTTCACAGCCTGACTTTCCAAGGGAGAGTTGCTGTAGTCTTTCCTTACTGTCTGGTGGCCCAAGTGCAGAACTGGGTTGCAAAAGAAGCAGAACTGCAAAAAAACCTTTACAAATCATCACACTCTTTTTATACTACATTCAGTGCCCCTCTGCCAACAGGCTAGGAACAAAAAATAGGCCACTGGGAAGCAAGAGGGCATTACTAGCATGCTCAGAGGAACCTCAAAATTTGCAGGAATAAAAAGCATTATTTTGCCTGGGAGTGGGGGAGAATGCGAGTCAACTGGAAATGGGAAATAGAGAACAAAAGAGGAATGAACTGTCCTACTTCCATCCTTCACAGTTGATGGCATCATGAAACAACACTTCCAGCAGGAATATTGGGCCAGTGAGAATACACTGCAACTAGAGATGGGCACGACCAGGAAAAATTACGTTTCGAGTTGTCGTGTGTCGGAGCCGGCCCGTTTTGGCTCGTTTCCGTTTTTCGCGAAATTTTCCAAAAATTTGTCATTTTGTTTGTAGGTTTTTTGTCTGTCGTTAGTACTGGTTTTGGGGGGGGCTCCTGGAGGCACCTCTCTGGGGTGGGTGCCTCCTCTGGCCCGCCATGAAGGGAAAGCGGGCTCCTGGAGGCACCTCTCTGGGGTGGGTGCCTCCTCTGGCTCACATAAAATGGCATGCATAGCCAATTGGATATGCATACCATTAAGTTGCAGTTGCAGCAGGCAGAGGCACCTCTCTTTCAGGTGCCTCTGTGACTCACTGCCTGCGGTGCACTTGGGCTGGGGAACGAAGTGAGAGAGGACCCCTATGGGCGCCCGCTGTGACTCACTAAGAAGGGAAGTGTACTTTCTGTAGTGCAATGCGAGTACACAGATCTGGCTTGGGGTTAGGGGTTAGCGCAAGGGCTAGGCTTAGGGTTACTGGTAAGATTAGGGTGAGTTACTGGGGTGCACCTCTGGGTGCCTCTCTGACCCACTAAGAAGGACAGTGTACTGGCGTATGGGTTAGGGTTAGGGTTAGGGTTAGGGTTCGGGCTAGGGTTAGTGGCTTTTTATGCCCAACTGGCACATCCCAGAAGTCTCAGTCAAAACCTGGCATGGGTTTTGTGGCCATGCAATTGGTGGAATGGCTCCAAAAATTTGCATGGTCCACTCCCATGGCCAGCCCATCATTGCGCAGGTGTAAAAAAATAAAAATAAAATAAAATAAAATAAAATCAATGGAGACGTTTTGTTGCAAGAAAAACCCACTGCTGCTACTGAAAAAATTCAGGCAGTTTTAAAATAGCTATTTTCGCATGTTTCTGTGGTGCTTTGGTGTGTTTTGGGACCACGCAATTTCAAAATAAATATTGTGGTTGCCCCATTTTGGATCCCCCGCCCGCAACGCATGGCATGGCGAGTTGGCGAGATGACGAGGATGCGCAGCCCAGGAGAGGAGAGGGGGGGAGGCCGGGGACCCCCCCCAGAAACCACCCTTCTGGTAGGTGCCCTCACTGAGGCAGGCATATTTTCACCTGCTTTTTTGGCCGAGAATCGTTTTTTTTAATTTTTAAAACTTTTTTTCTCTGCCGCGCCGCTTGGCGAGTTGGCGACTCGACGAGGATGCACACTTTGTGCAGCCCAGGAGGTGAGGGGGGGAGGCCGGGGACCCCCCCCAGAAACCACCCCTCTGGTAGGTGCCCTCACTGAGGCAGGCATATTTTCACCTGCTTTTTTGGCCGGGAATCGGGTTTTTTTAATTTTTAAAACTTTTTCCCTCTGCCGCGCTGCTTGGCAAGTTGGCGACTCGACGGGGATGCGCACTTTGCGCAGCCCAGGAGAGGAGGGGGGAGCCCCCCCCCAGAAACCACCCCTCTGGTAGGTGCCCTCACTGAGGCAGGCATATTTTCGCCTGCTTTTTTGGCCGGGAATCGGGTTTTTTTTTTTTAAAACTTTTTTTCTCTGCCGCACCGCTTGGCGAGTTGGCGTGGCGAGTGCGACTCGACGAGGATGCGCACTTTGCGCAGCCCAGGAGAGGAGGGGGGGAGGCTGGAGACCCCCCCCAGAAACCACCCCTCTGGTAGGTGTCCTCAGGCAGGCATATTTTCACCTGCTTTTTTGGCCGGAAATCGGGGTTTTTTATTTTTAAAACTTTTTTCCTCTGCCGCGCCGCTTGGCGAGTTGGCGACTCGATGGGGATGCGCACTTTGCGCAGCCCAGGAGAGGAGGGGGGGAGGCCGGGGCCCCCAGAAACCACCCCTCTGGTAGGTGCCCTCACTGAGGCAGGCATATTTTTGCCTGCTTTTTTGGCCGGGAATCGGTTTTTTTTTATTTTTAAAACTTTTTTTCTCTGCCGCACCGCTTGGCGAGTTGGCATGGCGAGTGCGACTCGACGAGGATGCGCACTTTGCGCAGCCCAGGAGAGGGGGGAGGCTGGAGACCCCCCCCAGAAACCACCCCTCTGGTAGGTGTCCTCAGGCAGGCATATTTTCGCCTCATTTTTGGCCGGGAATCGGGGTTTTTTATTTTTAAAACTTTTTTCCTGTGCCGCTTGGCATCGCGCGATCGCTGCGATGCCAGGAACGACAACGACAAATGAGACCCAATTTTTCTTTAGTCAGTTCGAGTTCGAGTTCTGGTGGAGTAATTGTCGTTACCGTTTCCATTATGTAACGGAAACGAGAAACGGAAACGGAAACGAGAATTTCGCCAAGTTGTGCCCATGTCTAACTGCAACATTTTATTGCACATATCAAATGTAGTACTTTAGGATAAAAGGAAAGCTGGCAGACAATGTTTTGGGCAGGATAGGGTGTGTGAGAAGGTAAGTTGTTCATGTCTCAAATTTTTGTGCCAATCTATCTATGATGACACATGCCCCTTCTTGCCTTGTTATATGGCTAGCTGCATTAGAGGAAACGCATACCCCTTTCTTTATAAACTTGCAGCAAAATAAATAATAATCATTGGCATGTTCTTGAAACCAGTCTGGGCTTGAAATGTGTACCACACCTGCTTTGCTTTTCTAAAATTTATTTTGTATTTCTCACATGGTCTTTTGTATGTCTCACAGTAAAAAGGTAAAGGTTCCCCCACACACACATGCGTGTTTGTCGTGTCTGACTCTAGAGGCAGTGCTAATCTCTGTATTCAAGACAAAGAGCCAGTGTTGTGCAAGTCCATGGCCACATGGCCAGCATGGCTGCAAGGAAACACTGTTTTACCTTCCCGCTTTTTACCGCAGTGCCTATTTATCTACTTGCATTTACATGCTTTTGAACTGCTAGGTTGGCAGGAGCTGAGGTGAACAGCAAGAGCTCACTCCGCTGTGTGGCACCCGGGATTCGAACAGCCAAGCTGCCGACCTTGCACCCAACAGTTTTCGGAGCCTTAGTCCCCTAAGCCACCACAGTCCATTTCTCACAGTAAGCAATGCCTATTCTTAACAAGATTTTGTGTTACTAATCTAAAAATAAGAAAATTTAGTTGCTGAATAACACGTATCTGAGATATCTCCAATTACTGGCGATTATACTATTCATTTCCAGGTTTTGGAGATATGGTACAAAAAACAACCAAAATAAAAAGCTTATGTTTTTTGAGGCTATGCGATAATGACAAACACTAATTCTGCATAAAATGTATTAAAGAACAATATTTCTTGTGTTCTGTTTCAATCAAAACTAGAATTTTGCTTATTTTTATAATTAGTCACATAACATTTGTGTTGTCATAAAAGAAAACATTTCCCACAGCTGTAACAGTCTACAAAATAAATTCTCATTTTAGGGCTGCAGAAAGCAGGAAGTTTATCTTGTTCCCATTAACACCTGAATTGTAATCCTATCAATATTTTTTTTAAAAAATAAGGAAATTTACCTCAGACATACTGTCCCTCGAATGTTCTGAACCAGTTTTCCAGCATGGTGCATTTAGATTATGCATTTTCTAATCCTCAGTAAGAAAGTAAGCTTTTAATGTCTTTTAAAGTCTTGACATTTATGCATCATCGTGTTATTTGAGAAAGCTCATAAGCTAAATGAGAAAGCTCATAAGCTAAACCACGCCCCATATTTACAATCATTTGTTACCATAAAAATACATAATGAAGGATTTTTTAGAAATACATTTTTGGCTGGCCTCTTTCTTTTGTTCAGCTCTTTGTTATTTTTGTGGTTGGAGAATTTCTATGTAATATTATATAGGTTCCTCTCTGTATGAAAGCCTGGGAATGTCAAAAATAAAAATAAAGAATGTATGAGCCAAGTTATTTTTCATTTTTCAAATGCAGAAAGAAAAACTTCCATGTGTTTTTCTCTCTATTAAGTAACAATATTTCATATTTTTAAAAAGGCCACAGATCAATAGAGAAAGTATCTTAATATTCCTTAATATTTTATATTAAACACATAATTCTAATATCCCGTCCCTTGTGTGTGTGTGTGTGTGTGTGTGTGTGTGTGTGTGTGTGTGTGTGTGTGTGTGTGTGTGTGTGTCATTACAGTCATGACCAACCCTTCATGACCCCATGTCCACGGAGTTTTCTTGGCAAGAATACTGGAGTGGCTTGCCAGTTCCTACTCCAGGCGCCTACAGCACCTGGTATTCCCTGGTGGTCTCCCATCCAAGTACTAACCAGGGCCGGCCCTGCTTAGCCTTAATCCTGAACTTATCAAAGTATATCACTGTCATGCTTGGTGTCGAATACATTAATTACATTTCTCGTTTTGGGACAATAGGTGCACAGGGGTGTTTTTAGAAAGTGAAATTAAATTTTCATAACCAATATATGAAATAAACGTAAGGCCATTTTTTATTTCAGCAGTACTGGAGTATATAATGTCTTTGCTAATAACTCTAACTTCAAGGGTTTTCTTTTGAATAATTACATTACTTCTAATAAACTGCTAAACCAAGTAGTGCACATTAAGTTTGCAGAATTGTAACCTAGATTCAAATTTCAAACTGGGTATTACAAAAAGTTCAACATGATCGTTAAAGATAATGAGGCACAGTAGGAGAGTAATAGTAGATGCACAGTTTAAAAAAAAGTATTGATAAAAGGCAAGGTATTCCTGCAGCGCAGAAAATTGCTTTGCTAAATTGCTTTGTAACCTAATTTAGAAATGATGTGATGCAGTCAACATTGTATTTGAACAAAGCATCTTAGAAAAACTGAGGTGCTAAGATGAAACCTACTATTTGAAAGCCACTTGGTGTTGCCTCACCATTATGGCAGATTGGGTACAGATCTATAGCACACTGGACCTGGGGAGGGGGCGAAGTCAGGACCTGCAAGAATCCTGGCTTATTGTGTACAAGCAGGGTCCTGGTACAAGCTGTTCAGCCATTCTTGCTTGTGGCAAGAGCAGCTAAACAAATTGTGCTGTCTATCTGAACTTGGGCACTGTATATTTCTCTGTTTTGTTCTTTCCCAAACAACCAAAGGGAAAAGAAAAAAAGCAAGAACAAGCCCTCGGCTGTCTTGAGAGTTTTACTCCCTGTTTAGATGTTCTACTACAAGGAGGAGACGCTGAGCAGCTGGCATCAGCAACTACTGGCTTAATGTGTTGTGTGAATTCACTCTATTTGTGCTACAAACCAAAACAAACAAACAAACAAAAACCCACCCACCCCAAAAAATAGGTAGTTTAACAGAAAACTAATTTTTAACATCTTTGTTAAAGTTTTTGAACTTTGAAGGTGCTTCTGTGAATGAAACATAAGCCACTCACAATTTGCTACAGAGTAATATTTTGGTTTGAGAGCATTTTGCAAGACAAGCAAACATTTCTTCTAAATTTTGCTTTCATCAGCAAGTAATGTCTTGCAATACAAGCACTGGAGCAGGTCACATGATCACAAGTGAGCCAATGGTGGCTCTCTCTCTCCTCCTGCTGAATTGTGGGTAAGTTCTGGAAAGTTCCATGACAGACAGCCTCCAAAACAGAGAGAGGAGAGAGGAATGGAGACCCCCTTGCACCAGCCAGGAAGGTTTTCAAAGGGGGTTACAGCTTACGGTTTTATTTTTCTTTATATTTATATTTTTCTTTAATTCGTTTTCAACCAGCTAGTCAAGTGTGTATATGGCTACAAATTGCACTTTATTATTGTCATATTAAAACACAGTAATATACAGTTGTTAATCCCAAGCAGAGCAGATTCTGCAGCATGGTACCTAAACCATGGTGTGGATGTGGAGTTCTAGACAACTTCTTTTGTGAGTTTTAGCATTTTGTGTGTTCAGTATGTGGTTTATGGAATCCCACAACGAATCATCTGAGTTTCCATTATTTTTATGGGGAAATTTGATGTAAGAGTGTTTTGATTTACAAGTTGGTTTGCAGAACAAATTATGCTTGTAAACCAAGGTATTGTCGTAGTTAGTTCTGTACAAAAGAAGATGAAGCATCTGTAATTTGTCATCTTGTGACAATCTATTTTAGAACAATTATATTCTAAAGTGGGATAGAGAAAGATTTACCCACTGCTGCTTTCTTCTAATTTTCTGCTCCAGATTCTTTCCAAATTTTTTTTTAATAAACCATAGGGCATTATTACATGTAACACTGTCTTTGACTCAACAAATGCACCGAATAAAAGGAAGGTTATGATTGCATTTCAGTTGACATGAAGTCTGTTTTTATGGAGAAACAAAAGTGTAAAATACAGTAAAATGCACAATTAAATGATCAAAACATTCCTGGTGGAAATAGAGTAAACAATAATTTAATTGTGAGTACCCTTCCCATTTAAAATGACGTTTTCTTAAATGAACAATTATTTTAAGTCTTTGGAATTCTCTTGAAATTAGAGCACATTTGCAATCTCATATCATAGTGGCACCTGTCTGTGATATTATATAAGCATTATATCATGCCATTCAAGTATTAAAAGTCAAAGAACTATTATTAGGCATCTTTCTGGAATCTTGAAGACAGTGCCAATAATTTTATAAGCAAAGCAGCAATGTAATTAAGCTTTTATAGAAGCTCTCCAAAATCCAGGCTTACTACTGTGAGCAAACACAGTCAATGACTCACTTCAGGCATTCTGTTCCTCATCCTCTAAACTTGTGAGTGTAAACCTTGGTTTGGGGGATTGTAGCCATTCCGAGTTGTGAGCACAATGGCTGGGGCCAACCAGCACCAGAAGACATATGAAAGGCACTTCATGGCCTTTCAAGGATGGTTTGGAAGGCTGAAACCACCAATTGCGATCAAATTAACATCTCCTGTAACATTGGAACCAAGCTTATTTTGGGAGCGTCTGCCAACATTAATGTGTGTGTCCAGACTCTAAAAAGTAACATTGTGCATTGTGGATGAACAGGGTAGCAGGTTTAAATCAACAGAATTATGACTCAGTAACAGCAAAATGAATTACTGAGAGCACCTTGAATTAAAAAGTTGTGCTGAATTGTGTTTTTTCTTTCTTTCTAAGACAATCAGCTAAACCATCTTTCTTAGCTAAACATTCATCGATAGTGAGCTATGCTCACAGAACATTGTTATACAGTATTATATTTAAAGGAATCTTAATGCATTTAAACATCAAACGTTATTCATTGGAAGGAATATCTTACATGCTTTGTTTTTCTTTGAGCTTTTAGGTTGTGATTCAGAATACCATGAGCGAAACAAGAACCTACTAAACTCAAGACAACTTTGTTAGTCTGTGCCAGTATTACAGGTAAAAACAAAATAAAAGGTTTTTAAAAATAGAAATAAAAGAACAAATAAAAACTAAAAAGTAAAAACATGGGGGCACCTTAAGGATTGACAGTTATATTTTTAATGTCAGGTTTAATGGGACATAAGAGAAGGAGATATAACATGGCCAATAATTATACATTGCCTCAAAATATAAAGATCAAAAAACAGAAATTGTGGCTGGTTGGCTGGCAAGAAAGTCAGTGATTGATTATCATAGGGACAATAGTGTTTTGATATGGAGGTATTTCACTGAAGCTTGTGCTGCAAAAGATGTGATAACCTATGTTATAAAATAACAATGGTAGAATAGCATGAATGTTAATTAGACTGGATTTTTACAGATGCTAAGGAGCCTGTATAGGAAGTTTTGTAATCAATGGAAGTTGGATGAGAATTACCCCAGGCAATGGATGACCATAAGGGCAGAGTACAGACACTATTTTAATTTTGAAATTTCTAAGGAGGTTCTTTTAAATAGGGGAGTATTTGGGATATACAGTACAGTTTTAGATAGTTTAGATAGTTTAGATGTTTAGATAGTCTTTATTGTGCCCCTCATGTTTGTCTTTTTGTTCGTTTTTTATTTACTTTTTACTTTTACTTTGTTTTTGTCTATAAAGAAAGGCAGACAACCATTAACTGTGCCTTCCACAGCCGGTAACAGAAATACATATATTGGTTAACAATATAATTATTTAAAAACTTGCAATTGCACCCATCTAAAAAGCATATTTTCTTTAGATTTAAAAGATGAAATAGATTAGTAAAAAGACCACAAGATAATAAGCTTACCAGTAAAATTGGTTTTCTTCTGTAAGATCAGAAGTCCTGATACTTCTAAAAGCATAGAAATATCACATAGTGCACTTGTTTGAACGAGCCATTGGGTAACAGCTGCTCAGTCTGAAATTGCAAACTGTCAAAATGCCCAAGTCGCACGCTTTGTGTAAGCCACAAAGAAGACATGCAGAAAGGTCAGGTTACGCACTTCCCAAATAAAAACTGCTATGCTACAACTCAGATGAGATAATATTTTTTTTAAATTAAGGACTGCCAGACTTAGTAGCAGTACAATCTACAAACAATTTGGTTTGAAACATTTGTAATTTATTTGATTGACACTGCAAGCCAATATCTGTCCACTCTTAAGTTTGTTGAGTTCAATAGAGCTTACTTATAGGTAAGTGTCTAAACAGCAGAAGACTCTGTGATAAGAAAAAGACAAGTTCTTTTATGATGCATGAGCACACTATGGACTGTGGACTTAAAATGAATTCTTTAAATGAAAACCCCAAATGCCTGGACATTTACGTTTAATGATCACATATTTTTATTTTTAATATATTGCACTATTTGACTCTCTCACTGACAGTATGACTACACAGTGGAGAAAATGTGAGTGGATATGCTGTGAAGACACAGGTTGTTAGTTTTCCTCAGGTTAATTCACTTTAGCTCATCATGCAGAAGTAAATGGAAAAAGAGGAAAGAATTGGCACACAAAAGCTTGGTCTGCGTTTTGTGAAGGTAGCTCTGCTCTAACCTTCCAGAAAATGCAAGAAGCACTGTTAGAGCAAAGCTCCATTAGCAAGCTGGAAACAAGGCTGACTGATAACGTCTCCTCTCTGATGTCTCAGTTAAGTCTTTGCTTTTCACCCTCCCTGATGTCCCAGCTATCCTGGCACTAGATAAGCAAGTCTTTAAATACAAGGAAGGAGGGGGGGAAGTAATAGAAGAGGAAGAGAAGTGGAAAGTAGACCCAAACATCAGGTTTATGGATAAGAGGATTCAAATGGTAGCCAGTTTCCCCACTGTCCTGCCTCTCTCATCACTGCTATAGTTGGGTACAGTAACTTCATATACAATGGCTACAAAACTCTCCCATTGGTTCAAGCAATAGCACCATCTGAACTGATATGAATGTGTTTGTTTCCAAAAAAAAAAAAAAAAAAAAAAAACCAGAAGCCCCAGAGGCTGAGGAAGAAGATACGGATTAGGGGAGAAAAACTCTGTCCTGATTTGCATGGATTTGTACATCTAAATCCAATGTACTGGACACCTAAAATTTTTACTACTGTTTCAAATATATACTATTCAAAAATAGAGTTGAAAACAAACATAAACGTCAAAGCTTTTCATACTATAAATGGCTGACCGGATTACTAGAAAGTGGAAGTATACTAATCACTTCCTATGATAACAAATTTAGGAAACAGCACACGGCAAAAAATATTAATATACTATACCGCCTCAGTTATTTCATATGCTTGACAAATACACATAAGAAAATACATTACATAAATACAATCCACTCACTACAATTATCATGAAGAAAGAAACTCTGAGTTAAAGGAGAAAATGAAAGGGCAGGGAAAGAACACTATCATGACAATGCATTCTGCTAAATTGTATCTGCAAATCTTGCACTTATTCACTGCAAAAGGTGTCAAAAGAAGGACAATTTGCAGCCAATTTTTTAAAGATTAGGTTGCTCAACCAAATTCTTGGTTTTCACCTACCCCAAGATTACAAAATAATGACTATGCTAAAATTCAAATTTTTGTCACTTTACAAGTCAAATATAGTAGATTCGTTCTTTTTAAATGTATTATAACCTCTGACTTTGATGCAACAAAATGTAGCATTTATGTCTCCTTCAAATCAGGATTGATTACTAATTAATTTATCTATGACTGATAAGTCTGAATGATTAAGCAGGGATACTCCATAATCTTTGGGCATCCTCAAATAAAGGCAATAATTTCCAGATTCAGGAAGTAATCCACTGGAAATAAATTTGTTAATCCTAAATCATAAACAGTTTTATCAATTATGTTAAAAGTCATTATTTAAACCTTTAAACAACATTATAAATGGGCTGACAATAATTAGCATTCCATCCCTAGTACACACATTACTGTACATGAAAATGTTTTTTTTTTAAACAGCAAGATGTCAGTGACGATGACTCTAATGCATGAAATAATGACAGCCATTTTGATTTAAAAGTTAACTTGGCAATGGTGGTAATTTGTGTAATTTTTATACTTGTTTTAACAATTCAAAAATCCAAAGAAATGGCAAAATCTGTACTAAAAAGAGAAGTTCTTTTCAAGTTTATAAACACTGGATTCATAAACTGAATGGGAATGAATTTCCTCATCATCATTCAACTAAATAAATAAATAAATAAACTTCAAACATGAATTCAGAGAAGTTATAGGGAAGTGGTGAGTAGAGTGTTAAGTTTCCTCTTCTCCTTGGCATTTTTCTACATCTTAGTTCTTTCCAAGCTGATTTTTAAAGGAGAAACTAAGGTGAAGGTTTAAGAAAAATTAGCGGACTGAACAACGTACCTTAGTAATCTGCAACTTCCCCAAAACAAATAGTGAAGAGACGTGGCTTATAGACAGCATTTTGCATTATCAGTGTAGTCAACCATGTACAACTCAATCATTAAAATATAACCATGCTTATTCACTACTGTTTCCTGTTAACAATCTGTGCTCTAAAAGTAGACAGTGTGTTTACTTGTACGCTGTTTTTACAAATGTTCTGTCAAAAGACCCATTAACTTTCAGGAACAAACTATTTTCAGCATTTGATACCAAGGCGGAGAATGTATTTTGAATGTATCCAAAACAGTTAACAACTTTTATTGTACTTTAAGTCTTGCCTTATTAATGCCTACTTCATCACAAAACTTGACCCTGCTACTTTATCTAATATAAGCATAATGAAACCATAATTATCTGTACATAGTATTTTACCGACATCATAATCTCAAGTGTTTTACAACCCCTGAAAGCAAAATATTTTAGATACTACCTGAAAATGTATACAGGCACACTAGCATCTGAATTGTTTTAAGATACTATAGTGGTATGACCTATTTGGAAACAGGGATAGTTCATCCATCAGCAGATACAGAGATTAGATTTAGCCCTTTGAAAAGGGCTATATATTTGGAAGTCATTATAAGACAATCTGGTCAAGCTAATCATCTTCATTATCTTAGAACTGAAGAGCTCAGGGATCATTGAGTCCAGCCCCTGTCAAGGAGGCGCAGTGGGGAATCAAACTCCCAAACTCTGGCTCTGTAGCCAGAGACCTAAACCACTTAACTATCCAGCTGCACCAGCAATTGTAATCCAGCCCATCAGTAGATGTCAACATTTTCCCACTCAGTACCATCTCCACATATCCCATTGCCAGGCAGTTGGCTGTGAGGGGACATATCTCCCCCTCTTGTAACAGGAAGGAGGGATCAGGAAGAGACACGTTGGTCTATCTGCACCTGTTGTTGGGTTTGATACACTATCTTAGGTCCAACTTCAGATATGGGATTTAAATAATCAGTCATGTTGGAGCTAGAGTTAAACCCATCTCTTGTGCCCCAACTCTTTATTTACTGATTTGGGAGAATTGATACTGTGAGCTCCCTTGGGCACACCAGTAAAGTCCTGAAATACAAATTTAAAGACATTTAATATGCACAAATGCTTTTAAAATATTCAGTATTGGTCTCAGTTCTAAAAATCTGGAAAGAGTAATATTCAATTTGTTAGTGCTAATTATGAGTAATGGCTGAGGTCCTACTATTCCCCTACACTAGTATAACCAGCCAACAATGATTCAGCTTTGTTTGCTTACCTTTTAGCATGGTCCTTCCAGTTGATCCTCCTAAAATATTTAATGTACCACTTCTTGCTCCCAGTGATGTAGTTGCTTCTAATAAAGCACCACCGATGAACTCTGAAAGAGAAGTCCTGCATAAAGTAGCACGGTATTCAGGGGCTCGCTGAGTCCATGGTTTTATGGAAGAACCTTCTCCTTTGCACCAACAATCTGTACAGTGGTACAGAGTTAGAGGTTCCCTCACAGGACGAGGAAAATAATCCAAAGTACCTCCTGCTCCTTTTGCTGAGTTTAAGATCTGTCAAGAAGAAAAGAAAACACTTTTGAGGGTTTAAGATGAACTAAATGTTGAGGGGTTTTGTTTGTTTTGTCAAAGATAGTACAGAAAAACGTGATTTTTAAAATGCAGTTCTTAAGAAAGACACTGAGATATTCCTTGAATCCTGAGCTGATTTGAGTAAGGCTCTCAAGCACGAGACAGAAACCCAAACACTGCTGGCAGAACAAGAGCTCAATAACGCATTGACCACTGTTGGCCACCCAAAGGCGAGTTTCAAGGAAGGTATGAAAGAAGATAGGGCACCACATAGGCATTTGAGAGTTCCAGATTAAGGAAACTGCAATAGAGGGAGTAGGCAGAGCAGATTCAGGATCTCACAGAGGAAACCACTGAGAGGTATAGGGTGGTAGAATTCCTGGAATTAAAGTAACAGAGGTCAAGGATAGAGGAAAAACAAACAGATATGACAATCCAAAGACAAAAAAAATTCTAAAATCCCTCACTGCTTTGAATAGAAGGGTTCTACGACAGATGAACCCTATCTCAACTCTTGATCCCAGCTACATCAGGGATGAAGAAGCAGTGTTGCCCATGGGCTGCACGAAACCCCCAATGTTATTCAGCCCCCCCCCCAAATTTCATTTTTTCTCTTTCTGGAAGCCCCCAAGAGGTGCATATTTGCTATTCAATGGATATGGGGCAGAGATATAAAATTTCTGGAAATTTTGAAACTCGTAAGAAAACCAGTCCCCCCCCCAGGTTTTTTCGGGGTGGTGGTGGTGGTGGTGAAATTTTCAGAAAAATTGAAAAAAAGCTACATTAGCACTCCCCACCACCTTTTACATCTTGAAAGCCATTCTGTTACTTGAGGAACATAAAATATGACTATGGACAATTTGACTTGGCCTAAAATGATCACAACTAGCATATTAAAATCTTGTTCATTCAAATAATTATTACAAACAGAATTTACTTTTTAAATAATATTTATTTGTAATTGTAACAAATGGAGTAACAAACTCCGGAATTTTTACTAGTTTGTGGGGAACAAAAAAACCCTCTACAAAACAATGTTTAAAAATCAAGAATTAAAAATTCATAATTCCTCTTCACAGTATTAAATAAAAATACAATAAAAACCTCATTCTGGTAAAAAGAATTGAAGATGGGGGGAATAGAAGAAAGTGGGAGGTGGTTATTTCAAGTCCTTCCTCGAGCCGAGGTGAACTTGCCTCCGTGTTGAAATCGGTTTTCAACACAGATCGAGAAGTGGATTGAAAAGATTCCCGAGCTCCAGGATGGGAATCTCTCACCCCGCTTGGAGCGCAGTTCAGGGGGCGTGGTCGGGGTGAACTCGGATTGACCTCACAAGGACGTGAGGTTCCGTTCCTTCAAAGTCGGATTGACCCCACAAGGACGTGACGTTACATTCCTTCGAACTCGGATTGACCCCACAAGGACGTGAGGTCATGATACTCATTAACCTACTAAAATTAAGCCTATTACATACCTGAAACCCTAGGGACCCAATTGCACCCAGTGTAGTTCATGGGTGAACGAATAAATAGATAGACACAACTACCCCTGGTTCTTGGAAGGCCACTCTTGCTCCTGTAAACACACACTAAATACTTCTAATATATTTTAAAACTCAAAATAATAAGTGTAAACATATTGGCAGCCATAACAGGGTTTTCAACATAGGTGAGATATTCAAGGAAAGGTTCACCATCACCAATATCAGTGAGCTTCCATGGCCTAGGTCTTCTGAGTCCTAGTAGTCCAACATTCTGTCCACTACATGACACTGACTTGTATAAAGGAGTTTTTGATTGTAAGTTGCCCAGAGACCTTTGGGTAGTGGGCGGCATGTGTGTGTGTGTTGTCCTGGTTAGCAAATATATAATTTGTTTTGATACAGAAGTTGCTAGTGCTTTTGGCCTTTTTGGACAACTATCTGAACTAATGCATTTTGAAAACCATTTATCCATGGAGAAAGTAGCATTCTTTTGCAGATGCAGGTAGCTCCTTCCAAGTACTTGCTATCTTTTACCTGGAGCAAGAGCGCTAAATATGTTCTGGTGCAGCAGGCTGAAACTGACCTTTGGGAGATGCGCTCTGCCAGATACCCAGGTCCCAAGCCATGGAGGGTTTTATAAACCAAAACCAAGACATTGAACCTTATTCAGGAGGCAACGGGTAACCAGTGTAGGCAGACAAGAATTGCAGTGATGCAGTCGAAACGACCCGCACCAACCACCAATCTGGCTGCCACATTCTGCACCTGCTACAATTGCTGGACAAGGGTCAAGGGCATTATATAGTCTCTTCATTTTATCATACTCAACAATGTTAAAAAAAGAATTCAATCAATAGCTTTAAAATTTATTTCCAGAATGAATACATTCTTAAAAGAAAGCACAGTTGAACAATAAAGTCTTCATCATAAAAGATAAAACAGCAAATATAATTGCATGGGAACTAAACTAAAAAGAAAATTAGCACAATCTAAAAAAAAGCCCAGCCAAATAAAAATGATATGTTATCAGAGTTGAGACAGCAGGAACCCATTCCAAGACTGGGATCTTCTACCCAAAAGGCTCAAATTTCATTCACCATGCTGTTCATTTTCCTGAGGCAGTGGAACAGAGAAGAAGGTCACAAGAGGAGCTTTTAATATCTGGGTGGCACCATGGGAAGAAGGAAGGTGATGAAATATTTTGGGTGTTTCCATTCTAAGATTTGATTCTGCAATCATCCTAGTTTCTTCCCAGAAATTTATGGCGCATTCAGGCAATAATTTCCAATTTTTATTTTCCCCACAAAATCTGCTATCTAAATCTTCTACTACGAAAAACTCTGGGAAGGACGAAACAATTAAATAAGTGGCAGAACAAGAACCCTACACTTGGAAGCACCCTCAAGTTCTCAAGTTAAAACTACCGTTCTCCATTATGCACACCGAGTTGTGCTGTTTTAAACAGGTGTTGTACATTAATAAGTTTTAAAATAATAATAATAATAATAATAATAATAATAATAATAATAATAATAATAATAATAATAATAATAATAATAATAATACAGTACTTGTATTCTCTAGCTCAGTGGCTTTGGTCTCTGGCTGCAGAGCCAGATGTTGGGGACTTCAGTTCCCTACTGTGCCTCCTTGAGAACAGTTGGACTTGATGATCCATAGGAAGAGTCAATCAAAATTGTAAAAACATTGACTAGTAATATGCAACAGATACAAGTTATTATTATTATTATTATTATTATTATTATTATTATTATTACTACTACTACTACTACTACTACTACTACTACTACTACTACTACTACTACTACTACTACAGTGGTACCTTGTATAAAGGAATTAATTCGTTCCAAATGAAATTCTGTTAAGCAAGTTTTCCTTCATACAAATTTCCCTCAGGAATAAACTGAAAACAGAGTAATCACGACCATTTTTATGTTGTACAGATTCGCCCCATAGGCGATTCTGTTATGCAAATTTCCCCTATATTCAGAATTTTTTATGTTGTACAGATTTTATGTTATACAAACTGTTTGTTATATGAGGGTCCACTGTACCTTACTTCTTGCCCCCCCAATATACTTTGAAAAATATTAGGATAGTAAAAAAAGTACTAATTATTGTGGCTATTTTCCAAAATACTTTAATATTTTGCAGCCTATGAAAATATTTGTTGCTTATTCAACAGGATTCAAGTTTTTCTTAACTACCACTGTAAATAAAATCTCTGTTTGCAGAAAGAGGAGACAGTGGCTTTTCGTGAAGATGACTTAAAAAACAACAGTGCTGATTTGTTTTAGACGAAAGCAAGCGTCAGGACAATTAACTGTCTCGCCAACTGTCTTCTGAGAAAGTCTTCTACACCTACTGTTTCCAATCACTGTCTGGTTTTCTGCCTTAAATGTGGAATCAGTTCAATTCAATCCAGAGGTATTTGCAGAGAGGTAGGTAGGTGGAACCACCCAGAGTTGTGCTGTGACACTAACAGGTGGTGTATATTAAACTGTAATAATAAATTTAAAAAATGATAAATGTGGCCCGTGTTACTGTGGAATCTGACATCCCCAAGAAGTCTTCTGCTTAGCACTTTGCTTTTTCTATTTCATTTACCGTATACACCCCTCCCCCAACATTTACACTTGGCCAGGCACACACTTTAAGTAAAGTTGACTTCACCATTCCTTATCCTTAGCTGTTTCTTCAAAATAGGTCTTCTTTATTCAACAATTATATGAAGGACCGACTCTATCTGTGCTTCACTCTAACTGCAATATATCCACACTGAAACCAAAGAGACCGCTGTGTGACCTGTTAACTACTTCAGAATAAATATGAAAGCATACAAAAGGCCATGATGACATTTGCCACAGATATTATACTACAAATACAAGGTTGGGGGAGGGATGGTAAAACATTTGTTGCCTGTAACTAAGCCTTTCTTGGTTCGGAATAAAAACAACCATGATGCCACCATTTCTTGTTGGGAAAATTTAAGGCCACAGCTTTATTGATTACACCAAGCAGTACTCTGAGTCACTGGGTCGGATTCCAATGCATCACAGAGCCTGCCTGCTCCTTGATGCTTCCGCGTTCCTCACAATCCAATAGGGGGATCCCGCAGGCTGTTCAAAGTTGGACCGCCCTATGGTAGATCATAAGGTGAATATGAGCCAACAGTGTGATGTGGCTACCAAAAAGTCAAATGCCATGTTAGTCTGTATTAACAGACGTATAATTACCAAATCCCAGGAGGTGCTTGCCCCCTCTATTTAGCACTGATTAGGCCTCAATCTGAGTACTGTGTCCAGTTCTGGACACTGCACTTCAAGAATGATGCTGACAAGGATGATCAAGGGGCTGGAAACCAAGCCCTATGAGGAAGGACTGAAGGAATCGGACATATTTAGCCTGGAGAAAAGAAGACTGAGGGTGATACGATAAATAGTATTTAAAGGGCTGTCATACAGAGGAGGGCAGGGTCTGTTCTCAATCATTCCCGAGTGCAGGATGAGCAACAATGGGTTCAAGTTAAGAGAGACCAGCTTTTGGCTGAATATCAGGAAAACCTTCCTAACTAATAGAGCAGTAGGGCAATGGACTCAATTACCCCAAGAGGTGGTGTGAGTGCTCCACTGGAGACATTCAAGAGAAATTTGGACAACCAACTGACAAGGATCCTTTGATTTGTATTCCTGCGTGGACTGGAGAATTGGACTTGATGGTCTTAGAGGCCTCTTCCAACTTCACTATTCTATGATTTTATGATTCAGTCTTCTGGGTTTCTGAGGCTGGGGGGAAAGCCACTGGCCCCTGACAGCTTGCCCACCCTGCCAAAGGGTAAAAATAGGTTAGAAAGTATTGGTGTAGGTTTAGAAAGCCAGAAGTATTGTTGAAAAGAGAAAAGTAGTACGAACTGTTGTTTTTGACTATTTTTGGAAGGCAAGGCAAGGGACTCCTATCAGGGTACGAAGCATGCAGTTAGGATGCATTTAACTTAACCAGAATTCTGCTGTTCCCCAGGAACTTTTTCTGGTGAAAAGGTATTTTAAAGTTTAAGATATGTGAAATAAGTCTTTCACACCTACGTTTTGAACAACATCACTGCAAATCTATTGGTAAAACAAGTACTCAAGTAATAACCATCAATGTTGCATGGTGACTTCTCAAAAAAGCACATACTCATACAATGTGCATGCCATTCTTGGCTGTGCAAACTAGCTCAATTGTAAAAGGTAAACAATCATAAATATCTAACGAAAGAATAAGACTTAATATATCTAGTCTGCAGCTCAATATAAACAGTATATAACTCAAGAAGGTGCTGCAAATTAGCCTTCAAATGCGTTAACATGCGCACACAAATAACTTGGAATAAAACCAATAATGTCACAATTGCACTATGGGGTTTTGTGTTCTGTCTCCACTGTAATGGTGGTGGAAAATAAAAAGAATGTCTCTGAGAGTGAAATTAATTAAGATACCTTATTTCAAATGTATACTATATACCGTATATACTCAAGTATAAACCGAGTTTTTCAGCCCTTGTTTTTGGCTGAAAAAAACCGCCGTCAACTTATCCGAGTCAGTACATTTTGGGGAGTAAAATTAGGTGCTCCAACGGCTTGGGGAGGATGGCAGAGGGCAAGTCCTGATCAGGCGAGTGATAGCAGTGCCTCCACTTCCCATATGATTCCAATGAAAAGGTTTTGGGGCACCCCCTTTGGAGCTTCATAACTCAGATCCCTTAACCCCAAATGTTTCCAAATATCAGGGGATTCCCTAAAATTGCTTTCTGAAGGAACCCCTGCTACTTTGGTGCCATCAAGGTAAGTAATTTTTGAGTGTATGCTTTTTTAAATATGCACTCAAAAACTATTTTTAAAAATGTGCAATCAAAATTGGGAATCCAAAGTAGCAGGGGTACCTTCAGAAAGCAATTTTAGGGAATCCCCTGAAATTTGGAAACATTTGGGGTAAGGGGGGTGAGTTATGAAGTTACAAAGTGCCCCTAGGAAAAAACTTTCTACTCTGAAGGTGATTGGGCGGGAGATAAGGCTGCTGCTGTTTCCTATATCATTCCAATGAAAAGGTTTTTTTTCCCTAGGGGCATCCCCTTTGGAGCTTCATAACTCAGTTCCATTATCCCCACATGTTTCCAAATTTCAGGGGTTCCATAAAATAGCTTTTTAAGGTACCCCTGCTACTTTGGTGCCCCAAAAGTAAGTCATTTTGAGTGCATGTTTTTAAAAAATACACACTCAAAATTATTTTAAAAATATGCTACCAAACTTTACTTGCCCTGGGACACCAAAGTAGCAGGGGTACCTTCCCAAAGCAATTTCAGGGAACCCCCTGAAATCTGGAAAGATTTAGGGGTAAGGAGACATAGTTATGAAGCTCTAAAGGGGCTGGGGGTAGTATTGGCAACTGTGCAAGGACTGTGGAAGCAATCAGAGAGTTTACTCTATGGTATTCACTCCCTAACTGCCTCCACACTCCCAGCATATGTTGCCAATTGCTACCCCCAGCCCCTTTAGAGCTTGGCTGGTATACCGTATATACTTGAGTATTTAAAAATGTCCTTTGCTTATACTCGTGTCAATAAGTTTCCCCATATTTGGGGGGTAAAATTAGGCCCTTGGCTTATACTCAGGTTGGCTTATACTCGAGTATATACGGGTAGCTTCCCTGAGCTGTCAAAAGTGTTACATATAGAGGGGTTAGTTATAATGGCTCCAGCATGAACATTGGTTTGGAGAGAAGTAGTCTCGCTCTCTCAGAACATATAGAGAAAATAATAAAATTAATATTCATGACACAGGAAAGAAGAATGTGAGGATGTAATCTTCTATATGTTGCCATCAAACATTAAAAGAACAAGAAACAATTCCAATTGAAAACAACGGAATGAAACATAAGGAAACTCCACTGAGACTCACAATATGTGCACAAATATACACAAGAAACATATATTTATGTACAGCTGACAAATGATTTGCAAGAGTGCCATCCTACTATAAAGACAGAGCTCTTGTCCAATGTTTGCAGTAACCTGTCTGGGGGGGATGCTGGGGAGAGAGAAAATCCATTGTTATCTTTTGGTCCACCACCTAGCATCCTAGATCTAGAAACCCTTCCTGTTGAAAGTTACATATGACCGGAGCAGACCCCACTGCTGAAGGAGTAGTGGGAGCCCTTTTCCCATACAAAAACAAAACTATGACATATTCCAGAAGCTGAAAGTGACAGAATAACTCCAGGAACCAGATGACTATATATGTGGTTTTATTTATGTATCCAGCCTCTCTACTAAAAAATAGTACTTGTTTCCAAAATATCAACATTCAAACTCCAGAAGTACAATTTAAACATAAAAACAGATAAAACACAGAACTACAATGCCTAACATGCAAATGAAAATGTAAGCAGCAAATTGTTACTGAGCACCAACTTGTCACTATAATTTGTGCAACAGGGTAGATCTGCAATATGATTCTGGGCCTTAGCGTATTTTTAAAGTGTATTTGTGTGGCGGAGGAGGGAAACAATGAATAACAGTTAAATCCTATGTCAACTCTAGTAATAACAAGGAACAAACATTAATGATGGGGAAATGGGTAAAACTTATCACAATATTTGCATTAATCTTTACTACTGATAATATAATTCTAGATAATGATACAGTGCTACATTAAATAATCTCATTGAAGTGGTTTCCTCTCATTAAAAGCCAATCATTTCCAAGTAATACTGTACTACAGAGAGAATCTGATTTTTAAATCTGTAAGATTAGTATTTCCACACCCTTCTTAAATCAGCAAATGTCTCTAAACCTCAGCTTCTAGATTTAAAACTCTGATTTATAATAATGTTTGCATTATTATAATGCTTGTATAATGGCCAACTTTACAAATGAAGATAAACAGTTTGTGCTGTTTGTTTCAGTTGTGAACAGATAGAATCTCTGTGAGTTTCAACTAGGACCCAAAATGTCTTGGCTGAGTGCGTGCTCAGATTTGCTCTTCCCTCATGTTCATTTTGCAAGCAATGCAAAAGTGTACTGACCTAGCAGCGAGGTTAGACCAAAACAAGGGCGCCTAACTCTATGCTGCGTTTTTAATTATATGTTTATGATTATCTTGTTGTCTGTCTTACATTTTATAGTTGTGTATTTGCTGACCTGTTTCAGCTCTGTAAGCCGCCCAGAGTTCCCGTGGGAAGATGGGCGGGGTACAAATTCAAAAATAAATAAATAAATAAATAAATAAGGAGCAAAGTCATAGTCCCATAGCCCTTGAGGCTATTATTCAGTCGTAGAATCATAGAGTTGGAAGAGACCTCAAGGGCCATTCAGTCCAACCCCCTGCCATGCAGGAACCCCCATCACAGTATTTTCAACAGATGGCCATCTAGACTCTGTTTAAAAACTTCCAAAGAAGGAGACTCCACCATCCTCTGTGGCAGCATGTTCCACTGCTGAACAGCTCTAACCATCAGGAAGTTCTTCCAAATGTTCAAATGGAATCTCTTTTCCTGTAGTTGAAATCACTGAAGCCATGGAAAACAAACCCGTTCCCTCTTCAATGTGACATCCTTTCAAATGCAGTGGTACCCTGACTTAAGAGCAGCTCAACTTAAGAGCAATTCGACTTAAGAGCGGAAAACTGTTGGTGTTTTAACTGCCGCCTCAAAAATTTTAGATATGGTCTGCTTGACTTACAAATATTTGTTTTCATTTTTTCATTTTTTAACTTAATTTTTAAAATTTTTAGATAGCTACCCCGACTTAAGAGCACACATTAGAAACAGATTAAATCCGTAAATTGATGTACCACTGCATTTGAACATAGCTATCATATCCCCTCTCAGCCTTCTTTTTGAAAGGCTAAACATTCCCAGCTACTTAAGCTGTTCCTCGTAAGATATTTCTTCCAGACCTTCAAACATCCTGGTCGCTCTCCTCTGTACCCACTCCAGGTTGTCAACATCCTTTTTAAATTGAGGTGCACAGAACTGAACACAGTACTCCAGGTAGGGTCTGACCACAGCAGAATAGAGTGGTACCATCACTTCCCTTGATCTAGACACTATGCTTCTGTTGATGCAACCAAGAATCGCATTGGCTTTCCTGGCCGCCACATCACATTGCTGACTCATGTTCAGTTTGTGGTCCACCAAGACTCCCAGATCCTTTTCACAGGTACTATTTTCAAGCCAGGTATCTCCCATCCTATATCTGTGCAATTTATTCTTTTTACCTAGATGCAGCACCCTATATTTCCCTCTGTTGAAACTTATTCCATTAGCTTTGGCTCAGCACTCTAATCTGTCAAGGTCATTTTGGATTTTCATCCTATCCTCTAGGGAATTAGCAACCCCTCCCATCATCTGCAAATTTAATTAGCATACTCTGTATTCCTTACTCCAAGTCATTAATAAAGATATTGAACAGGACTGGACCCAGAACAGAACTCTGGGGCACCCCACTGGTCACATCTCTCCAAGCTGAAGAGAGGCCATTTATGATCACCCTTTGGGTGTGATCAGTCAACCAATTACAAATCCACCTAACAGTAGCACTATCTATTTCACTTTTACTAACTTGTTTGTTTGAATACCATGGAGAACTTTATTGAAGTCCAGATAAGCAATATCCACAGCATTCCCCTCATCCACCAGGCCTGTAATTTTTATCAAAGAAAGAGATCAAATTAGTCTGGAATGATGTTTTTAAGAAACCCATGTTGACTTCTTATAATGACAGCATTGTTTGTTAGATAATTATACATTGCCTGTTTAATAATCTGCTCTAGGATTTTTCCAGGAATTGAAGTCAAGCTAACTGGGTGGTAACTATTTGGGTCCTCTTTTTTTCCCCTTTTTGAAGATGGGGACATCATTAGCCCTCCTCCAATCAATCGGGACTTCCCTGTTTTCCAGAACTTCTCAAAGATTATTTGCAATGGTTCTGAAATTACATATGCCAGTTCTTTTAATATCCTTGGGTGTAATTCATCTGGCTCAGGAGACTTAAATTCATTTAATGTTTCCAGGTGTTTCTGTACTACCTCTCTACCTATTCTATGTTGCAATTCCCATCCCACCTCATCTACTCTTTGTCCAAGCGGATTTCTTTCTTCCTTTTTGTGCTTGTTTTTTTATATTGTTAGCTGAGTTGAAAGTTCTTTAGTAAACCATTGTGGTTTCTTTAGACCTCTCCCATTTTTTCTTGTTGGAACAGTTTTAGATTGTGCCTTTAATATCTCGCTTTTAAGGAACTCCCATTGGTCTTGGACTCCCTTCTCTTTCAGTGTTTCAGTCCATGGAATCACAGCCAATAACTCCCTAACTTTAAAAAATTGGCTTTCTTCAAGTCTAGGATTCTTGTCTGACTATGCTTAGCTTCATCTTCCAACTGTATAACAAATTCCAAGAGGGCATGGTCACTTTTACCTAAAGATCCCACCACTTCAACACCATTTATAAGGTTCTCCATATTGGTTAAGACCAGATCTAAAATGGTTGTGCCTCTTGTTGCCTTCTCTACCTTCTGGACCACAATATTTTCTGCAAGGGCAGTAAGGAATTTGTTAGACATTGCATTCTTAGCTGAATTGGACTGCCACCATATATCAGGATAGTTAAAATCTCTCATTAGTAGTACATCTCTCCCTTTTGACTGTGTGTCCATCTGCTCACAGAAGGCATCATCCCACTCCTCCGGCTGGCTTGGGGATCTATAATATACCCCCACAGTGAGATCCCTCCCAGTTTTCTCACCACTGTTTTTCACCCAAATACTCTCAACATGCTTTCCCTGCTGTTTATCTTGTATTTCTTCAGCAGTATAAATGTCCTTAATATATAAATCTACATCTCTTCCTTTCTTACTAGGTCTATTCCTTTGAAACAGATTATACCCTCCAATAATTACATTCCAATCATAAATCTCATCCCACCAAGTTTCAGTGATGCCAATTATATTTATTTATTTTGCTGTATTAGGAGTTTCGGCTCCTCTTGTTTGTTCCTCACGCTCTGTGCACTGGTGTAGACACATTTGAGCCTGTGTGTGCTTCTTACATGTCCTTTGCTTAACCTGTTTTCCCTCACACTGATGGTCTGTACTACTCCTTGTCCCGCTCCTTTTTTGCCAGAAAAAAAGACAAAACTGAGGAGACCTGGGGCTCATGGAATCAGTCATAACCGGCTGAGCTCAGCACCCATGCTGCCTGCGACTCCTATACAGTAAAGACCACATGCACCTGCAGCAGACGGCTTCAGCTTTAGCACGACATGCATGACAGCAACATATAATTTAAAAACACACATCAAACTATGTAGTAATAAAATCCATTGCTCTTCAAGATACTTGGAAACTGTTTTAAAATGTTTTTCTTTTCTTTTAAAGGCACCTTTATTTTTTTCACCTTCACAAAACACTTTCTCCTACATATCTACAATTCTGAATTAATATAGTTTAGCAAACAAGTACATACTGGAAAATCCCGAAAAACTCTGAGAAAAATTCTCATTTTTATACAAGCAAGAATATTCTCTGACAAAATCTCAAGGCATGCTTGTCCAAAGGAAAAAAATTAAATCCAAGCAAAGCTGTCTTTCCCCAAAGTGTTATGTGGGTCACATGTGCTTGTGAACATTTGACATGTACAAATATGGACTGGAAAGATGAAGTAATTGTCTTATCCCAAAAGCTGCTTTTTTTAAAAAAAAATCTAGCTATATTTCTGCAGTATGTTTTCCTTACAGGCCAGATATTTTCCCATAATCTTTAAGCTTTACAACATTGTGTGTGTGTGTGTGTGTGTGTGTGTGTGTGTGTGTGTGTGTGTGTGTGTGTGTGTGTGTGTGTGTGTGTGTGTGTGAAAAGGATTTTCAAAATTGACGTTTACCCATTTTCAATACACAATACTTTGTACAAATTAGAGATGTTTAAATGTTGAAGGTTCTGGTATGATAATAATGAGTCAATGAAATATTAGATGAACAGTATGATAATAATGAGTCAACTAAATATTAGATGAACAGTCCAGCCAAAGTGAGAGTCCGGAATGCTATCCTTCAATTTTAACTGCAATGCATTTTATTGTCTCTTGCACAGAAATATCTTGCAGCCTCTACTAACTCATAGCTTTGGGAAACACTACGAAAAATACATACAGTAAATGGCTTTCCCCACTCTAGCCAGGTTTTTCTGAAAAACACCCTCAGAATCTTGCTCTCTTTGCTTGCTTGTGTAGCTTGGGTCTTCAGTAATGCTCCCTGCTCTTCTCCTCTTCACTTCTGCCTATTTCCAAGGCCCTGTAGTTCTTTCCCTCCTTAGGTTCTTTCTGCTTGAACTGGAATCCAAATGATCATGGGCAGATTTGGGGCTTTGTGTGTGTGTGTGTGTGTGTGTGTGTGTGTGTGTGTGTGTGTGTGTGTGTGTGTGTGTGTGTGTGTGTGTGTGTGTGTGTGATCTCAGTTTAGCAAAGCAGTCCATTTATGAGTGAATGACAGTGAACAGCATGTTTGTTAAAGGGCCTATAGCAAGCTGGCATTTTTCATTCTCAGTATATAAAAATCACAGAATTGAGACATACTAAGCAAAATAATTACTGGGTAACAGCTTTGCTAGAAGCTGGAGATCTACTAACACAGGTCTTTTTTTTTTCAAAGTGCCTACTATACTTAACTTTTGTTATAGACAAACTTCTCAGCTTTCAATGCTAAACGCTTAACAATCATAATACTTTTACATTCCATCATATTTATTTCATTAATTTATCTAAAATATTTATATGTTGCTTTTCTCCTGAAGGATCCATAGAGGATAATATAATCATACACTTACTTACTCTTACTAATGTTTATCAAATAACATTTTGTGCGTCCTCAGCTCAGCAGAGCAGCCAAAAACCCATGACTGTAAAGAACCCATTTTGGAGACTGGACTCGGAAAAACGCTCTAAATTTTTTTTCATTCCGGACATTACCCATGCAATCAATTATTAAAAGAAAACAGCAAGTAAATTAGATTTAGATTTTAGGCTTCTTTTATATCCATATCCAAGTTGCTTCACTATTCCTATTTTTTTTTTTAAAACTGCTTACAGCTAAATTATTTGCCACTGTTTTTAATTCCACAGCCGCTAATCACAAGATAACTCCTTATCATCCTACTGCAGTGACTTGCAGTGATCATTAACAACATTAAAACCACCAATAGGTCAAGTGAATAGGATTTCTTATGTCATTACCATGGCACCTGTCAAAGGGTGGGGTATATTAGGCCACAAGCGAACAGTCAGTCCTTGAACTGCATATGTTTGAAGCAGGAAATATGGGCAAGGAAAAATTTCTGAGTAACTTTGACTAGAGGCAAATAGTGATGGATAGACAACTAGGTCAGAGTCACAGCAAGTCATTCAGTGGTTCATATCTACCAAAGGTGCTACAAGGAAGGATAGTCAGTGAACTGGCATCAGAGTTGCAGGTGCCTAAGGCTAAGTGATGAATGTGGGGAGGCTAACTCATCTTGTCTGATCATATAGAACAACTAATGTAGCTCAAATTGCTAAAAAAATTAATAGTGGCCATGATAAAAAAAAAAGGTTTAAAAAAACACAGTGCCTTGAGGTTTGTTGTATATAGGGCTATGTAGCCGCACACCCATCAGATTGCCCATGAGGACCCCTACGCAGTGCAAAAAGTGCCTACAATCGGGATGTGAGCATCAGAATTGGACCATGAAGCAATGGATGAAGGTCGCCTGGTGTGATAAATCATGTTGTCCTTTAGATCAGGTGGAGTGATTGGTGCAGATGGATTGTTTACCTGGGGAAGCAATGGCAGCAGGATCCACTATGAGAAGAAGGCAGGCCAGTGTAGGCACCTAGAGATTGTTGCAGACCACATATGCCCTTACATGGCAATGGTGTTCCCTGATGATAGTGGCTTCTTTCAGCAGGATAATACACCCTAAGGGGCTGTAAAAACATTTCAGGCATAGTTTGAGGAACATGACAGAGAGTTCAACATTTTGCCTTGGCCTCCAAATCCCCCAGATCTAAAACTGATTGGGCATCTATGGGATGTGGTAGAACACCAAATATGATCCATGGAGGCCCACATCATTACTTGCAAGACTTAAAGGATCTACTGCTAATGCCTTGGGGCCAGATAGGACATGTTCAGAGGTCTTCTGAAGTCCAATTCATAGAGTTATTTTGCCAGCAGGAGGGACACCTACATGATATCAGACACGGTGGTTTTAACGTTCTGGCTGATCACTGCAGAAGCAGTCACATTTCTAGACACCAATAGCAAGGGAACTGTATCTTCCAAGCACTAACGGATGGGGTGGGGAGCCATATCACAAATGATAAATGTATCACACATGACTGGACAAGAGGTTCAATTTATTTGGATTAGTCATTTCACAAAGGGCAAGTTCATTCATTCACTAAATCAGAACATTAGCACTCGGTAACCACAGACAGCTGCCTAGATGCCCTGAGCACATCTGATCTCACCTGATCTCGGAAGCTAAGCAGGTCCTGGGCAGTACTTGGATGGGCGACCACCAGAGAATGTCAGGTGCTGTAGGTGCCTGGAGTAGGAACTGGCAAGCCACTCCAGTATTCCTGCCACAAAAACTCCATTGATATGGGGTTACAAAGAGTGGGTCACGACTATAATGATGCAACAACAACAAACCAGAGACAGCAGGTTGTCCACAAAGCTAACATACAGCAGCAACTGAATGTAGTCCACATTGACAGGTAGATCATTTCCAGTCTCTAATGCCATTTATTTGCCTCCAGCTGACCAAGACAAAGATCTGCCAGACACAACAACAGTCAAAACTGAACTAAATCTTGACAATATCACTAGTAATTTCTCCCTATTCACTTCAGATAACCAACCTGCAATCAAAATCTAATCCAAAATCGCTTCTGTTCCATTAAAATAGGACAGACTTTGTTGCAAATAGGTTCTAGATTGTCAACTTCTACTCTGAAGAAATGTCTCAAATGATTCTGAGTTCCTTCTTCTTTCTGTTCAGCAAATAAAATTATAATTAAAGCAGATTTTCTTCATCAGCCCCATGTATTTTAAATTTGACTAAAGCCAGTAAGATATTACAAGTCTAGGATAAAAGCTTTTCTGTCTTTCCCCACTGGAGTTCAATGTCACAGGAGGCATCAGTCTCTGAATTTAAAACATCTGGCTTAGTACCAAGGGAACAAAAATACTTTATATTAACTTCTCCTATTCTCTAGAGATGACCAGAGAGCCAGGAAGTGCAGTTGAGGCATCTAGGAGAATTATTTTGCTTTATATGTGTTAGTTCCAACTGGAACTCTGTATATATTACAATGTGCTTGCACACATTCATAGACATTTAAGTTATTTTAAATTGTAATTTTATGTGTCCCATGACTACGGCAACCCTCCAAAAACATGAAGCGATGATACTGAATAAGATAGCAGACTAACCCCTTAGATTGCTCTTTGATAAAGTATTTACTTGATCAAAACTGACTGAAAGCTTATAAGGTATGTGCAGCCCTTCATTTCCACATGAAATAGCTTCTAATCTACTTTTTCCACTTGTTACCTTCCATGGGTTTTTGAGTACAACTCTCAACACTCTTGAACAAGGACCTGCCTGGCTGTGCGTGACAGAAATTGTAGTTTAAAACATCAAGAGCACATTAGGTTGAGGAAAGTGATCCCTAACCATCTGCAAGGATTGAACAATGAAGAATCTTAGAACACGTCTAAAAACATGTATGTTTTATTTGGCGCAAACCTTCATGAACTGCAGCCCAGTGCATTAACATGATGAAGCAGTTGGCAGTTCACAAAAGCTTATAACTCAATACTGTAAAACCTGTTAGTCTTTAAGGTGCCACAAGAGTCCTGGTTATTTTTTTACAGCAGCAGAAGAAAGGCGCTCCCTGGCAATTTTACAGAGCTAGTGAGGCAACACTAGGTTAAAAAGGAGAGGAAAATCATTTGGTACAGTGCTACTAAGTGTTCAGCATCAGGCCTTCTTGCATCATTTAATTTGGAAGGATGGGGCATCAGCTGCTGCTATACTGTAATACATGAATGGAGTTTCAAAGACAATTTATTATTTATTTATTTATTTATTGAATTTTTATACTGCCCATCTGGCAGCAAGGTCACTCTGGGCAGTTTACAACAATTAATAAATTCAAATAATTCATACAATGAAAATCATAAAATACAGTAAAATAATAAAATAGAAATAAAACTAAAATTAACATTAGTATTATTATTGGCAGCCTAGAATCAGTTAAAATCATGATTTAATGGTTTAACACTGAAATTGCATTGTATTTGAGGGAATGCCTGCTTAAATAGTCAAGTTTTAATCATTTTTAAAGGCAGCCAAGGGGGCCAGGCAGATGTCTGGTGGAAGGTTATTCCACAGGCAAAGAGCAATGGCAGAGAAGGCCCTAATTCTAGCTTTTTTTCCTTTGGGGCCTCTCGTGGTGGTAGTTGCTTCAAATGCTAGCCTGGGAGGATCGGGTATTATGGGCGGTTTTCAATAGTGAGGTCCTAAAATCTAGGTGAAATGCTCAGAACTACAGGACAAGTAGGAATATTATCGCCAGCTCCCCCCCCCTCCCGAAAAAAAAAAAAGATTAAGGAGAGTGGAATTTTTAGATGTTATGGGTAGAGTAGTTGGTAGGCATTCAATTCTCTACCACAAATGCATGCTTCAATGCAAAAATTTGGGGCATGGTCCCTATACCTCCGCTGGGGATGTAGCCAGTTTGAACAGGATATGTGTGTGTGTGTTGTGTCATTACAGTCATGACTGACTCTCCGTGACTCCATGTCCATGGAGTTTTCTTGGCAGGAGTACTGGCTGAAATCCCGTAATAAGCTTTATCTAGAGTGGGTCCACTGGATAAAAGGAACGTACACCCGCTCTTTCAATGGGCCTATTCTGGTTGCGATTTACAATGGATTTCAGCCTCAGCTTTATATGACAACACCAGGTTGTAAATTAGTTCCAAGGGTTCTTGTTTTCTATTCTATCCAACACTAGTGAACATGACAAAATTATGTTTCTGTACACTACAGCCAAAGGAGAAAACTGTGGTTGGAACTGTGCAGAATAGTTCATCATTAGGGAATGAAATTCCTTAAGTGTTGAAAATATCCAATCATCACAGCAGGCATGCTTCCCACCGTATGCAAAGTAGCTTCCTTTGTTTTAGCGCTGTGCATCGAGAAGTAAGCACAGGGTTTGTTTCCAAGTACTGTATGATGGATCAGTGAAGAAGGGCTGCCTGAACTTGTGCAAACTTAGCAAATTTCCTTAATTGAACTTCCTTGCCCTCTCATGTCAGGCATGTCTATTGCCCTCAATGTCTGTTTTCTACCCTACACTGCCCTTATTTTGCCACATCTCTACCTAAACAATTAATATCTGTTAATTTTGGAAGACAGAAAAACTATAAAAGGACTTCCAGTCAGAATAAACTTGTTTCTACCTATGAAATACTAAGAAATCATAACAGGCATCTTTTGTTGATTTCATAATGCTGTGGAATCAAAACATAGTTTTGAAAGCATTTAGAACCATTTGTCTAGCTAAACCAGCCCTGGGTTCTCCTATGCTGTGTTCTCCTATGCTGTTCCCCCCCCAGCCCTGGTTCCATCACTTTCCTTCCATATGGTTTTCCCCAGGGGGAAAAAAGGAACAGGTCAACTCATAGAAGCCTCCAGGAGCAGCAATTCACCTTTTCAATAGATGACCGAGCTTCCCTCTAGAGCTTTACACCCTGAAGTACTGATTTTGCAAAGCAGGGCTAGACTCCTGACTATTTTGGATAGCTCAGTGATGCCAGCACCTGGTTGCAAAGAGAGAGAGAGAGATTGGAAGTTTGATTGATTCCTCACTGTGCTTCCCTGATAGGAGCTTGACTCAGTGACCCAAAGAGTTCCTTCCAGTTCTGCATTCCTAAGATTATAATAATGATGGTGAATTCTACTTTCATTTTTTCTATCTGTTGCATTTTGCCAGTCCCTGTCCCCCCGAGGATACCAGGGCTGAACATTGCTCCTACTCTCTGTTCATTAAGCTGCGCTGGTCAGGATTTCTGGGGGTTCTAGTTCAACAGTATCTGGGAAGCCAAGATTGGAAAGCACTGACCTAAAACCTAGTTCTCAGTGATACAATTAAACTGTCTCTGAGCTGTAGTACTACTTTAAATTGTAGGCTCCCCTGATTAATTATACCTCCCTACTACCAACAACAACAACAACAACAACAACAACAACAACAACAACAACAACAACAACATGACACTGAAAACTTAAGTGTCAGAGAAAATCAGGATGTCAGAATTTGTTTACTCCCTGAGATAGAAAGAAAATACAGGCATGTAAGTCAAGATTTCCCATTTTGAGACAGTATGTTGACCACCTCCATGAAAACTAACACTTGATACAAGGCTTAGTGCACTGAAGCAAGGTCAAGCAAAGGGTGCAAAATTAACTTAGGGCCTTTTTACACGACCCCTAAGATCCGCTGGCCACTTAAATTCGGACCAGAGATCTTAGGGGTTCGTCGCTCTTCCTCTGTCCCCACCCCCTCCGCACTTCCTGGTTGCTGGCTGCGTGAGGGAGGGAGAAAAAAGAAAGAAAAGAATGCCGGTTTACCTCCGTTTTGTTCCCGGCAGCATTCAGATCTCTTAAAGGGGCGGGGCGCAAAAAAAGAACAAACAGAAGCCAGGAGAGCCCCGCACTCACTATCCTTGCACCGGATCAAATATTTGTCACATCCAAAAAGCAGGTACCTGAAAGCTGTGCTGTGTCGCGCTAAAGTGGGCGGGGTCGCACTTAATTTCCTGTTAACTCCGGAGCTGGTGGGTAAACATTTTTAATCTCCAGAGCTGGGAGCCATTTGCCCCGGAGTTTAGGGGTCATGTATAAACGCCCTTAAGTGCACTTACGAAGAAGAAAAGGAGATTGTTTAGCAGTGCTAGCAGTCACCAAGCACATCCATCCTTCGTATTCTGATGTAACAGTCTGCTAGCACACAAATACTAAAGATCGTCGCTACTCCTTTCCCTTCTTATATGAAGTCAAGATTCATATCGTCCCTGATACAGAAAACAGGTGAGATCCAGTAGCCCTTAGAGAAGGCAAGCTCTAAATGCTGAGAATGAAACTCATACAGTCTGCTGCTATAAACACCAGACAAACTCAGCAACACACACACACACACACACACACACACACACACACACACACACACACACACACACACACACACACAAGTCAGATGTTTGGAAAGTCCCACACCATATATTAAGTCCAGCAATCCTTTTATCTGTTTATTTGCTTCTCTAAAACTCTCCTCTCCTCCTTTCTACAGCACTTAAAATTGACAGGGACGCAGAAGCAGATAAATGTAATATTAAAATCAGGATGTCAGCATTGTCATTAAATTTCATTTCTCCTATATGTCATTAAATTTTACCTATCTTGTAGCTTTGTAGCAAGAGAAACTGCTTCTTCTCACATGCATTAGTGAGAATAAACGTTCTAGATTCTGACAATCTTTTACAATGCAAAAATATATTACTGTTAAAAAAGTATAATGATAGAAATAAATATGAAAATGTAACAGAGCAGTTCCCTAGGGCAACTACTGCACACGTGTCTTATAATAGGGAACAGAGACACAGCAACAAGAAAGTTATAAAAGCTATACTTTTCCAGTATATATCAAGTGAACAAACTCAGTCAAACTGTCATTCAAAATTAAAATGTAAGTAGAGGATATGTGGAACCTTAGGTTTTCTATGTCTGGCCTCAAGTACAACTTGTCCTACCCTATGTTCTTTTAAAATTATAGTATTTATGTTTATCAGAATTAGTTGTATAGTTTTGATGGCTTGAATTCCTAATATAGTATGTTTTGTAAAATCCAGCAATATACTCAATACAACCATAGTTTTAAAACAAGTCAATTAAACTGTTCTAATTACAAAACCCTGCAACAAAAAGTAAATAAATATCTATATTACAATTTCCTTTGTACCATGTAAGAGTAGGTATATTGTATGGAATGTTATACTGTATCATGTAAACATAAACAAACTTTGAAAAGCATCTAATCCTAATAAGTACAGAATGAAACATATAAATAATATACACGATTATTATCTGTCTTCTAAGGCACACAGACAAAAGGACATTCTGTTGTCCAACTAAACACAAATCTATACAACACAGTTCATTTAATATTTTGTAGTGAGTAGATCAGTTTTCGAACTGCTAGCAATATAGAAGGATGCCTGATTAAAACTTTTCTAAAACAGGAAGGTGAATTCCAAAACTGGAGCAGTTACAAAGCCAGAATTAGAACCAGTAACCAGAAACTTTCAGCAAACAAATTCACAATAGGCATTCACATTGCTACAGAAAGACAACAAAACTGCATTTTAGAGTCTGCAATCAACTAAGAAACGTGCAAGCATTTGTGTTTATAAAGTCAAACAATAAGTCGGAAAGGGAGAACCTGATATAAGACAGAACAGTTTAATCTGGATATACTCTATACAAAAGCATGTTTCAGTAAAAATACGGTCTTCTTTTAAAATGTGAAAGATATCTCAAAAACATACTACTCAGCATGACACTGAGCTGATTAGTTTAAATAAAATCTGTTAACAATGCATGAGCCATACCTTTTCAATTTAAGTGTCTCGAGTCCATTTATCCAGAGCACATCACCCTGAACCAAAATTACAGCATGGAATGCAGGAAAACACAGATAGACGCGCACACACCACGAAGCCCAAGCAAGCCAACTGTATTCAGTTACACAGGATGACAGTCTGTGTTCTCCTCTCCAGAGGCTATGCCTAAGAGACCCTGTAGAGAAACGAGCGTGTAGTGCCAAATCTTAATCCCTTTGCAGAATTTCGCATGATGCTGCCTCACCTCTTGGTTCCCCTCAATACCTATTTTCTTCTCCCAAGTCTCATCTTTTAAAAAAAAAAACCACTGCGGAGATGGGAAGGGGGAAATCACAACACCCTGTAAAAACTACACAGAAAACAAAAAATCTGGATCATGTCACCTGTTGAAATGTTTCTGGACCTTACATGCTTCCTGATATTTATACTGCTGCAATTAAATAGTGTTTTTAATGCTGAAAGCACAGATTTAAATATAATGACAGTACAACTACTGTAATATACAACATTCTGAAAATACAGTATGTAATACTTGAACTTCTATTGATTTATTTCAATTATTATTTATTTATGAGTCTCCTATATAAATTCCATTCTTATTACATAACTTAAAGGAATACCGCCATTTAAAGGAAAACAGGGAAGGGGGTAGTAGTATCCACAACACCTATATTTCTAAAAATCTTCCACAGTTGAATATTCAGCAACATTTATCCCCAAAGTGTCAAAAATATTCTTACTGCACAGGGCACATCCGGGATATTAAGTAGTCTTCGGCATTAATCTCCCTGTCCCCTGAATGACCCATAAAGTATTGGTCTCAGGGAATGCAAAATGGGATGAACTACTGTACTATGCCTGACATAAAGTGAATTTAAGATTTGCTGTTTTAGGTTTAAGTGGGAACAAGCTCTATCATCAGACCATGAGCACGTGTTCAACTTTATGACTCTTGTCTTCTTTTCTTTCTTCCTGTAACTTAGTTTTATCCCATTAAAGGAATCTGGAATGCAAATCTGATCCAAAAAGAAATTACTGGTAGTTCATTAAAACTGACATTGCAGACAGTTACTTTAGTAGGCTTCAGTAAAAAAAAAATGTTTTTAAAGGTATGACTAATAGTTGCATGTAGTGATAAAGTACAGATACAAAGAAAAACAATACAGATAGGCATTTGAATCACATCCAGCAAATCTGATGTTTTATAAAATAATGGGGTCTAAAGTTCTAATCTGCATAGAGTTGCTCAGAAGGAAGCCACACAGAGTTCAATTGGATAGATTCTTAGGGAGATGTGCACAGCAAGGTGGGGGGAGAGATGGGATGGAATAGTTTAACAAATACTTGTTATTTGCAAGAAACCCCTAAGGAATTAAGGCTGTACTGAACATGAAGGTAAAAGCTGCTTAAAATGGCTGTTTAGTAATATAACCTGAAAAAAAGAGAAATCCCATGTCATAAACCAGGGCAAACAAAGAAATAGACAGAACCTTTGGGTCAAGGAAAAGGCTTTCTTTTAAAAAGAAGACTTGGCTTAGAATAAGCATAAACCCACGTACTGTTCACTGTGGAGACACCAGGCAGTGTACTCAGCCCTTGTCTGTTGTACATTGTGGAGACGTCCAGCAGATTACTCCAGCTCCCTGGAGAGGACTACAGTATTGGCTAGCTAAGGCTGCCATCCCTGGGAATATTCCTAAGCAAAGCATTACCTCTGATGTGATTTCAGTATCTTCATGCTGAGCTTGAGCCTGCGTGAACACATGCACTGTTAGCCCTATGACTGATGGGTCTCACCTGCCCCTCATGTTGGATTTGGAGGTGGAAACACAATCCATATCTCTGGATGGGATGGAGAGTGTCCTTGTGTGAGTGGAAAGAATGTCAGCTTGCATAAGGGAGACCCCATATTCTTCTAGATTTCCCTACACCACCACCCATTTCCTATTTTTTTTAATTTGTTGAATGGGAGTCTTGTTTTTTTTAATTTAAGTCATATTGTTTTATTATTCTGTTGTTTATATATATTTATATGTATTTAATTATTGTACTGTTTTTGGTTTGTTATAAACTGTCCAGAGTGGCCTTAGCTGCCAGAAGGGTGGTATATAAATTGAATAAACAAACAAACAGGGCTAGGGCATGCATTCCCTTTGGTACAATTCTTCAGTGAGATCCAGAATAGCTCTTTGTTTAGTTCTTGTGGACAAGTGCTTTCACCAAAATGGCACTGGGGGAAGCATTAACTGCAATGAAAACCCTGTGACATAATAGGTGAGTTGTGCCTTAAAACTGAAGGTGGCGGCGGGGGGGTGGTGGTGGTGGTGAACTTTTAATGTATTTGTAAACAATGGCCTGGAATATAAAACAATGTCTATGCTAGCCAAATATGTTGCTATAGTGGTATGTCTCTACTTTTGAAAACACCCATATCTTGGCGAGCTAAGATGGCTGAAGCAAAAATAGGCAAGGAAAGGAGAAGGAAGGGAAATGTTGCCATTTTTGAAACAGGGGCAAATTGGATCAACATAAAGCACACAAATGGCCCACATCACAATCTCTAGTGAAAATGGGAGGATCCCTTAAGAAAGAGTTCAAATACAGTAGATTGCACTGAAGATCAAGGGCCTTTTAAGCATAGGCAATATCATAACAAATTTCACCGCGTAGACAGGCTCTATGTTTGTTCGGACAGAGCCAAAGTCAAAGAAGAATCTATCCTCAGGCCAGCTGTTGCCAAACCCACCAGAACATCATAGTCCCTCGTGCTTCTGGCCACCACCATTAAAGAGGACCAAAAATGGTTATGCAAAAGCAGGCCTTTTCTGTGGCAGGCCCATCATTATGGAATACCTTACCAAGAGAGCTCCACCTGATGCCTTCTGTTCCAGAAATCTCTTTAAGACCTGGCTTTTTAGGGAGGTGTTTGGTTACCTGTAAAAGTGTAAAGTATTGTATTTTCTGTAGCTCTGCTGGGCACCTTTTTATTTATTTTTATTTTTATTTTTTTCTTATATCTACATTTTGTTCCTGCCACTAATTCTTGGTTGTTCTGGTTGTTGTGCTTTGTTTATTCTTATGTACACCGCCTTGAGTTGCCTTTAGGAAGCAGGCAGTATATAAATCTTAAATTAAACAAATAAATAGATACCCAGGTCAGTCCCAGATTTCAACTATGAACTTGATAATTAATACAGGAGTTGGAAGAAACTTTTTAAAGTAGGAAGGGAGAGGTTCTTCTGTTTATACCCTCTATGGCCTAGATCAGTGTTGGCGAACCTATGGCACGGGTGCCAAAGGTGGCAGTCGGAGCCCTTTCAGTGGGCACCCGGAATCGCCCCTTCACAGCCACCTGTATTCAGGTTAAATTGCTGTATTAGCACTTTGCGAAAAAAAAGTTGGTTTTGAATCACAGTTTGGGCACTCAGTCTCTAAAAGGTTCTCCATTACTGGTCTAGATAATTCCTGGATCATATTCCCTACCACAATGTGGTCCCTCCGATCAATGGTTTAGCTTCATGCAACACAAGTTTTCATAAACAGGGAAACCCATAGGATGATTACTGCACTAAACCATATGGCCTCCAGATATGTTCAAAGACATGTGGCTCAGTCACATCTCTGCCTACCCTATAATGGTTCCCACCAGAATCAATGGGGAAAAACTAGTATTTTTCTGTCTACCACAAGCAAATCTACAATGGTAATACAGGCACAAAACAAAAGTCCCGGACTAGTCACAGGCAGCTTCTCTTTCCTCACTCCTGCTTCCTATGAGGAAAGATGTAGGATTGAAGACCCCTTGTTTGTATTAGTATCCTTAGGAGAACCAGATTAGTGACAGGGTGGGCAATACAGTGTCCAATGAGATGCGGAGCAGTACCCCTCAGGACTACATAGTTTACACACATGCATTTTACTTTCTATCTCTTCTTCATAACAGATAAGGAGAAGATCAAAGGCAGGGAGCAGAGACTGGAGAAAAGTAGCATGACCTCTATAGGCTGGATTATGTTAAAAGGTGCTAGATGTTCTTCATCCCTGCTTTAGAGCGGGATGGGACCTTCTCTGGAACAGAATAAAGAATGCCTTTATATCTGTTCTGTTGTATACCGCCCAGAGTTCCTGAGGGAAAATTGGGCGGTTAATATGTATGTATGTATGTATGTATGTATGTATGTATGTATGTATGTATGTATGTATGTATGTATGTATGTATGTATGTATGTATGTATGTATAAAAACCACCAGACAGCCAAGGAGATGAACCATCTTTCAGCAGACCCCACCTCTTCTCTTGTCTGGAATTACATATTGCCAATAATCCACAGCAAACGTATTTACTGCAGGTTAGCTGCAAATGGTCAATGGAGCCACTCGCAATATACACCCTGCTGTTAATGTATAACAACTGTTCAGATAATTTCTGTGGTTCTTTTCTGTTCCTGCTGGTAGCAACCCACCCCGTTCACTTGCCACCACCTCTCTGTCTCCTTTCCTTCGCCCCACTTCACCAGAGTCCTTTCTTTACATGGTTTCGTTGTGGGGGAGACATGCCTCTGTGAGCAGAAGGGGAAATTAAAGGCATACCTGCTCAGAGTTCAACGGGTATAACATTTCAGCTTAAATAAGCTATAATTTTTTTTCTAACCCTTCAATGAGCAATCCTGGGGCATTCTTAACAAGGAGGAGCTAAAACTACAGGGTATATTCAAAGCCAGAGCAGAAAAGTGAGGATTGGATCTACACTTAAACCCCAGTAGGGGTGGCATTCTGCACAGGAACAGGGGTCACTGCAGATTCTACCTGTATTTTCCCAGAAAAAAAAACTTTTAGTCCTGTGTATTTTTAGCCCTGGGTTGTGTTTTAGGTTGCTGGACAATTTATTATGAAATCCAAGCACCAGTTCAGAATCCTTACTGCCTCACATGAGTTTGGGAGAGAAAAAAGGAGAAACACAACATGGAGAAAAAAACTTGGTGTCATCCATGTGTCACTGACTCCTTGGTGAGAGAATGAGGCATCCTTGCAAAATGGCTCACTCCCATCAAGACTACCAGTTAAGAAATTGGTGATTGCCCAAGAACTTATTTTCTCTAGCACAAGAGTGAGACAAGAAATGTTTTTCCTCAAATGAGGAGTGTGCAGACCTCTACATTGGAGAAACTAAACAGCCATTAAACAGAAGGATGGCCCAACATAGGAGGGGTAACAGCTGAGGACCAGAATCAGTACACCTCCATTTGAAGGACAAAGGGCACTCATTCAAAGATGAGGATGTAAAAATATTAGACAGAGAAGATAGGTGGTTTGAGACGGGGGTCAGGGAAGCCACTCATGTGAGCATTGAACCCCCCTCTCTCAACAGAGGTGGGGGCTTCAGGCATAGTCTATCTGCTACTTATCAGGGTGTGTTTTCAACAATACCCAGGCAAATCAAAAAGCCTTCACCACCAAGGCCATAGCTAATAACCCATACTTTATAGGTTTCAGCACCTTAGGCCATTGTTCACCTTTCGGTTATGGATACTACTGTCTACCTAATGAGCCTATTCAGGACATTGTCCATCTTATGAGCCTCTTTCAGACCAGGGTGACAAGAGGTCAAAGCTGACTATAAGATGGAGGACTCACACTAGCTGTATTCAGTCTGATGAAGCTGTCTGGATGAGCAGCAAAACATTTCTAGTTGCCATGACTCAACTTCCAGATAAGTTCACCTGGATTACTGAGAATCTTCACAGACATCTCACATCATTTAAAAAGGCAATATTCAAGCTAAGAACAATGAGCAAACAGATATAAGGGATGGAAAACTAAAATGGAAAAACATTAGTACTACAAATTGATACCAAACAGCAATGAATAACTATCTAAAAATCAAACTACTGGTTCTTTAAAAGGAAGTAAGTTGTTTGTTTCTGTTTTTGTTGATGGATTTTATTGCCTGACCATTTTATTGGAATTTAAGTTGGGTGGTTGCTCTGCTCACTTCATAGATCCTATCTAAGTTAGGAATTCTGGGACAAATCACCCAGACTTCCACAGATACTTCTAAGGAATTTAAACAACCACAGGTGACCAATATTATGACCTTGGGAAAGGTAACTATTCTTAGTTATATTTTTTCTGTAGATGTAAAACAGCACAGGTTTCAAACATAAAAGACTGTCACAGCAGATTCCAGACATTTGCAAAAAAAGTGGGCCTGCTAGTTTGCTTTCTATCGCACGTCAACCAGTACGCTGATGACACGCAGTTCTATCTCTCCTTTTCCACCTCTGCAGTTGAGGCTATACAGACCCTTGACTTGTGCCTGGATACGGACATGGAATGGACCAGGACCAACAGACTCAAACTCAACCCGGAAAAGACCGAGGTTATGTTCTTTGGGGCTCCTTCGTCCAGATATGGAGACCCTCTCCCTAGTTTGGAGGGTGTTCCCCTCCAACTGGCGGACAGTGTCCGGAATCTGGGCGTGGTCCTGGACCCGGCTCTTTCTATGGAGGCCCATGTGGTTGCCGTGTCCAGGAGGACCGCCTTTTTTCACCTTCGGCAAATTGCCCAGGTCTGCCCGTATCTGGATATGGACTCCCTAAGAACGGTAGTGCAAGCGCTTGTGATCTCGAGGATTGACTACTGCAACACTCTCTATGTGGGGTTGCCCTTGACTCTTGTTTGGCGACTTCAGCTGGGTACAAAATATGGCGGCCAGACTGGTGGCAGGTGTGCGTCGATATGACCACATCACCCCAGTCAAGGCTCGCTTGCATTGGTTACCTGTTGTGTCCTGAATAAGATTCAAGGTCCTGGTTTTAATTTATAAAACCCTCCACGGCTTGGGACCTGAATACCTGGCAGAGCGAATCTCTCAAAGACGAACTGAGGCCTGACCAACTAGAATGTCGCGGGCGCTCTCACTTTGGGTGGCCATGCCCAGGGAGGATCGGAAAACTATTACAAGTAACCGAGCCTTCTCTGTGGCTGGCCCTGCGCTTTGAAATCATCTCCCGAGTGAGTTGCGCCTTGCACAGTCCCTGCCCGCATTCAAGAAAGAACTGGCTGTTCCGCGAGGAATTTGGCGACAGTTAATTTCTCCCCCCGCCATCGCTCCAATTATTATTACTATTATCTTTGTTATTGTTTTTGTGGCCTCTTTTCTTATATTGTTAGTTTTAGGCTGATGCTGCTTGTCTATTATTATCGTTGTTTTGTACTATTTGTTTTCCTCATTTGTATCCATGTTGTAAACTGCCCGGATAAATAAATAAATAAACGGCACGAGACGGTGGTGTTGTACTTTACCAGTGTAAGAAAGGCAAGGCCAGGAGCTCTGATCCGACTGCCTCCTTACTGACAGCATAGGGATCCCTAGTTTTTTTTTTGTTGTGGTAAAGTTTGTACGCTACACCCTGTGTTTCCCAAGTTAATAAACCCACCAATGCTCCCAATTCACAGAAGGAGCAACAGGGACACTTACAGCTAGTTCACCAGGTGTTAGCTGACACAAGGGCCAGAAATATTACATCTGGCCCAGTAAAGCCGAGACTGGAGGGCGGGGGGGGGGCTTCAGATTACATTTTATTTATTTATTCATTTATTCATTTAACTTATATGCCGCCCACTACCCAAAGCATTAGAACTGTTATGGTGTATTAGTGGCCGTGTTGATTGCAACTTGGGAGATCCATGTTCAGATTCTCACTGAACCACATGATTTATTGGGTGCCTTTGGACAGCCACACCTTCTCAGGCTAACCTACCTCACACATTTGTTATTGAAAGGATGAAACAGAGTAACTCAGCTGATACATTAAGACTTAACACCTGTCCTTTTAAGATCTAACACAATACATTTTGAAGGCTTTACTCAACTGCCATAAATGCCATTTTCAGAGAAGGAAATGAAAGCAATAAGCTTATAACCCTCAGTGTTTGGCTCAGTGGAGGGAACCCTGATACCATCTAGCACAAAAACTGCTTTAGTCTCGTAAGCTCATTTAAACGCTGTGATCCACCTTACGATGCAGCCAATCTGTTCTTGGCAGCTCCAGCAAAAACGAAAAGCATATCAGGTTTGTTCAAACACACTTTAAGTGCTTTTCTGGCATATAAACAATTAAATCCCCTTTCTTCTTGGTGAATTTGCAGCTTGGGCATAAGGGTGGTAACAGACTATTTACACATTATGAAATATTCTTTGCTCTGGGTGTGACCTCATGACTTCTACTCAAGATCGTTTAGTCCCCTCAACACATGGTGCTGAACACACTATTCTTTCAAAGAACCTGCCTGTCATGCTAATTAAATGCAGGCATCAGAGAGAAAACAAGTACTGTACCATATTTTTCCATCAAATGATGCCCCAATGAATAAGGGGACCCCGACTTTTCCAACCCAAAATTACAGTTTCACAACTGCTTGGTTCTCTCCCAGCTGACTTTTGTGTATAAGACAACCTTCGATATTGTCTAACAAGTTTAGACAAAATATAGTCTTTTCCATGGAAACAAAGGACTGTGGGAGTTGTGGTCCAAAACATCAAGACAGCCAAAGTCTGGACACCACTGCCCTATAGAGATATTGTTGGAGTAAACTATAACTCCCAGCATCCTTTACCATTACCTATGCTTATCAGATGGAAGTTATACCTCCAAAATTGCTGGATGTGTCCATTGCGGTTTCTAGGCATTTAAATTCTTAAAAGCACTTTCCAATACAGTATTGAATGAATAGAGTCCACTGTGCTGAGGAGTGAAAAACCAGTAACATAAATATTTACAATCATTTTTAAAAATCCATAGAGTATTCCTTAAATAACTTGGTTTAAAAAGCCATAACAATATAAATTGTGCACATGAGTGGTGCACATGATTACATTCAGATGCAATCATAAACTATGTTCCCATTTTGTCTACCACTGTGGTTAATCGTATCTATGGCTGGGCAAAAAAGGCTGGCCAATAACAAATTAAAAGGAAAATAAATGCCAAATATAGACTGATCCAAGATCGTGTTAGAATAAACTGACAGGCTCATCCTCTTAAGGTGCCTTGCACTTTGATATAAAATGAACACCTTGTCTTGTGAGAGGCTCCAATGTGTCATTTGCAGTGGTTAAATGCCTATACTGCAGCTACAACTGTGCTCACGACCTGGGGTTCAATCCCAGGTAGCCAGCTCATGGCTGACTCAGCCTTCCATCCTTCCGACGTCGGTAAAATGAGTACCCAGCTTACTGGGGGGGGCAATGTGTAGCCTGCATAATTTTAAAAAAACATGTAAACTGCCCAGAGAATGCTTTAAGCCAGTGATGGCGAACCTTTTAGAGACTGAGTGCCCAAACTGTGATTCAAAACCCACTAATTTTTCGCAAAGTGCCAATGCAGCCATTTAACCTGAATGCAGGTGACTGTGAAGGGGCAATGTTGGGTGCCCACAGAAAGGGCTCTGAATGCCACCTTTGGTGCCCGTGCCAACACTGCTTTAAGCACTAGGGAGCGATATAAAAGCAGAACACTTTTTTGTACCTCAAATGGCCCAGAGACTTATTACACAAAATCAACCCAGAACTAAGTTCCAGGTTTAGGTGGATGCCTGACTTTCCCCCTTTTCTCTGGAAATGTATACTGTAATATTAACATGCACGAGTGTTTGGCATGATTTCTGAAGCCTTCCTTATTGTTACTCAGCTAACTGGACTGTGGGTGGCGAAAACAAGAGAGCACTTCTTCCAGCGTAGCCCACTGAAGAAAGATGCTCATGACCAGCTCTGCTCATTCTGAGAAATTGGACATAAACCAGTATCTCCACTTATCTCATAGATATGAGAAAGGAGAAAGGTGGGGGTAAAAATACTCTAAAATAAATAAATAAATAAATAAAACCCTATAAACTAATTCCAGGTGTACAGGGAAGCCTTGAGAATAAGAAAGAGAATATTCATGGATAATGCTGACATTTTCAGAGCCTTGGCTAAGGATTAATATAAAGGCAGGATTTAAATAACACTGCTTCATTTTTATTACTTTAATTTGCATGTTCTTAAATGTTCCGGGATTGCTACAGCTGCTCAATATAAGTCTAGCTGCAAAATCACTGCTTGAAAGTTTTATTCAGTCTCCACCTGCTGGTGAGAAGTTTAAATTTCAGCAATCGAAGATTGAAAAGGAAAAGAATGAAAAAATGATTAATTAAAGCAAGTATAACAAAGGACAAGGCATAAACCAGAAAAATATATGTTTATCTGCCTGCTCATACATTCTAATAAAAGTACAAAGTTTTAATATGTAAATATACAGTAGAGGTGGGCACACTTTGTTAAAAGCAATGCAAAGTGACCTGCTTATATACCACCCTATAGTGCTTAAAGCTTTTTTTGGGGTGGTTTACAATGCCAGCTACACATCCACCACCTCATTAAGCTCAGTACTGAATTTACCAGCCTTGGAAGGATAGAAGGATGAGACAACTTCAAGTCAGCTTCCTGAGCCTAGGATTGGCACTCAGGTTGTGAGCAGAGTCTTCACTTTAGTATTGCAGCTTAACTACTGTGGCACAAGTCTGTGAAGATTCTCAGTCATCCAGGTGATGTCATCTGGAGTCATGGCAACTGGATGTCTTTTCTTGAGAGATCGAAATGTTGCACTACTCATCCAAGCAGCTTCGTCAACAACAAAGCTCCTGTATTTTTATACAGTTATATCTAAAGTTGTATTTTGGAAGTTATACAAACTACAATCCTATAACCCAGGTGTGTGTCTGCTTTGATGAACAGAAACACTTTCTTGTACCTGCACAAAGAAGTCAAATCTGGACATGCAGGAACAGGGACAAATAGACCTCTTCATTCTGGCCTATTAAAATCTATGAATTGTTGGGTGAGGAGGCATCTCCCTCTAACTGTAAAGTTATTTTTAGAAAGTAATGGATTTGTTAGTAATGAATTAGTTAGTATTCAGGGATGTTTTCCTTTATATGGCTGGTCAACCAAGGAGATTTTTAAAGGGAGCATTTTATTCTGTGTTTCACTTGTGTTTTTAATATTCTTATTATCACAGGTTTTAATATTTTTTTAAATTATTGCAATAATTTATCATTTGACTTTAAACTTCATTTCTCTGAAATACTCTTAAACCACCTTGGATAATTCAGGAGAAAGGCGGTATAAACTATTTTAAATACACAATAAATAAATTAGCAATTACTGTACAGTCTTTCAAATACTGTATGCTTTTTTCTCATACACTGTGATACTAAAGGGAAAAACACCAATAATGTAACTATTGCTTCCCACTTGTTATATAACATTGGGAATGTGCCATTGAAGCCCTTTTGTTGTCAGGTACATTTGATACTTTTAACAAAAAGTTTCTAAACTGAAATAAACATCCTCTTCTATCAGCAATAGAGAAACAAGAGTTGTGTGCTTTCTCCTTGTGCAGAATTGCTTAGCTCAGAGGTTCCCAAAGTGGTCTATATGGACCCCCAGGGGTCTATTTCGACTTGCAGGGGGTCCATGACAGCGAGAGAGAAAAATGGGGGTCCACGAAATGTAAATGGGGGTCCACGTGAGCAGACCCCATTTAGAAAGGTCATCATCAACATTTGGGTGTTTTATAAATGTCTTATTACACCTAAGCTTGTTTTGGTGCCATTCCCAGTGAGTTTTGAAGCCATGAAAGTTTTGGCAGTGATATTTGAAACTTTCAAACTTTTTAGTGTATTTCTTAAGTGGTGCAAAAGTAGGATCCTGACCTTTGTGATGTACATGACTTTAAAGTCCGTGTTGCTTTGTGTGGGTGGTGGGTGGGGTGGTCGCATTGTTTTTTGGAACATTATCCTTGCCATGTGCATGTTTTTAAAGTCCATTTGCAAAGGTTGGGGACTCGTGTTTTGCAGCCACATGACAGATATTTGTACTTGAGTCATGGTCGTTCAAAATTCAAATCAACTGTAATTACACGCATTTTCCCTAATGGGTTTCCTTTCACCATTTTAGCAATCAGTATTATGTACTTAAATGTTTATAGAAAAGATTCATTGGTACATGGCACGGCTGGGATTTGAACCAGGGACCCAGTCATCTCAGTCCACACCCTTTGAAATTTCAAGGTGCAAATGGGGTACTACATGGTCAGGAAAGCCAGGATGGAAGATCAGGATTTTGAATTTTGTGTTCCCATAACCCCCATGTAGTACCTGATCCATGGGTGCTATACCGTGGGGAAAGCCAGGATTGAAGCCACCACTGCTCTTCCCCTATTGCCTGGGCCTCTGCGGCAAAACGGCTCAGTGTAGAGACCAGGGTAAAGGGGCAGTGGTGGCACCAAGTGCAGAGACCCAGGCAAAGGGGGGTGAGCAGGGCTACAAACAAGCCCACAAGCTGCTGCTCTTCCCTTTGCCAGGGTCTCTGCACCCTCAGGTTGTGGGTGTGCGAAATTCAAAAGCCTGCCTGATCATGACAAGTTCTGGAACTGCCTGAAAGAAATGGAAATTTCGCCACACTTCATCCAACTGATACAATCTTTGTATTCTGATTAAGAAGCAACAGTAAGAACAGTTTTTGGAGAAGCAGGATGGTTCAAAATCAGAAAAGACACTTGTCACAGTTGTATTCTACCATCTCCATTATTTAACATGTACACATAAGTGGTTTTGAAAATGACAGATGTCCCTCAATTCCCTGTTCTCAAACCTGAAGATGTCTTAATTGTACTGGACTGTATATTGTCCCTCATTACTGTCAGCTGCCTTGGGTCTTTTTCCAAGGAGAAAGTTGGAGTAAAAATAAATAAATAAATAAATAAAAATTGCTGGTAGGAACATCAACAACCTTTGGTATGCAGATGATACACTACTTCTGTTAGAAAGTAAGAAGAATCTAGGACGGCTAGCCCTAATAGTGAAAGACGAAAGTAAAAAATATGGATTGCACCTCAAAACCAAGAAAACAAAAATAATGACAACGGCAGAGAGTATGCAAGTCAGTGTTAATATCAATGATTAGGTAACTGACGCAGTAAAGTTTAACTTCCTTGACTCTAAAATTAGTCAAAACCATGAGTGCAGCCCAGAAATCTGAAGCACTTGGAAGAACAGCATTGATCAGGAAGAATAACATCTGGAAGAATAAATATCTCCGCCTGCCAATCAAATGCAGACTAGCTAATCATATTTTCAGTTGTTTCATATGAAACTTGGTGTTTCATATGAACCTTTATCCCTGTAATCAGTGGCCATTTTGTGATGGAAGGATATGTTTCATGTGAAACTTGGTGTTGGAGACAACTATTATGCATCCCATGGACAGAAGGATAACCAACAAGGAAGTCCTAGACCAAGTCAAATCAAACATATCTCTAGCAACCAAGGTCACCAAGCAAAAAACTGTCATACTTCAATCATGGTATATGAGCCGACTCACTCAAGAAGGCAGTAATGCTGGAATTGGTCAGTGACAAAAGGAGAGGCCATTCAAGGACTCAGTGTCTGGACACCAATGAGAAGGGACATTGCAATTATTCTGATGGAACTAAAAGAAGCTGTAAGACATAGAAAGGTGTGGAGACCATTGATCCACAAAGGGGCCGAGAGTCGGACATGACTGAACAAACCCCTCACTGGGAAAGCAGAAGTAATATTGTAACAAAAGAACCAGGAAGCCAAAAGCAGAAGGCTATTGACAGCTGAAGTGTTATTGAAAACTCCCATCCTTTATCCCTGTAATCAGTGGCCATTTTGTGATGGAAGGATGTTAAGAGTATGTGTGGGGCATTTTTCTTCTCTTCTTTCAGGCCGCTGCAGATCTCAATCCAACCAGAAGAGTGCCTGTGTATGTGAGATTAGTGTCATTGTAAATGATTTGAATGGGGTAGGTCAGAGTAGGACTAGGGCTGGGGCCTAAGCTATTTAAACAGCACATATCCAGGCTATGGAAGCAAACAATTAGGAAAGGAAACTGATGATCAAGCAGCAGTTGATGGCACTGAGTTTCATCCCTATCAGGTGAGAGGACTTCATCTTTCTCATTTCCTTGTGTTCATGTTTTTCACTATTCAGATGAATACAACTATATACAAATACTTGTAAACGTTCAGATACAAATCAAATCAGACAGGGTACAAATTAGGAGAAAGAAAATCAGTTGTGATTTGTAACACAAATTGCTGGATAACCCAGTGGTTTAGTTATCTGAATGCAAAGCCAGATATTGGGAGATGAACTCCCCACTGAGCCCGCTTGACAGCAGCAGGACTCAAGTATCCATAGGGTCCCTTTCAGTTCTCCAGTTAGCTAGCAAGCTGTTACCACCGGAGAGCAACAGACTGCATTTAGTATTTCCTCCGCAAGAGGGAGCATCTGTCTCAGTTTAGAAGCACTACTACACAAGCATTTTTTTAAATTTATGTTTTGCATATCAGGCACTTTTAATACATAAGATATACAGTACTTTTATTTATAAAATTATACCAATATTTATATAGCTATTATTTTTTACTTTTAAATCTACAGCAAGAACAGACACCGGAAGTCAATGGCTTTTATAATGGTCATATCTGTGACAATTTACACTCTCACACAAAACACACCCATCATGTACAATAAAATCAGTCCAGAGAACTTTTGGAAAGCACAAGAGAAAAAAATAAACAAACAATCTTCCTCCTTTAAGATAATGATATATACCGAATGTTTAACATGGAGATACGAAACAGTAAAAATCTTCTCTTGCCAGAATTATATAGACTTTTTTTTTGCAAGACTGGCTTATTGATTTCATTGTGATACAGTAACCCCCCACCTATTGCGGGGATTAGGGACCCCACCTGACCCGCAATGATTGAAAATCCGCGATATGTGAATGCAGGTCAGGTGGGGCCTGCAGGGGGCGGCATGCAAAGTTTAAAATGCCTTAAAACAATGGAGCCTTTGGCTCCGTTGCTTAAAGGCATTTTAAACATTCCAGCAGCCTGTGCAAGTGGCGGTGGTGGAACTGATCCACCACCGCCACTTGCACGGGCTACTCAAAGACTTTTTAAAAAGCCTTCCAGCAGCCGATGTAAGTGGCAGTGGTGAATCTGACCCACCACCGAGCTGGAGCCTGGGGCTAGGGGAAGGGAAAAAGGTTTTAAAAGCCCAGGCTTTTTAAACCTCCCCCCCTTCCCCATGCCCTGGGCTCCAGCTGATTGGCACTGGGGTGGGGAAATAAAGGTTTATCTCCCCCAACCCAGCGCTAATCAACTGGAGCCCTGGCATGTACTGTGGTCCCGCAATATAGCGGGACTGCAGTACATGAACCACGAAATAGCGGAGGGCTACTGTATATGCCTTACATTCTAAGAGCCATCATTGTGTGTTCAAAAGGCTATTCAAGTTTCAGGACCACAACAAATAATAAGGATTCATCTCTCCTAAACGGAGGAGTATGATACTAAAATCTCACCTGATTTTGGAAGCTAAGCAGGGTCGGCCCTGGTTAGTACTTGGATGGGAGACCACCAGGGAATACCAGGCGTTGTAGGTGCCTGGAGTAGGAACTAGCAAGCCACTCCAGTATTCCTGCCAAGAAAACTCCATGGATGTAGAGTCACGAAAGATCGGGGTCATGACTGTAACAATGCAACACACACACACACACACACACACACACACACACACACACCCACCAGTTAAATTAGCAGATCTCAGGTGAGAGGGATACTGCCCTCTAGAGGCAAAAAAAAGTCCTCAGGCACACTTGAATAGTGTATTACTGACATGCTACTTTTTAATTTTAGGCAAAAACAAAATAAAAATAAAAAATAAAGAAGATAAAAACATTGACTAACTGTTAATGTGAGCTTTAGTGGACGAGTCCAATTCTTCAGTGAAATGGTGTTTTTTTTGGGGGTGTTATTCTTTTATTTTAATTGCTTTAAAAATACAAATCTAACTAAAACTTCCTAAATGCACTTCTCAAAACAACATTTCTCACTACATGAAAAAAATAACAATGCCACAGTGGTAACATTAGAAAAGAGACACAATTGTGCCCTCATTGCCTCAAAAAGCAAAAATTCATTGGTAGTATTGTTACTTGCAATGCGTAATTTCTGCACTTTGGCACTCAGGTGCACTAAGAGAGCACAAGCTCTTCACTGCACCTATCCATATATTTCGTGAATTTATTTTTTCAGTGGGCTAGAGCACTGAAACTGTCAGCGGCAAAGTCGGCAGCTCAGAGGTTCGAATCCCGGGTGCCACACAGCGGAGTAAGCTCCCACTGATAACCCAAGCGCCTGTCAACCTAACAGTCTGAAAGCATGTAAATGCAAGTAGATAAATAGGTACAGCCATAAAAATTGGGAAGATAAACAGTTTCCCATATACAGAAATGCACTTAGTCATGCCAACCACATGACCATGTACTTGCAGAAGGCTGGCTCTTTGGCTTAGAAATGGAGATGAGTGCTGCCCCTAGGGATGGATATGACTAGCACGCATTTGCAGGAGGAACCTTTATTTATTATAGAACAGTAGTCCAAGTGAAGAAAAAGGAACAAATGGCTTGGGTCTGGAGGAGGAGGGTTCTCAACCTGGAAGGGGGAATGACCATTTCAGAGGGAGTTAAGAAAAAGGAACAAATGGCTTGGGTCTGGAGGAAGTTGGGTTGGAGAGGATGTCAGTCAATGGCACCAGAGGCTGCAACTGGCTGAGGGTGCCTGTAGAGGGAAGTTCTCTGTGGCACCTGTGGCAGTGGCCTGCCAAAGGGGGCTTGTGGCCTCTTCCAAGCAGGGCAAGGGGTCGCCACAACATGAGGAACTGTATTAAAGGGTTGTGGCATTAGGAAGGTTGAGAACCACTGACCTAAAACAAGAAATCACCACAGGCTGATGTATGTACTTATTTAAGTGATTGCATTTTACATGTCTACAAAACACTATTTAATGTATTACCACAGCCTCCTCTAATTTAAATGTATGAATAATTATCATTGGAAATTACATCTAAGACCAACAACTGGGTCACATCTGTCCATGAAAGCAATGTGGAATCACTGATATGAGCCTCTATGTTATGCTGAACAAGAAAATAAGAGCATGGATTTAGTGTACTTCAATACACAGATGTCTCAAGGCAGATATAAAATTAGATACAGAAATTGGTTCCCTCATCTTCTGACTCCTATGACGAAAAGAACAAAATTTAATTTTTAAAAGGTGGAAAGGATAGTCTAGCCTCTTTTTTCATTAGGTATCCGCCTTGGGCAGATAAGACTAAGTATTTCATATGTTTAATTCAACATTGCTCTTGAAATTATGCAAGACATCTGTTGGATATTAAAGGAAAAACACCATCAAGACTGTATATAAGTAGGCGGAATAGGGCAATGAAGCAGGATGATTTAAGTGACTAATCTCTTAGGTCTAAGCAGACCCTCAATTTCAGTTACTAGATACTGCACTATAGTGGTAATGTCACAAGCCTTGCTAAATAACACAGTGTCTAAATAGAGTTAGTGGTGGGGAGTGGGGAATGCCGAAGGCCTAGAAAACTATTATATGGTGATGTGCCAGGCACAGACCTTTTCTGCACCTGCAACTTTCTTTTATGGCTGGAAGGAATGGTTCCTTAGTCCTCTGTGTTTTTCCAAGTCTTTTTTTTTTGTTTTGTTTTAAATAATTCAGATCCAAAGGAAGCCTCTGTTAACTTGCCACTTTACTTAGCTTTCAGATGAGATCAATATCTCCTTTTATCAGCCACTTCTATATTGCTAGCTCCTTCCAGGAGCTCTTAGCAAAAATCTATTTGCAGCTATTAAAAGGACTTCAGGAAACGTTGGCCCTTGGAGAGGGTGTATCCCTTCTCCCTTCTCTTGGATTCACTGAGTCACAAAATCATGTAGGCATTTTCTTCTGAAGCCATGCTCAGTATTTTGGTATCAGGGCAGAGCAAAGAACGAGTTGGATAAACACATTTCCTAATGTGGATGTTAAGTGCATTATGGCTAAGCTACAACTACACACAGCTGAGGAACAGCAGTCCAGAACCACACTTTTTTAAAAAAATCAAATTATGTGCAATACACACAAACTCACTATACCCAGAGCAGACTCACCAAAATTAATGGAATTTAAATGACTTCGGACTAACAAGCCACATTTTCCTCAGCGGATCTATTACTAAGACTGCATCTAACTCTGATACCACAGACCTTCGTTTCTATTACTATATTATTCTCATAAGTATTTGCAGGTCAATGTGGTCTTAATTTCTCCCATAAAAGGACTATTTAGAGTAAGTTATAATTAACATTTGCAAGATTGACCCATGTAAGTCTCTAGCTCAGATCACATTTTGAAACTGCTAAAATCCCACCGTGCCACCTGTCAAAATAATCATACAGAGTAGACATGGGCACGACTCAGCGAAATTGTCGTTTCCGTTTTCAGTTATTGTTTCCGTTACGTAAAGGAAACGGTAAAGATAATTAAGCCGTCAGAACTTGAACTCAAACCAAAAAAGAAAAAAATTTGGTCGGGTTTTTCGTTTCCGTTTGTGGCATCACGGCGATCGCGCGATGCGAGGCACAGAAAAAGTTTTTAAAAGTTTTTTTAAAAACCCGACTCCCGTCCAAAAAAGCAGGCGAAAATATGCCTGCCTGAGGCTTTGCCACCTACCAGAGGGGTGGTTTCTGGGGGGTCCCCGGCATTTCCCCCCCTCTTCTCCTGTCCTGGGCTGCTTGCACCAGGCTGGGGGGGGGTCATCCTTGTCGTCTGTCTTACTGCATGCCATGCGGTGGGGGGGATCCAAAATGGCGACTGCAATTTTTCTTTTGAAATCGTGGTCAAAAAACACACCAAATCACCACAGAAACATGGGAAATTTATTTATTTTAAGTGCCTGAATTTTTATAGTAGCAGCAGTGGGTTTTTTATAGCAGTGTTTTTCAACCTTTTTTGGGCAAAGCAATAAAATCACGAGGCACACCACCATTGAAAATTTTTTATTTTATTTTATTTTAATTTTTAATTTTTCCCAAACCAGGCCTGCCCATTTGGGCAATGGATTTTATTTTATTTTATTTTATTTTTTTAAACCTGCCCATTTGGGCTGGGCATGGGATGGGACCATGCAAATTTTTTGAACCATTCCACCAATGGCATTGCCAGGTTTTTGACTGACACTTCTGGATGTCTCGGGGGCATAAAAGCCGAGGCACCTTCCAGAAATCGCAGTCGGGTGTATGGATGTGGTTGAGGGAGGAGGGCTGGCTGCTGGTGCTGGTGTGATCCGATTGAGATTGAGGAGGGAGGCTGGAGGCTTTAGGATTTAACTTAGGCAGGCAGGGAGGGAATTGAATTTAGAAAATAATTTCTTTGATTTCCTGCAGCTTTGTCTGCTGAAGGGAATAGCAGTTTATTCTTTATTTCTTCTCTGGCAGTTTGAGGATTTTTTTCTGATATTGGATAAAGGGGGAGGTTCGACTGGGAGTGGGAGGTGTGGATTTATTTTAAATATATATTATATACTACCATTTATTTTCTATTTTCCCAACTTCAATTTGCTTGCACACACACACGTTTGGGGTGCAAGCCAAGAACAGAACCTCTATCCTAAGTGATATCCTAACTGCCCACTCACCCGTCCGCGCGCGCTACCACCCTCCTGCAGCCCGCGCCGCCGCCGACCACTCGCCCGCCCGCGGCCACCGCCTGCCCATGGCCCCCGCCACCACCGCCCACCCGCCGCTCCCCCCTCACAGCCCACCCCCCGCCCCACCCGCTGCCTAGGGCGCAAAAACACCTAGCGCCGGCCCTGATTGCGGGACGCCCCTATGCTCTGGGAAGTCAAATTGCGCTAAATCGCGGTGGAAACGACAAATGACAAACGACAAACGGAAACAACAAATTTTTGAAAAATTTTGCGACAAACGGAAACGACCCGAAACATCATTTTTTCTGGTCGTGCCCATGTCTAATACAGAGTATATACTACAGTATATACTAAACTACACTGTGCCCAGGATCCAACTGGTATTTACATAAGGATTATGAAACCTGCTATGGCCAACTGGAGCTGATTGATGAGATGTGAGGGCACCTGTTGGTTCATGTGCCGAGTCACATACCCGTTTTGAGGTTGATAACCTTTACAGCTTGGGAAGTTCCTTGTACTGAAGACTTGAAATATACATTGTGGGAGTTGGTGGAACTGGAAAAGTACTGTAGTTTTATTTTTATACATTCAAGGAGAGTGAAAAGCACAGTGGTTCTCTCTATTTCATGGCACAGCACCACTATACCAGGTTTACAAGGATTCAAGGTAACAACCTTCAGGCAGTGTAGGCACCTGTGACCTCCAAATCCATGCTCTCTGCCAACTAACTTTGCATTAAACTAGTTCTTTCTGCAACAAGCAATTCCCCTCCCCCACTAAGCATTTCTTTATTTTTCTAGCTCCAGTTCTTTTTACTTCTCCCTGAAGAAATTCTAAAATCCATCCTTATCAGAGATGGACTGTGAAGTCATCATCAGACACAAGCAGGTTCACACAAGGGAGTTACATCATGTATCACGCTCTCAATCTATACAGAAGTTCCAAAAAAGCAAACAATTGTAGCTGGAAATGGAAATAAAACTGGAGGCACCGATAAAACTGCCAACATGTTGTTCCCTTTCGATAGGCTTCATTTAATAGCTGAGTGGCTTTATTTTAAATTAACAGCGGTTTCTGATTAATTTTCAAAAGGCACATGAAGAACCAACAGTGTACTACTATGGTCTAACACAGAAGTTATTAGAGCAAGGATAATCATAAACATGCTGTCCGACTCTAGGAATGGGGGAGATAACATACAGTCCTTATTGCGACCTGTAATTTGCAAATCCCAATATCAAACTAATTGCTCAATTGGCTGCCGAGTGGAAGAGATGATGGGAGGAGAAGACCAACCTCCCCAGATCCAAAGCTTCTATTCAGCACTTCTCTTTGTTTGCACAAGATGATGAATCCATTACATCAGCAACAGATTTATTGTACAGGCCTTTTGCATAGAATGCTGAGATAAATGTGCCCCCACAGGTGACAAGCTGTTCTTATGTGTGATCATTTTACTAGACATGCTAGTTTCACCTACACAATGACATTTAAGGACATTTGGAACACCATGGTGAAGGACACTGCATGATGCAACCGGCATTTTAAAAAGGAGCCAAGACCATCTCAATCATCTGCAATTCTGTCACTGACTCATGAAAATGTAATCTCTGTACAGTATTTCTTATAGAAATATGTCATTGTCTGCTGATGTTGTGTTTATGATCTTGTGGTTTTTTTTTCTTTTCCTGGTTGTAATTTTGTTTTTAATTTGAATTTTTAATATAAGATGATTTGAATTTAATTTTTTATCCCGGTAAGACAAGGTATAAATATCATAAGGAAACAAGTAGTCATTGAGACAATCAATAGAAAAATCTGAAGGATTTTCTTGGTCTGATCCTGTAAAAGCTTTAGGATTTATCAAACTCTTACACAGTGTTTCCCACCCTATTAGTAGGACAAATTTTAGTATCTGGGTCTTATTTTTTTTAATCCTCTCTTCATCCTCTATTGCTAGCATCAAGGAAGGCAGTCTGTTATGCTCCCCCTCCCCCGCCTTCCCAACCTGTTGCCTTTCAAATATTTTGGACTTAAATCTGCATCATCCTCCACCATCCTTCACCAGATGGTGCTGATGGGAGCAGCACACCTAAACATCTGGAGGATGCCCTATGTTGAGGAAAGGCTGCTGTAACATTGTTGGGTTTCCTGTAGCTGGAGATATTTTATTGTACTACTTTGTATTGGGGGATATCCAGACAACATTCATGGCGGCTGGGCAATGGCCAAGCAATACTCATTTCTGCTGGGAAATGGGAAGTAATGTTTAGGGGAAAGATATGAAAGATATTTTCCACCTCAAATCTTGCAAGCAGCTGGAGCAACGACTAGAGGAGAAATATATGAGCGATCACCTCCGGTAACCTTTATTTTGCTCCACAAGATTTTTATTTCATCTTCTCGAGGGAGTATCTCCTGTCTCTAGCCACTAAGGAACATTCCTGACAAAGTGAAATGACAGAGAAAAATCAAAAGGGTTTTATTACCAGAGTTGCATCAGTGTTGTGATGTGTTTAAAGAAACCTACATATTTCTAAGGCAGTAGCTAGATAATGGATATATTCTCAATATTATTTAAAAAAATACACGCTGCTATTTAAAGAAAGGTGTGCTGCTTATATATCACCCCATAGTGCTGGTTTTTGGCAAACACCACATCTCTGTTTACTTCAAACCCACAAACACACTAAGGCAGAGTCTCGTCTACCCAAAGAACCCGACACCAAAACACAAAAGGAGCAATACAGTGTATGTGGTCCAATGCAGTGAGGAGTGTGCAGACCTCTACACTGGAGAAACTAAACAGCCATGGCCTGACATAGGAGGGGCAACAGCTCAGGACCAGAATCAGCAGTACACCTCTACTTGAAGGACAAAGATGAAGATAGGTGGTTTGAGACAGGGGGTCAGGGAAGCCATTCATGTGTGTATTGAAACCCCTCTCTCAACAGAGGTGGGGGACTCAGACACAATCTTTCTGGTACTTATCAAGTGGTAATTTCATCAATCTCCAAACAGATCAGAAGCACTTCACACTTCCATCAGCTATGCCACAGCTAATGACCCATACTTAATAGGTGTTTGGAAAGGTTGCATATGTGAGACTAACCCTAGGCCTTTGTCCACCTAATGAGCCTATTCAGATCACGGTCCACCTATGAACCTGTTTAGGCTATCGTCCACCTAATGAGCCTATTCAGGCCTTTGACCAACTTATGAGCCTATTCAGACCAGAGTGTGTGTGAAATCAAGGTGAACTATAAAATGGAGGACTCACCACTAACTTTGCACAGATTGACAAAGCTGCTTGGATGAGTAGCAAAACGTTAAGTCAAGTTGAAATGACTCAACTTCCAGAGACACTCTCTGGGTGGTTTACAAGTAATTATTCAGACTACACATTGCCTTCCCAGTAAGTTGGGTCCTCGTTTTACCGACCTCAGAAGGATGGAAGGCTGAGTGGATCTTGAGCTGGTCACCTGGAATTCAACCACACATTGTCAGCACATTTACAGCTGCAGCACAGCAGTTTAACTACTGTGCTGCAAGGCTCTTGTTTAATACAAAATATACAGCTCTTGTTTAATATGAAACATACAACCTCAGAAGGATGGAAGGCTGAGTGAACCTTTAGCTGGATACCAGGAATTGAATCCTACATTGTCAGCACATTTACAGCTGCAGCACAGCAGTTTAACTACTGTGCTGCAAGGCTCTTGTTTAATACAAAATATACAGCTCTTGTTTAATATGAAACATACAACCTCAGAAGGATGGAAGGCTGAGTGAACCTTTAGCTGGATACCAGGAATTGAATACTACATTGTCAGTACATTTACAGCTGCAGCACAGCAGTTTAACAACTGTGCTGCAAGGCTCTTGTTTAATATTAAATATACAGCACAACATGTATTCTGCCACACAAACACAAACAGGGCAACTGCCTTGTGCACTAGTTGCCAAACTGCTATACATGTAAGTAAAACAGTCAGGCCTGGCTACTACCTGGATGGAAAACCATCCAGTAATACAAGGAAACTCCAGGTAAGGCAAAGAATATCCTTTACAAAAACCTGAAGCGCCACTGCCATTTAGAATTGACAATAGAGTACTGCATTGGAATAGATGAACCAAGAGGTCTGGCTCAGCATAATCTAGTTTCCTATGTGCCTAAAAATCATGCTATTTTGAGGCACTTAACAAGTGACAGTAAGTATATTTCCCCATTCTCTGGGTAACAACAATACCACATATGACATTCTCTGCATGACTCAATTCACAGAGTTAATTAAGCAGACACTACTAAAACAATGAAGAAAGCGAGATTTTGAAAGCAGCTGGCCTTTATCGTTATGCAAAATATATCAGTTTCATTGTAATCACAAATGTGATTTATGTCAAAATCTGGGGGGGGGGAACCACCACTCCACAATTATTGAAGTGCCAGTATATAAAACCCATAATTCAAAAAACAGATTTAGACAAACTTGAGGAAAACATTTAACAACTAATAAAATTAAATGCAGCTTCACAGAACCACACCACTGTCCCCCTCACAGATTATTCTGCTCTATTTCAAGCAGGTAAAAGAAGTACACAACATACAGCACATCCGATTTTCTTTAAAGTAATCTATTCTAGATGATTCTTACAAGTGAATTGGAAACCTTCTCTTAGAAAAGCCTCTGATTAACAATGTAACATTGTTGATGGAGAAATGGAAGAGACAGAGACCGACGCCGAAGTCTTGCTTTACTACACATGAAAACAGAGACATATTTTAGACTCAAATCAAAGTCCTTGAAGAAAGAACTCCTATGCACGTTTCTGAAAAAGTATGTCCCATGGTATCTACTGGGGTTTAATTCCAAATAAGAATGTTTATGATTCTAAGATATATGTCATTTACAAAGAATCATTTTTCAGATTCAAATTCCTCAGAGACCACACTCAGAAAGATAAGCCCTACTCAGGTGTTCTGCATGAAAGCATGGTGCACTAATCAATAGGGAGGAGGGGCATGAGGATGTACATAAGCCCAACCCCATTTGTACTCAGTCTACCATAAGTAAGGCACATCAGCAGAGGCATAGCCAGGATTTGGAGCACCTGGGGACAAAGTTCATTTTTGCACCTTTCCTGCCACACCCCACATTGCACCCACCCAGCAAAAGGAGGGGGGTGAACAGGCAGGTATGGGTGGGTGGGCGCGCAGGTGGATGTGTGTGTGTGTGTGTGTGTGTGTGTGTGTGTGTGTGTGTGTGTGTGTGTGTGTGTGTGTGTGTGTGTGTGTGTGTGTGTGTGTGTGTGTGTGTGCATACATGCCTTACACATCTCCCACCAAGGTAAGGAAGAGGAGGAGGAGGAGGGCGCTGCAGCCACTCTACTTCTGCCCGCCTGCTTCACTACTTGTGTTGCGCGTGGCAGTGGAGGCGTTGAAGGGGGTGCCATCACCAAGCCTTAGGGGAAAGGAGGACTGCTGGGCAGTGGGAGGGTGCACGGCTTCCTCCTCCTGCTCCCCACTCCAGGTGCCCCCAGATTGCTGTGCCAGGGGCAGATATACCCTTCTGCCCCTCCCTGGATACGCCCCTGCACATCAGTATAAAAACTCTACAGAGATGCTTGTAACCAGATTTACCTGAACACACTTGCAATCTTTCCCTGATCAGGAAGCAAAATTCTTGGTTCCAGAAGAACTGTGAGGACATTCATACGGTTACAACAGCCCCCACAGACCTTACTAGCGAACACACAAAGGTCTGCCTTATATCTGGGTCAAGTACTTGCAAGAGGAGTACCCACATCACTGAAGTCCCACATCCCCACCACCTATTTTGCTTTCCATGCTAGGAAGCATAATGCACAGAGGGGACTACAGTAGCCGCCTTTTTAAAAAAATATATAGAAAGACACTTACCTCGTGGTATATAGATTGCAGAAGATGGGAACTTAGAAGTTGGCTTACTGAATCCTGACATTTTAGTTCTGAAATAGCTCTGTGGGGCTTTAACTCGTTATGCTTTCTCCAATGATTGACACAGCTCCAAGCAAGCACTCCTATATGTCCTGACGGTAAAGTTTTAACAATCGCTCTTGTCCCAGTATAGACTGATTTCTTAACCTTCTTATCGTTCTTGCAAAATCTTCTGATTAATAAGGTGGAACGCTCCTTCTTACTTCGAGAAAAATCTTCTGTCTCATCTACGTAGCCTTCAGTGCAGTTTTCAAAATGGCTCAGAATGGGTTTTGAAGGCATTTTTCCAGTCAAATTGTCTCTTGAGATACTGTGGGCTGAACAACCCACAGACAGTTTTGGGGTAGCTCCTTCCAAACATAAATCGACTGAAGCAGCACACAATGGATGTCCAGTTTTACTCTCACAGGTAGTAGGAAGTTCTACTAAGTGACAAGTGCAGTCTGGGGAATCACTGGTGCAGTCAATGCAAGCCTTCACTGGCTGAAGACAGTCATTCCAAATGAAATTGTTGTGCAAACTGGACAGGTTTTCTGAAACACTCTTTCTCTCTTTAATATAACAGCAATCAATGTTCTCTGTTTCATTTTTATTTGAGGACTGGCTTCTTAGTGACTTGATCTCTACTTGAGATCCATCCATTTTTAATTGCATTTCAGCGCACATAGCTCTTTCCAGTGATGGAGGAATTCCAGTTTTTAAACATTTGTCTTTCTTTGCAAAAGAATCACATGATTTATACAAGTGGTTATGTATACTTCTCTCCTTGTAGCTGTTCTGTATTAGGTCATAATTTATGTTAAAAAGCTTCAAGGAAGTAGGAATATGTGTGTCTCTTTTCCAGGTTTTTTTTTGCTATCCGTCATTTAAAATCAGTTAAAGCAAAAATATTGAACAGTGCTCCCTGGAAGTGTTATTTCTTCAGGTTTTTGCAATTAATCTGATTTCTTTGTATTTTCATAAGGAGCACCCAGGATGCTTTATCTCGGTTTCCTTTATGATGGACAGAAAAGTCTGCCAAAGTTCCGCTTCATTCCTTAAATCCAGCCTCCAAAACTTTCTTAGCAATTGACTGGCAGAGAACAGCAGCACCTACATAACATTTGTCTGGAACTGCACAGCCTTCTGGAGTTTTTTTGCTCACAGGTAAATATTTCCATCATAGTACCTTGTCTTGTCTCTTGATCCATGTCTTCAAAGAGTGCAGTGGGGAAAGTTATTGCTCTTTAAGACATTCCTAGAAGATAAAAGACAAAACCCATGTTTAACACAACTCAAGATGTACGGTAGGTTGCCTATTTACGTATAACAAAATAGCATTCATGTTCTATCAACTGCCTATGACACATAGCTTAGCTTAAAGATACTATTCCACTTCTATTTTGCTAGAATTCTGGATTCCTCTCCTTCCACATTCATAATTAAATATAATTTTTATTGTATTGTGTGGTTACTTGCTGAGACACAGTTCTACCCTAGACAGGGTTGCCACTAAAATTTGATTTTTCATTTCCCTGACTTTCACGGACCAACATTTGTTATTTTCCCTGACCACTATTCAAATACAACCACAAGTTTTTAAAAAATGAATAGTTTGTGTTGAATTAAATCAAGGCTTAATGAAATGTTCCACTCGACAACTTCACACCTCTCAACTGAAAACATATTTGTCAAAGAGATTTAATATCAGCTTCTTTCAACAGTAACTGCACCAACATCTGTTTTGCAAGTGGCTACAAAAATTACACCAAGATAGGAACTTCAATTCAAGTGGGATCAAACTTTTATCCCAAGATGAAGTGATCAAGTAACACAATTCAACCTCAGTTAATCTATAAAGTCGTTCTTAGCTCAACTGCTCCTTATAGCATCTTACATTAAAATAGTGTATTAACTACACTAATAATGCACTACCACCAAAGCATAGAATAGTGGTTCTCAACCTGTGGGTCCCCAGATGTTCCTGGACTGCAACTCCCAGAAATCCTGGCCAGCTCAGCTAGTGATGAAGACTTCTGGGAGTTGCAGTCCAGGAACATCTGAGGACCCACAGGTTGAAAACCACTGGAAGATTGTGAACAGGGTTCTAATAACGGAATTGTAAACTCCCCTGATAACCTCTGCTCATATACAGGGAAACAACATACGTTTAAAAGCTGAAAACATTTCTCCAGAGATTGCTAAATGAAGCTATATTTTAAAAGGAAAAGTGCAAAGAAATACAAAAATAAATTATTTTCCTGCCTCGAGGTTACTGACCATCCTTTACTTTAGAACTAGGGCTGTATTTTCAAGCATGAAAATCTCAGTTACTGGGATCTATTAAAGGCCAATGTGGTCAGCAGAAGAATTTTCTAAATTGAACTGCAAAGCACAGAAGAAACACTACCACAGAATTGGATGGAAGTCTGGATCCAGCTGCCAGTTTAGTCAGGCTAAAAACCAGTGCAGAACCAAAGAGCAGATAAAAAACACCAGTGCTTTGTAAGCAAAAATTAGATCATTTTTCATTAACAGAATTGGAAGATTGTATCAAGCTGTAAAAAGACACTAGAAAAATAAGGAAGGTTGTGGCTCTACTACTCAACGTATTGCAGTAATCAAATCAACACCCTAACATGTAATATTAACATGGATATTCTTCAAAATTAATCCATTTTTGTGTGTATGCAGACTTTTAAAAAGTGAACCAAGACACACTGAATTTATTTTAACTATACAAGTTTGCATGGTAAGAAACCATTTTTAAAAAATCCTACAATTCAGTGTGGTACTTGAAACCCCTCTAGTGATATTTTAACCACTAGCATTATAATTTATATCTACTATTATAAGAAATTAAGGCAATTAAGTGAGTTTTAGGTCAAGTTCGCTTAAACTCTCATTACACGCCAACATAATTAAATTAAGGACACAGTAACACATTTTAAAAACCCTGTTTTCAAATCAGGTTTAGCATGTCTGAAATCAATTTTTAAAATCCCAACTATATGATACATGGGGAAGCATGGATTTTTTGTATGCACTATATACGCTTGAGTTCTTTAAAAAATTCAGAAAACAGAGTCAGCAGAGAGAGAAAAATTGGGTAGGGGAAAGCACTCCTTCAGTCACAAGCCTAGAAACTGCTAATCTTGTCAATTTCTCTTTTCCACTTACTCTGTGCCTTCCCTTTTACGAGCCCTGGTGGCTGGTACCATCCCTCTGGCGTCTCCATTCCTTTGAGTGTGCATATGCATGTGTGTGTCCATGCACATGCGTCAGGCTGCAGGGCAAGCTTGCAGTCAAATCTGTTTATGTTTTCTATCCGTAATATTAATCTAGTGCTATCCCACTTTGAAAGATTTTTTTAAATTAAAAACAACGCCATAGCAGCAAGTGGCTGTGATAGATTGCCAGAACAAAGTGGGCACAGGACAAAACCTCATATGAAATACTTCTAAAAGCCTGTGTAGCCCCCTCAACTGATATACAAAACAGTTTAAAATGAACTTTAAGCCCACTCCAAAACTCCCAATCTATCTCCCAATTCATTTTCATGGTGTAAATATATCCTAAGGCTACCATTCTTTAGATATATCATGAAAAGAGAACACTCAGTGTAAAAGACAATAATCCTAGGACAAATGGATGGCACAAGCAAAAAAGGGACAACAGAATATAAGAAAGATTGACATGGGAAAGGAAACCACAAGCTTCAGTTTGCAAAACCTGAACTAGGCTGTTGATAGGATCTTTGGGGAGTTTTTTAGTTTCACTGTAAACTGGGAACAACTTAAAACCATATAACAACAAACCATTACAACAATCAGAACTACAAAAAATCTACACTATACTGGTTATATAATAGTCCTCTTTATACAGCTGCAGATGTACAAAGGTTTAAACATAATTCCACCTACAGTAATGCATTGGTTTACGTGCATAATCCATTCCGGAAACATGCCTGTAAACCAAAACACTCTTATAGCAAGGCAAATTTCCCCATAAGAAATAATGTCAACTCAAATTATTCGTTCTGGGGTCCCATAGACCACATACTGTACACACAAAATGTCAAAACACACAAAATAAGTTGCTAGAAGTCCATGTTCACATCATGGTTTGCGTACCTGGCTGTGAAATCTGTTCTGCTTGGGACTAACAACTGGATTTTACTTTTTATTTTTAATGTGACAATAATAAAGTCCAATTTGTAGCCCTATACACACTTGACTAGCTGTTCCATGACTAGAAATGGTTTGAAGAAAATAAAGAATGTTGAAAACAGCTTAAATAAAAATAAATCTATAAAGAAAAATAAAGCCCTAACCTGCACATTCCTGGCTGGTGCAAGAGAGACCCCTATTGCTCTCTCCTTCCTCTGCTTTGGAGGCTGCCTGACACAGAACGTTCCAGACAATCACCCACAGGGGGAAGGGGGGAGAGAGAGCCACCATTAGCTCACCTGAGATCATGTGACTTGCTCCAGTGCTTGTATATCAAGATATTGCTCACTATCAACAATGTAGGCTGTATAAGGTCCCATAACTCTATACAATGTAAATTGTTCATAAAATTTGGATTTGTTTAAATTTTAAAAATGCAGAGCTCCATCTATGTTTTTCTAGTCTCAGTTAGCTTATCTGAATTCAATGTCATTGTTGACTGAGACACCACATTTATTTCAGTGGGTTTGCATAGTTGAGACTAACATTGGATTTAGTTCTTGGGAAATAAATGTGATATTATGCGCAAACAAAAACTGCTTTCGTTACTGCAATTGCAAACCCAGTAAATAAATAACAAAAAAGCTAATCTTGCTGCATTAGACTTCTAATATGTTCCATCATGATACATTCTATCAGAAATTCAGGCAAAAATGGAGAGGAAGCAGATTCAGTACTGATAAATCACACAAGTATAAAGGTCAAATAACAGAAACAAATAAAATGTAAAGCATCTTGGCAACTGTTGGTACAGTCACAAAGTGTTGGCATTAACAGTGAAAGTCTTTCCACTAATATTTCTTTAAGCATTATTTCATATAGTTAATGGCACGATGAATTATGAGCAACATGCAAACCTGAATACAGAGAATTATTTCAGCGTATCAAACTGAAGACAATAAAATCCAAATTAAAAATAGGATTGAGGAATCAAATAAATATATAGTGAAGCACGCAACAGGGTTATTTTCAGCAGCAGTTATTGCAGTGATATTTGAATGGAGGGGGAAAACATTTTTAAAAATCCTGGAGCAAGTCTCCAGTGGGAATGGAGACACGCTGTTGCCCAATTTTCCATATTTATCATGAATAATTTTTTTGGGGGGTTTAATGGCTCTTTTGATTGAAATAAAAAGAATGAAATCAAAAGAGCCATCAAAAAAAAAAAAAAAAAACACCACCAAACTGAAGAAGAAAAACAGCCCCCAGAAACAAGGTATTTCTGCCATACATAAAAGGAGTCACGGATCGCATGGACAATGTGTTGAAAAAACACAACCTACAAACAGTATTTAGACCCACCATAAAAATACAACAGATGTTACGGTCAGCAAAGGACAAAGGAACCCACTCGCCACTGCAGGATATACTGGATACCTTGTAGTTGTGGCCAGGTAAATATTGGGACCACAAAACGCAGCATCCAGACCAGAATCAAAGAAACAACCAGAAAAATCAGCAGTAGCTGAACGCACCCTGAAACATACTGGACATGAAATCCTCTTCCAGGACACAGTGGTACTGGACAACACAACCAATCACTATGTCAGACTACACAGGGGAGCCATTGAAATCCACAAACACAAGCAAAGTTTCAACAAAAAAGAAGAAAGTCTGAAAATTAACAAAGTCTGGCTGCCAGTGCTGAAAGCTACAGTCTGCAAAGGGTCAAAGTTCAATTATTCCCTCTCAGGCACAACAAGCACCAGTTCACACAAGAGAACAACTAACGACACCTATCAGACACAGAGAAGGATCCCTGCCACCCCTGAATGCAGTGAAACTTCTTAATCCCTCCATCTCAATACAATGTCTAACACAGTGGTGTTCAAACTTCGGCTCTCCAGATGTTTTGGACCACAACTCCCACGGTCCTTTGTCATTGGCAATATAGTCTTGGAATTCTGGGAGTTGTGGTCCAAAACATCTGGAGGCCCAAGGTTTGGACACCCATGGTCTAACACCTATTATCCTACATAGGACAAGTTTCCCCTTTCCCACAACTTTAAAACCCCACAGTCTCACTCACTCTATACCCCAGAGCACAGAAAGAACTCCTAGTTCACTGAGCTCCTTGCCCTCTGAAGGTGCTGGCCACAGTCTGGCAAAACTTTCAGAACACAGCCAAACAGCCCGAAAAACTCACTACAGTTAAAAATATATATACATTGCATATATTATCTACCCATGCACTTCTATTTAAGACCTAATGATCAAGAAGCTCTGTGTAGGAAGTTTCTCTTCTAGAACACAGCCAAACAGCTCGAAAAAACTCACAATAGCTATTAGAAGAAATTCATATTCTTAAAATAACACCAGAGTGGGAGAAGAACTTGCAGTTGGTTCATGCTCAGGAAATAAAGACCATAAACTTTAGTATCTTGGAAGGCAAATATGAGGTGTTAAATATCTAAGCTCTATTGATAGTACTGAGGCATCATTTGCACAGCCACAAAATTAAACATTGAAGCATTTTGGCCTGAATCCAATTGCTACTTGCAACTAGACTAGACCTACTGAAACAACCATAAGTAAAAATCAAAATCCAATCCAATCAAAACCTTTATTGGCATAAATAAGATGAATGTACGGAAAGTACATTCAGCAGAACCTAATTAGTGTTTTCTAAAATAGTAACAAAGTTTGGTTAGATAAGTCAACACATATACATATCCAATTTGCTTCATTAGTTCTGTTCCAAAAAGTATTTAGATTCAAGCCTTAATCTTAGGTACTGTATTAGAATTTAATGAGTTTGCCATAGGTTAAGGTCCCACTGATTTCATTTAGAAGTATGTTAAGATAACTTAATGTAGAACTTTGAAGTAGCCAAGGGTCAGCAGAGCTAACACTAAGCCAGCTGAAGCTATGTTGAATTGAAATCTTTTCCACTACACTACAGGAATGAAAGAAATAACTAGGGAAGGGCGCATAACAAAAAATGAAATGCTGTTTTGTTGTGTCGTTACGTAACAAAATGAAACAAAACAAAATGATATGAGGAGGCAGCATTTTGTTACAGAAGAAACCAAATGGTGTTTTGTTGTTGAAGCGAAAAAAATGACACCGCTGAGACTGCCCAGCCAGGCTGGAGAGGGCAGGAGTGGGACCAGCAGGCCAGCCTGGGTCTCTGTCTCCTCTTCCTCCTTCATTGCTGCAGCTGCTACAGATGCAACCACGGGGGGGGGGCAGTCAGGCTGAGCAGGCCGGCCTGGGCCTCCTCCTCCTCTGCTGCCACCGCAGTTACATGCCCCAGCCGGCCTCAGAGGTTGAGCAGCCCAGCGGTAGACCACCCAGCCACTGCTGAAGGCCCTGGCTGGCGGGGAGGGGGGGCTGAGTGGCTCAGCAGTAGACTGCCCCATGGCCGCTGAAGGCCCTGGCCAGCTGAGGAAGCTGAGCAGCCCAGCAGTAGATTGCCCTGTGGCCGCTGAAGGTCCTGGCTGGCTGAAGAAGCTGAGCAGCCTGGAAGTAGACAGCCTCACAGCCGCTGAAGACCCTGGCCAGCTGGGGAATCTGAGCACCAATGAGAGCAAAGGGACCTCCTATACTGTATCCCATATATAGAGGGCTCATAACTTTATTCCAGGTTTTCATCTTCCATGAAACATAAAGAATATAAAGAATCTACCCACTGAAAGAGCTTCTCCTACTGCCCAATCAAAATACTGTATATACTCAAATATAAGTCTAGTTTTTTCAGCCTTAATTTTGTGCTGAAAAAAGGGCCCCTCGAGTTATATTCAGGTCAATACTTTTAGCCACTGAGGCAAGTGCTTGGGTCAGTGGCTAAAAGTCATTTTAAACATCATGCGCCGCTTCTCCTGACCCCCCCCTGCATTGTGGGGGAGCAGCGTGCAATGTTTAAAATGACTTTTAGCCACCAAAGCAAGTGCTTGGGTCAGTGGCTAAAAGTCATTTTAAACATCATGCGCTGCTTCTCCTGACCCCCTCACGGTGGAGTGGCGCAGGATGTTTAAAATGACTTTTAGCCCCTGAGGCAAGCGCTTCCCTCGTTGGCTAAAAGTCATTTTAAACATCACGCACTGCTCCCCCAGCGCACAAAGAAGGAGCTGCCAGGCCCTGCTGCATTTCCCACCCTAGACTTATACTTGAGTCAATAAGTTTCCCCAGTTTTGGGGGTTAAGTTAGGAGCCTCGACTTATTCTCGAGTATATACAGTAAATTCTACATCTCTTTCAGATGTAATTCTTTCAATTTATTAATCAGGTGGAAAGGCGGCGGGGCAGAGGGGTGCAGGATGGGACAGGCAGCTTATCCAAGACGCAGCACAACCAACAGAATGCAGTTTACTCCAACAGAGGGGTTTTGATATGCCAAGCCAATTGAAATAATTTGGTTTGGCATACCATTTAAAATAAACAAAACTCTGGTGCTGGAGTATTTTGCCTCACCTTCCAGCCCCCCTCCACAATGCCTCCCAGGCAAAAATATCTATGCTTCCATTTACGTTGCAAAGACACATTATTTTAAACCAATTTTATTTTTTCTTAACTTGAAAAAACAGTGGTTCTAATTGGCAGCACAATCATATCCAGAGTTAAAATAATGTCTCAATAGAGAGGCTGATATGTGATACCTGCTAATTTTGTAAACTCACTTGCAAGACTGTCTTTAGTAACAAGATACTGGAATATATTTTTCCCTCCTTTTTCTTAGTGATCTTGCAACCATCTCTGAATCAACAAAAGCAAGAAAACCTGTTACAGTATACTGCCAACTGGCAAGCTGTGCCATAAATATTTGATGATTTCTTGGTAGATTACTAAAGTGAGATTCTTAGATTAAAAAGAAGAAAGTGTGTATCATACGCCCCATCAGGCATATCTTCACAGTGTTTTCAGCACTCTGAGGCAAGTCAGTACACAGGAATCACTATCAATATACTATTATCAATAAAATCCTTTAAATGCCAATTGGATCTCATTTATAAGAAAACAAGTAGTAACGATGGTCTAATTTAAGGTCTTAAAGCAGACATGTAAAATCAGAAGAAACTGCTTATATATACAGTATTACAGTTCCTTCTGGTTTTTACAATTTATTTGTTTGTTGGTTGTGAGTTTTTTGGGCTGTTTGGCCCTGTTCTGGGAGTCAATGGTGTTCTGGGGTCAGTTCTTAGGGGTCAGTGAGTGGGGCTTGCAGTGGGGGGCAGGGTCGGGGAGCACCCGCACCCCACACACATTCTCAGCCACTAAATCTGGCCCTCCTTCCAAAAAGTGTAGACACCCATCTTAAACCAAACCTTCCAGGTATACTTTAACTCAAAGATTTGCTACTGTTCAAATAATTCACATGGCTGTTTTCTAAAATTCACTTAAAACATGTGGCTAGCTCTCCTATTAGGTAGAGTAAAGGAAGCAGAGTTAGCCTCCTAGTTATTCTTCCTGATCTCCATAGCTGTGCTCCTTAAGTATGCCATACAACCTGTCCTGGAACATTGGAATAACATACAATTTAATAGACAATTATTTTAAATAGAGATGCATTTCTTCTTTCTAAATAATTTTTATCACTTTGTGAAAACAGCATCAGTAAAAGAAACAAGAGTTCTATAGCTTATTGAATTTCATGTTCAAGCCACCACCACCCTGCCTTTTTTTAAAAAAATGTGACTGCAGTCTCAGCATTCCACAAGTAGCATAAGTCAGCTTGCCAGGGGAAGAATAGGTGATTACTCATCTTTGGTGGAATGTGTTTCTCCACATACTAAGAAGTCATCAGGGCGGAAGCATATTTGGAGAACAGGAACATTAGAAACAACACAAAACCCGCCCACTAAGCAAGATATAAAACATACTAGGTATACAACTGTCATTATTTTATGCATTTACAAAAGAATTGATTTTACGCCACTAAATGCATGCAAACTCTTATTCTCATATGCTGATTTTTTCTGTTTCTTTTTAAACTGCAGTACAGAAATTGAAGTGAGCTGAAGGGGAACAGCTCTAACTCAGCAAAGTTCCAGGTTTACTTGGTCTCTTGGTGTGTGTATGTGTGTGTGTGTGTGATTGTACTATTAATATGGCTACTTAGAATGAGTGCTCACTGACTATGTAAGCACACAAATTCACTTTTAAATGAAGCCTTTTGGGTTTTCCTAAAGATACTTCTATCAGTAGAGATTTAAAAATGTAAACTGGGACCTGATTGTGCAGGGAGGTTGTCCTAGGTTGATTCAGAATTTTCTGGACCACACCCCAGCAGTTTCTGCTACTAAAATCGGGTTTGGATCGCAGGCTTCTACCCTCCTATATCACAGCTGATATAGTGATGTTAATGACATCTCATCAGAAGAAGGGTGATGTTGACAAAGTCATCATTCCTCGTCAGTGTCTTTTCACCTCTTTTTTCCTCATACTCCTTTAACTATTGTAGTTTCATTCCCAGGCTGCCGAAGATAGACCAGAAGTGTTCAGTGGTAGGGGTTTTCCTGGTGTATTACCACACTACACCCCACCAAAGACATCACCATCCGTATCCTTTCGAGGCCACACCCCACCATGTCTTTTGGACGAATCTAGGCAATCACACATATCAGAAAGCTATGAAAACAGGATCACTACCCCAAAAAACCCCCAAAACAAACAAAAAAACCAAATAACCCCCCTTAACTCCTGCCAGCCAAACAAAGTCCACAAATATATTTAAAAAAAGGCTTCTACACAATTAGATGCATATCATGTAGTTTACAAGAAGTACTTTGAATCTAACTATGACAACTCCAGCACAAACAGAGGGGTGCAAATTGCTTTGTGGGTAAAGCCCTTAGTCTCATGATTCAGACAAAGCTTCACAAAGCTGCTTTACAACAAGAGCTGGTCTTAGAGGCGAACAAGTGAGCTGTCACTAATGGAATCAAGCTGGGGGTGTGGTGCCAAGTGGATCTGTAGGGAACACACCAAAAATAATGTGTGATGGCCTCATAAAATTCAGCAAATGAATCAGAGTGTTGGCAAGCCATGTTTGAAAATGCTCAAAGACGAATCGAAGTACAGACTTTTCTTTCCAGTTTAACAAAAAACAACATGAATTGTCACATATAGAAAGCTTACTACTGTGTGCAAGTTACTGCAATTTGGGTACACACAAATTAGTAGCTTTCTACACGAGTCCTTATACTGTATACTGATAGCCAATAATAGAATGGTTCTAAGCCCATTTGTTTATGTCTTGTATTGATATGAAGCACAGGTTGGCAGTTACTAAATAGCTGTTCTGTGACAAAACCCCAATGATTGCTATAATCAGCTTCAATTGCATTTTTGCTATCCTCAGCACCCAGATGAAGACAAATAATATGGGAGGAAATGCCCCATATCAGAACACTACTGCTGTCTAAAATACAAACATTATTAAGCAAGGCCATAGGCAACTGGAGAGTCATTTCTTTAAAAAAGTAGTATCATTAGATGCAAGTTATGCAGCACTTGTGCACTCTAGTAGAATTAAAACATCCATCCAAAATAAATGATTTAGATACTATTATTTAGTACATATATTTCTGTGTTATCTAAAATACCTTGTAATACCTTGTAAAACATTTAATGTAATATATAATAGCAACTTGGTCTATGGACTATCTAATTAATAACCCAGTTAACAGAGAGCACACCGGGTTGTAGACTAAGTTTATAGCTTATGAAAATGCCTAGAAAGTTTCCCATCCTCTCCCCGCACCTCTGATACAGATCCCTACATTTCGTCCCACATAGTTCCATATGGCCAAATTCTTCAGAAAGGATGTGAGGGAAACAGGTGGGGAATAGAAAATTTCCTTCCACAAACATTTTCAAGTTAAAACTTATACTTCTAAAATAAAGAAAGCCTGGCTCAGAACTATGCAGGTAGTTATATGTGGAAGGAATGGGAGCTCTCTTCTGCTCTGGCACCCAATATGAATTCTTTGAAAAATAATTCTTTTGTTTCAAGAGTACAGTATTCTGTTTTGTATCCTCACTAGCTTGGGGTTTTATTAAAGAAAAAGAAGCATTGCAACTCTTTCCTTGCCTCCTGTAGGGTCTTCAGGTTTGTCTGGCTGCTAAGTTTCATTTAAAAGAAAAACAGTATGTCCATAGCAGAGGAGTAATTAACGTGGCCATCTACAGGTAAGCAAAGGCTTTTTGCCATTTAACAGCACCATGTCACCTGTAGAGGAGTACAGTACTCACAATCTCTCGCTAAGAATTCCAGGAGACAATGAAGCAACGTCAGCATCACAAAGATGTATAACTGCAGAGGGCACAGCGATCCTGCAAGGTGTGATGTCCAAAGCCTGTGCTACGCATTGCTGCCCACTCAGTTGCAGTGTATCTTTATGATGCCCACTCACCAGCCTTCATGCCTCTGCCATATGGCAACATGCCTAATGTAGTTGACCCCTGCAATGGTGTTTAGTATCAGTCATCATCAATAATATACCATATAAGCCAATATTGTCAGCACAGAGATCCACATCTTACACATTTTTCAAAGGACACATAGATACATAATTAATACAACTGGTTTACGGGGCAATACCCAGCACTTCAGACTTCAAATGATTAAGGTTCCCCACCCTCACACACACACACACACACTTACTGCTGCCCTACATATTTATCATAGCACATCCAGATGAAAGGTCTAACCCACCTCTTCTCATTAGCATGCATAAATCCTGCTTAGAATATAAGAACAAAAAGGTATTGGGCAGAACTGGGATCTTTTCAAAAGATTTGCACAGGCTTATCACGGAAAAGCATTGCACTGTACTGTGCCAACCTTTAGACCTTGTCACAGTGAGTTCTCAGTCACACCCTCTATGTACATAAGTGCAACGACCAAATGTCCTTAAACTGCAGCTGAAGAAAAAAATATCTTTTGCAAAAATAAAATGACTGATGCAAATATTACACTATAATGAAAAATACTCGTGCAAATTACATTTCATACTTTAAACCTTATCCAATCATACAGCAATCCTTAAGGGTGGCTGAAATCAAGCCCAGTTACATATGTAAAAGATCCCTATATCTAAACATAAGGTTGCCACCAAGGGGAACAAAACAACAACATAAACTGTCATATAAATATTGGCTGAGATAATGTTGCTCAGTGTAATAAGTTGCACTACAGTAGACCCATTTAATCAATAGGGACTTTTCCATTGGTTCCACTGATTTGAATGGGCCTAATCAACTTCTGATTTACTACAAGAAGCCACAACTAGAGTAGGCCTATTTGAATGAATGTAACTTACAGAGGCGTTGACTCACCAAACCTCACTAGTTCAGTGGACTTATTCTAATATAACTTGTTATGATAAGCAACAGGATTGTATACAAAGTCTATCAAGAAGCTTAAGAACAAAAGAGTCTTCTTTGACCTTTGAGCTCCCCCCCCCTCACAATGTATAATGGCAAACTGAACTGAAGGATCTCATGCAGATGAAAATATAAAACAATTTTTGGAATGCTTCCTAAATGCAGAGTGCCCAATGCAGCTGTCTTTGAAAATATATTAATTGCAGCAGTATCTTCTAATCTTCCCCAAACTACTGGTATCCAGAGACATGCTACTTCTGGCCCCAAAGACACCAGACACAGTTTGTTTTTCATTGTACTCCCTCAAATTACATTTATTTATTTATTTATTTATTTATTTAATGTTATATCATTCTCTTATTTTGTTTCTTCCCATCCCTTCATTTAGCTCTCCATTTTGTTTCATGTTATACATTCTCTTATTTTGTGGCACACAAAACAAAATAAAAAAACTATATGCTATGTAAGATAGTACTGCCATTTATCTGTTGTGAACTTCCTACTCTAAAACCTCAGGTAAAGTAAAGGTAAAAGTTTCCCACACACATGTGTGCTAGTCTTGACCGACTCTAGGGGTGGTGCTCATCTCTGTTTCCAAGCCAAAGAGCCAGTGTTGTGCAAGTCCGTGGCTATGTGGCCGGCATGGCTGAATGCATTTCTACACACAGGACACGGTTTACCTTCCCGGTTTTTACAGCAGTGCCTATTTATCGACTTGCATTTACATGCTTTAGAACTGCTAGGTTGGCAGGAGCTGGGTTTAACAGCAGGATATTTGGCACCCGGGATTCAAACCGCTGAGCTGCCAACTTTGCAGCTGACAGTTTTCAGCACTCTAGCCCACTGAGCCACCACACTCCACCTAAAACTTCAGATGACCCTACATTGCAGTATTACAAAAGGATAAAAGCCTTCTGCCTATATATGGCATCCAACATGTACTACACTTGTCATTTACTTTGAGCTTGTGGGTCCCTAGGTGTTCCTGGACTGCAACTCCCAGAAGCCTCCACCACTCGCTGTGCTGGAAGGGGTTTCTGGGAGTTGCAGTCCAGGAACATCTGGGGACCCACAGGTTGAGAACCACTGACTTTGAGCATTCAGCCTCTTTCATATAGCACGATTATTCAGTGATAGCATAGGACAGTATAGCAAGCTATATCAATAACTCATAATCTCAAAATATTTTGAAAGACACCCAAATACTCCTTATGTGACATAGTTAACACCAATAACACTAAGCCCTATGGCAAAGCTTGTTGTTAAGAGACAATCTGAGGTTTATATAATGCCACATATATTTAGCAGTAAATTCGGTCTTCCCTCACTGGTTTAAAAATCCTGGTACAGTATTTTAAGCATTTCTATTCTGCCTTTTAGATCTAATACTGTACTCTCCTAAAACTGACAATATCATATCAAAATAAAATATAACGTAAATCATAATCTGTAGTAGTATAACAGCACTAGCTGAAATATAAAGCAATTTAAAATAATAAAATATAAAACCAAGACAGCCAGTGATGCAAGATTAAAAATATGAACAATCATCAGCTATACAAAGAACGCAAAAAATATTAATTAGATGTCCAGGAGTTGAGTCATGGCAAGTGAACTTCTTTTCTTGAAACATTTCACTAGTCATCCAAGCAACGTCTTCAGACTGAAGAAGCTACTTGGATGACTCAGCTCCCAGACATCCTCACCTGGATGACTGAGAATTTCCACAGACATCGATTAGAAGCAATTCAGAAGGAAAAAAGTGTTCCAAGACCCATATGACAGCTAGGAACATGGGATCTATATATCTGAATGCAATAGTAGTTGTATCAATATTGCAAATGCCCTGCCTATACTTCCTGTCTATCTGTTACCTCTTCATGGCACCCCAAACAATGCCAGGTTGAAAAGTATTCTCAAAGTGACTGTATTTGTTAAAATGCCAAATGCAAATAGGAAAATTCTGCAATTCCTTCAACAGGAACAGACTGTCAGAGTACTTGGACACTATGGAAACAATGGAAAAGTCTTGATAATTCTTTCGGAACTTCATTTCATAATTGGCTTGCTTTGGTTTGTTTCCAATGCCTTCCCATGCCTATACTCTCTCTCCTGTCTTTCATGGCTGGCCAACAAGCAGAGCCAATCTTTTGTCCCAAGTAGGTTTATTCAGGTGCAATAAGCCATTCAAATAACCTTATTTTAAATTTCTATTTAGTAGGAGCTGACTAGATGGCTCAGTGGTTTAGATATCTGGCTACAGAACCCAAGATTGGGATCTGATTCTCCATTGTGCTTCCTGTGATTAGAGCCGGACTGTCTGGGCTTGGGAAAGCTGCACAGCCCCTGGATGCCCCAAGAAGAGGGAAAATGGCCAACCACTTCTGCATATTCTATACCTAGAAAGCCATGGAAAGGGTTGCCATAAATTAGAATGAACTTGATGGCACAAAGTACAGTATTTGGAAGGCAACCTATAGCCATCTAGATGTCACTGGGTGCCACTCTCATCATCCCGCCACCCTGGTTATTTATTTTAAACCTTTAAATGCTGCCCTTCATATCTAATGTCTTCTAAGGTAGAACTGGTAAACCTTTTGCACTCCAGATGTTTTGGACTACAGCCCTAAGAATCCCAAGCCTGTATTGCCAATGATAAAGGATGGTGGGAGTTGTGGTCCAAAACATCTGCAGTGCCAATAGTTTGCCACCCCTGTCCCAAGGCAGTGATTCTACATCTTTGCATAAAGGTTCTAACCCAACTCTTCACCAAGCAAAATTCCTGCATGCATTATATGGGGCTGATTTTTATGTCAATGAAGGCATACAAGTTTAGGATGTTAAAGACAACTAATAACATTATTTTAATTAGGCCCAAAGACAAACTCACAGTTGATGTTTATTTTCCGAACACTGATCAACAGATTTATCTCTAGATTTCAGTGCCCTGGGGCAAAACCCCAGCAGATTCACCACTGTAATGAGCCTGTCCTTCACTATTAATGCCACCTGAATCTTCATTGATACTATTGAGTCCATGAACTGCAAATTATCTCTCAAGGGAGTATAACTCCACCTAGAAATCAATGTTCTCCTCTTTACAGCAGAATTCCACACATACAGCATTTCTATTTTATCCGGATTAACTTCTGCTTTTCCAAAACTGTCTTTAGACATTTATTCAAGAGTTTCTCAGCCTCCCTCAAACTACCTGATGGGGAGAAAGAGGTAAAATTGAGCACAGTCTGCACAATTATGATGACTGAAGCAGTCACAGCCTCTAGATAATTTTTCTCTACTGTTTTGTATAGATGTCAAAACGCATGGAACATGAGGTACCCTGTAATCTAATATGAAGTGGAACAGCAATCTTTCAGTATCTCATTCTAGGTCCATCTCTCCAAGAAGCAGTGCAGCCTTCGCAACACTACGCCTCTTCAATCTACTCTTATCAGATATCTGCAAAAGGACTTGCATACTTGATGTTATCAAAAGCTACCAAAGAAACCAGAAGAACCAACAGGATCTCCATCTGTTCTGTAGTGTAGAAAATCCAACAGAGTGACCAAACCTGTTTCTTTCCCATAACCAATACAGTGGTTACCTCTACTTACGAGATTAATCCATTCCGAATGCATGCTCATAAGCTGAACAACTCACAAATAGAGCAGCTGTATCTAAACATTCAAATAAATAAATAAATAAATAAATAAAGTGAAGGAATTAAAAAATGTACGTAGAACAGATTGCATCTAAAATTTGTAAGGCAGCAGTTAAAATCCCAACGGTTTTCCATTCTTAAGTTGAATTGCTCGTAAAGAGAGGTACCGCTGTACCAAATCATCACATCTTCTCAAATGAGATTGTGTAAACTGGTGGATTTGTTTATGGGATATGTGAAAAACAAACTTTTTGGTATACTGTGTCTCCCATAATTTATAATTATTAGATATCTCACAATTCTAAACTTAGAGCACAAATATGACAGTAATTCTCTCTCTACTGTACTTTATCCACATCATGCACAAATCTATAAACCTGGACGATGCACCCGTTTCATCATTTTAGTTCCTTAGCCAAAATTGCTACAGGCTTTCTACACAGTAAAGGGTTTTACTAACCTAATTATTCCAAATGTATTTTCATGCTACTTTTCCTGAGCATCTCTACCTTTATATTCTTGTTAAAAATTTAATAAATTTACATTATTAGTGGTAGCCTTTGTAGTAAAACCCCAGATTAAAATACTTCCTCATTCTTATTGCCTATTTTTCATCTAGAATATTTTTAAGTCTTTGTGAGCTTGCTGTTACTGAAAACACTGAGCTGCTTACGCATCAGAGAAATAAGGCCACAAAACAGATAAAAGTTTCAATCGTATTTAAATATTTTAAGTTTCTCTGAATAGTGACCAAATAATTAAACAATATTTTTGACAGAGCAAACCCTTTAGGTGCAATTACACAGAACCTTATGAAATTTCAAAAGCACAGCAAACCTTTATTAAATGATTGTAAATATTTGCATAACAAGTCAATCATGTTCCAGCAACAACTTGTTTGTGTGAAACACTCTTCTTCTTTGAAACAGTCTTTGAAACATATCTTGTGTGTTTTGACAGCAGGTATCAATCTGTTACAAAGACTGCAGGAAAAAGTGGTGACTGAATAATAGTCTCCTACAACACCCCTTCATGTTGAGGTAATGAGGCAGGAAGAGTAATAATCATAAGCAGTGTCAGCACTGTGACTCTTGAGGTCTGGATGTACAGTAATTTTTTTATTCAACAGGCAATGAGAGATCTGGATGTAATGCTAATTCGCTTTTAGCATTATTACTTTATTAATGCATCAGTGTCCCACTAAAAAAGTGGCACATGCAGAACTGCCTTACTTCAGTGTGACAACAATGACTTAAATTAAGTTAAAGCATAGCAATAGACCCAAAGCTACATTTCACAACCAACTAAAGATCTATACTGTATTCAAGATCCACAGTGCAATTCCCTATTTTTTTAAAGCTCAAAGGGTTTTGGTTAAGACGGACATCTCTGTCTCATGTAGAATTTGCAAACTCCAACTCATCGGGTTCAAGACCTATGATGGCCACTTTCTTGACCGAATTTTTAGACAATTTTTCTCTGACAAAAACTCAAAAACTTCTTTTATAAATGCTCAGTGAACCAATAATGGTATCACTCAGGTCAGAAATTGGGGGAGGGGGAGTGGCGGGAATAAACTTCAAAGGGTCAGTAATTATCTAAATCCCACTGATTCAGTGGGTCTACTCTAGTTGTCTCCAACAACTGTGGTGCATCTAGGTAAAAAGAATGAATTGCACAGATATAGGATGGGAGACACCTGGCTGGAAAATAGTACCTGTGAAAGTGATCTGGGAGTCTTCATGAACCACAAACTGAACATGAGTCAGCAGTGTGATGCAGTACCCAAGAAAGCCAACACGATTCTTGGTTGCATCAACAGAAGCATAGTGTCACTCTAGATCAAGGGAAGTGATAGTACCACTCTATTCTGCTCTGGTCAGACCCCATCTGGAGTACTGTGTCCAGTTCTGTGCACCTAAATTTAAAATGGATGCTGACAATCTTGAGCAGGTCCAGAGGAGGGCGACCAAGATGATTGAGGGTCTGGAAGAAATCTCTTACGGGGAGCAGCTTAGGGAGCTGAGAATGTTTAGCATTACAAAAAGAAGGCTGAGAGGGGATATGATAGCTATGTTTAAACATTTGAAAGGATGTCACATTGAAGAAGGGATTGGTTTGTTTTCCATGGCTTCAGAGACCAAGACACGGTGCAATGGTCTCAAACTACAGGAAAAGAGATTCAGTTTAAACATTAGGAAGAACTTCATGACAGAGCTGTTCAGCAGTGGAATATGCTGCCAGGGAGGGTGGTGGAGTGTCCTTTGGAGGTTTTTAAGGGAAGGCTGGATGGCCATCTGTTGGGAGCACTGTGATGGGGGTTCCTGCATGACAGGGGGATGGACTGGATGGCCCTTGAGGTCTTTTCCAAATCTATGATTCTAACTGGACTCAATTCTACAGAGATATGTGACATTTTGGTACTCCCTACACAGGAAAAGCATATTTATGCAAGAAAGCAGAGTTCAGCTGTGAAATGAAGTGCTGACACTTTCTTGAAGGTCTGCTTTCCTACCTCCTCCTTTAAGAAATTGGGAAAATAGAGACATTCAACAGGTGCAGCTTCCACCTTCATCTCACCTGGCTTTATCAGCTTTTAGGATTGCCAGCTGATGGGTGGATCACTTCTCTTTCATTAACAGTGAGTCTGATCTATTGAAGTTAGCAACTGAAGCTTTTCCCAAATGCAGTTGACCATCACGTCTTGCAAACACGACAGATCAGTATATGCAGTTCAACTTATAAGGGACAAAAGACGGCTTAATATTTGGTAATGTAAACACTCCGCGGAGCAGGAAAAAAAGTCAGTGAAATGAGTCGGAGAGATTTCTGAGCAAACAGGTTCAGGAATGCACTGTTAAACATAAACCTCGTAACTTCGTGAGGAGTAAAGCGTGGCAGTCCTATGAAAGCGGCTTAATAAACACGGAACATGAGCAAACCTCTCCCCCAGCCTCCTCCCACCTTCTTTCCGCCTTAAATATCCTTTGAGCTCCCAAGCGCACGTGGAGAGCAGCACGGGGGTGGGCTTAGCTCCGCGTCGTCGCCGTCAACAACAACCGCCACAGCCCGTTCGCCCCGGATGAACCGGCGGGCAAAGCGCCTGGACCGAGCAACGCGTTTCTTCCTGTCCAAGAACAGCCCGAGCGCCTCACCCTCGCTCTTCAGTCCCTCGGAGAAGATTTCAGCGGGAATCCACCCCGTGGCCGCCCCGCGCTCAGCAACGCCGCCTCCCCGTCGCGCCTTGTCGGTGTCCCCCACCCCCCCCGTGAGCCCTTTCGCTGGAGGCTGCCGTGAAGAACACCACACCTTCCCTCTTTCTCCCGGCTGTCGGAACGGGGTTTCCTGCTTTCATAAACCCGGGTCGGGGAGGGACCTTCCAGGGCAGGCGAGGGAAAACGGCGCGGGTTGCCGGCGTGGGTTGGCCCAGAAGGAGGAGAAAGAGGCGACTGGTCAGTCCCACAACGCCCAGGTGGGCGGGATGGGGGGAGAAACACCACCACCTCTGTTAGAAGCCTTAGGAGGAACAGCGAAGACTCCCCGGGCATCCACCACAATTGCGTTGGTATTTTTAGGGCGCCACCAAACTCGTCGCTGTGTCCAAACAGGGGCTCTGCAGCGGGTATCCTGAATGAGGTTATTGCCTACCTCGCCGGCGTCTGTCTCCAACGCCTCTCCCCTCCCCTCCTCCACCTCGGACTAAAACCAATTTGAACGCTTCATTCATGCCCTGGTTCCCAAGCATTTTTGAGCGGCAAACCCCTTTTATAATAACTAAGTAACCCGCAACCCCCCACCACCATCATATTTCCATACAAAGGCATTTTTAATAGGGTCAAGTTATCCCTTCTCAGACAGTAGAGAGGTTTCCTTCTCCCCCAAAGAGCCTGTTTCTCATACATACCTATAGGAAGTAAGCTTAGGAGAGAACCATGCAGTTGCGAAACTTTAATTTTGGGTGAGAAAAGGGGGGGGGTCGTCATAGAAAGAAAAATACCGGGTAAGTCATAGTGGGAGTAGGCCAGTTTGAATCAATAGAACCTAGAGTAGTGTTGGTGAACCTATGGCACGGGTGCTGAAGGTGGCACTCGGAGCCCTTTCTGTGGGCACCCAACATCACCCCTTCACAGCCACCTGGATTCAGGTTAAACTGCTGTATTGGCACTTTGCAAAAAATTAGTGGGTTTTGAATATCAGTTTGGGCACGCATCACTGACCTAGAGGAATTGGTTCAACAAATTCCCAGTGACATGAGACAAATACTCAATGCATCCACGACTGCCAAAGGACTTGGACCAAATTTTTAGTGTTTGAGAGCTAGATGTGAGCGCATTCCTAGAGAATAATTAGGTTCCAGAGAAAGTTTTGCATGTGCGTTGGAAGTGTCTATCTCTATCTCTTTCAGGGTGGTTTGAAACAGATCACCATAACTTGTTCCATTATATACTTTAATCTCTTTTAGATATGCAAAAAAACTTTTAGCCAACAATAACATAATAAAATTATAGCAATATACAATGAAACTGATTTTAATATCTTTATAGACATGCTACTGTGCCTTTATTTTAGACAGCTTTGAATAAAATTGTGAAATAAATAATATATTAAAATAAATTAGCAAAAGGCATACGGCATACAGTGAGCAGCAACAGTGCATAAAGAATACTAGGACAGATTAACAATGCACATGTATTTAAAAATGAACTAATTTTCAGTTACCACTGGAAGACAGCCAGATATCCCAGGAAGAAGTGCTGTCAAGTCAATCCTGACTTATTTGAGGGTTTTCTAGGTAACAAGTACTCTAGGTAACAAGTACTCAGAAGTGGGTTACCATTCCCTTCTTCTGGGAGGCATCTCAGGACTGTGCAGCTTGCCCAAAGCCACATAGGCTGCCTCTTCTGGGATGCTCAGTGGAGAAACAGAACGCCCAACCTCTGGCTACAAAGCTAACTCACTTAAGGCTACTATCTCACATGGGGGAAGATCCGGATATTGTGAAAGTCCGGCTTTTCTTCTTTCTTGGTTACGTGACTGAAGATGTGGGATCTCTGTTCCCACATACAAGGGTTTTTTTTGAAAAGTGCAGACCAGCCCCAGGGCCAGCAGGTGGCACTAGAAAAAATAAAAAAACAGCTCACAGAAAAAACATTTTTAAAAAAACTTTTTTAAAGTGCTGACAGCCCGAAGGCCAGCTGATCGGCACTGAAGGGGGGGAGGGAAATTTTTTTAAAAAAATTAAAAGTGCCAGCAAGCCCCAGGACGAGCTGGACAGGGCTGGGGGGTGGGGGCAGAAAACTGGATCAAATGTGAGCTCCCACAGACTTCTGGCTCGCATTTTTTACCGAAGCAAAAAAATCCCAAGGGGGCATAACTTGGTGGGGTTTTTTTAAAGCTTGGTGGCCGTGGGGACAAGATTTTTAGAAATGCTTTATCTTGAAATTTAATCAGCATTTTAAAGGACATGTGATAGTGCCCTTTCCTCCCAAGACTAACTTTGATGCTTGATAGAAGATATTAAATCTTCTTACCAAATGAATTGCACAGGATGAAGAAACATAATTGCTAATGATAGGCTCCAGAAAACATTTTTCAGGTATCTTTGTCTTACAGAACTGATCAATATCTCAAACTAACACCCCTATTTAATTATCAAGACCCTTGACTGGGTAAATTACTGAGGTCTTTACATACAAGTATAGGGTAATTTTACACTCAGCTTAATTTGAGCCAGGCCACTAGAATATGTGAAATAATAAAGTCTTTGGGGCAACATACAATCTAGCTAACTCAGTAAAAGATTATGGGAATCTCCCTCAAAATATAGGGTTACAAATTAAGGCTTCTAAACCACAGATGAACAAAGTGTGTCCTCCAGATATTGGACTATAACTTCATCATAGGTACAGTGTGTTCTTCTAAAATATCTCAGATGATGAATGTTAATGTCCAACAACACGTGGAGAGGCCCAAAATGGCCTTCCCACTGTTTTAAATCAACTGCTCTGATTTTTAGGAAGCCCCCCTTTCATTTGGGTTGTTATACAACTGATGTTCACATAAGGTTTAGGTAAACTATGATTGTAGCTAATTGACAATGTTCTAGGGAGCATTTCAGTTATCAGGTGCATGCTTAAGATGCAGCTGAGATATGCCCTGGCTCCTAGTCAATTAGCCACAATTTGCTGTGGCAAGTTACACAAAACACCAGCATGATTCTAGCTAATAATAATAATAATAATAATAATAATAATAATAATAATAATAATAATAATAATAATAATAATAATAATAATAATAATAATAATAATAATACCAGTCATTGGTACAATCTGGGCCTTGCTGCACAAATAGTGTCTGGTTTGTAAATACCAGCATTTTGTCAGCTATTGTATTAGCATTTAATATTGGAGAAATTGCATCTTTCATCTCCTATGCAAAATAGTATTTAGCTATCTGTTTGTCTGTTTTGTATATGTATACAAAATACATGTAACATTTAAAATGCCTAAATTCTAATGTCAGTTTTATTAAATTCACAAACCAGTGAGACTTCAGTCTTCTGCAGATGTTCAAAGTATGAATGGGAGGGATAATAATGTATACTCTGACAATATCTCTTCCCACTTTCAGGTACATTGTATAGTACGGTATAGGGCTTTATATTAATGGCTGCACATCACTTGCTGATACACTAAATTTTATATAGCGTGCCAATCAAAAATACTTGCACACATAAACCCATATGCTTAAATTGGAAAGGGAAAATATTGGGAGTCCACTATGAATTTTGCAAGCCCCATGAACAGACTTCTTTGCATGATCAAGCTCACTTTACCCTTGAGAGTTTCCATCACCCAAGGCCTTGATGTTTAAAATATTGGTGGTGGCACCAACCAACCCATCCACTCACAATCCATTATGTCATGTGGAGATTGAATACCTTCATAATGCTGTTGATTAGACATGGGCACGACTCGGCGAAATCCTCGTTTCCGTTTCCGTCCCTCGTTTCCGTTATGTAACGAAACGAAGAACGACAATTACTCCACCAGAACTCGAACTCGAACCGACTAAAGAAAAATTGGGTCTGATTTGTCATGGTCGTTCCTGGCGGCATCGCAGCGATCGCGCGATGCCAAGCGGCTCAAGAAAAAAGTTTTAAAAATAAAAAAACCCGATTCCCAGCCAAAAAAGCAGGCGAAAATATGCCTGCCTGAAGGCACCTACCAGAGGGGTGGTTTCTGGGGGGGGTCCCCGGCCTTCCCACCTCCTCTCCTGGGCTGCGCATCCTCGTCGTCTCGCCAACTCGCCAAGCGGCACGGCACAGAAAAAAAGTTTTAAAAATTAAAAAAAAAACCCGATTCCCGGCCAAAAAGCAAGCGAAAATATGCCTGCCTGAGTGAGGGCACCTACCAGAGGGGTGGTTTCTGGGGGGGGGTCCCCGGCCCTCCCCCCTCTCCTCTCCTGGGCTGTGCATCCTCGTCATCTCGCCAACTCGCCATGCCATGCGGTGCGGGCGGGGGATCCAAAATGGGGCGACCGCAAGCAATATTTATTTATTTTGAAATCATGGTGGTCCAAAAACACACCAAAGCATCACAGAAACATGCAAAAATAGCTATTTTAAAACTGCCTGAATTTTTACAGTAGCAGCAGTGGGTTTTTCTTGCAACAAAACGTTACCATTGATTTTATTTTATTTTATTTTATTTTTATTTTTTTACACCTGTGCAATGATGGGCTGGCCATGGGAGTGGACCATACAAATTTCTGGAGCCATTCCACCAATTGCATGGCCACTTGGCCAGGTTTTGACCAAGACTTCTGGGATGTGCCAGTCGGACATAAAAAGCCCACTAACCGTAGCCCGAACCTGAACCCTAACCCATACGCCAGTACACTGTCCTTCTTAGTGGGTCAGAGAGGCACCCAGAGGTGCACCCCACGAACTCACCCTAACCTTACCCGTAACAACCCTAAGCCTAGCCCTTGCGCTAACCCCCCTAACCAGTAAGCCAGATGTGTACTCGCATTGCACTACAGCAAGTACAGTTCCCTTCTTGGTGAACCACAGAGAGCCGAGACTGAGGAGGAGCCTTCCCCCAGTACTGCGCATGACACTGCAGTTAGCAGTGGGCCTGTGGTCAACAGAGAGAGACACCCAAAAAAGAGGTGCCTCGAGTCTCAACTTGGTATGCATATCCAATTGGCTATGCATGCCATTTTGAAGCGGGCCAGAGGAGGCACCCACCCCAGAGAGGTGCCTCCAGGAGCCCGCTTTCCCTTCATAGCGGGCCAGAGGAGGCACCCACCCCAGAGAGGTGCCTCCAGGAGCCCGCTCCCCCCCCAAACCAGTACTAACGACAGACGAAAAACGACAAACAAAATGACAAATCTTTGAAAAATTTCGCGAAAAACAGAAACGAGCCGAAACGGGCCGGCTCTGACACACGACAACTCGAAAACGTCATTTTCCCTGGTTGTGCCCATCTCTACTGTTGATACTGAGATCTTCCTTCCTTCCTTCCTTCCTTCCCTTCCTTCCTTCCTTCCTTCCTTCCTTCCTTCCTTCCTTCCTTCCTTCCTTCCTTCCTTCCTTCCTTCCTTCCTTCCTTCCTTCCTATAAAGTACCACAGTGTTGACCAAATCTATCTGATGCCTTTCCTCTCAATAAATAGCTAATTTGCTTCTTGAGTGGCCAGGTGTTTAGTTTACTAATTTCTGAATAACTGGCTAACTAGCTCCGTGGCTTAGGTGTCTGGATGGAAATCTGATTTTCCACTGTGCGTCCTGAGAGAAGATACAGTCTGAGCAGCCTACATCAAGCTGCACAGTCACAGGATGACCCCCACCCCCACCCCCCAAAGAAGGGAATTGGAAGCCATGTCTTTTCATTTTCTAACTGGAATACCCTGAAAAGGGTTGCCATAAGTCTTGAATCGACTTGACAGCACATTATGATTAGCATTATTGGTATCTTCTGAATAAACAGTGTTGTACCCAAATTGCCATTATCAATTCTACCTGCATTCCATTTCCCTACAACCACACTTTATGCAATTTTATGTACAGTATTATAATATATATACTGTATATATGCTTGCCCTTCTGGATAATACATTTTGCATTTGATCAAGTGGCTTCGGACGAACTCTGGCTATAACACATTGGCCAGTCTTTAAGGTGCCACAGGGCTCTCTGCTGTTTTGATCGGAAGAGATTCAGCTGGTGTTGGATAGGGTTGTACCTCCTCCTGAACAGCCAGTTTGGTGACTTGGGAATACAGTATTTCTAAATGCAGTGGTGTCTAAAGGAGCACAGGTGGTAGCAAGAGGCAGGACTGGAGTGCTTTTTGCCAGCATTGACTGGTATGTTAACTGCAACCCTATCTAACCCAAGTTATGCACACATCAGTTATTTCCAGACTGCATGACTCTAATGGGCTCTGTATGGGACTGTCCTTTAAAACAACTTGCAATCTTCAGCAGGTTTAGAATGTGGCCATTCATATATTTGTTGTGGGCTAGACTAATAGATCATATCATATTGGTTTTGTGCTAGCTACACAGGTTACCTGTACATTTAAAGGCTTCATTCAAAGTGCTGGCAAAGTTAAGGTTATTATTAACCTTAAGAACATGGCAGTAAATTAACAGTATCATAAGAGGCCGTTGCTACTTGGATGGGTGACTGCTTGGGAATACAGTACCAGGTGCTGCAGGCTAGGCAACAGAGGCCCTGCAACAGGCCAGTCAAGCTCCATCCCCCTCAAAAAAAAAAGTTGCATCAAAACAATGGATCAGTCTAGCGGACCCCACCACGACAAACACAGAAGAAGAAGAAGAAGAAGAAGAAGAAGAAGAAGAAGAAGAAGAAGAAGAAGAAGAAGAAGAAGAAGAAGAAGAAGAAGAAGAAGAAGAAGCACTGTTCTTACTGGTTTCCCATTAAGATTGAGGCTGGTAGGCAATGTTATTCTATAGGCAGTCTCTGCCCTTTGCAATATATTCCCCTACAAACTACATATACATATGCAAGGCTCCATTTGCTATGATTATTTGCTAAGGTTATTTTCAAAATGTGCTTCTTTGGGTTTTGGTAGAAATACATTTTAAAAAGTATATATGCTTATACGGCTCACATTTCAGAGTGGTGTTGTTTAACCACACTTGAACTGGGTTATACTGTGCAGTACTTGAAATGTGCTTAAAAGTGATTCATTATTATATTAATTTCTCGTGTTGATATGTAATTGTATATTTTATATTGGGGAACATAAGAGTCTTGGAAGACATGTAAGAAATGGATTCAATAATAAATAAAGTAGCCAGCACATTTTACTTAGCATCATTCCTATACCAACAAATGCACTAGGAGCAGAACTGTCAGTTTCCCTAACACAAATTCTACTTTTTGAGATACTGCAAGAATTGATTACTATATTTGAGTCAGACATACAGTATACAACCGGAAGAGCAATAAGTGCTCACCTATTGCACAACCAAACTTGATTCTGAGAAGGAATACCTGCAGTCAAAAGTCACTCCCAGCTAGTTACACCAGAAAAGAAAGGTGACTGGTCCATACTGTTTTTTGTTTTGTAATCAAAAAGAGTTACACTAAAGGAATTCTCACCCACCCCACTGTGAATCTTCAAAAGTAATCAGAGGACATTGAGAAAGGTTAAGAACATCAGGATTAGGGCACCATACAATGAATCCACATCTGCTAAAAGGTGAGAAAGGTTTATGTCTGAGCAGAGGGTGCGAGACAACCACTTTGTTTATCCTTAGAGGGAGGTGAGCAATCAATCAATACACAAATTGAGCAATCAATACACTCAAATTGAGGGCTGGGAGAGTGAGAACAGACAAAAGAAAATAATTTTTTACCTAGCGTGCTGTTAGTCTGGGGAAGTCCCTGCCACAAAATGTGGTGATACATCTAGCCTGGATGCCTTCAAAAGGGGATTGGACAGAATCCTGGAGGAAAACTCCATCACAGGTTACAAACCATGATGGAGAGGTGTAATCTCCCCAGGCTTAAAACCGGGGTACTTCAAGGACCAGATGCAGGGGAGTGGTATCAAGAGACAGATATCTAGTCTCCTGAGCTCCAACACATTTGGTGGGGCCACTGTGAGATACAGGAAGCTGGACTAGATGGGCCTTCAGCCTGATCCAGCATGGCTCTTCTTATGTTCTTATGTAAGTACTGTACTGTATACTGAACAAGAAACAGGCTGGTCGGTTCCCAAGATTACTCAAAAACAAGAGAGGGTGATAACTTATATTGGCTCACTATATCTAGCAGTTCTACTTTAAAAGAAGCCGCCTTTCATTTTTTGCCAGGTCCTTAGGTCAGGATGCAGATTTAAAACCTTTTATTTGTTAATTACACTTGCCTTTCCATCTGTAACCTCATGGATCTCCTCCCTCACTAGTTCTATAAGGTAGATCGACAGAGGGCTCACCTTAAGGCCACACAGGAGGGTTCATGCCTGATCCTTGGTCTCCCAAGTAGAGAATTGTAACCACTATGCCAAGGAGGGTTCCCTTTCCCTCTGCTAACTCGGGTTCAGTCGCAGGTGCTACCTCCCGTCGCAGCCCGTTCATTCCGCAATAAAGCTGGGCAGAGAAGCACAGAGTGACCAGCAGAACCCCCCACTACTACTACTACTACTACTACTACTACTACTACTACTACTACTACTACTACTACTACTACTACTACTGCTGCTGCTGCTGCTGCTGCTGCTGCTGCTGCTGCTGCTGCTGCTGCTGCTACTACTACTACTACTACTACTACTACTACTACGCATGTTATTCGAAGATGAGGATGGGAAGACTCCAAGGAAGGAAGGAGGAGGGTTCTTCCCCAGGCTATGCACCTGTAAGGAGATCTGCAAATACAACCAACCAGGAATTCCACAAGGCGTTCCTCCTGAATCGATCGTCTGAGATGTCCTCGGAACACGGACCCACATCGCACACCCGAGCCCCTCACCCCGTTCAAGGCTGCGATTCTGAGCGGACAGGACCACGACGGCGCTTCCAAGGAAACCTGAGCGCATATGCACGTTTCATGTAGGATTCTTTGGCCCTCTGCCCTACTCTACACGTATTCCTACAATGTCTGGATGAACATCAGTGCTCCGTTCAGCTAAGATCGTGAACAATGCCGCCTGAGGCTAGAATTTATTGGTCAAGAAAAATGTAACTTTTCAAAATCTGAACCGCGCCGCCCTCCCCCCCTTTTCTTTCTGCCCCCCCCTCCAGAAAACCATCAAAAGGAAAGCCTTTTAAAAGTTCCGACTCAGCATTTCATTGCATTCGTTCATTTAACCTCCTCGATCGTGTCAGGGATGCTAAAAGAGAGGCGGTAGAAAAACCGGGGCTTCCTTTAAAATAATTTTTTAAAAAAACTTTCGGAGCCTATCCTCAGCACGGATATCGCCGCAGCTTCGGGAGGACCCCTTGGCTTTGATTTCCCGGCTCCGCTTTGAAGCGGAAAGGATCTTCCCCACCAACTTAAAAACGGGGCTGCGAAGGCAGCTAGTGGCTTCCTCCTCCCCTTACCTCCAAAAGGCACCAAAAATGCTCCTGGTCTTGTTCAAGCGGCAACCTCACGCTTCCCATCCGCGCCTGAGAGACGAACCTGCCATTTGTGTGTGTGTGTCTCTCCTCTTGCGCCGCACACGCGGGGCTCAAGGAAGGTGAAACGCAGGCGCGACGCTCCGGCCGCCGCCGCCGCTGCTGCTGCTGCTGCTGCTGCCGCGCGATCCCGCCGCCCTCGCGTTGGTGCGTCCGCCGAAGCGGCAGCCGCGGGAGAGGCGAGTCGTGTGGAGCGGCGCGGGCGCGCGAACGAGTCCCCCTGCGGCTGCCTCACTGCTTTGGAATGTCTGAGCTCAGTCCACTTCCAGGGCTCAGTAAGCCCTCCAGCCAGCCAGCCAGCCCGGGTGACTTAACTGCTGCAGCAGCGCTCACCGACTTTGCGGTGTGTTTTTCAATTCCGTGCTGCTGAGCCTCTTGCCAGCAGTTTTACACAAGGTGCCCCCCCCTTTTAAAAAATTTATTTATTTATTTATTTATTTATTTATTTTTACACCCGGCTTTTTCTCCGTCCAGTGGAGGGAGATTTGGGGGCGCGGTGATGAGGGAAACCATGCAGGGAGGCGACCGTGGTGGTGGAAACAATGGCTCGATTCAGGACTTTGTTCAGAAGAAGTAGAGCGCCCGGCCTGGGCGTTGTAAGGCTGTTGCCAACGGACGATGGGAAGAAAGGCTGTGAACACACGAAAGGGCTCTTTAGTGGGGGGGCGGGGGCGGGGGGGCGCCTTGAAAGCCGGCGGGGAGAACCCTGCGAAGTTTCCATCTGCTGCTTCATTTAAAAAACAAAAAAACAAAATCTCATTTCGGGCTCAACTGGGCGCCTCTAAATGCACAAGATTTATTCCTAACCGCCCCCTCTCCTTCCTTGGAGGAGGGGGAGTCCCTAGAATCTTGTAAATCTTTATTGGAACTTCGTTTTCTTCAGTGGAAGAGAGAAGCAAAAAAAAAAATAAGTTGGCTGCAGGCAGTGAGCAATTTTATTATGTGCCTATATATCTCACAGGACAGCAGTTCTCATAATTATGGTATGTAGAGATCACATCCCAGACTTGGTTTGCAAATCTCACAGTTAATTTACAGTGTTCCTTTCTAGTATCAGGAACACATCACTGGAAACTTTGGGGAAGAGAATTTGAAAATCTGAAGTTCAATTTTATTGCTTTGTACTACCCATGTAAACAGAAATATATACCTAATACTGTACCATTAGGTGCTGTTACTTGATTCAGAGACTGTATAGCCTCCTTCTGTACTACTGATGGATGCACAATTATTTTCTGTCTTATGAAGCCGTATGCTTTATGATTCATGGGGTGTAACTGTAATATGCTACACAGATGGGATAAACATCAAAGGCTGCTCATGTTCTGTTGGTCCAATGACAAGAACATTTACAAGCTAATATAACATCTAAGGGGGGATTCAAAGAAAGGATCCAGTTGTCTTTAACAGCAAAGTCCATTAAAGTTCTATTGATATAGAACAGGGGAAAGGTGGGGTAAAAATATTCAAAATAAATAAGAAAATATAAGTGCATGCTTGATTCTCCCACTGAAAGCAGAGAGCATTTCTATATGGACTGCTAACTAGCAAGTAGTTTGTCTAGACAGCTAAGGGCGTTTATACACGACCCCTAAACTCCGGGGCAAATGGTTCCCAGCTCCCAGAGCTTAAAAATGTTTCCCCACCAGCTCCGGAGTTAATAGGAAATTAAGTGCGACCACGCCCACTTTAGCGCGTCCCAGCGCACCTTTCAAGTACCTGCTCTTCCGGGGTGAAAATTGCTTGATGCGGTGTAACGATAGTGAGTGTGGGGCTCTCCTCGCTTCTGTTTGTTGTTTTTTTTGGCTCCCGCCCCTTTAAGAGCTACTTTACAGAGACAGGAATGTTGCCGCGGCAAGAGCGGAGGCAGAACGGGATCTTTTCTTCCTTTTTTTCTCCCTCCCCTCACACAGCCAGCAGCCAGGGTGGGGACACAGAAAGAGCGACAAGCCCCTAAGATCTCTGGTCGGAATTTAAGTGGCCAGCGGATCTTAGGGGTTGTGTAAAAGCGCCCTTCAGTTGTTCACAGGCACTATAGGAACAGCATTGATGGCCTGTTTCTTGTTATTTATGTTGAGAGGCTGCTGCTGCTGATTTGGCACAAGCCCACCTTAATGCTATGGAAGTTAAGTCCCCACTTGGTGGAACTTAGTCCCAGGTGTGCATAGAATTTCTGGTGTTAAGGTTTGATTGGTCCCTTTCTCTGACTTCCTAAACTTTCACATTCCACTGTGCTATTTCTAGGCAGGCTGCTGCTTTCCATTTCTGTCTCATGGGCAGCTGTCATCCGAAGGATAGCTAGCATGCTTAAGGCCGCATGTTTGCTTGCCTCCCTTTCAAGCATTTGAGCCCCATGGGTTTCGGATCAAACAAGTATCAAGTGACCTGCAGCTTATCTTAAAATTCTTAAAATTATAGGGAAATAGTACCGCTTCTGGCACAATCCCTTTTTTAAAACTACGAGCAATAGGAAGATAGGTACAGGCTGTCAGTTGTACATTTAAAAATTGCTGTGCCTTTCTATATGGGCTTAATTGCCTTGCCACTAGCTTCCATCTTATGAATCAAAAACACCAGATGGATCGGAACTGTAGTTACCTTACCAGCATTTAAAATACTTTAAAACAGGCATGTCCAAACTTCGGCCCTCCTGATGTTTTGGATTACAATTCCCAGAATTCTAAGCTTAGATTGCCAATGACAAAGGTCTTTGGGAGTTGTGTTCCAAAACATCTGGAGGGCCAAAGTTTGGACATGTCTGCTTTAAAAAGAGGGAGGTGAGCAGACAGGGATGGGGAAAGAGAATATGTTGGAGAAATTGACATTCTTGCATACTGGGGGCAAGTTTTTAGGCCCCAAAGTGACTCTCTCTTTTCCCTCTAACCAATTAGCAAAGTTATGTTTGTGTCTCTGGCTTGTCCCTCCATTCTTTGTCCCATAGGCTTTGCCTCCAAATCCTCTCTGACCATTAATCAGAGCAGACATGCAATTTTCTTCTTCTGTCCTCCAGACCTCAGAGTTAGCATGGCAGAGTTGGCCTCCCATATGGTTGAAGCTGGAATGCCCTTCCTTTTTTCCTTTTTACTCTTCTGATTGTAACTGAAGAGCAATTGTAAGTAGATATGTTTTATTTTCTAATTAAATCACTTTTAGAGTGATTTTACACACACACACACAGACACACACACAGACAGACAGACAGACACAGAGTAAAACCATATATCAAAGGTCTAGTTTTATTGTGAGAACTAAAGGGCTGGCTGGAAACTGAGAGGGTTTTTTGGGCGGGGAGCTATCATGTCCTTCACACTTCCCCTGTGCTACAGCTGTTTGTTTTGTACATCATTTCATATTCCACTTCTTATAAGGAAATCACCAGTTCTTCACAACAGAACGATAACCAGCTTCATCAGATTTCTAGACTGTAAAGGTATCAGGTGACCCTTTGTTTTGTTTGCTGCAACAAAGTAACACAATAAACTTACCCCATAGAATCAGGGTGAGTCAGTTGCTATGCATCCTGGACATGAGACAGAACTTATTAATTATTGTGGCAAGAACAATCCTCTTGGGTTGGATCCAGATTGAATTAGCCAGAAAGAGAGCCCACAACAATGTCAGAAGAGAGAACTTGTTGTCCACCATTTGGCCTATGGATTTCCATTTGACCATAACAGGGAAACAGACCTTCTTTTCTGCTTCCGTGGAGAATTGTCTCCGGTTTGAAATACATTGGGCCTTGATACTCAGTTGTTTTAGGTGTTGATGCAAAATAGCCCAGTACATGGTCTACTTTATATTGTCTGTTCTGACTGGTCATAGCTCTCCGGGATCCTTGTGGCTGGGCTGGAGATGATGGGAACTGAACTTGTACATTTCTGCATACAAAGCATAAGCACCAGGACACTGAGCTACAGTTTCTTTCTTCTTAACAATCCACACTGGACAACCATGGTGAAACCTAGCAGCACATTGTAAACATATCTAAGTTACCACACATCAGGAGTTACCACATCTGTGTAAGTTACTAAAATGTTTATCAGATTGCTGAGAGTCATTGATTTGCCAAAAGAATAACTGTGGAATTTGACATTTTGCCAACTGGTACGATTAAAAAGCAACCAGTGCTTGTTCTATTTTATTTGTACTTGATGGATACCACATCCTTCCAAAAACACAAGCAAGCGAGTGCTAGACCAAATCAAGCTTGAATATTTTAAAAAATGACTGTACTCAGGCTCTCAAATGTTGCACACATGATAGGAAGACAAGATTCACGGGGGGAAATAATAATGCTGGGAAAGGATGAAGATTGACTGGAAGGAAGATTATAATATATGAGATGGATTGGCTCCAAAAAAGGCGTTCCAAGACCTGAGCAGGGTTATTAATGACAATAGGATCTTTTGGAGGCACTCATTCATAGGATCACTATAAGGTGGAAGCAATTTGACAGTGGCTTCCAGCTTATGGCCCAGCAATAACATATTTTGCACAAGGACATTCTAAAAGATTTTTTAAAAGCCCGTTTAACTTCCACTTTTATCTCTAATCTGAAGAAAGGAAGCAGTGATATCTAAGTTCTTCAAACATATTCCCAGAATTTCAAACAGTGATTAAAGTTCTGTCCAGTGAAATAAATGATGCCCCCTCAGTAAGGAAAGCACCAACCCTTTGGGAGTCTCAACAAATCCAGCACTTCTGGCAACTGGTAATGTGTTCCTTGACCGGGAATAAATGCCCCTTTTGTCTAATATGAGAGATGGATCGGCTCCAGCTTTTGTCAATCACTTTAAATGCCCTATGAAACTTGGGGGAAACTGCAGATATTCACTGTTTCAAGGGATTTTATGTCCACTTTTCTCTGGGGCAATGTTAGATACAGTACTTTATTTCCAGGTACCCAAACTGCTTCAGACAGTGGTGCCTACGTACGTAGCAGCTCACTGGTATAATTGTATTAGTCACTTAACTAATCTTGTTTGGTGGCATTTTAATGTTATTTTTAGGCCTTGTTTTTGTATGTGATGATCATTTCTAGAGACATTGCATTGGCAGAAATGCTATTCTTAAATGGCCTCTGCTCTGCAAGCAAAGTCTTCACTTTTGAATAATCCATTGTCGTATTTAGGCCCACCACTGGGTCAGCAAGGAGACCATTTGTTGCTTGCCTGCAAATGTGTCTGTTCCATCTTCACAATGAGAATTACTTTCATGCCTCATTTAAACTACATGTGAGTGTCAATTAGTTGAAGCCATTTTAGCCAGTTGATTTGGACTACAAATCCTAGATTCCTTGATCATAAGACATGCTCTCCGGTCTTTTGGGAGTTGAAATCCTATAGTGAAGTCTGAAAAACGTACATCTTTGGTGGCTTTGTGACACTGGAGAAGTAGGAAACAGAAAGTAAATGGGCAGAGAATGTTGTTATATGTGCAACCATGCACAGAGACATGTCCTAATCTTTAAGCTACTGTAGCAAAAAGCTTCTGATTAGTCATAGTCTAGATGACATTGCCATAAAATGATTTTAGTGTGTACATTGCAATGAATGTATCCCTACCATTGGGTAGACAGTAAAGCAATGCAGAAATGAAACCCATTTCCCACCTAGCAAAGAACCAGAACGATAAGGTTTACAAAGACCGACTCTTCGTGACTCCATGTCCATGGAGTTTTCTTGGTAGGAATTCTGGAATGCTTTTGCCTACAGCACCTGGTATTCCTTGGTGGTCTCCCATCCAAGTACTAACCAGGGCCAACCTGGCTTAGTTTCCGAAATCAGGCATGATTGGATGTGCTTAGGGCATCTAGGCAGCTTTACTGTGTGTTGCATTTCAACTCTTGTTTTGGCACACAGGACTGAAGATCAGAAGCTCTTGCATCTGAAAACACCAAGGGTTAAAAATGTGTAAGGCAGGGGGGTTTGCTTCCTTCTTCCATGTAAACAAGGTAGGCCTATGTCTGCTTAACTAAACATTACATAGATAGGTAGACCTGGATTTTGGCTTGGATCCTTAGGTGATGCTGCTCTTGAGGTACTGGGATGGTGCATTAGAATTCAGAGATGGTGGGTTGATAAGGGACAATTGACTCCCTGCTATTGGACCTCTCAGGGGAAGAGTATACTCTGAAAGCAACTTCTGGGAACCACTCAGTTCCTTGCTTAAGAAGAGGCCCATTATCAGAGTCTGCACAGCCTCCTATTCAAATACAGTTTTATTGAGTGACATTAAAATACTAATATACCACTACCCCCCACAATCTAGTGTTTCTACTCATCTCTTCCTAGGAAGTTCAATGTCCTGTCATCATCATTACCATCAAAGGTTTGTTTTATTGGGACCTTATCTGTAAGGGCCTTATCTGTTGTGGCACCCATTTTGGCTGTAGAACACCCAAACCTGGAAGATCAGATTGTGTCTTTTTCTCATAGTCTTTAAATGCTAGACCAAACACATATATGCTTGCAGTTTTATATCCTGGCTGGCTCCTGAATGCTAAATATTACTTTGTGGTTACCTACTGGATTATTAAGTTTCTTTTGTTGTTAATTACTCATAATATGATCCTTCTTAAACTACATTGCTATTGCTGCTGGTGGTGGTAGTCGATTACTGTTACGCTGGTCAATGACTGTAATAAAGAATTGTTGTATTGCTGCGGCTGCTGCTAACCACCTTGGATGTATCTCAGTAAGTTGGAAAGGCAGGGCAGAAATCATAGCATCAAGCAATCATGCAGCTGCATATCTAAGCCCCAGCATACTATAAACCAGCATACGGAGAAGGGGAATCTTTTCATCTACCGTCAGTAGTCACTCCCAATGTGGAGTGACATTTAAGCGGGGAAAAGTGTACCCTGTGAATAGTGATAACGTACATCCACTGAAGCAGGCAAATGTTCCCAAATGACAATGAAAAACACTTTACCGTGGACATGTGATTTCGGCATAAACTAAATTGGCCAGAGGCTTTATGGACATTCATAGTAGGAAAAACGGAATAATCACAGCTTGTTAGGCCAACCTTGGCATCTGGTAAATTTGCATAGAACTGTGGAACACATTTTCCAGAGCATATTAAACTGCTTACACAAGAAAGGATTTGACTGGCTGTTTTGTGTTCTGAGACTGGAAGAAAAATCAGCAGGTTTCAGGTGTGTTCATGTATTTCTCATAACAGAGAGGCAGAAATACAGTTATGCAGTTACACAAAAGACATATCTTCTGGAAGTGAATTTCCATTAGATTAAGAAATCTCCATAGAGATTATCTGCTGCATGCAACTCAATATGAAACAAATAATGTCAACAGAGATTTCTTAATTTACAGCAATTCATTCCCCAAATGATGCCTCTTGCATAACCAGGCCACAGGATTTGGATCTATATACAGTAGATGATAATATGCAACATACTCTTAGCTGTAAAATCTAGTTTATGAGTGAAGACATTGCTTTCCTGATTAAAACCATTGAATTAAGGATGCAATAACATTACTGAAGTAAACCATGTAAAGGTTGAATGTGATTTAAAGTCACATGGTAGTTATATGGATTGTTGGTTGGTGTGTGTATCCTCTTGCTATGTCTCACAACCACTTGTCATTAACTCAGATGGTATTAGTTTTAGCATTTGTTTTATTTTTTATTTCTTTCAAACTGGGATAGTGCTAGCTCAGTGTTACAGATAGAAAAATTCTAACAGGTTTGACTGAAAGTCCCTGTGAAGGTAGGAATACAGTGGACCCTTGTTTAATGTACAGCTCGTATAACGGAAAATCAGTACAATGGAAAAAAATTTCCACCACCCCTCCTCCTCCCCCTCCCTCTCCAACATGGCCGCAGGCAGTCTCTGGGGCTCTTTACAGAGCCCGCGCCTCTCTCTGGCTGCTGCTGCTGTTGCTCAGTCCTGCAGGCGGTTTCGCTTTCCCTCTGAGCAGTAGAAGCAGAAGCGCCTCTGCCGTCCCTTCGTCCTCTCCCCGTCCCTCATTCATGAGTTGGAGCCTCCGCTCCGCAGGCTTGAAGTCGCACGTTCCTCTTCCTTGCTGGCCTCCAGAGCCCCGGCGCGACGCTCAGGCCAGTCTCTCTCTCTCTCTCTCTCTCTCTCTCTCTCTCTCTCTCTCTCTCTCTCTCTCTCTCTCTGTGTGTGTGTGGGGGGGAAGGAGGGGCCAGGCACTCTCTCTCTCTCTCTCTCTCTGTGTGTGTGTGTGTGTGTGTGTGTGTGTGTGTGTGTGTGTGTGTGTGTGGGCCAGTCACTCTCTCTCTCTCTCTCTCTCTCTCTCTCTGTGTGTGTGTGTGTGTGTGTGTGTGTGTGTGTGTGTAGGGAAGGAGGGGCCAGTCTCTCTCTGTGTGTGTGTGTGTGTGTGTGTGTGTGTGTGTGTGTGTGTGTGTGTGTGTAGGGAAGGAGGAGAAGTTCGACCTGCTTCCTGGCTGCTGTGCAACACCTCCCTGTGCTGCTTGTGCAGTGGTATGAGCCAGAACATTTGGATGCCTTTCTTACATCCTCCTCCTCCTCCTCCTCCTCCTCTCTCGAGACCTAAGGAATTAACCCTTGTGCTGCTGCATTCCGCCCGAAATCAGTGTGTGTGGGTGGGTGCCTGTTTGCATTTTTGCATTTCTGTTCCCCCAAATTATACATGTACTGTAGTTTGTGTCATTTTTCTCTGCATTGGGAACGGATTACTCCATTTTCAATGCATTCCTATGGGAAATTGCAATTTGTATAACGGAAAATTTGTTTAACATAATTTCATTTGGAATGAATTAATTCCTTTATACAAGGTACCACTGTACTGAGTTCACGAACACTGAAGGGACTAAAAGACCATGCCCAAGGGATAAAAAATCATGTGTTCACCTTGCATTAGAAGCATGTCTTTCTTGAGTAGTCAAAAGTTCCAGTGTGTCCTACCACACACTTCACCTCCATATCTTTCAAATTAGCTTACTTTTTGTGTTTGGTCATAATAAGATTGACACATTAAATTTGCAAGGCTGATTGTTTGGGCATGCATTTGTGATTAAATCCCACCACTAAAGGGCAAACACGCTTCCAGATTCTAAATGCAAGCTGAGGTTGATCCTGGGTGACCTACCTCTTCATTCCTGGTGTGGAACCAGATCACATCCTTGCCAGGTTTTAGAGGAGGCACGAGGAATGTTTGGCCCTCCAGTTCCCATCTTCTTGATGCAGCATGGTACATGATTATAGCAGTTGAAGTCCAAAATATTTAGTGGGGCAAAGTTTTCCTATATTTGTTTCAGGGGTAAAATCTAGCTTGCGGCACAGTTACACTAGAGAATTAAAACATTTTATCGCCAATATAACATGCCATGTTCTTTTTAAAAAATTAAGTAACGTATTTATAGCACTTTGTGTATAAGTTATGGTTTTAGCATATGTTGTTTTCCATACAATAATAAAACATTGTAGTTTATGGAATCTCCCAACAGTAAAACTTTAAATTTGACATGTTGTTAGCCCAGAAAGGGGAAAACAAAACTGTCTAACTAAATCAAATAAATAAAATCCCCAAACAGTACAAAAGGGGTAACCATATATCCACTGTTGTGGAAACTCTGGCAAAGTTCATCACTCACAGAACGAAGCAAAGCAAAAGTCATTGCAAAAAAAGAAATACTGTATAACTTTTTAGAAACAAGGACACTCTTGCCGCATTATAACACAGCCTCAACCCACATGAACTTACTGTGTGTTGTTCAAGTCACCATATGCTACATAGTGCTGATATTGTTTCTGAACAAGACAGATAACAGAAAGGAAAAAGTACTGCAAAGTTTTTGTAGAAGCCTGCCTGTAACATTCAGTAACCACTGGCAGCCCACGCATGTCATGGAGAAGAGTCTGTAGATTCCAGTAAATGGTGTGTGTTTTCTAAGCAAAGCAGAGGACTCGTTTTAGAAATTAAGCACGAACAATGAACAGTGTGTCATATCAAATGTTGAATAATAAATCTAATACTATTTATGGAACAGTGCATGCTGACATACAAGTTTCAAAGTTCAGTTGTGCTAGACCAGTGATGGTGAATCTTTTAGAGACCAAGTGCCCAAACTGCAATTCAAAACCCACTAATTTTTCACACAGTACCAATACAGTAATTTAACCTGAATACAGGTGGCTGTGAAGGGGGCGATGTTGGGTGCCCACAGAAAGGGCTCCAAGTGCCACATTTGGCACCCATGCCATAGGTTCAACAACACTGTGCTAGACCTATGTAAATCATGTACTGTACCTATTTAATGCTCTGGAGTTCAGTGGGGCTTATTCCTAACTTCTTGTACATTGCATTGGCCCTTGTACTAAAAAATATTAGTCAGAATCTTCATGGCACAGTTGTTAATCTTCAGTACTGGCTTCATTAGCTGGCTTAGGGTTTATTTAACCTTCCATTGAGTACCCAGCTTGCTGGGGGCAGGGGGAATGCACAACCAGCATAATCAAATTGTAAACTGCCTAGAGAGCTTTAAGCTCTATGGGGCAGTAGAAAAGCAGCACACTTTGCATTTGCTTTGCTTTATTGGTGTATGCAAGTTGGTGTATAAGTTGTTGGGGTCAATTGTGCATAACTGGTGAGGTGCTTGGATATTTTAATATACTGTATATATACTGTATACCTGCCTAGATACCCTAAGCACATCCGATTGCGCCTGATTTTGGAAGCTAAGCAGGGTCGGCCCTAGTTAGTACTTGGATGGGAGATCACCAGGGAATACCAGGTGCTGTAGGCGCCTGGAATAGGAACTGGCAAGCCACTCCAGTAATTCCTGCCAAGAAAACTCCATGGACATGGGGTCATGAAGAGTCGGTCATGACTGTAACGACACAACACACACACACACACTGTAACTGGTATAACGTGTGCTCACATGCCCGGTTGCACAACCAAAAGGCTCCCTGGAATCTCATCAGTTTGTGACAATTAGGTTTACCAAGTTATATAACTCTTACTAGCAGTATTCTTGCAATCAGAATATTAAATGTTGGTTGAAATCCAGTAGTCAGTCACAACTAAAATAGGCCCATTTAATTAACAGAGTTATTGACTGATCAAATTCTCACTCATTGGGCCTACCAAAAATTCTAATCACTAGTGGATTTTAATGGCTATATTAAAAACATAACCTTATAATTCTGAACTTTCACATTTCATACAAATGTTCTCACTTTTAGAGAGAAATTCTATGACTTGAAATCTCAATGACTGCAATGAAGCTTACTCCCAAATAAGTTTGTACAGGAGGGGAACAGTGGACAGTATATGCATCTATATGAGGGCAAGGGAGTTTACCTTGTGTGTTCTCAATTCCCCCCTTTTAAACCAGTACAGTGTACTATTTAGAGTGCTGAACTGGAATTGGGGAGATCCAGGGTTCAGTCCCCACATGGTCATGCATTTTATTAGTAGCCTCAGACCAATCCCTGTCTCTCAGCTGACCTGCCTCACAACATGGGTCAATCTGCAGGATAATGTGGGGAGGAGCTGAGCTACATATGCTTTCTTGAGCTGACTGGTTGAGAAACAGGATATAAACATATACAAACATATATAAACATAAGTAGCTCACTACTCTTTTCATACACATGAGTCATATAGACCTCAAAGATCAGTTCTGGGGGACAACAATTAAAGCAAGAAACCCGTATTATTATTAAAGGGGAAAGGGAAGAATGGAGGGAATCATTTAGGAAGAAAATAAACAGAGCTATTTTAAGCTCTGGTACTGTATTGTTACTATTACTGTACTGTTCATACTGCGAGAGTCAATCTTTGAGGTAGCTTGGACCCAGGTCATTTTGTGCTTTGTAGGATACCATAAAGCAGCATGGTATGCTCAGTCAAGCTGCAACATCAGCAGCATTCTGGCCAAAATAGTTTTAAATTTCCCATGCCTTGGGAACAATTTTCCACCTGACATCTGCCTGGCTCCCTCTCTGACCTGTTTCAAACAAGCGTTGAAAACCTGGATGTATAGGCAGGCACTCCCACAGGATTTATTTATTTTATTATTTATTTTGAGTAATTTTACCCCACCTTTCTCCTTGGAAAAGGACCCAAGGTGGCTTTCAGTAATGAGGGACAATATACAGCCCATAAAATATAAGACATATGTAAGTTAAAAACAGGGTATTAGAAGAGGCCTCTTAGAACATTAAAAGGTAACAGCAGAGCTACAAAGAGCACACAAACATAAAAGAAAAAGGAAAGTAAAATGGAAAACACTGGTGTTCTTATGAAATCAATCAATGAAATCATGTATGGTAATGTAATCCATATAAAGTTATATACTAGGAAGTCCCTCATTCCGGGAAAGTTTGCCTGAAGAGGAAGGTCTTTGCCTGCTTCCAGAAAGACAGCAGGGACGGGGCAGTCCTGGCCTCCAGTGGAAGGGAGTTCCAAAGTCTGGAGTGGCAACAGAGAAGGCCCTTTCATGTGTTCTTTTGAGGCGCACCTGTGAAGGTGGCAAGATGGAGAGAAAGGCCTCTCCTGATGACCTTAAGATCTGGTACTGTACTGTTACTATTACTGTACTGTTCATACTGCGAGATTCGATCTTTGAGGTAGCTTGGACCCAGGTCATTTTGTGCTTTGTAGGTTAAGGTCAGCGCCTGGAATTGTGCTCGGTTGGTGATTGGCAGCCAGTGGAGCTGCTTTAGTATGGGTGTGATGTGATCTCTGTAGCCCACCACCACTGGCAGTGGTGATGGTTGCACTTTGAGTGGTAGGGATGCCTACAAACCTGCAGCCAGGATGGAGAGTTGACACTTGAGATGGTAATTTCTGGCCTTCCAGATATTTGACTGTAACCACCATCATCCTTCATCTTGGCCATGCTGGCTAGGGCCCCACTGATGGGAATTGCCACCCAACATAATCTGTATGTCTACTAGTTGGCTTGAAACAAGGAACCACTAAGGTGTTTTAGGCAGCATTTCTGTAATAAGCCTAACACAACAATTATTCTTTATCTTGCTCTCCCTGCTCAAATGCCATCAGGGATCATCAACATTATCCTGTGATAGTAATTAACTCAGTTTGATAGTTCAAAATATTTGCTGTCCCCTCGCCTACTCAAATGCCAGCAGTGGTCAACATTATCCTGCGATATAATGAACTAAGTTTAATATTTGGAAAAATGCTTGTAGAAAGACTTAGAGAAGCATAATCTATAACACAATAGTATAATTTTTTTCCAGTAGGCAGCTGCCACACTTAATTTAGATTCCAATATATTACTGCTTTTCTCGAATGCAGGCCAGTTGATTAGGTGTTTTGAATGTTAGAGGACTAGCACAGCTTTCCATAAAGTTTGCCAGCCAACCACTATGCTACAACAGGGAAAAAATTGGCCAGCTATACTATACTGAGTTTGGACAGTATAAAGAAAACAGTATTTTTAAACACCACATCATTTAGGATTATTAGGGATTACATTTTTTAAACAAACCACAACTTGCCCATCATATTAGTCCCAATTTGATTTAAGACAGTTTACTTCAATTACAGTATACATATATTTAATATACTTATAACTTAAGTGGATGCAGACAAATGCAGACAATTGATAATTATACAACAGATTTCATCTTTTTGAAACCATTGCTCCAAGTCCTAGTCTCTGAAGCCATGGAAAACAAACCTGTGCCCTCTTCGATGTGACATCCTTTCAAATATTTAAACATGGCTATCATATCCTCTCTCAATCTTCTCTTTGTAAGGCTAAACATTCCCAGCTCCCTGAGCTGCTCCTCGTAAGACAATTCTTCCAGACCTTTAACCATCCTGGTCACCCTCCTCTGGACCTGTTCAAGGTCGTCAACATCCTTTTAAAATTGAGCTGTGCAGTATTCCAGGTTGGGTCTGACCAGAGCAGAATGGAGTGGTACTATCACTATCTTGATCTTGACACTATGCTTCTGTTGATGCAACCAAGAATCACATTGGCTTTCTTGGCCACTGCATCACACTGCTGACTCATGTTCAATTTGTGTTCCAAAATGTGTTCATGTTAAATCACAACCATTTCCAGTCCCATAACAAACAACATTTTAATTACTAATGGACTTAATGTGCTCCAACATGCACCACTTTACCTTTACCCTGAGCTCATCCCTAAATAGGCGTTTGTGAAAGGAATTGCTGTGAAGAGAATCTAGGGTGCAGTGAATCAATCCCACTGGAAGAACTGTTTATACTCAGAAAAGACCAAAATCCAGCTGTTCTCAGCAGAGAGAAGGCTGTTTCCTCGATTGTCCATTTAGACACCAAACGTTCAGACAGAGTGGCCCTAAGTGCTTCTTTAGGGAGGACAGCTTTCCATTGGAAGAACTACCAGAGGACTGTCCTCCTCTTTTGAAGGTGTCTGCTGTGTGAAGTGCTCTCTAGGCCAAGTCTGATGTAAAGCTAAAGAATTTTAGCGGCAAATCAGTGATCTTTGAAGTTGCCCATCAGTACTGGCAACCTGGACAGCAGAATCAAGAGGGCAGATAGGTTACCTGGCCAGAAATTACGATCTCAAGAGTCAACGCTCCATCCTGGCTGCAGGTTTGTAGACATCCCTACCACTCAAACTACAACCATCACCACTGCCAGTGGTGGTGGGTTACAGAGATCACATTACACCCATACTAAAGCAGCTCCACTGGCTGCCAATCACCAACCGGGCACAATTCAAGGTGCTGACCTTAACTTACAAAGCTGTGCATCTTTTCCTACACTTCATAAGCAATGTGGGAATGCTTTGTCCCTTCATAATACTGTACCTCTTGAGGCAAAATCTGCATATCTGCAAATTCAAACATTTCAATCCCCCAAAATGGATGGAAAATAAAGCACTCTTTTTTTTCTATCACTGCGGACTAAACATAGCCGCTTCTTAGGCAATTGGTTTACCATATTCACAATCAGCTGCTGTCAAACCCCCCAGTGAGCTATGAAACTTGCTGAGTCACCTTGGACCAGTCATTCATACACCTTAACTTCCTTTAAAGCAGTGGTTCTCAACCTGTGGGTCCCCAGATGTTCCTAAACTGCAACTCCCAGAAATCCTGGCCAGCTCAGCTAGTGATGAAGAATTCTTGGAGCTACAGTTTAGGAACATCCAAGGACCCACAGGTTGAGAACCACTGCTTTAAAGTATTGCTGTGAGGATAAATCTGGGATAAGAAGAGCCCTCTACCTTTCCTTGAGCACATATAGGTGAAAAGGCAGGGTGCTAATAGGATTAATAATAAATAAATAACTGAATGAAACCACATGATGCACAGTGCAGAATAGCAAGTTTGGTTCTGAGACAATTCATAATCCTAACAATTCTCACATAGCATCAGGAAGAGTATTGGCTCTGGGTTTGTTTTAGCTTCTAAAGCAGCAAATCCAGTCTTAAAGTGAAAGTCTGGAAGAGAACATGATTGTTCAACAGGACATGTATCAGATATGGAGATTCCCACACTTTCCATCACTGGTTTGCCAATAAGAAAGCTTCATCAGGAATATCTGACCGTGAACAAGTGTGTCATTTAAACCAAACCTCTAAACGGTTTCTGAAACTTACTATTTAAACCCCCTTACTGTGTCTTGGCCTGGGAAGTGATGTCTTATTTTCCATGAGTTTACATCAGCAAAATCAGGAGAAACCCAATACTGTAACATGAGTCATAAGATGTTAGGATGTGCAGGAAGGGACAGTACAAGACAAGCTTCATCGGGAAAGCTTGAACGGTGCTGCAGTGGATGAAAGATTCCAGCCTAGGTTCTCAGAACTGGCTTTGCTTCAGAGAATTGTCGCACTTGATTTGTCCTGGATCAACAACTGGTTAAGGGACAGGAAACAGAGGGTAACACTAAATGGACACTTCTCCAAGTGGAAGGAGGTAAAGGATGGGGTCCCCCAAGGTTCAGTACTGGGACCCCTGCTTTTCAACCTCTTCATAAATGATCCAGAAGTAGGAGTAAATAGCATGGTAGCCAAATTTGCCGACGACTCTAAATTGTACAGGATAGTAAAAACTGAGAGAGATTGTGAGGAGCTCCAGATGACTCTCTTGACACTGGGGGAGTGGCAAAGCAGTGGCAAATGAGCTTTAACATTAATAAGTGCAGAGTGATGCACGTTGGGTTAAAAAAACCCAACTACATTTATAAACTGATGGAGTCTGAATTCTCTGTAACAAACCAGGAAAGGTACATTGGTGTTCTGGTGGACAGCTCAATGAAGGTGTCAACCCAGTGTGCCCCAGCAGTAAAAAAAAAAAAAAAAAGCAAACTCAATTCTAGGGATCATTAGGAAGTGTATAGAAAATAAGTCAGCAAGCATCCTTTTGCCTCTTTATAACTCTATGGTGAGGCCCCATCTGGAGTATTGTGTACACTTCTGGTCACCGTACCTCCAGAAGGCTATTATGGGAATGGAAAATGTGCAGAGGAGGGCAACCAGAATGATTAGGGGACTGGAACACCTTCCTTACCATCCGAGGCTGCAACAGCTGTGCCTCTTCATTCTTGAACGATGGCACCTCAGAAGTAACCTGATTGAAGTTTATAAAATCATACACGGTGTGGACAAAGGGGATAAGGAAAAGCTGTTTTCCCTATCGCACAACACTAGAACTAGGGGGCACTCCATGAAACTTTTGGATGCTAGACCTCAAACAAATAAGAGAAAGTACTTGTTCACCCAGAGGATCACTGGTCTATGGAACTCCAGGCAGGATAGCTCTCAATGCCATTCATAGGGAATCATAAGCAGGTGAAGACATCTGCTTGGGAATACCCTGAAGCAAATGGTGAGCCACTGTGTGAGATAGAATGCTGGACTAGATGGCCTGTGGCCTTTTCCAGCAAGTTTGTTCTTATGTTCACTTGCAAAGATGCCTCTTGTGACAGGACAGCTCTGATAAAACTTTTACAAATAAGATGGGAGCAGCAAGCAGGCAGGCAAAAGATATTTTGCTAAGGAATTTTTAAAGAATCAATATTGAATTATAGTGTGAGCCAGATATATATAATACTTGATGAGGTCTCATACGTATAAAACATGAAGTATAGGACACAGGCATATGGGATATATACATAAGGTCATACCTTTGAGACAATGGTCAAAGCTATCTTAAAAATGGATCATGGCAAGGATGGTCTGACTTTTGAAGATTCTGATGTACTCTTACATTTACCACTGAGCTGTGAAAAATTTCACAACTCCAGATTTTAGTCCTAGAAGGGGGAAGTTAAAATAGGGGATGTGATATTTTTCAAAATAAGTTACTAGTTGCAGAGAAAATTTTGAAACAGGTCGCTGGGGGCTGTTTGCTACATTTGACAGACACACACACTCTCCATCTCTGTTTCTGTCACATATAGTGCATACACACACAAATTTACTACAGTGGTACCTTGTATAAAGGAATTAATTCATTCCAAATGAAATCTGTTAAGCAATTTTCCTTTATACACATTTCCCATAGGAATGCATTGAAAATGGAGTAATCCCTAATCACAACCATTTTTATGCTGTACGGATTCGCCCCATAGGCGATTCTGTTAAGCAAATTTCTCCTATCTCCAGAATTTTTTATGTTGTACAGATTTTATGTTATACAAACCGTTTGTTATATGAGGGTCCACTGTACTTGTACATCTTAAGCATGCCTGAAAATAGAGTGGGATTGTTAGGAAATGTTATCTTGCATAACATTTGATGCTGCCAGCACACATGGACTCTTTCTACTGCCACACATACTGTGTGACACGCATACCTAAAGCAGAGGTATGCAGGTCAGAGACTCACCCCCCTGCTTCCCATTTAAAGCATGGGCACTTTGATGCACCCTCTTTATACTTTAATGTACACTGTACACACCAAATAAACACTAAAGTATAACTATCACCAGCCATTCTATTCCCTACATTTCCACTGGCATGGAATAGCTGGAATAAAAGAGGCCTTTATGAAGTCAAAACTGACAAAGAGCAGATCTGAAGCACAATAATGTCCATAGTTTCACCTTCTCAGGGATAGCCCTTTGGGGAAATTAATTCTGCATCTCCATGTATGATTGACTACCACTGTATTCCTTACACATCCGAGCCAAAAGGCAAGAAGCCTATTGTGAATTTATGTCTGTTTGTGTCTAAATGTGCAAAATGCAGTGCCAAACAGCGACTCACTAAAAAGTTGCCACTTGCACTCATGTACCAGTTTGCATACTTAGCATGCAACTAGGAATGTGAATGGCAATTTATTAATTAGCAGGAATTCAATGCCACAATTTATGCAACTAAACTTGACCATCTTGGATCCATAGTAGATCTCCTGCCACTATACTGTATTGTCATTCTAATATGGAATACTCAGGGTGTTGTTTGGAATACAGTGAAAAAGAGGGACACATAAAGTAGCAGGCCAAGGAGCTTTGAAAGCACAAAACCTTGCAGTGCAGTGGATGCTGTAGAAATGGAAGTAAATCTTAGGAAAGTTACTTTTCTAGCTTATAGCTGGAGAGCTTTTATGAGTCCCCCAAAAGTACCTTTCCCAAGCTCTGTTTATCAGGACATTTGAAAATGAGCTATTGCTTTAGGGCTGGCAAAAAGGATTAGCAGGTTCTGCCAGAGGGAACCTACACTTCCTTTCTCCCTTTCCAGATTTGCTTTCCAATAATCCTTGGGCGCTGTAGTCAGCCAGATCAATTGCCTAACAAAACAATAAACATCTATGTTTCATTGCACAGACGTGTTCTCAGCTGGTAGAAATGCACAGATTCTAGTTCAGGTTTCTGTCAAGTCTTCTGAAGGATATCTGCAAGCTGGCTTAAGACATTTTGCTGCTTAAGGCAAAGCAGCAAATACTTCTACCAAAGTCAACCCATGCTGTGTTAGGCCGGCCAAGTTATTCTATCACCTGAGACAAGGTTCTTCTAGTCCCTCAGTAAGTGGGCTTGTACAAAGTGGCCTTGGGTGGGTTGTATTCACAGCAACTGGATGAGGGACTGGGCTGCCATCACAGTGGCAAATATTCTTTTTGGCCTTTGGGTGGAGTGCTGTACTATGATGGACTGATACTCCTTGTCCTTGATGGTAGTGTGTTAAGTTTTCAGGGGACGGGGGCACAAGCCATCAACCTGGCAGTTTTGAGTTCTGCGTGTAATTTTTAAATCAAAGGGATGAGAAGAACAAGGACTCCCTCATTTTCTGTTTATGTAATCTATACACAATCTGCAGTAGGTTTTGATGACCCACACAGACCAAAAAGGGATGCAATATCATCTAATAGATAGTGCCACATAGTGCATGTACTTGAAAGCCACCTTAATGGCCAAGAGTTCTTTTCCCCATTCTTTTTAAAAATCTAGTGGCATTTGAGAGCAATTTCTAACTTTAAATAAACTTAATTTAACCTTTTTTTTCTTGGTTGCTAGTACAGCCATGTAAGTCTTGTGCTGTCTTGGCCCCCAAAGAGGTGATGCACACCCCTTTTATTACTTATTGCTTTGTCCTAAAAATGAAAAGAATTCCCTTCAAGGTACCATAACAGGGACTGCACTGAGACCCTTCAGGCCTGTCTCTTAGTCAAGAGACTATTTTATTTATTTATTTATTTATTTATTTATTTATTTATTTATTTATTTATTTATTTATTTATTTATATACCACCAGATTTTCCCAAATGGGAACTCAATGTGGTTTACTTTCTTCCTCCTCTTCTTCCCCTTTCTTTTGTGTCATATTATTGTGAATCTGCATGGTTGTAGACAGGGACTGTGTTTTCAGATCAACTGTATGTGTGCCACACTGTGAGAAAGGGGGAAGAATAGAGTGCCATCCCTTCTGCCTTGGAAAGGGGAAATAAACCTGGAGATCCTAGCTGTGGGAAATAGAAAAGAAACAGAGAGAGGCCTTCTCTTGGAGAAGAGAAGGAAGTGGAGGGGGAAAAGGCAAGAAAAGCAGAGAGGTGGGTAGAAGGGAAAAGATCATCAGACAACAAAAAGGGGAGGAAAAGGGGAGACATTTAGAACAATGGGAGAAGGAAAAGATAGGGCAGGAGAGAGAGATAAGTAGAGGAAGGAGCAGGAGTAGTGGGGGGAGAGAAATATCCCTGGACCAGAAGTGGGAAGGATAGATTGGCTGGGAAAAAGCAGAAAATATATTGTCCACCCAGAAAGCCTTCCTGCTGGGGCAAGCAAGAAAGCAGAAAGTGGAGTATGAAGATATGAGGGGAAGAATGGCAGAAATAGAAAGGAAGAGATGAGGAAACCTCCATATTTGGGCAATAGACATCTTCCAAAAGATGGTGAGTAATAATGTCCACTGAGAGGAGTCCTGAGGAGGGTGAAGGAGAGGGAGATGAGACATTGGCCTCCTGCCATTGCCATTGCCCAGGGAATCTTATGAAACATTATGGAGGAGAACCAGAGGGAATTGTGGAAATTTGAAATGCCTGAAATTCAAATCATAAACCCCTTCCCTCCATCAGAAGGAGAGGCAAATGTATGAAGATGTAAATAGTTAATTGGTAGTTCCTGAAGTAAAAGTTGTCTGTTTGAAGCATGAACCTGTGTGAGCAGTGCCTTCCAGAAGGGAGACAAAATGGGGGCCTGAAGGAGAAGCCTCATACACTCCAATTACCTGTTCTGCCAAAAAGATGAATACAGTGACAATGAATAAACTTAATTGTACATATCCATCCCATTCGCTTCCCCCCCCCTCTTCCCTCGTGTTCATATCCTATCAAAACAGAAATGCTAAGCTTATTGTTTCTATGATTTCTACATATACCTCTCCTCAGTCTTTTAAAATAGACTTTTGGTGTTGATACGGAACCTCATAAACCTGACATCACCTGCAGCAGGGACGAGGAAACTTTTGCCCTCTAACTGTTCTCAGACTGCAAATGCTATCATATATAGCCAGCAAAGCCAACAATGAGGAATGCCAGAGGTCCAACAAAAGTCCAGTGACAGCCAGACTTGCTCATCCCTGGCCTAATGTCTATGTCTTAATACAGCCCTGGTAATGAATTTAACTTGACTCCATGTTCCATCTGAAACATTTGGAACATCGTTTCACAAACAATTCTGAAAAATCTCTAAACACTCCACAGGATATTTCAGGTTTAAAGACAAGAAAATCAGAAGATGTCTCCTCCTTTTCTCTTCTACCCTGAAAGAGCCTTCCATCAACAGTGGCGTAGCCAGGATTTGGAGCGCCTGGGTACAACATTCGTTTTTGTGCCCTTCCTGCTGCTCCCCCCAACATTGCACCCATCCAACAACGGGTGGGGGGTGGGGGTGGGGGTGGGGACCCCGTGGGTGTGGGGTGGGGGTGTGCACGTGCGCATGCGTGCATAGGCAGACAGGCAGATGTGCCTTACACCTCTTCCACCAAGGCGAGGAAGAGGAGGAGGGCACCGTGGCCACGGCGCTCCTGCCTGCTTTGCTGCTTACCTGGCGTGTGGCAGCGGCAGAGTGGGTGCCGTCCCCAAGCCTTAGGGGAAAGGAGGACTGCTGGGCGGCAGGAGGGTGCAGAGTTTCCTCCTCCTGCTCCCCCTCAAGGCGCCCCAGATTGCTGTGCCCGGGGCAGATGTACCCTTCTGCCCCCCCCATACATTTCTGTCCATCAACAGAGAAAAAAGAAGCTCAACAAACCCAATTCAGAGCATGATGGCTCAGAAATTGTACTGTAATAAAACTATCAGGTAGGGCATGCCTAGCCTGAGGGAAATTTAACAAGAGATTACAGAATAACTTTTATAACTATGTGTAATTGTTTTATAAATCTGATAGGAGGATGTATGGGAACAGAAACATGCAAATAAAATACCCTGCGGAGAAACAGCCTGGAGTCACAAAGATCCTCAGAAAAAGCTGACTTCCTCCCTTGAAAAAAAATGGAATAATCTTGCATTGATTTGACCATGTGAATATCAATGTTTCAGCAACAGGGTGCTGAACGCCTAACTGCAGCGCCTAGATGTCTTAGATGCAGTTTACATAGTTACCAGTTTGATGACCAGAAATGTGCTAGATTCTAGAAGATACTCCCCTGTAGCTGCATTTTCTGTCTGTTTGCTATTGTTAAAAGATACAGTACACAGAAACCTAACACACAGTGTATCAGCATCAGGGGTGGGATTAATCCTTTTCTCCCCACTGATTACTACAGCAGGTGTATTTTCATTAAGTAAATAAACCAAATACAGTATGTTTATATGTCTATAATGTTTGTATTTTATTCAACAACTGGAAAGCCTGTCAGAGCAGCATGCATATAAAAACAAATTTGAAACAGTTTCCTGCCTTCAGTTTTCAGTTTTAAATTTTATGACAAAAAGGTTAAAGGGAATGGGAAGATAAAAGAGTATGGGGGCACAGATTGCTAATGCTAATACTTTCTTCTGTTGATCACCTTGCTCCTGAAGATTGCCTGGAACCCGTGTAAACATAAGGAAGATACTAAAAATCACACAGGAAGCTTGTGACTCTCTTATTATTACAACAGCTTCACTGGGTGCCAGGCTGTTTCAAGTCTCAGTTCTAAGTGTTGGTTATTAGGTATAAAGCTCTATACAGCTTGAAGGCTATCCTTGAAATAGTCCTAGGCTATTTGAAGAATCAACATCACCCAACGTGGACTTTCTTGGCTTTTAAGGTCTTCTGGGGACTCCCATCTCTCAGTTTCGCCGCTTTCCCAGGGACATAAGAGAGGACCATAAGGGAGACCCCCAAGAAGCCAGGTTGTCCCCCCAACCCTCTTGTCCCTCTGTCATCAGGCAAAGATCTTTCTTTTCAGGCAGGCCTTTCAGCAGTAAGTTATCTCTGGAACGCTGACGTAGGTTCAGGTTTTCGAATTGTTTTTATACTCCATTTTTTAAGCTTAATGTATCTTTAATTGTTTTTAAAAAATATGATATATAGCTTTTAAAATTGTTTTATCTGTGGTGAGCTGCCTTCGATCTCCTTATAAGGAAAAAGATAGCATGAAGACACTAAAAAAACCACAAAGTCATCAAGTACCGGTAACTCCTTTATTACAACAGTTTCACTGGCTGCCAATCCTTTTTGTTTGTTTATTAAATAAATAAATAAATAAATAAATAAATAAATAAATAAATAAATAAATAAATAAATAAATAAATAAAGCATTCTCAAAACACTTACCTATTCACATTGCTTAAAAGCATGCCTAAAAAAAGTTTTTTGCCTTCTGTCAGAAGGGCAGGAGGTTAAGGAGCCTATCAGAAATGTTTGAACCTCACACATGAAGGGCCGAATCCGAAGGAGTGGTTTTGTTTGTTTCTTTGTTTCGTATTTATATTTGTTTCTGGATTTTTTTTTTGCAGGTCTGCTCTGCAGCTTGGTATCTTAAAGCCTGTTTCAGGATAAGCGGAAGTGCCCTGAAGTCCTTTTGCAACACCAGCACTTGCGAAGGGAACTAGTCTTTCACCAGAATGCAGGCAGGCAGATTTTTCTTGTGTTTCAGGCTGAGCCTGATCCCAACAGAGTGGCTACATTTCTTGGAACTGAAGGAGAGCTAGCAAAAACCACAACCCTTGCAAACAAAGAATGTGGCCTTGAATGTTAACAAGGCCGAAAAGACCTATGAAACCACAATCACATTCTCTGTGCTGTAAAATTGGCTTGCTTCGTTTGTTGACTAGTCAAAGATGTTTCCAGTGAATGCCACATTTTATTCTACTGCTGAATCACTAATTGTCCATTAGTTTTTATATTGGATTTGTAAGCCGCCCAGAGACCTTTGGGTAGTGGGCGGCATATAAGTTAAATAAATAAATAAATAAATAAATAAATATTGTTGGGCAAGAGGCAACACTAAGAAAAATCAGTGGATCTGAATACAGTCTTCACTTGCTTTATCTTTTGCAGTACAAATTCCCTAGTATTAATTCCCAGAGCTTGGAAACATTTTTTGAGAGTATATCTCCCATAACTCCCCAGCTATTCCAGCCAGTACCCTGGGGAATTCTGGTTCTAAGTCTGAATTCCCAAACCCTATATTTATTTTAAGCTCCTTGTATTCTCCTCAATACAGAGGAATAGCACCTACTTTAAAAAAAAAATAATGCACTTACTTAAACGCTTCTCTAGTACCTACCTGCATGTGAGGTGGGTGGGGTGGGGGAACTGCCTTCGTAGTTTGGAAAATGCCAGATCTGTAATCTTGTATGCTGATCAGAATGTGTGTATGCCTGGGTAGGTTTAGTAGTTCCTCACCTGCAAGATTTTATCATATGGTTGAGAAAACAAAACATAAAACTCGTTTGACATCATGCACCTGGCAGAACAAGGAGTAGGTGGGTGGGAAACACAAACTGAAATAATAAATAATGCAGATCTACCTTTGGTACAGCTTGGAGTGAGAAGGATTTAACAGAGCTTAATTATAAGGGGCATCGGCATAGCATAATTTAAACCACAGCCCCATCCCATTGTGTTCAAAACAAACACCTATAATCAGTGAATTCCTGAACACCTCAGAATATACTTGCCCTTCCACTGAGTAAATATATTAATTAGCACATGGGATTACAGCTCAGAGGAAAGATTGTGACTTCCTAGCACTCATTTGTGTAACACAAATCACCACACTTTTGAATAATAGTGACATCTACTGGATAAAAAGAAAAGAGTGAGGATTGTTTAAAAAGATGCAATCCGAAGGCAAAAGTGGGTGATAATTTTATTAGACCACTGAAACATCAAAAGCAGAAGAGTGCTTTAAAATGAGCAGAAGACTTCATTGGGGTGGGTTTGTAGGGGTAGGTTTTGAAACACAAAACGTCCAAAATCTATGGCCAGATGTGTGCATGGTTTCTTAGTTTAAAAATAGTTCTAGAACAGAGAGTGCAAAATCCACTCAGATATTGTAGGTTTCAGCTTTCACCTTTGTCCCAGGGATGATTTGTGTGGAACCAAAAGTTAGCTACTGCTTGCAATATTTTAGGGGAATAAACAGGCAGCCTTTCCTTTCTCCTACATCAAACTCATTTTCAAGTGAATGGCTCTGTATCCCACTTCACGTCCCAAAGCGAGTTATCCACAGTATGCATCACCCATCAGTTTTAGAGTCACAGCATAGCACACATATTAGTTAAATCTCAGTATCTGAATTGTGAGCAGGAACATAGCTATTTTTAATAGAGGGAACTATGATGCAATAATTCTCTATCATTTTGCATTGCTTTAAGCAGGGTTAGCCCTGGTTAGTACTTGGATGGGAGACCACCAGGGAATTCCAGGTGCTGTAGGCGCCTGGAGTAGGAACTGGCAGGCCACTCCAGTATTCCTGCCAAGAAAACTCCATGGATATGCAGTCACGAAGAGTTGGTCACTACTGTAACAACGCAACACATGCACACCTGAACAGAGCCTTTTAAAATTTATGATACAGTACTGTGATTTATGATCACAGATAATCTGCTCTGTTTACTCTTGCTTCTACCTCCTCCTCTGTTGTTTCTCTTCAGTTTATTTTTTATATTGCAAGACTTTTGGGGTAGGGACCTGTTTCTATAAAAGACTAAGGATGATGTGATCATCATAATGTTACCAAAAACGATGATAAAATAGGCTAGTCAGTCTTTTTCTTTCTTTCTCTCCACCTCACTTTTTGTGGTGTTTTTCCAGATGAAGAGATTTGTGGCCCCTGAGTTAGCTTAATCAAGTAAATTTTTTTGTCATGTAAAGCTTAGATTTTTTAAAATGAACAAGACGACTACTTTTACATTGCTATTAAAACAATGCAGCAAAAATAAAAGACCAATTAAACAAGATTTCCTTGTAAAAAGTTTTTTTTTTTACAAAATGCTAATTTAAAACACCAGAAAAGGACTTCAGGGACTATCTCCACAGCAATACGTTTTATTATCTTGGCAAAAATATTATATATTTTGGAACAAGAGCAGTAGTTGAGGTAATTTTACCCATTCAAGGACATTAATCGCATCACATCTTTTCAGCAGAAAATGGATTTGATCATTTTCAGTAACATTTTAAGCTGTTTAGAACTGGAATAAGCATACTTCATGGACTGCTGACATAAGCAAGCACTGTTTCCTCCAAGAACCATATGCAACTTTACCTCACTGTGCACCCTACAAGCACCCGACTCCTGCTGTGCTAGCAGTACTGGGGGTGGGGGATGGGGGTAGGTCAGCAATAACTCCATGGGCTCCAACTCAGCCTCTGGAGTTCATAACATTTTTATTGGTGGCACAGCATCACTTCCTGCTCTCCTCCTCGCTGCGTGATATTTGTGTGCTGGGGCCAGGCAGCTCACTAAGGGTGTGCACCTGTCCTTGCACCTCCACATGTTCTACAGCCTCAGTGAATATAACAATTCCCAAAGTCTCAGACATAGAGGATTGAGCCCTAGATTAAATCCATGTTGCCCCACTGAGCCAAATTCAACCCCAGTGATAGATTAATCTGCCAATGTCAAGATTTTTCTCAATTCGTTTTTAAAATATACCCCAAGTTCTTTCAATCCCATTTGTAACATTTTGAGATTCGCCAATTTTGGCAAGTTAACTCATATTCATTAACCAACTCATCTTCATTAACCAAATTCAAATGGCTCCCAGTATGAAGAGGACCATGGTTTATTCAGTAAAAATAAGAAACAAATATTTGATGGAAAAGTGCAGTGGCTCTTCAACTGCGGTCAAGTCCTCACTCCATTACCATCACCCACGGTAGTTCCTGCCTGAGTAATTGCTTGTAGTGATCTCCATCACCAATAAAAACGTGGTAAGTATTTTAAGTAGGCCAGCAAATTATTTCTGAAAGAGGAGGGGGCACACTGACAAGTTCTTGAACACTTTTCATGAGACTGGTCTTACAAAACTAAGGAAGGTTGAGCTGAGCCTAAAATTTCAAAACTGACCCTGGCTAGTCATTTAAAAAGACATGGGATCTGGACTGAAACCAACTCCAGAATGGAGGCTGAAAGCAAAGAAACAGAGATAGCATCAGCTGAGGATCAGGGTCTGATAATTATAAGGATTCTAGTGGCAGAGGAAGAATAAATTAATATTTTCCACCTATACACTGCTCCTGAAATGAACAAACAAACAACTTCTTACAAGAGGATCAGCACTAATGGAAGATTTTGCCTGAAAGCAAATGCTCTCTTCAGAAAGATTTACCTTAGGCTTGCAGCATCAGAGAAAACAATTAAATTCCCCTCCATGTGGTGCGATCCCAGTAATTATTACATTCCCTGCCTTTTTAATGCAAGCTATACCTACTGATTTTTTCCTTCCCTATTAAAGGTATGAACTTCTGTCTCTTTCTCTTCTGGTCACCCTTCCTATAGCTAATACGATTTGAGTCTAAGGAGAAAACTTTGGTTTAAACTTTCTGCCTAATTTACTCCTCCATGCCCATGGTGATTGCCAATTGTTGTGTGAAAGATAAAAGTCCCATTCTTTTAAATGCAGAGAAATAGCTAAGGATTATAATACTCATAATCATATCTCAGTAGTATTAATTGCCATTAAATTAACAAAAAGCATAAATGCAAACAAAATTTGCTTGCACTAAGCTAGCTTGTATCTAAAATAGATCTTTATAAACTCTACTTATGTACTTGAAAGTAAATGTAATTGAACATAGTGAGGCATATTTTTGCATAAACATATGTAGAAGGAATAAACCAGGGGTGTCCAAACTTTTTGCAAGGAGGGCCAGATTGGGTGAGGTGAAAATGTGTGGGGTCCAACCATTCAGCCGCGTTTGGCCCCCATGGCTGAACTCTGGACAAGTCTTTATAACATGCAAGGAGGCAGGGAAGACGCTGCAGCAACTGAGCTGGGGGAAGGTTGGCTAGGCAAGTGTCTGGGGGGATGGACAGAGGCAGGGAGGGCAGGCAAAGCATAAAACTGCAAGCTGACATCTCCAGTATGGGGAACGGCCAGCTGGCAGGGCTGTGTGACCAGGCTGCGCCGGTGGGGAGAAGAGGTCGCGGGCCACTCTAAATTTGAAAACGGGCCGTATTTGGCCCCCGGGCCTGACTTTGGACATGCCTGGAATAAACTAAATATTTTTAAAGTAGCCGTGAGTATGGTAGATGTAAGCATAAATAATTGTATACAGATGCACGCACACTCACATTCCATTGCTAATCCCGAATAAAACAAACCCATTGTAAATAAATAAATAAAAGGACTAACATAAGTGTTGCATGAGGATTCAGCAGTTGATTCCACGTGACAAATATAGTAAGGTATTAGACATGAAATAATTCACACAGGATTTATGATACTTTGCCTATGCATAGGGCAAGACACTATGTGCTATAATCATGCCAAAAATATACGGCAGTGTAAACATGCACAGAAAGCCATGCAGTGTTTTTTTTATATTTTTAAAATGAAAAAATTAATCATGCTACTGAGTTTGTAACTGTAACAACCTGTCACATTTTTCACAAAGGGTTATATTTTTTTTAAAAAAAATTATGCAATAGAGTACTAATGATGTTCAGGAACAGAGCTAATAATGGCTTGTTCATTCTTTATTTAAGGCTCTTAAAACAGCTTACTGAGACTAATAAAATTCCAACGCTGTAATAGCAAATAAAAAAGAACAAGGCAGTCATTGAGCACAGTAGTACAAGCGCACAAGTACCCAGGGAGCCATATTTTAAAATGTTACAAAGCTGTAGAATGGAGAGGCAGAGAAAGACAAGACAAGCATGTTGATTTATTAGATGAATTCAAGGAATGTACATTGCATTTATAATCTGTTGATCTGAGCTGGGTTTGGGTGCAGTTATTGAACTCAATATATACAGCAGACCCTTGTATAACAAACAGTTTGTATAACATAAAATCTGTACAACATAAAACATTCTGGAGAAAGGGGAAATTTGCTTAACATAATTGTCTATGGGGAGAATCCGTACAACATAAAAATGGGATTACTCCATTTTCAATGCATTCCTGTGGGAATTTGTATAAAGGAAAATTTGCTTAACATAATTTCATTTGGAACAAATTAATTCCTTTATACAAAGTACCACTGTATATGTATGTTAAAGATGATAAACTATGGCAATGTAGCTCAAAACAGATAGTTCTTCGAATATTACATCCAACAGTTGCCACAAATCAACTTTGTGATGACAAAAGGTGACTGCTGATGACGGCTGCTTAGGCTTTGCCAGGAGGAAGGCGCTGAGGCATGCTCTAGAGTAGTGGTGGCGAACCTTCGGCACTCCCGATGTTCTGGACCACAACTCCCACAGTCCTTTGTCACTGGCAATGCAGGCTTGGAATTCCGAAAGTTGTGGTCCAAAAACATCTGGTGTGCTAAAGGTTGGCCACCACTGCTGTAGAGATAGTTCTCATGTTCCACAGTATGATCTAACCAGCAAAAGGGAATTACACCCCACCCCACCTTGGATTTGAAGGTCATATTGGCAGTCTGGAAGTACTTTGGGGAATGTAAGTTACTCTTCCTGCAAGCTTTGTGCTTTTGTTTCTTAGATTAGTGGGCCAGCTGATGAAGGAAGGTGCTCTGCCCAATAATTCACACGTGAGAGGCCAGCCTGCCCTTCCTACGGGGCAGGATCAGCTGCTGAGAATACCTTATTCTCTTGTGTCCTCACCAAAAATCCATATGAGAGATATGGGAGTCAAGAAGAGATGTGCCATTTGTAGAGTCTCCCCTGAATATCTCAGGATGCTGGCAGGCTAATACAGTATAGGGAGATACGTTTCCTCAGATAGCCTGGACCCAAGTCACGTAGACTTTATAGGCCATAATTAGCTTTGAATGGTGCTTGGAAACAGCTTGCCAGCAAAGCCGGTGTAGTGAGGTGTTTTTATCTTCATTGTAATCAACTCCAGTCAGTAATTCAGTAATTCAGCTGCAGTGTCCTGATGTTCCTAATCAGTATCCAAAGGCAGTCCCAAAAAGTACTGTATATACTCCTATATAAGTCTAGTTTTTCAGCCCTAATTTTTGGCTGAAAAAAAGGGGCCCTCAACTTATATTCGAGTTAATACTTTTTAGCCACTGAAGCAAGTGCTTGCCTCAGTGGCTAAAAGTCATTTTAAACATCACACACCGCTCCCCCAGCTCACAAAGGAGGAGCTGCCAGGCCCTGCTGCATTTCCCACCCTAGACTTATATTGGAGTCAATAAGTTTCCCCAGTTTTGAGGGGTTAGGTTAGGGGCCTCGACTTATACTCAGGTTGACTTATACTTGAGTATATACGGTATATATTACAATGATTGTATACATGTAAAAATAAGTAAGATTGAAATGATGGCCAAATTGAAGGAAAAGCTTGAAACTTTTAAAAGAAAGACAGCTGCCTTGTGTCCTTTTGAGGAGAAAGATGGGGTAAAATACTACAAGCAAACAAACAAATAAGATTGAATTGAATCAGAAATATAAACAATTCTAAATCCTAAAACTGCCCTTTAGGGTTTATTTACTATTTCCTACCAAATCTGATAGACAGTTGAGAATCTTCTAATAATAATAATAAAATCAAGACAGATATTTTGTTTTTGTATTTATTAGAATTTATCAAATCGTATAAACAGTGTATGAAAATAATCTTTATAGTTTAAGATTCAGGAATTACAAAGTTAAGAGTCAAAAATATATCGGTTTCTGCTATAAAACGACAACTACAAAAATAGCTTAACAATGTACAATACAAACTGTATTAAAATAGTGCAGGTAACATCTAGTTCAACTTTCCAATCAACTCTTCAAAAGTACAATTCATTAATAGCCAAACCACTGGAGGTTCATTCAAGACAGTGATACTTCTGTAGTCGTTTATTCATTGCTGATTTCAGCACAGAAAACTATCCACTTCAATAATTACATGCCTAGCGATAAAACAGCACATCAGTAGTAAGAATGAGATGCACATCCTCAAAGATGTTAAGACAGGAAACACTGTTTTTGTCTATGGCTGTTTTTTTTTCTTGTTGGGTAGCTGTCTGAAGAGCAAGGCCCTATATCAAATAGGTTCCAAATCAAACTGTTTACTCTGCTGTTCATCCACTGAGCTGCTCCCTCACTTTCTTTGACCAAGAGACCACCTTCAGTGATAAATATAATTACGGTACATAAGTATGTAACAGCCCTGGTACCAGCCTAAGGGAATATAACTCCTAACAACACAACATCCATCTACTGTCCTCTTACAGTCAACAACTAGTGCCGAAAATGTATACATGTATGATGTAACAAATCCCGCCCCACCCCCAGGGAATACATTCTGGCTGGGTAAACTGCGGATAATAGAGGGATTAAAAGCAAATGTTTCACAAATAACTTAAATGCACTGCTTGTCTGGTACACAGCTCTGCAATTCTGTTAGGCAAATAAACTACAGAAATGCCTTTCATTAAGAAACATCTAAAATTCCTGAGGGAATTTGGAGTGGAAAACACTGTTGGAGAAAGTGAAGGTTAATGTATCAGCCTAAATGAATCATGAGCATGTAAAACTTTTATTTTACATAAAAGTTACAAGTTTGTCATTTCAAAAGGCAAACTGAAGATTTCTATCCTGTTAAAAGAACTAGAAAGCAGCACACAACATTTAACAGCAAGTTAAACCTTTTCCACCCTAATAGAAATGATAATTAATTTTATAGAATGGATAAAGCTTATGGATAATGTCTGACACTTGCCTGGAAGTTGAGTCATGGCTACTGGACTTCTTTTTTGAGAGATAGAAATGTTTCGCTGCATCCAAACAGCTTCATCAGTCCAATGAAGCTGTTTGGATGAACAGCAAAATGTTTCTATCTCTCAAAAAAGAAGTCCAGTAGCCATGACTCAACTTCCAGATAAACTCACCTGGATGACTGAGAATCTTCACAGTCTGACACTTGCATTTATCAGCTTTCTGCATTCATTAAAGTGGATCCATTTCACCCATAACCCAGAATCAAACTGAAGCATTTAATAGCTTCCTCTCATGGCTCCATCTCCTTTTACTTATTCTTAATCTAGCATTCTGATCCAGCATTTGATAAAGCCTTTTTCTTTCTTTCTTTCTTTCTTTCTTTCTTTCTTTCTTTCTTTCTTTCTTTCTTTCTTTCTTTCTTTCTTTCTTTACAAAAAGGCAAACTTGTATAACCACTTCAATAGATTTCCTCAGCCTCTGGAGCACATCAAAAGCTATTTTATTATAATAGAGGGAAAACAAGATTATCAGCAGAATCCTGATCATTCCTTTTGTATGTGCAACTGGACAGTGTCCAAGCTTGTGAAAGGAGGCATGCATTGACACCTCTTGTACAAGCAAAGACACTGTTCAGACACTCATATTATGGGCCACTGTATAAGCAGAATGAACAAGATTTTGTCCTAAGTCTCTTCCTTGAATTTGCAGGTAATTCTAAGGCTGCAATTCTTTAAACCAGGGCTCGCAGTACAGTATATGTGCCTTGCCAAATATGGAACTGCAATCCTAATCAGATTATCTAATGATAATGGATGATGGGAGGTGCATGCCAATAATAATTGATGGGCTGCACATTCCTGGGTCTGCTGTATTTATTCATTTATTTTTATATTTATATGCCGCGCCAATTTCCCAAGAGGGAACTCTGGGCGGTTCACATAAAAAATGTACCAACTTAACCTGTGAGTAAACCCTAATGATGCATAACATAGAGTATTTACAATCAAGATTTTCCACACCCACTGTAAACCATTTAGTTCCATCTACAGGGGACAAGGAAAACCTTGAGAATGATCATGACTGCATCCAGACATTATATTTAAACAAGATTTCTGCACAACCTGTGGTTTATTTGGGCTAAGCAGTGAGCGATCTTACGCCACCCAATTGCTTCTCAAAAACCACAGACCTCCACTCTAATACCATAGTTTGTTTGAGTGTAACCTCTAAACACTGCAGTAGCTAGATAAGATATTTTTGTGGCTTGTGGATAAAGGAACAAACCAGAGTGTCATCTGCTAGCTGATTCAGACTAGAGCCAAAAGTCTGTGGACTATTGACCTTCTCTGCACAAAAGCAACAGCCGCTCAATAGCAGGAGCCAGCATATTGACTTACCGAGAATTCAATACAATTCTGTGTGTGAGCCTGGCTGAAATTACACCATGGTTCTCCTTTAACTAAATATTGCTGAGATATAAGAAGAAGTCATTTCCACAACAGTCACACATTCTCTGTAACTTGTCATTTGATTCTTACAAAGCCCAATTACCCGAGGTTAGTAGCAACTAATTTGTTGTTCATTTCCTATATTCAGCTTGACCAAAACATTTAGGCAGGTTTTAGAAGCAGAAGAAACCTTAAGGTTCTGAAGAAGCACTCAGACAAAAAAAAAAAATTGATGATGGATCTTTGGCATAAGGAAACCTTAATGCTTCATTCTTTCTATTTAAAACTACAGTAACTGTTAAACATTTTGACAAGCTATAACTACTTCTGTGCCAGAATGGAGATTTAACAGCAGCTTTTGTGTTGGCTGATATGTTACATGAAAAAAAACCTCATACCCTCATTTCTGTCGTTAATTATTATGGTAGGAAAACAAATGCTAGCAAGTACTGCATTTCATTCAGAACTAAGTGACGCAGATAGCGCATCATTAGAAGCAGAGCTCTCTACAAATATATGTTTGTCCTAATATAAGTGCACCCTAATCTGCATAGCTGAATTGTGTAATTGGTCATGGGGTAGTACATAAGGGATTAAATAGCCAAATATAGTATTAGGCTCTTGGGCAAATTTAGTTTGCAAAAACTTGGCTTTCTTCTATTTTAAAACTGCATATTTCACAAAGAAGAAATGTACATACAGACATTGCTTTAGTGAGAAGCTATGCAAACACACAGCAGTTTAAAAGAAATGAAGTACTGTCAGGTGCCTGTATACATGATGTTCATCAAGGTAAGATTCACATCCATTCTCCAGTCAAAAACACTTCTACAGTACATAAAGAGAAGAGGAAAAATATTAACACCATTTTCAAATATAAATAGTTGAAAAAACATTAGTTTTTTCAAGTAAAGATACATGGAAATATGGAAAACCCCATCTGAGAGTTTTATGACCACAATAAAATTCAAGAAATAAATACTATACAAACTTTATTTATATATCAAAAGATTAATGCACCATTTGCTATATCAATAAATGCAGAATCCAGAAAAATGATTTTTACTGATTTCAAATACAGTGGCTGGAATCCTGTTAGTGTCATGTAACTTACCATGAGGTACCATAGCCCCTCTCATTCATACTAGCAGGTATGTGTCCAGGCATATGCTCAAAACATGTCTGAGCACCTCCTCAGTTAGCTGTGACAAGTTAAACAAACCTTGTCTGAACATTAACAGGATTCTGTCCAGTATATTTCAAAACATTATGGCTACAAATGCTGAACTTACTAGAAAAAAAGCCACATTAGACACACAAAGGTCTGCTTCTAAGCCAACTTCATAGTGTTGCATTGCAATCGCACAGTACTATGAATGTTTGTGTGTGTGTGTGTGTGTGTGTTGCGTTGTTACAGCCCTGACTGACTCTTTGTGACCCCATGTCCATGGAGTTTTCTTGGCAGGAATACTGGAGTGGTTTGCCAGAGTTTACTCAGAAGCAAATCTTCCTGGGCTCTGTGGCTTATTCCTACATAAGTGTGTGCAAGGTTGCAGCCTTAGTGAAACAGCAGCACCAGAGCTGGGAGGTTCAACACAACTGCATAGAATGAACTGCTAGATAGCTCAGTGGTTTAGATATCTGGCTGTGATGTTCAACCCTTTGGTGTGCCTCCTTGATAGGAGCTGGATTCAGCGACCCCCAGAGTCCTTTTCAGCTCTGAACTTCTAAGAGAAGAGGCAACTAATGCGCTATTAGAAACAAGTGATGCCGCTGGAAACTGATATTAGGCTTTGCAAACTGAATACATGGATATTTGTAATTCTCTATAGGTATTGCAAGCTCTTGCTGAGTTCCAGTGGTTGAAATCCAGCAGTGTCACTTACGCTGTGCATGGCACAGCATAAGGAAACATTCAACATATCTGCATAGTGTTGCACGTGGCTGCACTGAGGAGAAGCACCACATGCTCAAGTGACATTGGGTTCAAAGACACCCCACTGTCAAAGCAGTCTTTCCCCTTCATTTCCTCCCTTGCTTCTCAGAAGGTTTTCTCCAACCTTCCAGAGCAGGTTTGGGTATCTGTGCGATGGAAGAGGAGGGTATCTGTTCCATTAAAAAAAAACATGTTTTCTTGGCAGATGGAAATCACTGCCTTTTACCCGTTGTTCTTCTCTGCCTGAAGCAACTAAATAGCAAGGGCCGATATGGCTTTTCTTCTTCTGCCTACTCAGGCAAAGATTTAAAAAGAGATATAAATATGTCATTACAAACGCAGTAAGACTTGCTTCATTATGATACCGTATAGAAAAATAATTATGCCAAAATCAGTATATATAATTTTTTTAAAAAATAAAAAAGTAATATTTTAGATCTCAGTGCAAGAACACATGGATTTTCCCAGCTTTTGAGCTGGAAGCCCTGCATTTGATTAATCTGTCATATGAAAATGAAACATTTTTAAATGGTTGGAATGAATATTTCTAAAGCAAATATGTATGTAAAATGCATAATGTTATCCTACTTTATATTTTAAAATCTGATATGGTCATATGATTTTGGGATAAAAGTAACATTTGCATGATCTTGTATAGCCAGTCCACAATAACTGGGTACAGGTGCTAATTTTACCAGAGCAAAACATGAATGGGACATAATTTACCCCAAGACATGGAACTAGATGCTTAGGGATAGGCACCTAGTACAATCATAGAATACTGTTTGTTTCAGGGGGCATAGCAGTATCATCTGTAAGATCAAGTTCAAGGATTAATGACATCATTTCTGAGAAAACAAAACGATTCAAGAGCTAACAAATCTTTCTGTAAAGGAGATTAGAACTCTTGTGTTGTGAAGGTCAAATGACAACAAGAAACATCTTTACAAGCAAGTCTATTGTGCTGCATCTGTCCTCCTTTTAAAATAATATATGAAGTGGCTCTGAGCAGCCAATTCTATGGAGAAATGCATGACATGGAAGCATGACAGAAGAAATTGTGACTGGACTCCAAATGGCTTCTTTAGGTGCACCCAAGGACTTACACATGCCAAAGAGATTTTGTTTGGGGTGTTTTGTTATTTTGCATTTTTTTGCATTGCTTCCATGGTGTAGTCAACAAGCTGTGCTGGTCTTTCACTAGAAATGCAAAATTCCTGGAAATTTTGAAGCCAAGGGGGAAAAATTATGGGGGAAATGGAAAAACTTGAGGGGCGGCGGCGACGTCTTCCCCTGTTTTTCCCCAAAATTTCCAGAAATTTTACATCTTTACCTTTGACCTTAATAAAACTGTACTTATGTACTTGCTTGAAAGACTTGTTAATTTCATAACAAAATTATTATACTGGATGGGCTATAGTGGTCAGGATATGCCCAAAGTCTCCTTGGGTGCAACATACAAGTTGGTGAATTGAGACACACACACATATAAAATCGGTGAGTTATGCTAAAATCTCGTTTATGTCTGAAAACATAGTGATAATATATATATATATATATATATATATATATATATATATATATATATATATATATATATATATATATATATATATATATATATATATATATATATATATATATATGATACATTTAAAATATAAATGTAAGTGCTTTGCTACATTAGAAGTGAAACAGGGGCTTGCTTGTCATATTTCAATTTCAGTAGTTTTTTTGTTTTGGTGCCATTTCCGAATAACCGTCCCCGAACTGCTGGCAATGACACAAAGAGATCCTCCCACTGTCCACCATGTTGGCAAATGATTGAGGAAAATAATTTGAAAAATAAAAGCAAACACCACATCCATTGTTCTCATTATAGCAACAGGGCCTGCTTTCTCTATTTGTAATGCTTTAGTAAGAAATATTTGACCTCCTAGCCCCAACAATCCAATTAATATTAGGAGAAATCTATCTATACCACAGTTGGGTAAGCTCCAGGCATCTATTGCAAAAAGTGCTATTATACAGACTATTAGTCCAATTACTGCATAATACCAAATAGACAAAAAATAATGCACTGATTTCCCCACCTTTCGTAGTATAACAATGGTTGAAGCAGCAGCTATTGCACTTGCGACAGCTGCGATTGTCCCTTTTAGATGATCGGTGTAGCTTCCTTCAATTCCAGTCACTTCAGTTCCAAATAAAAAAGGTGGTCTTGCAATAAGCACCACTCCAGTGATTGTAAACAGGGTGAAAAGAAGATCCCAAAGACTGTATTTCTCCTTGAGAAATATCCAAGCAAACAGTGACGTAAAAACTGGACTGCTGAAGGTAATGACTGTAGCATCAGCAAGAGGCATTGCTTGGAACGCATAATAAAGAAGAATCATTGCACAAGAGCCAAACAAACCTCGGAAGAATAGAAATATTCTTTTGCCTTTTGGTCCCAAAAATCCTGTTCTAAAATGAGAGAGAGAGAGAGAGAGAGAGAGAGAGAGAGAGAGAGAGAGAGAGAGAGAGAGAGAGAGAGAGAGAGAGAGAGAGAGAGAGAGTTATTCAGTGGACTGAAGATTCAACAGTTGTATATCAATGTGATAGATTTGAGATTACTGTGCTAAATTTGACTATGTCTATCCTAATAGCTGACAGAATGAGACTATTGGGACTCCTTAGAGGTTCAAACTGCTAAGACAGAGACTTGTCCACCAAAAGGACCGAACACTGAAGGAGCAATATAGTACAGTATATGTGGTACAATGCAGTGAGGAGTGTTCAGACCTCTACATTGGAGAAACTAAACAGCCATTAAACAGGAAGGATGGCCAAACAAAGGAGGGGTAACAGCTCAAGACCAGAATCAGAGTGATTTCAAATAAAAAATACTCCACACTTCCACCAGCAAGGCCATGGCTAACAACTCATACTTTATGGGTGTTGTGAAGGTTGTGAAGGTGGGACTTTTACACACCTTAGGCCATTGTCCACCCAATGAGCCTATTGAGACTATTGTCCACCTAATGAGCCTATTCAAGCCATTGTTCATCTTTTGAGCCTATTTCAGACCAGGGTGAACTATAAAATGGAGGACTAGCAACTAGCTTTCCTCAGACTGACAAAGCTGTTTGGATGAGCAGTTAAACATTTCAATGTGTTGTGACAAGCAGTTTTCAAGAGATATGGAGTGAAGAAACAAGATAACCGGCCACACCTGACTCCTGCAAGCTATGGATTGTTCAACCTTACTCAGAAGTTTGGTGCCGTAGCAAGAGATGGAAACAAAGTTAGATCTATCAGCATAGCTGGAGGAGTACCACAGGGACTATGAGTGAGGGTCCCAAACCTTTTTGTTCCTAAAAACATCTAGAAGCTTGAAAAACTATGGATGCTATCAGACAATGACTGCCATCTGAAGCAAAGACCTTTCTCTTCAGGCAAGCTTTTCCTTAGTTAGTGTCTGGCTGGCTAAGTGGGTATTTAAATGGACAGTTGTGCCTTACTGTTTTGAATGCTTTTGGTATTCCTTTTGTTTACTTTTTAGTGTGGTATTTGCTTGAACCTTTTTAGTATGTGTATACTTATTGTTCAGAGCTTCAAAAAGTGCAATGGGCTGGTAGGCTGAGCTCCCCTCCCCTCCTTCTCCTCTTCTTTCTTCCCTCTCATGGGAGGTCATTTAGGCACCTCCCATACACAGAGCCCAGGGCACATGCCCCAGCTGCCCCCCCCCTCTTTTGCAGCCCTTCACTTCAGTTCTTTTAGCATTCCTTTTCACGATCAGCACCACACTTTGCTCCGGGTCTTGTTTTGGCCAAGTTAATACAGCTTCTCCATCTCCAGCTTCCAATCTATTTAATTTCTAGTGATGACATCTAGTGATGTCAGTATGTATAGTAATCTATATTTACAATAAAAAAATCTGTATTTACAATAAAAAGATTATTGGTTTTGCAGAACTCTTTATGAGTCATTCTTCTGTTTCATTTCTGCCCTCTACGCCAAATTTTCTAACATTTGGTTTTTCTTTGTTCCTTATTTTTGTATTCAATCACCTATTATTACAAGCATGCCTTGTTTCAGTGTGTAATCAATTTTTTCTCGGATGCTTACAAATAAAAGCTTTCAGTTTCATCTTCTTCAGCACTTGCAGTCAAAGCATAGAGTTGACTGAGGTCACGTTGATAGGTATTCTTACATGGGTGGAAAACCCACTGTGATGTCCGAGGAGACATTTTCCAGGCTTGCTGTGCATATTTTATTTACCATTTTAACATAGTATTTGTTTAATTAAAAACAACTTTTCTATTCTTAATGTTTTTTGGGGGTGAAATCTTTTTTGTTTTTGTTTTACTTTTAAATATTGTCATTAATGATTTAAGCCACCTTGAGTTCTTTTTTAAGGAGAAAGGTGGGGTAAGAATGATTGAAATAAATGAATAAATATATTCCAATTGTATGTTAAACAATGTAACTATTCCACAGGTCATTTTGATACATAAACCTCAGAAGTTCCTAGCTTCTCATTTCATATCTCATTTCTCTGAAGCCATTTCATCTGACCAAGGAACTCATGGGGCTCCTTGGTCAGATGAAATGGCTTCAGATTAATGGCTTCAGAGGAAATCATTGCAGAATAACAATTTCAGAAGGTAGGAAAACAAAAGATGATTGAAGCAAAAATTTAGCTCTGTCCTCTGACCTATTTATGCTGCATTTTGAATAACCTTTCAGCACCTACATCTTATAAACCATCCACTGGCAAACTGGAGTTTGCCACCATTAATCAATATTTGTTTCATTTTCCCTGTACCCCATACCAGGTTAGAATGCCAGAAATACCAAACAGGTGTGCTAAGAACAACAGAAAATCACCGAGTTATGTTCTTCTACTGATTCAGGGTTGGGGGGTATTATTTAAAAGCTGTGCCATTTATCTGAGCCAACCTAATAATATTGTCTATATTGTAATCACATTTACAACGGAACAGAACTTTTGTTTTTATTTTCACGCGCAGAGGTCACAATACTTACTTGTAGTATATTAAACCAGGAAGAACAAGTGCCATTTGGAAAACACATCTAAAGGCACTGATTTCCACCGAGTGCACATCTTCAATTTTCTTCAGAAGTAGAGAACCCACGGAAAAGAGAAAGGCAGACAACAGTGTATAAAACAGGCCGAGTCCCTGGCAGGCCCTTTTCTTCTTTGTTCCTAGAACGCAAACAATGTGATTTCTAGTTAGCAATTTAACTATAATGTCTTAAGTGTTGTTTTTATAAGTGTGTGTTTCAGCAATTAACTCTATAGATCACAGATAAATCATAGTTGGTTTTGCTACTGTAATCTCTCTCTCTCTCTCTCTCTCTCTCTCTCTCTCTCTCTCTCTCTCTCTCTCTCTCTCTCTCTATATATATATATATATATATATATATATATATATGTCTGTGTGTGTGTGTGTGTGTGTATCTATCTATCTATCTATCTATCTATCTATCTATCTATACACACACACACACACACACACACACACACACACACACATACAGTGGTACCTCAACTTACGAATTTAATCCGTTCCAAATGCATGCTCTTAAGTCGAACTACTCTTAAGTCAGGGTACCTATCTAAAAATTGAAAAAATAAGTTTAAAAAATAAAAAATAATAATATATATATTTGTCGGATTGCTCTTAAGTCGAGCTGCTCTTAAGTCGGGGTACTGCTGTGTACACACACACACACACACACACACACACACACACACACACACACACACACACACACACACACACACACACACACACACACACACACACTCATAAAGAAACAACCGTTTTTGATAGAATGATATGGGTAGCAATTTTACTCTGACAAAAATTACTGCCTTTGCTTATTTTTTTAATTGAAAAAAATGTACTGGTTCCATAAAATGGGTTCTATTAGTACAATTCGTTGTGCCTTTGTTGCCTGTAACAGAAATTCATTTGGACAAACTGTCATATTCAGGATTATTTTGATAATTTGAGAATAAACAAATATGGGTGAAAATGTCCACCAGTTAAATGAACAAAGATGTTTCTGCCTGTGTGGACACTTAAGTTACTGCATTGAAACAGCTTTGAGAACCATGTCAGGATAAGGAAACAGGATGTCTGACCACGTCCTGCCACTGAGCTACTACTTTGTAAGGTCAATTATGTTGCCAATAATGACTGAGTGGCCCAGGATCACCTAGTGAGCACCAAACATGAGAAGGAATATAAACCTTATCTGCCTTTGCACATGCCTAGTGCTCTGTGCAACATGTTGGCTCTCTGCTATTTCAATCTTCAGTTTAAATTCAATGAATTACTGTATATATTCAAGTATAGGTTGACTTTTTCACCCATTATTTTTGGCTGAAAAAAAAAGGCCCTTGACTTATACTTGGGTCAATATAAAGTTGGGGGCTGGGGGGAGGCGGCACTTGTGGTGTGCGGCTTTGCCCCACTTTGCAGCGGCGATGGCGAAGCCAGAGAGGCGGGAGTGGGGGGGGGACTCTCCTAGGCCCGGCCACTCCTCCTCCCTTCTCTCCTAGGCCCAGCGGCCTCAGCGGGACAATGGGGTCTCATTCCACGGTGGACTCCGGCGGCCTGGACGTGGGTGCGAGGGGTCTGGCCCCACTCTGCCAACTCACTAAGTTGCAGCCAGAGAAGAAAGGGGGAGGGGGAGGAGGAGGAGGAGGAGGAGGACAGGAGGGAGGAAAGGGGAGGGGGAACAGGATGGATTCCCGGTGCAGGAAAGGAAGCACATTTTTAATGGAATCAGTCATAATAATAATCCTCCACATGTGGCAAGTTTTACAATGATTATAAGGCTCTGAGTATGACTTTAGTGGCTGACTGCATACCTGTTGTCTGAGGACTGGTCTAGGTAAACATAGCAAGCCTCACTGCCACCATAAAGCTGGTCATGAGATGCAAGCCTGGGAACCCCACCAACAATGAACTCAAGCATGAAAGGCTTGTGAACTGCTCTGGTAGACAGACTACTCTCATCAAGGAAATAATGGAAATGTAAAATACACTAAATTATGTGTTATTTAAATACTTCACATTAGATGAGGGAGACCTCTGTGCATTATTTATTAGCCTTTTTGGAACATAGTGTTAAGCACCAGGAGGAAGTAGTAGTAGGGAACTTCAGGGTCATGTGCAGATTCATCCACCTTTAATACAACCTCAAGGGGAAAAAATTGGAAGCACTCCTAAGTTTGTCATCACACCACAAAAAGACAAACAAGCCAAGATGACAAAACGTGATTAGAACTTTTTCCCAGCAAACCAGGCTCTTGCCTTCTTCAGGTACAAACATATACCTCCTGGTAGTCACACCAAAGGAGCAATGGGGAGTAGTGTATACACTACAGTTTCTGTAAATGCCATCTCTAGAAGCTAAGGGTCTGGAGACGGAAAGAGTTACTGTATATGGAAGGAGGTGGTTTGACACAGCGCATTTCTTCATTGCTAGGCAACCTGGAGTCACACATTGTGAAAGCTGAGAATCAATGTTTTCTAACATGCGACAGTTGTGAAGCCAAGGTGGCAGAATACATTCTGCTGTGTTTCTGTTATCTCTGTTGACTAGGGAAGGGAACCTCTGAACTCTCTAAATCAGGGGTCCTCAAAGTTTTCAACCAGCGGGCCAGTCCACCACCACCCAGACACCACTGGGGGCCGGATCACAGTCCAAAAGCAGCTGCGGAGGCTGGCTTGCTCACAAAACAGGGGGTAGGTGGTGGTGGGGTTGCAATTGGTCCCAGGGGCCGGATTCAGGACCTTGGGGGGCCACATCCGGCCCCGGGGCCTTAGGTTGAGGACCCCTGCTCTAAATCAATGGCTTTGAACAAAAGGTAGACTTCCAATTCATAATGTAATTAACAGTGGTATACTTTGATAGCTAATAGTCTCCCTGACCAAGATAGCTGAAATGATTTTGTATGTGAGAAACTATTTTAACTGCACTGGCTTAGAACTTTATGGCCTTCATGATGACTATATGGATACTACAGTCTGTATGTGCCAATCCATAACAATAATCATGTGCTGCTAAGTCAATTCTGATTTACAATCTTTTGCAATTTTTTCAGGTAGAGAATACTCAGAAGTGGTTTACCATTCCCATCCTCTTTCTAGGGCATCCTGGGACTGTACAGTTGCCCAAGGTCATATAGGCTGGCTGTACTCAAAGGAGATGCAGTGGGGAATTGAACTCCCAACATTTGGCAGATATCTAACCACTGGGCTATCCAGCTAGCATGCCAATATATAAAGCAGACCTAAATCTCAATTTAGATAATGCCTTGGGGCATATGTGTGTATCATGATCTGTATACTAGCAATTGAGTACTGAAGGTAGCACACTTATTGTCATAGTCAAACTGTTCTCTTGTCAAAGTTTAATTTCACACCGCCAGAGACCCCTGCAGCTTAGGGAGAACAGTGCATAGTGAGAGTAGAAGATCTTGAATAAAACTCCAACTATGCATTAGAATGGCAAGAGTGAACACGATCACTCCTGAGTGCCCTCCCCAGTGCAGAAAATCCCAGGCCAATTCCATTTTTTCTGAGAAGCTCTCTATGATAAAACAAGCAAGAAAACTGCTACACAACAAGTGATGCAAAACTATAGGAATTACAGGGCTAAGCTAAGACATATAATAGTGCATAATTACGCATATCACATGAAAGTCAAGACAAAGTGAGTTGTCTTTGGGAAGACAGGCAGTACAGAAATAAATAAATAAATAAATAAATAAATAAATAAATAAATAAATAAATAAATAAATTTACTGTATCCAAGGCTCCTAATGCTCAAAACCAAGAAAATTTTTCTGAATGATCTTGGGTATCTTGTCATTACACCAGCAAACTCCACTCGGAAGCCCTTAGAGGCCTGATTTTGCAACTTAGAGTAGCCCTAGGGCTAGATGGGCAGCATAAAGTCAAACAAGCAAAGAAGCAAACAACAACAGCTTTGCAAGAGGCTAAAAACATCCTTTTCCATGTGAAATTAAATGCTAATCTTAGTGCAGCACTTGAGGAGACATCCAGTGTACAATACGGCAACAGTACAGGCAAGTCACTTGAGACCCGTGTTTCCCAATCTTTTCTCAAGTTGTGACCCGCCCTTTCATAATAGCCAAGTAACCTGTGATCCCCCTGCCACAACTGCATGAAATGGAATTTTAATGACGTAAAGAAAACAGAAAAATAGATTTTTCAGGATGTACTGCTAACCTAATAATATTAACACAATAATACAGAATTATGGGAGGGGCTGTAAATCTGCCTCTATCAGATAAAATTTGAGAAGAAAAAAATGTCAATACACTTTTCATTTAATATACAGTACTTTTTTGCAGGTGGGAACAATCCTCCTTCCATGTCTCCTCTGCCCAAGAAGCCTCCTTAGTGAGGACGAGCCCAGCCCCCTGAAGCCCAAATAACACCTTCCTGCACAGATCCAGCCCTGTGCCCCACTCGCTCCCAAGGGGGTTCACCTTGCTCAGTTTTCTCTTCCTCTTTCCTTCCTCCATCATAACTCACTCAGGCAAGGCCTGGAGGCATTTTCCCACCAGGTCCCCTCTCCTTTCACTGGGCTGTCATGGCTGCACCCAGAAGGGAGGGAGACTCAGTTCTGAAAATAAGATTGAATATTGTTTACAACATTAAGTGTTAGATAACCTTTCCAGGGCTGAGGGCCATTTTTCATTTTGGCTGGCTGCGCAGAGGGAAATATTCCCAAGGGTGGGGGAGGTATGGCTAAAGTGGAAAATTGGCTTTTTAATTTAAAAATAACAGATTGTAATACTTTGATACTTCAATGTAGTGTGAAGCTTGATATAATACATTCAAATTAAACCTCACCCCAAACACAGGTGCACGTGCTTAAGAATATTTTTGCATAAGGCAGCTCTAAGACGTAGGAGCAACAGCATCTGAAGATCATCGCTCTGTGATTGTCAAATGCCAAAGACTCCTAATCATAAACATATATACTGTAATAGGGAGGAACAAACAATCCGCAGTGATAAGGAAGTCAGTGAGGAAGTCGCAATCTAGGAAGAGTGGTTTTGGTGAATGGAGCCTTGCTAATGTAACTAAAACAACTACATTGCATAATTCCGTTTTAACATACAAATCCAAGTAACTTAAAATAGGATAAAGTAAGTGTTGAATGACTTCTGCAGAGCAATGAAAGCTACACCAACTTTGGAGGCAGTTTTTTTAAAAAAAATGATTTTCTGGAGAAAGGTCTCAGAAGGGTTACAAAATGGAAGGCACAATAAAAACATTGGACGGCATGCCAAGAAACCAAAACATTCCCATGGAAACATCACACCAAATAGCTATAAACATACCCAAATAATGTGATAAGTTTAAACATCAGTTTAAATGCTTTAAATGCTTAAATGTATAATCCTATAAAGGTTTACTCAGATGTAAATTCAATTGTACTCAAAGAAGCTTACTCTTCAATGAGTGTACTCAGGATCACTGTCTCAGCCCGCCTTTGTCTTTCACAGGCCCTCATTATAAATTATGATGTTTTAAAAAATCTGGATTGAAGTCTAGCTTTGTATCTCAGAATTATCTGAAAAACATTATTTATTGGGCACTAGAATTTCATTTTGCAAACAATTTGCCAGTAAATGGTTCTCAAGACATCTTGCAGTAAATGCATACAGGTAATAATATAGCAGGAGGTGTGAAAAAATGTAAACCGTCACCCTGGCTGACAATTTTGAAGTGTTATCATTGAGTGTTATAGTAGTGATTTTTATATACAGGTTTTATGATATTCTGCTCTTTTGAATGTTTTGAATTTTTATTATAAACTCATTTGATATATATTTGGCTATGAGAAGCTGTCTGTAAACTGATAAAACAAATAAATACTGCTGCCATTTACATTGGCTTTGCCCAGGTCATGCTGGTTAGGATGATGAGATTTGCAATCCAACCTTTCATGCAAGATACAAGAGAGAAGAAAGGTGCTGTAAAAGTTTAGAGGAAGCATCTGACTATAGATTTTCTTGGAGCCATTCAGGTGGCTGTTGTCAGAAATAAAAAGTTCACTGATCTGTTCCAGAAAAACTCTCTATTTGGTCTTAGATATAGAGCATATAGCGACATTTTCTCAAAAGGGATGCCCATATTTAAAGACCGGGATCTCAGTAACGGCAAAGAAATGTCTTTGAACCAGTTTACTGCATCTGATAGGATTAAGTGTGTGTGTGTGTGGGGGAATCTAATCCAAAAGTGATTCAGATTGATTTGGGGGTCAATTTATTAAAACAGAGAATTATTCACATCTCACAAGATCTACATTCTTCTTTACTTCTCACACCTCACATTTCACTTTTCTCATTTTCCTATGTGAAAAGAAAAATATAGAAAGCATTAAACAGACTGTGCGCCAGGATTGGAAGATCAAAGGATTATCTTAGAAAATGGGACTTACCTATAGAAGACATCTTGTGCAAATTTGGAGAAGAACAACCCATCTCACTTCATGTTGCAATACATAAGACAGCCTTCAACATGCACAGAGGAAGATCTTATACTGGCAAGAGAGAATGCTGCTGATGTGTCCCTGTATGGGGCAAACATCATCTATTTTTCCTTTTCTTTATTTTTAATCTTATTCATTTTATATAGCTTTTTATATGTATAAATTTTACAACGTATATTCTCCTTATTTATTTACCATATATACTCGAGTATAAGTCGAACCGAGTATAAGCCGGGGCTCCTAATTTAAACCCCCCAAAACTTGGAAAATTTATTGACTCAAGTATAAGCCTAGGGTGGGAAATGCAGCAGGGCCTGGCAACTCATCCTTTGTGAGCTGGGTGTGTGTGTGATGTTTAAAATGACTTTTAGCCACCGAGGCAAGTGCTTGAGTTGGTGGCTAAAAGTCATTTTAAACATTGTTTTAAAATGACTTTTTAAAAAGTCATTTTAAACATGGGGGGGGTCAGGAGAAGTGGCACACAATGTTTAAAATGACTTTTAGCCACTGACCCAAACTTGCCTCAGTGGCTAAAAGTATTGACCCGCATATAAGCCAAGGACCCCTTTTTTCAGCCCAAAATTAGGGCTGAATAACTAGGCTTATACTCGAGTATATACAGTATTTATTTATTTTATTTATTTTTACAACTTATATGCTGCCCACTACCCAAAGGTCTCCTTAGTAGTATGTTTATTTGTTAATATAATTTGTTGGTGCTTCCGACACAGAAAGAAAGAAAGAAAGAAAGATTTCCTTACTTATAGGTAATTGGAAGACACCTTGCACTGTATGAACAGGTTTAACACACAAATGATGTGGGTCCATATTGTATGTGTCCAAACTGAGGCAGTAATGTTATTAAGAGATCAAAACTGACTAAATAAGTGACACGGAGCTCTGCAGAAACTGTACTGCAGTTCAGGGGAGTAAATGGGACAGCTGATTCTTGTAAAATCAATTTGAATTAAAAACCATTATGATTAACTGAAAGCGGCATGCACTACCTCAAGCAGTAATATGCTTTGATATTTAATATCTCTGAAAACTGTCTGTTTTCCATGCCAATGTGTTACAGATGCTCCGCTTTGGGTCTTTTCATTTTGACATTAAATTGTCTGGAGAGGGCGGAAACTCCAAGTACAACCCAGGCTTAGCATAAAACAACGTGTCAATGAGTGTGTGTGTCTTAAGGAGCCTGTGCAATATCTGTGGCCAGACACAAGGCCAGACTATTGCAGTGGCAGCAGATAAATATTTTTAATGGGTCTGTTCCAGTCATGCTTACGATAGGAAAATAAGGGTGCATTTTTAAAGGAGAAATGCAGGTGACTGCTCTGTCTGATCTTATCTCCTAGTTTGTCTCACTTTTAATTTAAGAGCCCAATGTGTGTGTGTGTGTGTGTGTGTGTGTGTGTGTGTGTGTGTGTGTGTGTGTGTGTGTGTGTGTGTGTGTGTGTGTGTGTGTGTGTGAAAGAGAGGGGGGAGTAGGAGAAGGTGAGAAAGACAAGAGACGAAGAGTGGTGGTTGACTTTTTAGTTGGAAAGGAATATGGACTATGATTAAGGAATAATCATTTCCCTTACCACAGCTTTCCATGTATGCCTGGCAGAGGGGCCCAGCAGGAATGGTTAGATGGGTAATTAACCCCGGTACGTTTGGAAGTTGAGTCATAGCAACTGGACTTCTTTTCTTGTGAGATTAAAACATGTCACTACTCTTTCAAGTAGCTTCTTCAGTCTGAGGAAAGGTGATGTGAGGCTTCCAATTTATAGTTCACTTGGTTTTGCCCCACCCTGGTCTGAATAGGCTTACTAGGTGGACAATGGCCTGTGGTGTATAACAGTCACACATATGCAACCCTAACAAGGATGTCACTTTGATGTCACTCTGTGGGAAATATCTGTCACAAATTAGTATCCCTTGTAGCAACAAGAGTACAGTATATACTATAGAACTGTTTTGAAGGGTGGGGAAAATCAGAAAACAGAACAAAGGGTGGATCAGCAATTTTCTCTTTTTGTGTCGTCTGCTATGACTACTAGGAACAAAAATAACACCATGCTGATAGCCCTACTGAACAGGAACACAACATCAATGTCCAGCATAGTTGATTTTTGAAGAACAAAGTCAAATTGACTAATCAAATGATTAAAGTAGGCCAGGATGCAAAGTACTGTGTGACCATGATTCCTCCCATAATATTAATAACAACACACTGTCAAGAAATGCTGAGGTATGATTAATCTTCCTAAGGTTTTCTCTGTACAAAATCTTCAGAAATAGTCTACCAGTCCTTCTTTCTGATCATGTTCTGTGACTCGGCAGTTTGCTCAAGGCTGTACAAGACACAGGAGAGAATAAACTTGCAGACCCAGGTGTTCCAACTCATTCAGCTAAACAGCCGTCTTCCTTTCCCCCAATTCCTCACAGTAAAACTCTTTTGTAACCCCCTTTCAAAAGCAGTTTCTTACCTAGCACTAAAGATTCTGTGATGGGATATGAAAAAGGAGCCCCTTGACCAAGCTTGTTTTTATAAATCAATGTAAGACAAAAACTTCAGTAAATCCATATAGCATTGCATATATTGTACCATGCAAAAATGAACATCAAAATGAAAGAATCTCTGTTTTGTTCCCTGACTGTTTTGGGGAGGGAACAAAAACACTACACAATTAACTGTGTCTGAACCTTCAGTTAAATGTTGAAGTGTACTGACAAGACAACTTCCCTCCGTCTCATTTTGTAATGGCTCTGAACCAGTACTAGCTCTCGCTGATGAAACAATGACAGAAAATATTTTCCATATCACAGCACAACAAGCAGAAATGCCCCTAGTTGCTCTGTGGGCCTAATAAAAATGGAATAAACAGTGTTTTATTAGTACAGTACTCCAATTTTCTGCTTCTGTTTCCTGGTCCTCTCTACTTTAAAGATGATGACATAAGCACAGAAATTAAACTTTAAAATACAAATGTTTTCTGTACTGCATCTTCACTCTGGTTGCCTCAAAGATGATGGTTGGCTGGACAGGTGGTAGCTTTGGTGGACCTACTCAGAGACTTCTAGGTAACTTGCAGCAGATTGGCGAGTTTTGAATTCCTTCTTATTTAACAGCAGCAGCGAGTATGATCTCTCTTCACCCCTATATCCACAGTCATTGCACTGCTGAAATAAAGAAAGCTTTGGAATACCAGGAGAGGAGATGATTTTGATGTGGAGGTATTCAATTCTAAAAGTGAAAAACTTTGGGGGATAGTGTTCTTTCAAGACAAGTGAATGCTTGCTGCTCTAGACTCCAGCTGGTAGATCTTGGAAACCAGCTGAAAAACAAAGTACTGTACATTAGTTCCTACAAAGTTGACAACTGGCCATAACTGTGTTGCAGATTATAGGGTAAGTTACTGTGAGTTGTTGGCTCTAAACATTGTTGTACAACAGCTCTGAGCAGTGATAGCCAGCAAAGCCAATCCTTAAGGTATTATGGGATGTGCAATGCAATGCCAAAATCAAACAAAACAAAACAAAACAAAATAAAATAAAGGATATCCATAAGTTGCCTGTCCCTCCCATATGATACAGATAGTGGCTGCAAACTGAAAACATTTAACAGGGGAAAAGGTCTCTCACTATGCAGAAAGCCTAGAAGAAAATTACCTCACGTCATGCCAACAGATAACATTTCCACAACAATTTTCACAAAATATTTGGTACAACGTGTTGTTTTCAGGAAGGTCAGGAACTACTCTTCTCAGACCCACATTTCATTTCAGTGTCTAGTCATTTAATAATGTAATATGGTGATAAATGATTCTCTTTTCAACATCCATTCCAACCTCAGCGTATTAATATTTGAAAGTACCGGATACAATATCAATCCACATGATTGTGCAGGATATTATATATTTAACTTCTTTGATAACTAGAAGGTACTAAATTGCTTTGTATATTTTAAATTGTTGTGTTATTTTCATCACTTTTTGAAAGCCATGTTGGACTACTTCACACAGAAAGACAGAGTATAAAATCCTTTGATAAAATAGAATGAATTCAGGTTTGTGATTTCAATAATATTGCATTTAAGTAATAAATGCTGAAGATACAGTGTATTTGATCATATAGTAATAACTTTCGTGTACCCTTCTCTCTTCACAAATCCTGGTGTTACAGGCACCAGACAACCATGTAGTTCAAAACCTGTATATAACTCTTATGCCCACTCAAATCTAACTACAAATCTTAAACAGTTGATTGACACACACAGAGAGAGATATAACACCTGTATCTCTCTATTGAAGCACTAGCAATCCATTCCATACAGTACTGTGTGTAATAAGTCTTAAAGGTTCTTAAAGCTTCTTATGACCCCCCTGATCTAGACTGAATTAGAGCTGTTGTGTCTGTGGACAAGTAGACCACTTTGACACCTTTGGAGTTGAACACATGGTGCTCTGGGTGGCCAGGGGCACAATACTGATTGAATACTTACTTACTTATTTACTTACTTACTTACTTACTTACTTACTTACTTACTTACTTACTTACTTACTTACTTACTTGGGGAAAACATGTATAACTAAAACCATGCTTCTAAGACCCATGCAAGTCAAGGAATAAATGTATTTACTTTTATGTACAGGGGACACTTTATATGATGGAGTACTCAACTACACAACCCACTTGCAGTCTGAAATGATACACCACAAGCACAGATTTACTCTATCCATTGAAACCAGATGTAACGAATGGGATTAGGGATGGGTGTGAACCTCCAGTTCAGCATTTCAGGATGGATCAACCATTGGAAACATATGATCGGCATTTCCCAGCCCGGCCTCCTCCAGCAGGAACACACTCAGAGGTAGAACCTAGAGGAGGCAGGACAGGGAAGCAAAAGCAAATTGTTCTGCGTATATACCACCCCATAGTGCTTAAAGCACTCTCTGGGCAGTTTACAATTTACGGTACCCTGCTGGACCGGTTTTCTGAGGTTGGGATCGGAGGCACTGTTCACAGCTGGCTCCGGTCCTTCCTGGGGCCGTCCCCAGCAGGTTCAGCATGGGGTGAGCTGTCTGCCCCTTGGATACTCCCTTGTGGGGTCCCACAGGGGTCATCTCTCTCTCCCATGCTGTTCAACATCTATATGAGGCTGCTGGCTGAGGTCATTAGGAGGCATGGAGTCTGCTGTCATCAGTATGCTGATGACACGCAGCTCTATGTCTCCTTTTCCACTGCTGCAGATGAGGCTGTCCAGACCCTCGATCAGCACCTGGGCGCGGTCATGGAATGGACCGGGGCTAACAGGTTCAAACTCAACCCTGAAAAGACTGAGATCATGTTCTTTGGGGCTTCCCCATCTAGCTATGGAGGCCCTTTTCCCACCTTGGAGGGCGTTTCCCTCCGGCCTTCGGACACCATCCGGAATCTGGACGTAGTCCTGGACCTGGCGCTCACCATGGAAGCCCAGGTGGCCGCTGTGTCCAGGGCTGCCTTTTTTCATCTCCATCAAATTGCCCAGATTCATCCATACTTAGATGGGGATTCCTTCAGAACTGTGGTGCAAGCGCTGGTGATCTTGAGACTGGACTACTGTAATGCGCTCTACATGGGGTTGCTCTTGACTCTCCTTCGGCGACTGCAGTGGGTTCAAAACGCGGCGGCCAGACTGGTGGCGGGTGTGTGTCGGTTCGACCACATCACCCCAGTTCTGGCCCGCCTGCATTGGCTGCCCATTGCGGCCCGAATCAGATTCAAGGTCCTAGTTTTGATTTACAAAACCCTCCATGGCCTAGGACCTGACTACCTAACAGAGCGGATCGACCAGCGGTCAACATCGGCCTGTCCGACTAGGTTGTCGTGGGCGCACATGCTGCATGTGGCCACGCCCAGGGAGGCTCGGAGAACATCCACCCGTACCTGAGCCTTCTCTGTGGCTGGCCCCACCATGTGGAATCATCTTCCAGCAGAAGTGTGCCTAGCAGAGTCCCTGCCAGCCTTCCGGAAGGCTCTGAAAACTCTCCTCTACCAGGAGGCATTTGGTTGACTTAATTAAAGTGTTTTTTTCCCTTCTCTTCTTCCTGCCCCGCCATCTGCAACTTTGGTTTTTATTGCTTTGTTATTTGGCTAATTCCATGTTATTTTAATTGTTATTTTGTTATACCGTTTGTTGTAAACCGCCCGGAGTTCCTCCGGGAAGACAGGCGGTATATAAGCTTAATAAATAAATAAATAAATAAATAAATAAATAAATAAATAAATAATGCGTACCCATAAGCCGGGTACTCATTTTACCAACCTCAGAAGGATAGAAGGCTGAGTAAACCATAAGCCGGCTACCTGGGACTGAACCCCAGGTCGTGAGCAAGGTTATAGCTGCAGTACAGCAGTTTGGCCACTGTGCCATGAAGGAAGATGGGGCACTGCCTCTGAATGGACACCCACTGAAGGAGGCAGGGCTGGGAACCACTGAAGGAGAAACCCACAGGAACCAACGGTCATGCCCATCTCTAAACAAGAGAGCCCTGCAAGCTACTCAGAGGTGTTATGTGCTGCAGAGAAATGTCAATACACTGCATGCCAGACTTGCATCGCTTATATCGCTCCAAGGCAAGGACCTATCAACAAAATGATAAGGCAGCATAAATCACCCCTGTGGTGTACGAAATGGGTAAGGAAGCAGCAAGGGAGAACAGAACAGTTCAGCTGCTTGATGGGCAGGAGGAAAATCATTTGTCATATAACTTCTCATCCATTTATATCAACCTGAGTGAAAACTTTAGCACAGTTGATATCCCAGTGAGCTAAATTCTACATACAGTTCCACTTATTTAAAGCCCTGCTGTTTGCTGTTCACAGAGAGCTGGGGTGGCAAATAAGCACTGTTTCAAACAAAAAGGTGATGGTTTTGTGTTGCCTCTAGGATGCCAAATGATGGATGATGAGATAATACAGTACAGTTGCCTGAAATAGGGAACATTGCTTTGTTTTCCAATGAAACATGCTGATGTATAACAACAGTTAAACATATCAACATAAATGTGTCATTAGCCAGAGTGTATATGAACACTCTTTGTTCTAAAATATATTTTATTTTAATAGGTCTGGAACATCGCTACATATGGCCATCAAGCCAACAAAGACTACCGCTTTACAGAGTACTGTTTACCTGTAAGCACTAAATTCTAAACCAGGGTGAAGCTACACGCTCCAGAAAAACCAGATCAAATCTGTAGCAACTCCTGTCATATCACACAATGTCAAAACTTTCACCCTTCAAAATGGTGCCAAATCCTATTTTGTTTTCCTCTATTTTTCACAGATACATTACAGCAGGGGTCCTCAAAGTTTTCAAACAGCGGGCCGGTCCACCACGCCCTAGACACCACTGGGGGCCAGACCACAGTGGGTGGGGGGAGCAGGGGACCTTGCCGTAGCCCTCCCACTTTGAATGCCCCACTAGCCAGCATGCTGATCATTCTAGGCGGTAGTTGGGGGAGTGAGAGAAGTGACATAGCCCACTATTTTGAACTGCCTCAGCAATAGAAGCAGCTGCGGAGGCTGGCTTGCTCGCAAAGTAGGGGGTAGGTGGGGGGGTTGCAATTGGTCCCAGGGGGTGGATTCAGGACCTTGGGGGGGGGCGCATCTGGCCCTGGGGCCTTAGGTTGAGGACCCCTGCATTACAGTGTCAGGTGGGACAGGGCTGCGTCTTACCCCCCCCCCACCAACTGTCTACTCCTCTGCTCCCCATCTTCTCTGTTTGCCACTTTCCTTGCTCCTCCCTTAACCGCAGATGCTTCTTCAATTTCTTTTCTGTTCTGTGCCTGTTTTACACATGCTGATATGCGATTCCCTTTCTTTAACCTCTTATTAACATCTAAGGCCATAAATAAAGATTATATATAACCTCTCATTAAAACCACACATCCAACAAGCACCTTTTTAAAAATTCAAAGAAAAGGTGGGAGCAGGGCCCGACCCTGAGTCTGACCCTGACCAGACCATGGCAATATGGCGCACCTACACTGGTTTAAGACAAAGAAAATGCACTTCAGTACTAGTTGGACCTGTTTGTAACTGACCCAAGACAAATACTGTACACTTTCTCCAGGCTACTGCAAATATGTCATTCCAGCCCTAATTTGCAAGGAGTTTTATTAGAAAAGCATATTATATCATCATCTGCATTGGGCCTTACATAAGTATAAGCCACATTCATAATTCATTTGTAAGTCATATGGACTCTACTGGTTCTTTTTTAAAATAATAAAGATGGATTTTTAAACATGTGTACTAAAAAAGTGGTAGAAAGCCACACTTTTGACAATCTCAAAGCACACAATGGAGTAAAAAATGCCAAAGGTGCAGCACATTCAAGATAAAGAGATTTATAACCACACACGCTTTTGTAGACTTCAGACACTTTATGAGAGCTGACATTATAATCAATGTGTCTTCAACACAACACAGGATTCTGTGTTCAACCTTTGGACAAACAGAAGTAGCCCTTGAATATGTTTCTGCTGTAACATACTCAAGGACTACTTCTTTGGAAACTGAGGAACAGCTAACCCATGTTAAGAGATTATGAGTATGAAGATTAGAAACTAGTAAAAGAAAAAAATCCTTCTCCTTTATACCTTCCCTGATGTTGTTGGAGCTCAGAGACCCATTATTTTAATCAGTGCAGAACCCACCGGTTAAATACACCCTCTTTCCTCCTGCCTTCAACATTTTAAAACAAAAAGAGATGGGGCCGGAGTGTGTATGTGAAAAACGGGAAATCACTGGATAGGAACGGGGGGGGGGAGTGGAAACATAAAAGAACACGATTTAATAACCGCCTCCGCCATGTCCTTAAAAAAGTAACAACTCAAGAAGACACCAAGAGAAAGCATCAGCGTTCGGTTGTTGGATCAAGTTCGGGGATTTAAACTCTGCGGGAAGGATTTAGGTCAGAAACGGTGCTAGAAGGCAGGGGTTCAAGGGGGGGGGGGCGGCAGCGGGATGTGGCGGAGCGGAGGGTGCGGGTGGGTCGAGCCGGCAGCGGCATCCCAGCGCCAGGAAGGAGCGCCCGCGCGCCGCCGGCACTTTCGCCTTGACCGCCGGGCAGGGCGCGCTTCTCCGCCCCTCCGCCCGACGGAGGTCAAGGGCAGCTCAGCCACAGGGCGCGCCGGGGCTCTTCGGGCCGTGCTGGGTCATGCCCTGCCTTGCCCTCCTCGCCCTGCCCGGCCCGCTTACGCAAGGAGCAAGAGTGGCAACAGCGAGGAGCAAGAGTGGCAACAGCAAGAAGCAGCGGGGGCAGCAGCGTCCCCCGAGGAGCTGCCCTGCCCTGCCCTGCCCTGCCTTGCCTTGCCCTGCCCTGCCGTCTTCTCTCACCCACCGGGCGTCGCGCGTCTCCAGGGCAAACTCCGGCGGAGGCAGCGGCAGCAGCAGCAGCAGCGGGCGCAGGCGTTGTCGTCGTCGTCGCCGGCTGGAGGAGCGTCCGCCTCTCCCATGTCGTGCACCGGGCAGCCCCGGCAGGGCTCCTGGTCCTGCCTGGCCCCTTCGTCGCCTTCCTGGGCTCCAGGTAGCGGCACGTCCCCCTCCCATAATGTCTCCTCGCCTCCCGTGGCAAGAACCGCCGCCGCATCCCCGCCGCCTTCCTCCTGCCCGGGCACCATGAGGAAGGACCCGCTCCGTTCCCTTCAAACGGCCCGGACCGGCTCTGTCCTGCCAACAAAGCCGGCAACTTCAATGCGCATGCGCCATGCCGGCTCTGGCTAGCGCCCCCGCCTGTCCGCCCGCCCCCCCCCTTCGTGAGGCGGACCCGCCGGGCTCGTTCGCCTCCAAAAGGGTGACCTCGTGTGCGCGCGTCGCGGGTTTTGTTGCGTCCCTCCCTTCTCTACCCGAACTTAAGAGCTAAGCGCGGGTCGTTATGAAAGCGCAAGGCGCCCCCTTTTCTTTCTCCTCCTCTCCAGCACTTCGGAAGGGGGAATTTTCCTTGCAGGGAGAGCTCGGAAATTGCAGTCCGATAATAGTGAAGGAAAGGGGCGTGGTGGCTCAGCGGACTAAGGCTCTGAAAACTTGGCTGCAAAGTTGGCAGCTCCGCGGTTCGAATCCCGCGTGCCACGCAACAGAACGAGCTCCTGCCAACCAAGTAGTTTGAAAGCATGTAATTCAGTGGTTCTCAACCTTCCTAATGCCGCCACCCTTTAATACAGTTCCCCATATTGTGGTGACCCCTTGCCCTGCTTGGAAGAGGCCACAAGCCCCCTTTGGCAGGCCACTGCCACAGGTGCCATAGAGAACTTCCCTCTACACAGGCACCCTCAGCCAATCGCAGACTCTGATGCCATTGTCTGACATCCCCTCCAACCTATCAACCTGTAACTCCCACCCCCTTCCTCCTCCTATTTCTCCAGTCCCAAGCAATTTGTTCCTTTTTGTTCACTGGCTCATGTGACCCCTGTGAAATGGTCATTTGGCCAGGTTGGGAACCACTGATGTAAATGCAAGTAGGTAAGTAAAAAGCGGGAAGGTAAAACAGTGTTTCCTTCCAGCCATGCCGTCCTTGTGGCCATGGAATTGCACAACACTGGCTCTTCGGCTTGAATACGGAGATGAGCACTGCCCCTAGAGTCCGAAACAAGTAGCACACATGTGCGGGGGGGGAACCTTTACCTTTTTAATAGTGGAGAAAACAGGATGACTTGTGCCTACAATATGTTACAGTAAGTGTGTGTGTGTGTTGTGTGGTTACAGTCGTGACCAACTCTTCGTGACTCCATGTCCATGGAGTTTTCTTGGCAGGAGTACTGGAGTGGCTTGCCAGTTCCTACAGTATACTAAAACCAGGATTTGGGAGAGGTGGCATCTATAAGTGAATATAAGTGAATCAGGAGTCACCCAGGTTTCAAATCTCACTCCTTAGAACTCACTCTTGCTTCTTTGTGAAGGCCACATTGAGCGATTGCTTGCAGTGACCTACGTGAAATGGATCGCATACACCGTTTGACTCGGAAAGTACCCTCACCAATGGTATCACAAACTTGTTTGAAACGCCTGTAAGGGCGATTGCAGCAATGCTGAGGGGCATGTTTTCTCCTTCACGATTATGAGATATTATAACAGCATAAGCTTTTGTAGACTACACACACTTTGTGAGACCTCACGTTAAAATTAATGTGTCTCACGGTCTCTTAAACACAACGCAGGGCTCTTCAGCTGTTTCTGCTGCAACATACTGTAGCACTTAGCCAGCCACGTCTGGGTCAAGATATTTTCCTACCTGGGGAAAAGGGGGAAAGGGTACCATCCTTCCTGGACCCAGTCAGAAGATGCAGGTAGTTGAATCCCATGGACTGTGTAGTGTTCCTCTGCATTTGAGACAGCAGCCCTAAACAACCTTGAACTTTAAATATTTATTTTAATTAAGTCAGCCACCTTTGTAAATTAGTTGCTTTTCTCTTGAAATACTGTCTTTCAAAGTTGTAATCCATCTTGGGGCCTTTTTAAGGAGAAAGGCAGGATTAAATAAATTTAAATAAATAAAATAAATAAAGATGAAAGCTTAGAGGGGAACAGTTAAACTTATGTTCAGTAGTACAGCTACTGAAGATGACTAATGACCCTATATGACATAGTTAACATTTTTAAATGCAGTTTTATTATGTTGCTTCATAAGCAATAGGTTCTGAATGCTCAGTATTATCAGTTTACACAATGACTAGTACTGTTTATGTAGCTGAGTGAACATTGTCAAATTAAAATGGCAATAATTTATCTGAACCCATTAAGGAACCAGAACATGTAAACATGTATTTTATGGTGTGTTTTTACCATTGATTAGATGATGAAAAGGAGCTGTTCAGATCAATAGCTGATTATAGTATTTTAAATTTGCCCATTGCAAAATAATGTCATTGTTTAGATATCCTTTTGGAGTTTTTTTTAAAAAACTGTTTCCAATAACTACACTAGTTTCTGAAAAATGGGTAAGGTTTTGACATAAGCCTTCAATGTTCTACTACACAGTTTTACTTATTGCATAAAATTGGGGAATCCCTTGAAATTACCTGGCACTCCCACTAAAAAAAGGCCAGGTGTGTGGCTACAAGGTAGATGGTGTTTCCAGCATTTGTATAGTATCCTGTGCCTGATAAATTCAGCTGGCCCTTATTCTTTTGCTCTATAGGGTATGCATATTGTACCTTCAAATGAGATTATCTGGGGAGTCTGCTAGCCTAAAGTCTCTGAAGAGAGTTGAAGAATGTGCAGGGAATGATGCTATTAGTGGGGATCAGCTATGATTGATATATATTATGTCCAGTATCTAAGGTGTCTCTATATATTAGTTGCTGAGAACTGGAGGGTGATGTGGTAATCATGTCCTGCATATGGATATCCCATAGGAGCCTTGTTGGCTGCCATGGTTCACCTAGAGATTATTCTTTGTTTTGAACCTGACCGGCTGTCCTTATGTCTAATCACCCAGGCCTTCTTCTGTCAAGAGACTGGGGAAATGGCAGGGATGTTGGCATGACTTTGGGTCCATGTCCCAAGTGCAAGTCTGACATTTTGGTCCCAAGTCCTGAGTCCATATTATACCCCAAATTGCCCCTATTAAAAACATGCTCCCCCCCCTAGGAACAAAGGGAGGGGTATGTGGGTTCCAAGTTGTGAGCTGAGTAAGAGGCATTGGGGAAAAACCCCGAGTTGAATGTGAGCCAAGTCACTGGTGTGACTTAATTCTCACTTGAGTCCCCATTCCTGGAAAATGATGGATCATGTTTTCTGTTGCCCTTCTGGAAAACAGGCCTAGTAGAGGAGCTGACTAGGAGAAAGTACACATTGTTAATTGGAAGGCAATTGTTAATCACTTGTGTCTTATTGTTGTGAGAAAGGAACGTTCAAGACTGGTCTGCACTAGTTCCTTGGTACCGAGTTAATTAGCAGACTGTGTGGGCTGAATTGAGGAGGGACAGAAGTTACTGACTAGAGGATCTTTTGGAGTGTCTGGAAATTGGAATTTGGGGTATAAAAGTTGTTTTAATGTTGATTTTATTTGTTTTTAATATATCTGTTTAATTACTTTTAATTATTTTTAAACGTTCAGATACATACAGTATTATTTTTCGTTTGCAAATATTATAAGCCACATGTCCCTTTTAAGGAGAAAAGCGGGATAAAATATTTTAAATAAATAAATAAAATCTTCTGCCTTGCTGTATGACTTGCACTCTGCATGTATTCTGGATCTATGCTGAAGTGACGCCAGGATATAAGTATACCTTGGGCTGGTTAGCCTTCATGTTTTCTTGTGAGATTGTTCTGGAATTGTTCTTACCTAATGGCTCCACACATCTTTGCCTGTTTTTATAACCTTTGGAGACTGTTTTGTACTTTTACATATTACACAATTTCACCACCTTTAATAAAATATAGCATTGTAGAACTGCTTGGTCATTTTGGTATAAGAGAGTGAGTGGTATTTAAGACCAGGCCTTGCCTCAGTTATCTCCCTGGAGCCTATGTACCTTGTAGGTATTTCTGGTATTCCTGCCTTGCAGGGTAGGCATAAGAATCAAAACACTTTACCTTGTAGATTTCTTGATAACTTCCTGGAAGCACTGCTTAGTAAGAAATAGATGAGGGTGGAACTGGGCAAGAAGATTTTTCCCAGCCATCAACACATCCAAGTAGAGGTGGATAAAAACCAGAAAACCCATGGTTCAGGCTCATCTGGTTCGGGCCCACCCTTGTTTGGTTCGAGTTCAGGTTTGTATGAATTTTTTAAAAAAGTCGTACGAACCTGAACCAATCTGAACCGGTTCGGGTTCTTCCCTGCAGCGGCGGCGCTTGGTTGTGGCAGTGGTGATGGTGGATCCTGGCCCCTGCAGACGCGGGAAGAGGGGTCTCTTTAAACATTTTCCCCTGCAGCCGATGACAGCGCCGAGCTGGGGCCCGGTCGGCACTTCTTTTTTTTTTTTTTTTTTTCTTTATTTTAGGGTGCTGACCCGGCCACCCCTGGGGTCAGGTCGGCGCTCCTTTATTTTATTTTAATTTAATTTTTTACTTCCGACCACGTGGCCCGTGCTACAGCTGTAGCGTGGGCCGCGGGCTTTTCCCTGCAGCCAGGAAGGCAGAAGACCAGCACCAGGTAGGAGACATCACCACCATTAATGAAATGAAACAAAATGAACCATTTTTTCATTTTATTTTGCTTCATTCTAAATTTACTCTGGGGTTCGTTATTCGTTTCATTAGATAATGAAACGAATAATGAATAACAAAACGAACTAAAAGTTCATTTCATGCATATCTCTACATCCAACCAATCCTCCTAGATTTTATGCATGCCAAGAAAGTCTGGGCAGCGTTGCTCAATGGTTAGTGTGGCCCTCTGATTCTCTGCAGACTTGTCACCTTTCTTGATGTGTTTCTTCTTTTTATGTATTTAAAAAGAATCTGTATGCTTCATTTGCAAAGATTTTAGCAATATGCTCATGGAATTCTCTTTTTGCTGGTCTTGTTTCTGACTTAATTGTTGTCATTTCATAATGACATACAGTACTTATAAAAATATATTAAAAACATAATTGTGATTAGACATGAGATTTAAAAAACAGCACAGCAGGACAGTTCAGGACAGGACATTTTAGAAATTGCTCATTTGCAGGGAGACCATAGACCAGAGGTGACTTGGTAGCACATAACAACATCCAAAAACATACACTTTTTAAATTACTTGCACTGTTTACAGCACAATCCAATTTATTTAATGCTGAACTGAAGAGAAATTACTTATTCAGCCAGAGTTTTGTATAGCTCTTCAGGCTGCAATTTGAGTTAAATGAGAATTGTGACCATTGGCACCACATTCTACACTCAAGAGAAAGAGTGCCTGTTTCTTAACCCTAGGCTAGTCTGAAAAGGGCTGATGAGTTTCAGGTCCCTGCTTGTTTTTGCCAAGATAGACAAGCGTCTAATTTCATGCTGGTCAGCCTGCCAACAGGACTGCCAAACATATGTTATGTCAGAAGGTGCACATTCACTCGCCCAATATGATCCTGTTTTCAAAAACAATATTGTTGAACCATACGAAACTGTAAGAAAAACCTGCTTATACTGGGATATTTTCTTTTTAAGGGAAAAGAGAGAAAAATAATTATGTGCCATGGTTATACAGGGTGCTCTTGCTCACTTTTCAATTCAAACAGCCATCCCCAGTAGTAGGGGAAGGGGTGCTCCTGTCAAAGGGGCAATAAAACCATCAAACACCGGAAGTCCCGCCCCTTACCGGAAGTCCCGCCCCTTACCGGAAGTCCCGCCCCCCTTACCGGAAGTCCCTACCTTCCGCCCCGCCCCCTTACCCGGAACCGGAACCTTCCTGGGCCCTTTGACCTGGAAGTGACGTCCTCTTCCGCCTGACCCGGATGGGGAGCCTTGCCCCCTCCCCCCGACACGTCACGGGTCCCCCTACCCCACCCTCAGGCATGCCCGGGCATGCCTTCCCCTAGGGCGCTGCCGCTGGCTATGTGTTGGCTGGGCCTGGCTTGCTGCGTGTGCGCATGCCTGAGAGGCCTTATAAGAAGAGGGGAGTGTTCTGCGGTGCCCGCCGCCGCCTTTTCCGCTGTTCCTGAAACCGACTGGCTCATGGTCCCCGCCGTCCCGTTTATGTGGAGAAAGATGGACTCTTCAAGCAAGATCGGGTTTTCCTCCAGCTTACCGAAGGACACCCCGGACTCACCGCCGAAAGCAGAGAGCGTGGACTCCCCTCCGAAGCCCGAGAGCCCGGACTCCCCGCCAAAATCCTGGACCCCGAAGATAGAGAGGCAGCGGTTCAAACCGAAAAGGCGTCTGCACCCCCACATGCACCACGGGCCTACGGGATTTTCCATGCCCCTCTGCCCCCTAAACACCCCATCGCGGAAGCCCAGCTCTGCGCCCAAAAAGCCGCCCAAGTCTGCCCTTCACACTGAGGAGACCCTGTTTTGGTCCGATTCAGATGATGGTTATGACCATGGAAGTCCACCACCGAAGAGAAGGGCCTTAAGGCGTTATGTTAGCTCAGATTCTGACAGCGACCTTACAAGCGGCTCTAACAAGGAGAATGCTGCCCTTGATACAGAGGAATTTCTAAACACGGTAAGGCCCTGTTTTAAATCTAAGTTCATATTGTGATTCTGTGTCTTGTGGCAAGGCTGCAGGTGTTGGGCGGCTTTAGAGTTTGGGGTGTGCTAGGTATCTATTTACGTTGAAGTTTCCTTTTATAATTAAAACCAGCCAATATTTATGTTTTACAGGCCAAAGATGTGCCCCCAAAGGTAGCCCCGAAATCCCCGCGACGCAAGAGAAGGTCTTTAAGGCGTTATGTTAGCTCAGATTCTGACAGCGACCTTGCATGTGGCTCTAACAAGGACAATGCTGCCCCTGAGTCAGAAAAATCTTCAAACACGGTAAGGAGCTGGCTGGTGGTGTTTTAGAGGCTGGGTGTATGTTAGGCATTTCATTACTTTGATAATTAATTTTTATTTGCTATTTGCAGGAATTACCCCATAAAATATTGAGCAGATTGCTCCATATAGACCTGCCAGAAATTAAGGGGAGAAAGAAGCAATATATGAAGAACATTGTGCATACAACAGTTGCTGTGATTATTAAATATTATATATCAGCATATCAGAAACAATCTTGCGATGGGTGTCAAAATAATTTGGAAAACCAGGAATCGCACTCGTGTATAACCTCATCCGTTGCGTCCATATCAAGACTACTTCGTTCTCTTTGTGCCAAAATATGTTACAAGACTGTCATCCATACCGTCATCTTAATTGCATATTGTTGCAATAGCCTGATATTGACAGCTGAAAATATTAATGAGATATTGACTCTTGTATCTAAAATTTCCAAGGCAGAAAAACCATATTCATTCCTCAAAAAAATGTTAAGACAGACTGACCCCTTGCTATTTCAAAATATTTACTCTGTGGTCACTGCTAGAAATGTCAGTGAGTTTATTAAATAAAATGCTCTTACACATATTATTTTCTTTCGTTTTTTATTGCATTGCTTTTAAAAAGTTAGCCATGCGGGTTCTTTGACAAGCTCTCTGGATGGTGTCGACGGTGAGGATTCCACATGCAGCCAGGCTGGTCTCTTGAATTGTTTCTTGCGTGCAGCATCAGACCCTGGAATAGCAGGGTGTTTAGAGGTCTCTGTTTGTAGTGGGCTGACTTTCAGTTTTTCTAACTGCTCTCTAACAGATGAATTACCCACAACAGATGTGGGCACATTTAGTTCTGCCAATGCTTTAAGAAATACATCCCAACCTTTTGGGCGCTTCTTCTCAGAAATAATATTAGATTGGGTGGCCCCTTTAATCAGGTCGAGAATGTGAGACCCTGGTAAAGGCGTTCCCGTGATACACAAAGGTGCCTCGCTGATCCCAGCTAGAAATATCCTGATGCTGCTTTATCTTGTTCAGCAAAATTTCAGCATTTTTCTGAAACCTTCTGGGGATCCCTTCTAAAACTTCTGGAACAATTGTATCACTCTCAGGCTGTGGGGATGTGGAGGGGACAGGTTGTGAGGTTGGGGTTTGGGGGGGTGCAGACATTTTTTCCACATCATCATCTTGTTTGTTTAGTGCTAAGTAGCGCTGTAGAACCCCTGTGTAGAGTTTTATTTTTTCATACTCTGACAGGTCAGTCCTTAAGAGAATCTCCCTCATCTCGCTGTCAAGACGTCTCATGGTTGTGATTCTAATATTTTCTGGGACACCCCGAAGCTCCTCTAGCTGAGCGCTGGGCACTAGATATAATTTTTCAGCATATTCCATTACTTGTTAGTTAAAAGACCCGTTATTAGGGGGACCGCGATGTAGCAGGGGACCCAGAAAACCGCCGTTTTGCTTGACAATGTATTTTCTCCTTTTCAGGGAGAGCCTCTTGTTACCTAGGCTTTTAATCAGAGCACGTTTTTTCCTTAAGACCCCCACCTGCTTGGGTGTTAGGGCAAGATTACCCTTTAAAGTATTCAGAGCAATTTCTGAAATGGCTGTTACCAAATCATCTGAGGCACCACATAAAATGGCTTTTCTCTGGCGCAGGGCGCCTTAATAAGGATTTTTAAGAGGGGAAGATTTCGCCGTATACATGCTGACATGTTGGTGGGGAGAGGCGCTGTGACCAATAAATAAAAAAGAATCATCGGTAACCCTTTTTGTTCTTTTTCACTGTATACACAGCAGGCCAGTCAGGTGGGAATAGACCCGTTCTCAGTCTGCAAGACTCAGGGGTATTTGGGTTTAAATCCACCAGCAGATAGCCATGGGGTTTTTTGGTAGCATCTGCAAAAGCCTCCATGAAAAACGGAACATTTTGGGGGTACATTTGCCGTGCTAAAGTAGCAATTTGTAATTTATCTCTTGGGTTTTTAAAAGCACCATATATTTAGCATTTAAGCTGATGGTTCTGTTGCTTTTACCACGGCAGAAAATATTCTGTGTAAGAAAAAATACACTCACATTTCTGTGGTGCACATATTGCGTGAAGAGTTTTTCAACCTCCTTATTATCAGCAGCACAATTCATCAAATCGTCTATAATTAAGAAGTTTATTTTATCGGGGGGTAACAAGACATTATCAGCAAAGTTTTCAGGCAATCCTTCTACAAACTTAATAAAGGAATATTTACACAATAGGTCTTTATACAGAGGCTGCCAGCAACTGTAACACCATACAACATTCTCAGGCATTTCAGAAAATACATAACGCGCATTCTCCAACATGTTTTTACAAAGAAGGTTTTCCCACAACCACTGGGTCCCGCGAGAATGGCTGAAAAAGGATGGTTCCACAGAGTGCTCCTCTTAGTATCCATAAGGGACCGTTTTAAATCCGTCCGTAATCACTCTTTTGTCATACACTACTTTTTGTGTTTTTCTTAAAGTTTTAGTGTGGATGAGCCACTGTCGTTTATCTCTCACAATGCCCGGCTGTTCTACAACTATTTCACGAGGAGGGTTATCTTTCTTGTCTGAAACATAGGCAAACACGAGGTCTTGAAGAGTGTCAAAATTAATTTTCTCACTGTTTGCCACATTCAGTGTGATTCCTTTGACTTTCACACAGGCACTGCCCCGACAATGTGTAAGCGTAGCTCTTAGGGCCTGTTGAAACAAAACGAGTAATGTGCTCCCCCTCTGGTATCTCGCTGGTTAGGTCACCCAGATAATCCCCCAGAGGGGGATTCCAATCGCCCTCTCTGTGAACAAAAATAACAGAGTCTGTATCATGGTACAGGACCCTGTCCTGCAGCCGGTCCAACAGTTTATAAAGTTCCAAACGGGCATATGCAGTTGTGAAACAGGCTATGAAGGGATTTTTCATACCTGAGGTTGTCATTCTGTCTGTGTTATGCTTCCAGGTTACACAGGCCGCATCATCATCAAGAAACTCACACATGGAAACTGAAAATGTTTCTGAGAACAAGAGATTGAAAAACCTGTCTGGGTCCCTTACTACCTCTGTGTTAGGGAGGTTTGTCCTCTGGCCAAATTTTCCCCACAGTGAGTTTAAAAACAACTTAGCAATCTGTCTCTTTGCAGGATTCGGCTCTATTTTTTTGCGGCGTAGCAACACCCCTTCTTTTTCGAGGTAATCTGCTATATATTTATCTTTATCAGCCTCTGTGACACACCAGTGGGGAAAACCTGACGCCTCCTGTTTCTGCCGCAGGTGTGTCTTCATATAATCAGAAAACAAATCACCCGATCTCTGAAAAAAATGCCACACTTCAAAGATTTTTCCAACCCTGTACCCCTTCTCTATAGCAACATTCATCTCTATAGTGCACCAGGTCCCTGTTAAAGCCCGCTCATCATCTGAATGATTGCATGGTTCTAGCTGGCGGAGTTCAAGGTAGAGCAAGAATTGTGTGTTTTAGCTGATTGTCATGAGAACCATAATCTGATCCTTGGTGTAAGGAGTGCTAAGAAAAAGGTGAGACGTTGGCCTTATGGTCGGACTTGGGAGTTCAAAGGAGAGTCATGCATAGCAGACTTTATACTGACATTCACTAAAGATAATCGTTTTAGCGGCACTACTTTCATAGCCCATAATTCCAAAGGTTATGACTGTTATTTCATGCTTAACCAGCTGGTTAAAGAAAAACTGGATGTAGATATCATAGCTCAAGGTGGGAAACTCCTCTGTGTCACCGTTAAAGGCCTAGGCATAAAATTCATGGATTCACTCAGCCATTTGCCCATCGGGCTCTCTAAGCTTCCGAAAGCGCTCGGATTTTCGGGGTGCAAAGGATATTTCCCACACTATTTTAACAGGCCTGAAAATAGTAATTATGTAGGGCCTTTGCCCCGCCAGAAGACTACGGGGTGCAGTACATGATGCCTGCTGAGCAGAAAGCTTTTTTAGATTGGTATGAAGAGAATAAAATGCAGACATTCAACATGAAAAATGAGCTAGCACATTATTGCAAGCAGGACGTACATATCCTGGTGCAGGCTTGTACAAAATATCGCCACGAAATCATGACGCTGACCTTAAAAAGATTGTGAAAAAAAAAAGAAACTGAATATTATGCCATAGACCCCCTCCAATACCTAACTCTAGCCAGCGTGAGCCTAGCCATGTACAGGTTCAAATTTATGCCTGAAGATTCCATAGCGATACCACCTGCAGATAATTACCACCACCAGGTCAAAAGATACTCAACACCTGCCATCCAATGGTTGCTGTACCTTAAACATAAAGAAAACCTAGAGATCCAGCATGCCTTAAATGGTGGTGAGGTTCAGGTGGGTCAATATTTTGTTGATGGCTATGCTGTAGTAAATGGTCAGCCAGTCTGTCTGGAATTTCTGGGTTGTTTTTATCACGGGTGCCCCCTCTGCTACCCTGCAGAGGACTGGAACCCCTTGGTTGGTAAAACTTACAGGCAGCTTCATAATGCTACTGAGGAGCGGACAGCAATCCTCAAAAGCATGGGTTATGAAGTGAGATCAATTTGGGAGCATGAGTGGAAAAACATGATAAAAACTGACAAAGAAGTCCAAAACTTCCTTGCCACCGCACAGTTTCCAGAGCCCTTAGAACTGAGGGATGCCCTCTTTGGTGGACGTACAAATGCAGTGTGTTTGTACTACAAGCCGGCGAAGGGTGAGGAGATTCGTTATTATGATTTCACGTCCCTTTATCCCCATGTACAAAAAAACAGGGAGTACCCCCTTGGACATCCGATAATAGTCCATGAGAACTTTGATTCTCCTACAGATTACTTTGGGTTGATAAAAGCCAAAGTTTACCCACCAAGAGGTCTCTTCTTCCCAGTGTTACCGTCAAGGGTAGGTGGAAAGCTCATGTTCGTGCTGTGCTCTACATGTGCAGAACTCCGCCAGCTAGAACCATGCAATCATTCAGATGATGAGCGGGCTTTAACAGGGACCTGGTGCACTATAGAGATGAATGTTGCTATAGAGAAGGGGTACAGGGTTGGAAAAATCTTTGAAGTGTGGCATTTTTTCAGAGATCGGGTGATTTGTTTTCTGATTATATGAAGACACACCTGCGGCAGAAACAGGAGGCGTCAGGTTTTCCCCACTGGTGTGTCACAGAGGCTGATAAAGATAAATATATAGCAGATTACCTCGAAAAAGAAGGGGTGTTGCTACGCCGCAAAAAAATAGAGCCGAATCCTGCAAAGAGACAGATTGCTAAGTTGTTTTTAAACTCACTGTGGGGAAAATTTGGCCAGAGGACAAACCTCCCTAACACAGAGGTAGTAAGGGACCCAGACAGGTTTTTCAATCTCTTGTTCTCAGAAACATTTTCAGTTTCCATGTGTGAGTTTCTTGATGATGATGCGGCCTGTGTAACCTGGAAGCATAACACAGACAGAATGACAACCTCAGGTATGAAAAATCCCTTCATAGCCTGTTTCACAACTGCATATGCCCGTTTGGAACTTTATAAACTGTTGGACCGGCTGCAGGACAGGGTCCTGTACCATGATACAGACTCTGTTATTTTTGTTCACAGAGAGGGCGATTGGAATCCCCCTCTGGGGGATTATCTGGGTGACCTAACCAGCGAGATACCAGAGGGGGAGCACATTACTCGTTTTGTTTCAACAGGCCCTAAGAGCTACGCTTACACATTGTCGGGGGGCAGTGCCTGTGTGAAAGTCAAAGGAATCACACTGAATGTGGCAAACAGTGAGAAAATTAATTTTGACACTCTTCAAGACCTCGTGTTTGCCTATGTTTCAGACAAGAAAGATAACCCTCCTCGTGAAATAGTTGTAGAACAGCCGGGCATTGTGAGAGATAAACGACAGTGGCTCATCCACACTAAAACTTTAAGAAAAACACAAAAAGTAGTGTATGACAAAAGAGTGATTACGGACGGATTTAAAACGGTCCCTTATGGATACTAAGAGGAGCACTCTGTGGAACCATCCTTTTCAGCCATTCTCGCGGGACCCAGTGGTTGTGGGAAAACCTTCTTTGTAAAAAACATGTTGGAGAATGCGCGTTATGTATTTTCTGAAATGCCTGAGAATGTTGTATGGTGTTACAGTTGCTGGCAGCCTCTGTATAAAGACCTATTGTGTAAATATTCCTTTATTAAGTTTGTAGAAGGATTGCCTGAAAACTTTGCTGATAATGTCTTGTTACCCCGATAAAATAAACTTCTTAATTATAGACGATTTGATGAATTGTGCTGCTGATAATAAGGAGGTTGAAAAACTCTTCACGCAATATGTGCACCACAGAAATGTGAGTGTATTTTTTCTTACACAGAATATTTTCTGCCGTGGTAAAAGCAACAGAACCATCAGCTTAAATGCTAAATATATGGTGCTTTTTAAAAACCCAAGAGATAAATTACAAATTGCTACTTTAGCACGGCAAATGTACCCCCAAAATGTTCCGTTTTCATGGAGGCTTTTGCAGATGCTACCAAAAACCCCATGGCTATCTGCTGGTGGATTTAAACCCAAATACCCCTGAGTCTTGCAGACTGAGAACGGGTCTATTCCCACCTGACTGGCCTGCTGTGTATACAGTGAAAAAGAACAAAAAGGGTTACCGATGATTCTTTTTATTTATTGGTCACAGCGCCTCTCCCCACCAACATGTCAGCATGTATACGGCGAAATCTTCCCCTCTTAAAAATCCTTATTAAGGCGCCCTGCGCCAGAGAAAAGCCATTTTATGTGGTGCCTCAGATGATTTGGTAACAGCCATTTCAGAAATTGCTCTGAATACTTTAAAGGGTAATCTTGCCCTAACACCCAAGCAGGTGGGGGTCTTAAGGAAAAAACGTGCTCTGATTAAAAGCCTAGGTAACAAGAGGCTCTCCCTGAAAAGGAGAAAATACATTGTCAAGCAAAACGGCGGTTTTCTGGGTCCCCTGCTAAGCATCGCGGTCCCCTAATAACGGGTCTTTTAACTAACAAGTAATGGAATATGCTGAAAAATTATATCTAGTGCCCAGCGCTCAGCTAGAGGAGCTTCGGGTGTCCCAGAAAATATTAGAATCACAACCATGAGACGTCTTGACAGCGAGATGAGGGAGATTCTCTTAAGGACTGACCTGTCAGAGTATGAAAAAATAAAACTCTACACAGGGGTTCTACAGCGCTACTTAGCACTAAACAAACAAGATGATGATGTGGAAAAAATGTCTGCACCCCCCCAAACCCCAACCTCACAACCTGTCCCCTCCACATCCCCACAGCCTGAGAGTGATACAATTGTTCCAGAAGTTTTAGAAGGGATCCCCAGAAGGTTTCAGAAAAATGCTGAAATTTTGCTGAACAAGATAAAGCAGCATCAGGATATTTCTAGCTGGGATCAGCGAGGCACCTTTGTGTATCACGGAACGCCTTACCAGGGTCTCACATTCTCGACCTGATTAAAGGGGCCACCCAATCTAATATTATTTCTGAGAAGAAGCGCCCAAAAGGTTGGGATGTATTTCTTAAAGCATTGGCAGAACTAAATGTGCCCACATCTGTTGTGGGTAATTCATCTGTTAGAGAGCAGTTAGAAAAACTGAAAGTCAGCCCACTACAAACAGAGACCTCTAAACACCCTGCTATTCCAGGGTCTGATGCTGCACGCAAGAAACAATTCAAGAGACCAGCCTGGCTGCATGTGGAATCCTCACCGTCGACACCATCCAGAGAGCTTGTCAAAGAACCCGCATGGCTAACTTTTTAAAAGCAATGCAATAAAAAACGAAAGAAAATAATATGTGTAAGAGCATTTTATTTAATAAACTCACTGACATTTCTAGCAGTGACCACAGAGTAAATATTTTGAAATAGCAAGGGGTCAGTCTGTCTTAACATTTTTTTGAGGAATGAATATGGTTTTTCTGCCTTGGAAATTTTAGATACAAGAGTCAATATCTCATTAATATTTTCAGCTGTCAATATCAGGCTATTGCAACAATATGCAATAGCAGTTGTGACTCTGGCTAATCAGCCTATCGCCGAGGGTAACATCCAGCTGGCTAAACAGCGAGGCAATGGGGTAATTGACCAACCCCGTTTTGGCGGCATCAGCCATGTTTGAACCATCTGCTTTTGTTATTTTGCAACATAGAAAAAGAAGCGAATGACTGAGGTCTAAATAAAATTCACTCGCCCCTGTTATATAAAATTCCACAGGTGCATTAGGGCTTAGGGCTGACAGAGGCGGGACTTCAACGTACATACTGCTTTCCACGCAGGTTTGTGTTGGTGATATTTGAAAAAGATCCAACTCGGATTTGGTACATTCTTCAGAGGAGTTATGAATGAATGCCATTTTAAAATATGTCTCTTCTGCTGTGATTTAGTATCTTTGTCTTGCGGCCTCCACTCCTCTTCCTGACCTGCAGCTTCTGATTTTTTCTACCACGGATACCCCTTCTTTTTAGGGGCTGAGGTGCTCCAATATGTTGGTGAGATGCTTTTCGTTTAACTCCTCCCCTTCTTTTTAGGTACATGAGACCCGAGCCTTCTTGGGTTCTCACCTTTTTCATAACATGACTCACTACGTCTCCAGCTATGTTGTGCATGGCTGTCTTAACATGAGGTTTAATCATTTGAAACCCACTCCTCAAAAGAGGAACAGCCCTTCTGAAAAGTCCACGAAAAATGCCCCCCAGACCTGCTCCATACATGTTTACAGCTCCATGGAAACCAGGTAGACCACGGCCTGCCTGGGCTTTGTAGTAGGCCCTATAGGCATCTACATTTCCATAATCTTTAACGACAACCATTTTTGGCTCATGCAGCTCTCTTTTGCACGCTCTAAAAATAACCTCTTCTGGGTCGAACGTGTAACCTCACGACAACTTTCCCCCAGTTGAATGGCACGTGTTGGTTCTGGTCGGTCTTTATTTCAATGCTTATTGTGTTGATGTGGCTCTTGCTCATTAACATATAATGCGGCTTATCGTAAGTTATGGTGACACATTCATAAGTTTCTCCTCTGACGGGTATGCACCGTAACAGGGGTACAGAGCTGTCTCCTACAATTTGGTGCTCTATGATATCCGTATACAGGTACAAGGCGCTGACCCCTCCGGTAATGTCTGCAGCGTGGTCTATTTTATCGACAGGAACATCGGGTGGTAGGCCCAATATGTGGGCTAACCCCCAGAGGCCGAGAATTTGTATGTGTTTTCCCCTATGAATCTAACTTTACCCTTTACAGGGTCGTAGACAAAACGTATTTTAGGCGGATCTATGGCTACTTTTATATTGTCATTCATTTCATCCAAAACAGATTGAATGCTCTTGTAATAACCTCTGTGTAGTAGAAAGCCCCATTTAGTTGCATCCTGATAAATGTAAAACATGGCATTTTTAGTCAGTGTGTACCAGCTGCGGGGGTACTGAATTTCAGCCAGACCAACTTCCCATGCACCGCTCAGATCTAAGGGTTGTGGTAGCAGTGTTGTAAAATTAGCATTTGTATTTTGAGGAAATATTTCCTTGCATGCATTGCTGGGGAGTGTGATGTAAAATCCGTTATCTCCCATTTCCAACTCTTCTATACAGGGTCGCAAATTTCAGAGGCAGCCACCCAACTGTTGAACTTACTGGGCCAACCCTTCCATTTCACTAAGTGAAGTTTTCTTGAGCCACGGCCTTTTGTGGCCAATACCTTTTCAATTCTATACACCCGGTCTTCTCGGGGGTTCACTTTCTGTAGTTCTTCGGGATAGAATGTCCCCACAATAGCATCACCATGGTAATCTGTTAACAGGTATACGGGTCTCTTTGCTTTTTGATAACCTGATCCACTATAAATATCTCTGTAGTGAAATTCTGTTCATAACCCTTATCGAACACCCCCTTTATTTTTGAAACCCTGACATGGTCTCCTTTTCTGAACAGTGGCCTCTCCTCTTTCGTTTTAGCAGAGGTCCCATAGATTGTTTTCAGATGGCCAAAGAGTTGTGAGGGGTCACATCTACAGGCCTAGCCTTGATAGTTCTGTGCATGCTGTGATTATAGCTTCTTAGGAGCTGAGGTAATACATCCATATATTTGTACGTATTATTGGCTGTGAAATACCGCCACATTTTTGTTTTTAAAGTTCTGTTAAACCTTTCCACAACACCAGCCTTGACCTCATTATTGGTGACAAAGTGGTGTATCCCATGTTTCTTTAACAGCAGCCTTACAGGCTTATTTAGGAACTCTAAACCTCGATCTGTTTGAAGCTTCTCTGGACGTCTATGGTTTTGTTTGAAAACGTCCGCTAAAGCTTTGGACACCGCCCGCCCCGTCTTGTCTTTGAGAGCCACAGCCCAGGCATATTTAGATAAAATATCAATGCATGTTAATATGTACTTGTACCCCCTGTTGTACTCTGAAAATTGCTGCATATCTACCAAATCCGCCTGCCATTGTGCATCGACTCCAGAGACAATAGTCTTGTTTCTTTTAAAATGTATTCGGGCGGGCTTATGGAGTGTATAGGCATCCTGATCAGAAAGCCATCGAGAAACATCCTTGACCCTTAATGATTTGATACGCTTTTTGCCTCACTAAATAGAGGGTTCACACCTCCAAAACTTCCTACAGAATCTGGTGTATAATATATATTTTTTAGAACATCCCCGTGGTCAGGCATCTTAGCAGCCCACAGACATATGAACACAGATTAAGGGGTAAAATAAACTTTATTCACAAGAGAATAAGGCTGGAGCATTTTAAGATTTCAAGGCTTTACCAGACTTATAATGTGTTTAATATTTGCAAATAATAGGACGGAAAAGGCTATTTTCTAATTTTAAACATAAAGACAGACATTATTGAATAAGCTGTTATATTCTCAGAGTATATGTTGAAACCACTTGAAGCGCTAGAATTTTTTTTTTTTTTTTTTTTTCACACGCTATGACTTCTCGGGAGATTCTTTTTCTCCAGCAGAGTGTCCTGTTGAGAGAGCATTAAACAGCCTCTTAGTTTTAAATTTTGCAGCACCCGCCCCCAAACCCGAACGAGAGTTATAAACAATTTAATGAAAAAACTCACCTCGGCCGCTGAACCGCTCTCATAACCCTCATCGGCAGAAGTCCAAATATCCTCTTGTGGCTCCTCTAGAGGCCCAGGTTCGAACCATCTGAGCATTCACTCCCCGATTTCTCTTTTGGTTTCTGCCATCCTGCTCTTACTCCATGAGGACAATCACACTCAAGATCGGACCAAAACAGGGTCTCCTCAGTGTGAAGGGCAGACTTGGGCGGCTTTTTGGGCGCAGAGCTGGGCTTCCGCAATGGGGTGTTTAGGGGGCAGAGGGGCATGGAAAATCCCGTAGGCCCGTGGTGCATGTGGGGGTGCAGACGCCTTTTCGGTTTCAACCGCTGCCTCTCTATCTTCGGGGTCCAGGATTTTGGCGGGGAGTCCGGGCTCTCGGGCTTCGGAGGGGAGTCCACGCTCTCTGCTTTCGGCGGTGAGTCCGGGGTGTCCTTCGGTAAGCTGGAGGAAAACCCGATCTTGCTTGAAGAGTCCATCTTTCTCCACATAAACGGGACGGCGGGGACCATGAGCCAGTCGGTTTCAGGAACAGCGGAAAAGGCGGCGGCGGGCACCGCAGAACACTCCCCTCTTCTTATAAGGCCTCTCAGGCATGCGCACACGCAGCAAGCCAGGCCCAGCCAACACATAGCCAGCGGCAGCGCCCTAGGGGAAGGCATGCCCGGGCATGCCTGAGGGTGGGGTAGGGGGACCCGTGACGTGTCGGGGGGTGGGGGCAAGGCTCCCCATCCGGGTCAGGCGGAAGAGGACGTCACTTCCAGGTCAAAGGGCCCAGGAAGGTTCCGGTTCCGGGTAAGGGGGCGGGGCGGAAGGTAGGGACTTCCGGTAAGGGGGGCGGGACTTCCGGTAAGGGGCGGGACTTCCGGTAAGGGGCGGGACTTCCGGTGTTTGATGGTTTTATTGCCCCTTTGACAGGAGCACCCCTTCCCCTACTACTATCCCCTTTTTAGTATACTCGGTTCTACCACCCTTCCTCCAATTTTTCATCACTTCTCTAGCAGGAATTTAGTATCCTGTTCAACTTATTTTCTCATCTGCAAAAATCCTTAACACCTTCTACAGGTCTTTTCACAAGCTTTTAGGCCATCTATAGCCTGGTATGGACTCACTCGAGCATTTCTGTCTCACCATGGCAGATGCCCTTAGACAATATAACCTGGTAGTTACCTTCCATATCTCAGGACTATAGCTGACTGCAGTGGAAGGTAACTAACCTGGTAGTTACCGTCCATTATCTCAGGACTATAGCTGACTGCAGTCTTGCACAAATGTTTTAGTGTGTCGTTTCTGTATTCTAACTTTTATGTCTAACAAAGTAGACATGTTCCATGGAAGCGTATGTTCAAATATAGCAATTAGTTTTTACAGTGACATGTTTTGTATTTCTTATTAAAATGCTAGCACAGACTCAAAATCATGCTCTGAGCTTTCCATACCAAAGCCCAACTACGATCCTTTGGCCTAAGTGGGCACAGACATTGCTACTATCCAAAGTCTGGTGGGGTGGAAAGGATATTTAGCTCCTTAAAGTTACTTGGATTTTTTTCTTTTGCTACATAGTAGAAAGTATACATATCTACAGAGGTTAATAATATCAAAGTTCCCCAGAGTCTGCCCCTTTCTCATTATTGTAAGCTGCCTTGAGTCCTTTTCCAAGGAGAAAGGCGGGGTAAAATATTCTAAATAAATAAATAAATAAACTGGCACTCACTCTGAGACATTTGTAGGAGAAAGAATTTAAAATGTTTCTTTACTTACAATTGCTCAAAATTATGGACTTTTGTATACTGCTTTTTTACTGCACACATACTAGCAAACAACTGAACAGATCAACAGCATCAACCAACCAGCCACAAATTAATGAAAGAAAGGGATAGCACACTCAGTGGAAAGGCCAGCCTCTCTTTTAATTCAGAAGCTAGAAGGAATGATTGGTTAGTGCTGGATAGAGAGACAGTCACCCCAGCCCAGAAAAGTTCCTCCCAGTCACTCAAACAACACATAGCATGGGAGGTTGTAAATAAAACTCCAGCATATTTATCTCAGCTAGGACAAGGGACCAATTTAAACTGTGTAAGTGAAAAGTCATACCGTATTTAACAACAAGCTAACATTAGTAACGTTCCAGTTTAAATAATTTGCAAAATGTCATCCATTCCATTTAAAAATTTGAAAGTGTTCAGGTTTTTCAATTTCTTGTATCTTAGGAGGAAGAACTGTTGGAAATGGCTGTTTCTCTCTTACAGGAGTTATTCTGGGCAAGCAACCTTTAGATTTGCTTACGTCAAAGATTAGGGCTGTGTGAACCTGCAGAAGTTGTGGTACTGCAACTCTCATCAGTCTTTGTTAACATAGGCAATGGTGAAGAATGACACAAATTGCTGTCTGACAACATGTGGAGAGGCACATATTCCCAGGCTTTGATAGAAACATTCAAAGTATGAATCTTAAGATTTTAAAAAAGTTCTAATAGAATCAGCAGAACAAAGCCTTTGATTAGCCTTGTATTTCTCCTGAGGACGCAGATTTCCAGGAATTCTCACTGACCTTAGAGTGGAACAAATACACTTCAAGCGAAGACTAGAGAGACAATGTGTAGAACTATAATTCATTAACAGGTCCAAATCAATCACTTAAGATAAGAGCCAGGAGTTCTATGGTATTAAGAGCAGTTTTATGAAGAGCCATTGTTAATGAGTGGCGAATGCAAGCAGGATTCTGTGGGGCCTGAGCTGCAATTGCTTTGTAAGCTGGACTCCTTATCTCTTTACAATTTGAAAGAATTTGTGAAGGTATGATGAGACTTGAAACTGTGCTTGTGTAATCATCATTTCTTATAATTCTGCAACAGCCCTCAAACATATAGTAATACTTTGTTTTAAGAATAACTTGGTTTAAGAGTGTTTTGCAAGACAAGCAAACATTTCTTCTAAATTGCACCTTGATCAACAAGCGATGTGTTGATATACAAGCACTGGAGCGGGTCACATGATCACAAGTGAGCCAATTGTGTCTCTCTTTCTCCTCCTGCTGGATTGCAGGTATTTGCCTGGAATGCTCTGTCTCAGGCAGCCTCCAAAGCAGAGGGAAGAGAGGGGAATAGAAGTCTCCCTTGCACCAGCAGGAACATTTTCAAAGGGGAGTACATGTTACGGGTTTGTTTTTCTTTATATTTATATTTATCTTTATATTTATATTTAATTTGTTTTCAACATTATTTCATATTTTTTCAAACCATTTCTAGTCGTGAGGCAGCTAATCAAGTGTTTATCAGGCTACAAATTGCACTTTATTATTGTCACATTAAAAATACAGAGTAAAATCCAGTTGTTAGTCCCAAGCAGAGCAGATTCTGCAGCCAGGTATCTAAACCGTGGTGTGGATGTGGACTTTTAGCCAACTTCTTTTGTGAGTTTTGGCATTTTAAGTGTCCAGTATGTGGTCTATGGGTCCTCAGAATGAATCATCTGGCTTTCGATTATTTCTTATGGGGAAATTTGCTTTGATAGAAGAGTGTTTTGGTTTTCAAGCATGTTTCCAGAACAAATTGTACTCGTATATCAAGGTATTACTGTATATATGTATGTGTGTGTATGTAACTCAATTATTTTGCATCAGGCATCTGAAGAAGTCAGCTGTGTCCATGGAATTCATGCTATAAGAAAATTATTTGTCTGAAAAGTTCTGTAGAACTCTTTATTGTTCTTACTAATAAGTTTTTTCCCTAAGTATGGTTGTTTGGGCAGCAGAAATGCATGTCATGTGTACTTGGGATTTTCTTTGTAAAGATGCTTTTCCAGTATGTACCAGTTATAATATGAAATACAAGACCAACATGGGGGGATTTCATCATTTTTGAATTTTTTTCCCAGTGAAATCCCCCCATCCTGAAAAAAAGACACAAGAACCAAATTAGTTAAATGAATTGCTTCTCAAAATCTAAATGAATATGGGTGCTTTTAACGATCTCTTATAAAACCTTTTCTTGTAGCAATATCAATCTAGTATCCATAATTGTCCGAATCCTCCTTTCCCCCTTTTTGCAGATATTGACAACTGGTGTAACACATCCACAAAGAAACATAGAATTAAATAAATAAAATGTTCTGTGTTTCTTTGTGCCATTTCATTCTTCCCTAATTAAATTACTGCCAAGGTATTGAAGAAGCATTTTGTTACCACCGTCTCTATCAGCACTGCAAACTTGCTTTTCCTGTTTGTGTTCATAGGAAGGCCATGCCTGCTGCACAGGGTTGTGTGTATAAACCTCTCTGGGGTCAGTTCTATCTCATATGAAGAAAGAACCTCATCCTAACATTCTTAAAGAGATCATACCTTTCAGAAAGATTGGATCAATTTTTATTCATAGGAATGATCTTTGCTTTTTAACAAAACTCTTCTGCTGAGCAAGGGAAAGCCAAGGCAAAGTCAAAATCACGTTTCATATGTAGAGTAGCACAGAGCACAGGTCTTCCCTATTTCTGTTCAGAGGCTGGACATTTTACTATTTTGGGCTGTAACCACTGCATCCCCCGTCATGCAGGCTTGGCAATCCAGGGAAGTGCAGTCCAAAAACAACAGTAAACTTTCTAAGGTCTGCTATTATTTTGGAACTGCCTCCTGCCCAAGCAATGAGCGCTGTGGGCTGGCCGTATCAGATATGTTTACAAAATACCCAAACATAGTTCAATTTTATACTTCTAAAACAAGGCAGTATTTGTGAACATTTCCCAGACCTCCCAAATTCTTAGAAGCTTACACAAAATTGCAGCCTCTTATGTTTAGTTCATTGGAACACGGATTCCAAGTTCCTAAACCAGCAAAATGAACATAAAAATAGTTTGCTTCAGAGTCTCACATCTGCCATCCTAGTCGTTCTCCAGCAGAAACCAAACTCCTCAAGAAACACTGGCACTCGTAAGGTTTCAGTGCTTCGAAAACTGAGTGAAGAGGATGTAGAAGGATATTATCCTACGGATACTGAACCACGAGCAAAGGTTGTTTGGTAGGCCAAAACCAACGGAGACAAACTTTTGAATTTTTATATAAAGTATTTTACTTTAAGAGTACTACAAATACAGTTGTACCTTGTATAAAGTAATCAATTTGTTCCAAATGAAATAATGTTAAGCAAATATTCCTTTATACAAATTTCCTATAGGAATGCACTGAAAACAGAGTAATCCCTAATTGCAAATATTTTTATGTTGTATGGATTCGCCCCATAGACGATTCTGTTAAGCAACTTTCCCCTATCTCTGGAATTTTTATGTTGTACAGATTTTATGTTCTACAAACCATTTGTTATACGAGGGTCCACTGTATATATAAATTACAACAAAGTAGCACAGAAGTTTTAAAAGAGGTGTAATTATAACTACCTGCTGTCCACTCAGTTCAGACTTATGACAAGTCAGGGTTTTCTAGGTATAAATACTCAGAAGGGGTTTACCAGCCCCATCTTCAGGAGGGAATGTACAGCTTGCTTAAGCTGGCCTTTCAGCCCTTGTCTGGATCTTCTGGGAGGCACAGAAGAGAACTGAATTGCAGACCTCTGGCTCTGTAGCCAGCAGGTACCCAATATACTGATGCTGTATTATATCCATTCCAGACAGCTAAAAAGAACAAGAGCTATAACTAGCTAATGTTGTTCTTTGGATAAGAATATAAAATTGTTTCCCAATCTCCAGCCTCTCTTCTCATGTTACTGCTCTCTGAAAAGAAAAAGCATTGAGAGAGTCAGGGAGTGGGCAGCATGGAACTACAGACAAACAGTGCTGAATGAAAATCAAGATTATTAACGCTTGGTTCGGGTTAAAAATTTAAGCCCTACTCAGACATCTCCTACCCAGATAAGCCTACCGTTCTTAAAGGAGAGCAGCTAGAATTTTTCCAAGTAGGAAACAGCTGACTGGGAGTTAATGAAATGCACTCTTTTTCTCCTGGCACAACATTTTGTATACATAACTTTTGTAGTTTTATTGTTATTGCAATAATAATGTTTCATCGATGCCATTGTTATTATTGTAATAAATGAACTTTTGTAATTTATAGGCAGCAAATAGAAAAGCGTTTATTATACCTGCTACTGTCAGGCAACTTTCGTTTCCAGTGGTTTCAGGTATGGCTTGGCAATGTCCCAACCTGTATGTGAATCATAACTGTTCTTTCCATTTTGTTTCGAGGCCTTGACATTTATTCTTTCCTAAAATTATAACCCTGAGTGACTGCAATGGCCTCAGAAAGAACCGACTCAACCAGTTGGCAGACAAAGGCACATGAACCATGTGGCCTTCCCTCCCTACTGCCCTCAGGTGCAATGTTTTCTTGTTACCACTGTGAAACTGAGGGTGTGTTCACACAGTAAAAAAAAAGTTTCTCAAGTGCCCCTCTTTAATCTCAGTTTGGTTTTTGGTGTACGGATGATGTATTTTCTACCAGCAGCAAATCCTGCCATTCATCCCCCACATTCCATCCTATTACTTTTGTTTGCTAAATCAGGAATGAATGTTTCAGCAAATCCTGCCATTCAGGGACCTTCCACCTTTTAAAAAAATCCACATTCCATCCCACATTACTTTTGGGTTTGGGTTCTGTGTGAATCCACAGGCCTGGAATGAATGTTTCTTTGTATGTTGCTCTCTCTCTCTCTCTCTCACACACACACAATGGCTAATGTGCTATGTGCTACGATGTTAATGTGTGACTGTGCATAGAGGACGGAACTCTTGCCACACAATATCAGTCTTGTGACAGTCACAGAGGCGTCGCAAGGGTTTGGAGCGCCTGGGGACAAAGTTGTTTTTGTGCCCCTCCAACCCACCCCAACCACATCGCATCCACTCAGCAAGGGGGGGGGGTCAATCCTGCGTGTGTGGAGCATGCACGTGCATGGTAGTGTGTGTGCCTTACTTGTCCCATGGTGGGCCCAGAGTAAGGCAAGGAAGAGGAGGAGAAGGAGGGGGTGCTGCAGGCTTGCTTTGCTGCTCGCCTGGCACCAGGAAGGAGGGAAGGGAGGGAGGCAAGGAGTGAGCAGGTGATGGAAGGAGCCCACCCAGCCCATGTCCGCTCTTCACCTGGCCTGGCCTGGGAGGGTGGCAGACGATGGGGGAGAAGAAGGTGAGCAGGTGGCAGAGCACCCGATGACCCCACAGGATGGGGCGCGCATGGAGGAAGGGAGTGAGGGAGCAGGAGGAGGCTGGCGGCATGAACCAGGCTCTCCCCTTACCCACCCCCAAGCCCTGCTAGCCACCCAGCCCAACGTGGGAGCAGGGGGTGGGAGAGAGGCGAGGCGCTTTCTTTTCATCCCAAATCCGGGCAGTGCGCAACCCTCCTCTCCCCCCAGTAAGAAAGCTGCTGCCCCAGGTCAAACCCGGAGCCCCTTGTCTGCCTGCCAACCAAACCCCGGCAAGTGGGACAAATCGGGGGCTAGGCAAGGGGGCGGAAACAGGCGGGGGGGAGAGAGAGATATGCTCTTCTGGGCTGGAAAGGAGAGCTGGAAAGGCGACGGACGAACGAGCCCCGGTCCCAGCCAGAATGCTCAGGCCAGTCAGCCGGCCAGCCAACGACAGTGCACCGCCACGCCCTCCTGCTCCACCTGCTGCTACTGCCTGGAGTGGCTTCGGTGGAGGGGGTCCCATTGCCAACCCTTAGCAGGGAGAAAGGAGAACTGCTGGCGGGAGAGCGCATGGCTTCCTCTTCCTGCTCCCCCTCCAGGAGCCCCCAGATTGCTGCGCCCAGGGCAAATGCACCCTTCCCCCCCCCAATACTCCCTTGGACAGTCACACAACCTTCCACAAAATAGAAAACCTGAGAAAGCGGAAAGACATTTTGGATGTGTAAACATGGCTTAAGATTCAACTGCCAGTCTGGTCAGGTTCTATATCAGGAATGAAAGTGTGGGTTCTTGCTCTTCACCTCAGACAGCTAAGTCCTTTCAGACAACTTTATGGCTAAGATAAATTTTAAACTCTTGCCGTTTGTGGAAACTGCTGTGTGTGAAACTCAAACTAGATTATATGCTTAGAATATACAATTAGAAGCCATGCTCCATTGATGTGACAGGCATCTGTCTGTAAAACAAGGTATTTTCCCAACCTATATAGTTTGCATTTGGTGTTCTTTGTTTTTTTGTGACTGTTCATTGGGAGGTAAACATGAGCTTCCTTTGAAAGTCTGATTGCTACAGAGTACATATTTTGAGGGACCTTTCTCAAGAAATTGGACAGACATAGCTACTGTGTGCAGATCCTTTCTTTTGGATCTGTTCAAGTGAAATAAAAAAATCCATCACCAACCAAAATCTATTATCTCCAGCTAGTGAGCTTGTGATAAGTCTGCTTTTTAAAATTGGGTACTATAGGTAGCTGTTTGAAAAGTGTTCCTGGCTGTTAAGGGGGACCTTAGTCCTTTCCAGGCATTGAGCTTAGAATGTATGAGGCTCAAAAGGTGATTATGACAGGGAAAATGCTTGTAAGCCCTATTGCCACTTCCGCATTTCGCAGGAATTCCTGCAGACCTTTTTGTTGTCCACATTTGAAGATCTGCGTGCCTTGTAGGGAGATGAGAGTGGGGCTTACGTGTAGCCCCAGGTCTCCATTGTCTTTTGAGCCCTCTGGGTTTTCAGGCTTAATGTCTGAATAAGGATTTAATTTCTGTGAGATCTCTTTTTAATTAAAAGCATCATTTTAGAGCAGAAATCCAGACTTTTACAGTCCCAAGAGACTGATGATCGGAGGAGAAGCTAATGGGTGTTTCCTCCTTCCCTTCCCACAGTGGGACTTCCTCATGCCTCTGCGGTAAGATGTGCCAAGTAAACCTGTGTTTACCTACATACCTAAGTCCTATTCAGGTATAAAGGAAAGGTGTTCACTTGACATATGAGGTGAAGATTGTGATAAACCCCACACCCCACTCTGACTTGTTATTTGACACACATGAAAGATTTGAAGACGAGAGGTCCTTCTAGCTGTGAAGGATCTCCATTGGAGCCAGAGCACCCCAGGCGCAGCAATTAGGGGGCGCCAAATTGCCTACTGCCCCGTGCCATCTGTGAGTCCGGCTGCAGGCAAGCGTGTGAGAGCGGTGGCTGCGGCGCCCACCTCCTAGAACTCTTCGTTGCCACACGCAGGAATGGTAAGGTGCGTGTGTGGCAACACCACACACACACACACACACACACACACACACACACACACACACACACACACACACACACACACACACACACACACACCACGTCCACCCCGCAGGATTGCTGGGTGGATGGGATGGAGTTGGGGAGGGCCAGAGGGGTGCAAAAAACAACTTTGGCCCCAGGCGCCCCAAAACCTTGCTACGCTGCTGCCACAAGCCATGGGGGTGCAATATATCCTTGGGTGCACTTTTTTCATGAATTTTGTAATGTATTTTCATAAAGTGGGGCATTCCATAGAAAATGTTTGTTAAATGAAGCATCTCCATTCCCAGAATTTTTTTTTTTGTCTAGTGGTTTTTTCATCGAGCAAGGCATTCTTTAAGCAAGGCATTACTCTCTCTCATGCTTTTTTTTAAAGTGGGGAAATGAATGGCATGGGAGGTTTAACTTTTTGTTTTCCTAACATCTCTAGATTTCAGTGCCCCATAAGTTTTGATGCCCTGAATCAGACTTTGAAAAATCCATGGTGACATGAATGTTCATGCCTTGTGCTCATGTGACATTATATAATTGTGGTGGGTATTCTTTGTTGAGATGCCAGTATGTTACTCAGCTCTGCAGATTAAAATACTCAGGTCTTATGACTTAAGTTTTGGAAAAGCTCAAGGCCTGAATCATAAGAACAGTGAGATAATCCAGTTTATTATAGCAAAATGTTTTAAGCTATTATCCCTGAGAAAGTATAAGCCAGTTTATTTCAGACAGAAGAATAAAGCAAAACTACTGGGCCTAAGAGAGGCTGGTACATGGCATGTCTTTCTGGTATCAAACCAGCTCTTCAAATGCAAAACCTTTTTTGCATTTGCATTTAAGTTTTGAAAAGATCTATGGCAGAAGTCTCTCAGAGACATTGTTAAACAATTTCTTATTTATTTCATTCTTTTAAATTTTGCCAAATAGGACACAAAAAGAGAATGATCTTTTTAGATTTTTGTCATAAGTATATTTTTATAGAGGAGAGATGGCTCATTCCTGTTATGTGATTCTTAAACCTTGGTGAAGAGTTCAGTGAGAACAGCTCACAATACTCTTTTTTAAGACATTCTGGACCTCTTATCAAACAGAGACTTTTTCTTGCCCTTGATTAGTTTTATAGAGGTTACTTGGACCTACTTATCATAACATTGGCATGTCATGTTGTACATTAACTCGGCTTCTTGATAAAACGGCATGGTGCATGAGACATAGTGCCATGGAGAGATAAGTAATGTACTTAAGGAACTATTTTCTGCCAGCGTCTTGGAGTAAAATAGACTGATTGCCGTACATGGGGAGTATAGCTTGCTGTTTGGAGCTCTCCAAGAAAAGGGAGGGGCACTCTTAAAGATGGCGTTGGATGACATCTTTGCTGGAGCACATCAGCCTGCAGCTTTCAAGTAGTTTGTCAAAGGACTTCTTCTTTTATGAGGCAGGCAGGATCACTTTACAATAGTTTGGGTTGGCTCCAGTGCATATGACCACTGGAACCAATCCAAAGCAAACCATCATCTTTTAATTTACCAGTATCGTGAAGGGGATTAAAAGCAAGCCACTTCAGGATACTGGCAAATTAATCACCACTTCTTTTCGGCTGAGGCCAGGAGAAGTGAATTTTGTTTTCTACATCAGTTCTAAAAATGTTTCTTTTACTTCCCTTAAAATACAGGTTAGAAACTGCTCGCAGTTGAACCCATGGTAATGGATTCAGCTGCAGGAAGTTTCTCCTTTAGGAAAAGGCACAGATTTTTTTTAAAAATTGTTTTGTTACTCATGCAGCAGATTAGTAAAAATCTATATGTGTCCTTTTATGAATCTACCATACATGGCTACACAGACTTTGTGTTTATAACCACTTATAACTTGTGTTTATATCTCTCCTTGTGTGATTACATTGACACTATGTTATCAATTGTTAGTTTTAGTGTTGCCTTCTAATGCTGTAAGATACCCCTCAATTCCCTGATTCTCAAACTGATTGTGTCTTAATTGTAATGGACTGTATATTGTCTGTCCTTTCTGTAAGCCACCTTGGGTCCTTTTCCATTGAGAAAGACAGGGTAAAAACACTCAAAAATAAATAAAATAAATAAACATAGTAAAAAGTTTTTCCCCACTTCCCCAGCTCTCTGAGAAAGGGAAGTGAAGTGATTAATTCACCAATATCACAAAGTGGCCTGCTTATTAAGCCACTTCACAACATTGGCAGGAGCAATTTTGCGGGAATAGTCAGGCTTGATAAGATCATTCTAATCAAACCCAACTGTTCCCAAGTGACTCACACTAGCTTACTCCCTGCTGCTAATGTAGCCATACACTGATATAAGTTATTGTCCCACAAAATGCTTTACACACCTCCTTCAAGAAAGCCGATATAAGACTACAGCCATGAGGAAGCACACAGCTGGAAATTTCCAGAGGGTTAGACCGTGGTATCCTGCAGTCTGTTGTAAAATAATAATAATAATAATAATAATAATAATAATAATAATAATAATAATAATAATAATAATAATAATAATAATAATAATAATAATAATAATCTTGTAGCCCTTAAAACTCACATTGTTTATTTGGCAGAAGTGTTTTTCGGATATATGTGAAAGCAAGCCTATGCAGAAAACAACAGACTTGTTAATCTTATACACAGTAAGTCTGCCATCCCCCCTTGGCCTCTCTGGAGGAGCAGAGGCCCCTCCTGAATGATGCTGAATGTGAGGGTAGGTGGGTATAAAGGCAAGAGGACCGTTGTTGAAAACTGGGCTTGGGTTGTGCATGTAATTTAAAGGATTGCAGGGAAGGGAAGTCTAAGCCGCTGCCATTCCCTCTGCCCTACTGCATGTTGTCCCAGGGTGTGTCCCACCTCTCTGCAACCAGTAGGGAAGGAAACTTTCATTCTATTAACTAACTTTCTCTTGCGTTGAACAGATGAAAAATAGGGCATTGTTCCCAAACATGTAATATTTGTGTTGAGGCAGACACATTGCAGTTATATTTTTGCTATAAGGTAACATACTGAAATGTCCTCTTCTACACGCCAATTAACGATGCAATAATATGATCCTTATTTTTAATCTGTTACTCCTGCTTAAATTGAGGATGGAATCCAAGCCAGTGTATTTAATATAACAATAGATATGCAGCATTGTATTCTCAAAGGCTTTCGCGGCCGGGATCTGACAAAGTACTTCTATCATACATAAAAGGAGTCACAGACCGCATGGACAAACACAATCTACAAACAGTATTTAGACCGACCACAAAAATACAACAGATGTTATGATCAGCAAAGGACAAAAGGAACCCACTCATCTTTGCAGGAGTGTACCGGATACCTTGTAGTTGTGGCCAGGTATATATTGGGACCACAAAGTGCAGCATCCAGACCAGAATCAAAGAACATGAAAGACACTGCAGACTAAAACAACCAGAAAAATCAGCATTAGATCAGCATTAGCTGAACACACCCTGAAACAAACTGGACATGAAATCCTCCTCTAGGACACAGAGGCACTGGACAACAATACCAATCACTATGTCAGACTACACAGTGAAGCCACTGAAAGTCTAAAAATCAACAAAGCCTGGCTTCCAGTACTGAAAAGTACAGTCGGCAAAAGATCAAAGTTCAATGATTCCTACCCAGCCACAAGCACCGGTGATCAGTTCACACAATAGAACAGCTAAAGACACCCATCAACTACAGAGAAGGATCCCTGCCACCCCTGATTGCAGTGAAACTTCTTAATCCCTCCATCACAATACAATGACTAACACATATTCTCTTGCATAGGACAAATTTCCTCTTTCCCACAACCTTAAAACCACACAGTCTCATTCACTCTATCCCCCAGAGCACAGAGAGTACTCCTGCTTCCCTGAGCTCCTTGCCCTCTGAAGACGCCTGCCAGAGTCTGGCGAAACATCAGGAAGAAAAACGTCCAGAACACATCCAAACAGCCCCCAAAAAACTCACAACAGCTAATAGATATATTTCTCATTCTTTGACCAAACACATGTATTAACTGAAGGTGAGACTCTAGTTGGATCAGATCAAGGCCCATAACATCCAGAATTATCAATACCACTATGCCAGATAATTCTTGGAAGTAGACATGCCAAGCAAAGAAACAGGGTTGACACATTGCATTTTGCAGTCTGAGAGTGAGGCATGAAATGATGCTCCCTGACTTACCATTGTAAACCAGGAAAGTAGTTTGGGCACAGGATGCAGAAAATTTGCATTTCTGGAAGCAAAACAGAATAGTCATAAGTTGAATAACTAACATTGGCTGCCCTTGCATAGCCTCCAAATTCTCCTGCCTGAGGCAGTGGCCTCTCATTGCCTAATCGTAGAGGGCAATCATAAAGGCAATAACAATTCCTCTTTTTTCCAGTCCCAAGTACTTCTCAGCATGGAGTTACTCTTTCTCAAAGCAGAGAAGCTCAAGTTAGATACCACTGCTAGTACTTAGTGATTCACTTCTCACCTATATGGTAGTATAGACAGCCTGCCTTCCTAAATTATTTAAGCCATCACACCAGAAATAATTTGAATTCCAACTACTTGTGAACGTGGCCTTTGTTTTCAGAAAATGTGTTTGTTTGTTTGTTTATATCCCACCCATCTGGGTGAACAGGATTAGAGATGTAAAACCCCTTTTAGCTTGTTTTCTTCCCTATCCACTTCACTCTCGTTTTTAGACATTCCTGCTTGTCAGTTCAAAAGATCAGAACACTTAAACAAACAGTCATTTATATTCTCCGTTTGCTCAGAGGACATTGGCCAAATTCTGAACTCTCTCCTCCTCCCCGCCCAACTGTGGTAATGCAGTTGTGGGAAGTTGTGGTCATAATTTATGCTGATCAGTGTGGGTCCTGTAGGGCTAGAAGGTGTCAGAGGGTGCCTGAGGTAGTCAGGAATTACTTATTGAGAACAAAATGGAGGACTTTGAATGCCATCTGCTGTCTGTAAGGAGGAACGGCAACTTGTAACAAGGGAATGGTACTGTTCTCAGTGCTTTCTGGTTTTTTCTTCTTTGCTTACATTTATCCCCAGACATATTTCTTGAGTTACTCAGATCTCTATGTAAGTTTTACTTGAAAAGCTTTTCACAATTCAGCTTAAAATATGCTCCTATCCGTTCCATACTGCTGAACTGTTGTTGTTTATGTGCTAGCAAGTCATAACTGGCTTATAATGACATGAATAGGGTTGCCCAGGTAAGTGAGGTACTGTAATTAAGGGGTGGTTTTACCAGTTCCGCCTCTCCCGCTATGTTTCTGAGGCAGAGCCAGGGAATCAAACACAGGGTCATCATGAGTCCTTGCCGTTACTCTATCCACAAAACTCTACTTGGTACCCTTGGTGAGTCACAAGTCATTGCTTAATGCCTTCCTTCCTTTCCAGGTCAAATAACAGATAGGCAGCTAACCTAAACTGACAAGCCAGTTGACTGATTTCTGCACCCTTTCTTGGATTATGCAGGTGGGCAGTGCTTCAGAAGATGATTTAACTAGAGTATTTTCAGGCTCAGACACAATAAACAGGGACATGAATTCATGAAACTGACTCATTGATTATGAGCTAGCTTTATACAGCGTGAAGCAAGAAATATTCGGGGGCTCTTGTGGCTGGTTATTGCTTTTAAGGCTGTTGTTTTTACTGGAATGGTTCCTTAGTCTTTATGTCTGGCTTTCCTTTCCTTTTAGAAATTCTTCCCTCCCATTTGCTTTGTTCCTTTTACCAGCTCTATTCTGCAGCTGCCGTGTGCTCTTTGGTTATGTGCCAAAGTACCTGTAATGAGTTGCTCGTTTGCTTTCTTGTGGCCACCAAAGATGCCTTGTGCATGATGGACGTTGTGTACGATTGCATCAAGAACAGCACAATCTAAAATACTCTCTCCAGCCAATTCTCTGTGTGTCTTATTATCACTTCCCTGAGCGTTGTTAGTCACTTTGTGCCTTGTAACTCTGTCTGTTAGAATGGGAGCCAAAGGCACTGGTATCTGGATTGAATCAAGAACAGTTCTCCAGTTTTCTTGTCCATTTTCCCTGCACCTATGTTCTTTTATTATTTCAGAAGGCCCACAAATCACCAGGTTGGGGTTTTATAACGGGCAAGCTGGCATCTCCTCTGCCCTCTCCCTGCCTATTTCATGCTCTTTTCCTTTCCCTACTTGCTTGGTTCACCCCATAGTCTCAAACTGTCATGTTTTCACTGCAGTGCTTTCTAATTTTGCTTCATCTTTAACGTTAGTTTTCACTTCTGTGCTATGATGCAGGTATACAGAAGTTACTTAATATAATATACACAGATCTAAGTTCCTTTTCAGTACTAGAAAATGGGCATTCAAGAACACGGGTAGCTAGAAGTACATGTTCTACTATAGTGGTTCTCAAACTTTTTTCGCCATGGCACCCTTGTCGGGCTAAAAAATATTTGTGGCACAGCTACCCTTGAAGTGCTTTGAATACTTAGGAAAAGAAGAAAAAGCAGTGCAAACGTAATGCTCAGTTGTCTTTAATGTGACAAATGGAACTGTTTGGATGGATTTTTCATTATTTCCTTTATGTTTATGAGAAGTTTAGTTAATTAAATATTATTGCCATGGCACCCCTGGCATATGCTCGCGGCCCACCCCAGGGTGCCATGGCACCCAGTTTGAGAAGTGCTGTTCTGCTAGAACAGACTTAACACAGTCAGCCCTATCATTACCAGGATGCAATATCAGTATTAAGCCCATTGAACGAATTGAGCATGTTTGGACTACAGAAAATAAGACTGAGGGGGGCAATGTGGTAGCACTTTTCAAATATTGGAAGGTCTATCATACAGAGGAGGGGCAGGGTCTGTCCTCATTAATCCCGGAGTGCAGGACGCGCAACAACGGACTCAGGTTAGCAGAACTAACTGTTAGAGTAGTACAACAGTGGAACCAATTGCCTTGAGAGGCGCTGAGTGCTCCAACATTGGAGGCATTCAAGACAAATGCGGACAACCACCTGGGAGACACCCTTGGATCTGGATTCCAGCATGGAGCAGGGAGGTTGGGCTTGATGGCCTCTTCCAGCTTCACTCTTCTATGATTCTATGATTAGGAGGCACATGAAGCTCCCAAAAACAGTGAATATTGTGAGATGATAAGTGTGGTAGTGGATTAAAAGAACCATGTATACTGCACGGTCTCCTCTGTGCCATTTGTATTGTCAAAATAAGATTCAGCTATCAGCTGCCTAGATGCCCTAAGCACATTCAATCATTTTGGAAGCTAAGCAGGGTCGGCCCTGGTTAATACTTGGATGGGAGACCACCAGGGAATACCAAGTGCTGTAGGTGCCTGGAGTAAGAACTGGCAAGCCACTCCCATATTCCTGCCAAGAAAAACTCCATGGACATGGGGTCATGAAGAGTCACTCATGACTGTAACAACACCACACACACACACACACACACACACACACACACACACACACACACACACACACACACACACACACACACACATATTACTCTGTTAATAGCTGCATGTGAGTTTTGCACCTGTAATACTGGTACTGTATCCTGGTGTCCATGTGATGTACAGTGGACCCTTGTATAAAAAACAGTTTGTATAACATAAAATCTATACAACATAAAACATTCCAGAGATAGGGGAAATTTGCTTAACATAATTGCCTATGGGGTGAATCCGTACAACATAAAAATAGAATTATTCCGTCTTCAGTGCATTCCTATGGGAAATTTATATAAAGGAAAATTTGCTTAACATAATTTCATTTGGAATGAATTAATTCCTTTATACAAGGTACTACTGTACATCTGAGACTAGTGTGCACAAAGTGGGTCAAAAACTTTGCTTTTTGATTGTTGTCCAAACATTCTGATATTGGCCACACTTCCAGGGAGATTTGGGAATATGACGTCAAAGCAAGTAACTTTCCCAGACTCCGAACAAACGAGGTCAATACTGCCTAAGTGTGGATAGTTATTTTGAAACAGTTGTTCTGCAGGTATAAATGGCTCACTGTGAAGGATAGGAGAAAACAGATCAGATCAGGAATCTCTCCCCATTCAGATTATTTGTTATTTTCCTGGCATTGGGCAGTGATCTAGTATACAGGTTATGACTTTTAAAGAGGAATTATAATTCTAAGGAACAATATTGAGCAAACATAGAATCTTACCACAAATTAAATTGATTCAAATGAACCTACTCTAATTGCAACTTATAGATTAAAGTTAATTACATTTAGGGGTGTGGTGGCTCAGCGGACTGGGGCTCCGAAACTGCAGACTGCAAAGTCGGCAGCTCGGCGGTTCGAATCCCAGGTGCCACGCAGCGGAGCAAGCTCCTGCTGATAACCCCAGTTCCTGCCAACCTAGCAGTTCAAAAGCATGTAAATGCAAGTACTGTAGATAAATAGGTAACACCGCAAAAAACGGGTAGGTAAAACAGTGTTTCCTTGCAGCCATGCTGGCCATGTGGCCATGAACTTGCACAATATTGGTTCTTCAACTTGAATATGGAGATGAGCACCACCCCTAGAGTTGGACACAACTAGCACACATGTGCAGGAGGAACCTTTACCTTTACCTTTACCTTACATTTAGGGTTAGCAATAAGCCATTTGATTCAATGGAACCCATGGAAGAGTTGACTCAACAAATACCCATTGATTTAACAGGCCTGCTATGGAGTGATTTACTATGTTAAGCAATAGGATTTCAGATAGTGCATCTATCCATTGTTCCTTCCCAGTGTTCAGATCACTTTGATACATGTGTTGGTGCTCTGTTCTAGCAGCATTGTCTTCACTACAGTCCCATTACTGCAATGTGTTCCATCTCTTATGTGAGTGTAAATGGGGCTGAAAATTGAATTTATATTCCTTTCTTTCTTTGAAATGCATATCACTTCTTCTTTCCTAATGTAATTCTCTACTTTGCAGAGTATTCAAGTGCCACTTTTGCACTCCAAGGATCTAGGGAAGAGGTCACCAACCCTCCCCCAAATGAGAATGAAACTGGAAATGGTCAGAAGATAGCAGCTGCTTTAGTAAAAAAATAATTTTAAAATATATAAATAAAAAAGCATAACAGCTCATGTACATTGTCTAAATAGAAACATTCTCCATGGCACAGTGGTTAAATGCCTGTACTGCAGGTAAAACTGTGCTCACGACCTGGGGTTCAATCCCAGGTAGCAGGCTCATGGTTGACTCAGCCTTCCATCCTTCCATGGTCGGTAAAATGAGTACCCAACTTGCTGGGGGGGGGCAATGTGTAGCCTGCATTACTGTAATTAAAACTGTAAACCGCCCAGAGACTACTTGAAGTGGTATGGGGTGGTATATAAGCAGATCACTTTGCTTTGCTTTGCTTCCATTTTGGGGGAGAGGTGCCTAGAGGCTGCAAAGACTCCTGAGGCAGGGGGGTGCCTAATTCCCACCCTGGCCTGAAACAATAAAGGAATCAAAGAGAAGATGATGTGGGCTACTATGCTGCAGAGGAACCTGAAAAGGCAATTTCTCATATCCTCTTGTTTGTTAGAGTTACCAGGGAAAAATGTATTAATATGGCAGGTACACATGTGACAATTTAGTAGCTTACAGCAATGTGCTGTACAATAAAGTGTTTGTTTGTTTGTTTGATTGATTGATTGATTGATTTTGTTTTTGGCTTATCATGAAGGATTGGAGGGCTTTGCTCAAAATTTGACTGAAAATGTAGAATCTACACACTGGCCACAAAAGTCACTCCAATTCTATTCAGTCACTTAATCATGTCATTTTTCTCATCTGTTTCATGATGGATGAGATACTGGACTTAAATAGCATGGAATTGGCTCCAATACAGTAATTTAAGCCAGATGCTACAAGTGCTAGGCAAGAAGAAGAGAAGCAGAGGATAAAGTTGATCATTGGGGACACTTGCAAATGGATTTCGCCCCCGCCCCCCCCCATGGTAGAGCTCCTACCAAAGGAAGTGAGCAAACATCCTGTCTTTCCTTCATGGCTATCTTTCTTCTCTATAAGCAGAAAGGAGGGACAATATGGTGGGGAAACATATGATGAGGAGGATTACAAACAAGGTCCTTCTGGTGCCATAAGGGGAAAAGGAGGAAACCACTACCAAGAATGTATCCTTTGTGCCTGAATGCCGCATCCACTGAGAGCACCTCTCTCACCCCTTGTGGCCACCACTGGCAGGTGAAAAAGAAACAACCCTTTGAGCTTTTAAATCCAGCTCTATAACTTCCCTAATGTAGTACCAGCCAAACCGAATTTATTATCTGCCAAGCATTGTTTGTAACCAAAAATTGAATACATGGCTTTGTTTGCTTTCTTTCCTTTTCCACAAACCCCTTCCTTTTCGTCTTTTTCGGCTGTGAGCCTCTAGGCAGGGACTGTCCTATTTCTGATATATGCAGTGCTTTCCGAAAGCCCCTTTGGATGGAAAATTCCACAAACAGGCATGATAAAACCACCATGTAGCTCAAAATGACTATAAGGAGTTAACACAAGGGGTGAAGGGAACAGGACCAGATTACAATTCCCTGGCATGGGCCTCTGCCAAAGAAACACAGAATATTGTCTTTTCTGTGTGTATTTGGGAATGTGATAAGTATCGTTGTTGGGTTTCATAATTTTATGTATGTCATGCTTGTCAAACAAGTTTGTCATTATGATAGTGTCACGGCCATTTCTCTTAATTATTTTCTTCAAGGACAGGGCATTACATGTCTGCCAAGCAGCTGAAAATAATTCTCCACAGTCACCACACAATAAAAAATGACTTATTCTTCTCTGCCAGTGGGATTACTTGTCCCACAAAACCTCAAGCTGGATACAGCTAGTTCTTGTTTAACTTGGTAAAGAACATTTGTGTGGGTTTGCCAAAAAAAATTTCAAATTATTGGCAACCTTAAAACAAATCCTTTGCCTCACCCAAGTTCCTCTGGATATTCATTTCAAAACCGTGTCTGCTCCTGGGTTATGGAGAAGGAAGCGATTACTACAGAAATACAGACACACCAGACTCTGAGGCTCACTTTTCATTTAGAGTCTCACACTGTCAGACACAACTTGATGTTGCCGCTGAAAACATCTGCAGTCTCTGTACTTTGGGCACATCAATCATATTTTAGGCTAATTTGTATGTGTCTGTATTATCGTTTGATAATCAATCTTTTATAATCTCGCAGTTTTAAAGGCAGCTCTTTTCTTTTTTCTAAAATGTAACTAAAATAGTGAAAAAATAAATATCTGAATGCTATGGGTTACTGGACAGTGGTACAAAATCTCCACTTCTTTCATCAACCATACTTGTGTCAGGTCAACATCCACAAGAAAAAAACAAGGCGGCAGCATCAGGCCCAGAATGAACCACTGCTTGAGCTCTGTGACAGTTTTCTTCCATCATTTAATGAGGCCACACTGTTGTAACTATAAAACCAACTTCAAAGTTGTATCATGAAGGAAAAGATGTTACCTCTTTAAGTATAATTGTAGTGCATATAGTTATGCTTTGCTTGAAAGCGCTAGTGTGCAGAACTTTGAAAAACACATGTGTTCGCACTACCTTGTTAATAGGAAACAAGTTGATTTAGAAGGAAAAGTTCATTGGCAGTACCTGAGTACAGTAATACCTCAGATAACGAATGCCTGTGATAATGAATGTTTCAGATAGCAAATGGAAATTTCCGGATATAGGGCTGTCCCGGATAATGAATGTTGCCTATGATCTGCCTCGGATAACAAATGTTTCATAATGCCTTGCAAAAAAAGTATACCCAAGATGCATTGCACACAAACCCATAGTTTGAAAAGGGGTGGGGGGAGTTAGATAATTTTTTTCATGGTGTTTTGAAGCCATTCTGGACATTTTTTGCTGAGGGATTTGGACCTTTTGAACTTGGAAAGGTAGGGAACTAGCTTTTATTAATCTTTGCACTGCTTTTCTTTGCATTTTTGGTGGGAACAGGCTGGGGTAGTCTTGCTGCTTTCGTTTCTCCATCTTTGCAGCAGGAAAGAATGGGCTGGGGTTCTCTTGCTGCATGTGTTTGTGTATGTTTGCGTTTTCCCCATTTCATTTTGGGTGGGAACAGGCTGGGGTAGTCTTGCTTCTTTCTTTTCTCCATATTTGCATTCTTTTCTCATTTGCAGCAGGAAAGAATGGGCTGGGGTTCTCTTGCAGCTTGTGTTTGTGTATGTTCACATTTTCCCCTATTGCATTTTTGGTGGGAACAGGCTGAGGTTCTCTTGCTGCTTTCTTTTCTGCATTGCATTCCAGGGTGGGGTGTTGTGTTCCAGCACTGCATGCCTTTAAAATACACTTTATAAAGAGGCCGGGGGGGACCCATCTTTTTGCCTTCTTTTGGACCTCTGGAATGGATTAATTGGTTTCCCATTCATTTTCAATGGGAAACCGTGTCTTGGATATCAAATGTTTCGGATAACAATTGGCCCCGGAGAACGAATTAAATTCATTATCAGGGTACCATTGTATTTCATTTTGCTAGGTGGTTCATAGCACCTCGTCAGCTGCAAAGCTCACTCGGTAGCAACGGCAGGTCACTAGTATTCACCTCCATGTTTTGTGTCCTTAATTCTGCTGATGCACTGGTTTTCATACACAGCACATGTCCCCACAGCTCAAAAGCTCTATAATGTTTATACTTGGAGGTAAGACTCATACAGAAACTTTAATCAGAAGCTCTTTCTCTACAGGCTTTCCCTGTAATTGGTTTGTGTTCCACAATCCGCATTATGGGGAAAAGCTGCATGTAGGTAATCATTTCCCGTTTCCCAGGTGGGATTAATTATTGATTCCCTCTGATTAGTTTTTGTTTGTTTACTGTAAAATAGTGCTTATGCACTAAGTTTCAGATGTAGTTCATATACCCCAGGCTCCTAGGATGACAATTGTCTTATCTGTGTCCCTCTTGGAATAGATTTAGCTAGGTAAGTGACCATTTCTAAGAAACTTTCTTTTAATCTCAGAGCCTGACTATACGAGCTGATGAGCCTAGTGTTTGAAGCATGGTAGGGATGGGCTGGTATTCTCTTAAATATGCCAATCAGGCAAAGTCTTTACTAGAGAACACTGCCTTTGCCCCCTCCATGCCCATATTCCTTAGCAGCCCACATCCTTCTGGCCCCTATCAAAGAGCTTGCACTTTTATGGTACAGGCTAGATTGTTCTAGTTTGGTTTGATTCCATTGAGTGTGATTGCTGGAACCAATCCAAGCAAGCTTCCCTCTTTTCCTGCTTTTTGCTGCTAGTGTAGTCTTATTTATTTATGTATTCATTTATTGGACTAGAGATTTCAGCTATGGGCATTAATTAGGCTTTAGTCCTGCTCTAGTCAACGCCTGTCCTAGGAATGCTACTGAGCAGATGCAAAACTGCATTGTATTTAGTTATTGTCAGATTCCTTTCTTTCTTTCTAGAGTTGAACAAACTCTCTTCACAAAGAATGAAACCATATATTAGAAGCAGTTTCTGATTTGGCTACAATGACACATGCCTTCATTACATCCCACTTGGATTACTGTTAGCAAGCTCGATGTGAGGCTGCCTTTGAAGACAGGTCAAAAACTTCAGCTGGTTCAAAATGCTGCTAGATTGCTGAGCAGAGCCAGTTATAGGGAGCAAGTAATTCCCCTGCCACAGCAGCTGCAGTGGCTGCCAATCTATTTCTGGGCATAACTCAAAGGCCTGTTATTACCTATAAAGCCCTATGCAGTTTGGGTCCAGGGCTGGATCTTCTTGTTTGAACCTTCCCAGCCCTTATGATCTTCAGAGGAAACCCTTCTCTTGGCTCCATTGCCATTGCAGGTGTGTTTGTTGGGGACACAAGGGAGGGACTTCACTGTGGCTGCTCCCAGATTGTGGAATGCTCTCTTTGGGAAGTTAGGTTGGACTTCTCCCTTGTATCCTTCCTCCAACAGTTCAAGACCTACCTCTCCAGGTAGGCTTTTAATAATTAGGCTTGAGTCCCTGGATGCTGTTTTTATAGTTTTAAAATTATTATTGTATAATTAAACAATGGATTTTTAATTATTGTTATATGTGTAATTGTTTTTGATCTTGCCATTAATTGTCTTATTAGGGTGACTTCTAGCATTGTGAACCACCTTGGATCTTCTCACTGAGAGGAATGACATACATACATACATACATACATACATACATACATACATACATACATACATACATACATACATACATACATACATACATACATACAACTTGAGGCTCCCTTGGCAAAGTGGCCACAGGTGATGGCTTTGTTCTGATGCCAATTGACCCTCAACTCTCTGGCTTCTGATGGTTCGTTGTTCTTAAACCAGTCTAGGACTGAATAACCTTTTTAAACAGAGGGTCTGGAGGTATATGCTCTGATAGCTCTCCAAACAAAGGCCTGTCCTCTGTCACGTGGAGCACATGCCTGCTCCCAACCTTCAAACACTAATTTTCCTAAAAGCACCAGCTACCACCTTCCATTTTTCCATCCTTAGGGAAGTGTATTAACTGTGCATACATTATGAACTAATGTAACCTTGGTGGCAATTGATATAAGTTTATAGCATTCCACCAGGGATAAATTTGTCCTGTTTTCCAGGCTTGTTTCTCAGGCTATAAAGGTACCATAAATTACCATAGAACTGTAGAGCAAATCTCAATTAATTAAGGGATACTTTTCTCCTATGCCATTCAACCTGATTGGATTCACAGACTAAAGAAAGGGGTTACTCGAATGGTGTAAAGCTAGAAGGATCTGCTCTAGTATAAACAAAGATGAAAGTGTTTGTTAGGATTGTTAGGATTATGACATATTCAGTTTTGGTGGCTCAATTAGTTCTGCAGATAGCTGATCTATTCCTGGTTATTTATTTCTTCTCAATGCTTTCAGAGCAGCTTTTACTTTATTTATTTACTTTATTAATTTAAAATATTTTTATCTTTAAATTGTCATTAAAAGGACCCAAGGTGGCTTTACTCTGTAGAACAACAGAATTCCTCTTCAAAATAATATCTCATATTTTTATCTCTTTTGTATAGGCCTTTACTGTACTTCTTCCACTTTCTTATTTTATCCTGTTCATATAGTTGGCTTTCCTATTGGTCTTTTAGCATTCCTAATCTAGACTTAAATATCTTTTTGATTTCTTGGATCTTCTGGAAGAGATCTTTTGTTTTTCCTCTTGTGTTGTTTATTTATTTTATTTTATTTTATTTATTTTGAATATTTTTATCCCACCTTTCTCCTTGGAAAAGGACCCAAGGTGGCTTACAATAACGAGGGACAATATACTGCCCAGAACATTTAAGACATATTATAGTTAAAAACAAGGAGAAGCCATAGAAAACCGTGGTAAGATTTTATGTCCATTTCTTTGTTACTGGCTGTATAATGGTTCCCTTTGCCTCTACTTGAGAGACACTGAAAAGGACAAAATTTCAGGAAGAAAAAAGTGAAGTATTTGGGAGTTTATATCACAAAGAAATCTAGCACATTAATAAAAGACAATTATATGAGGCTGTTCAATGATATTCGGAAGGATCTGGATATTAGGAAGAATAATTAAAGTGAACATCTTGCCTAGGCTGCTTTATCTCTTTCAAACTATCCCAGTGATATTGAAACAGAATCTTATTCAAGAATTCCAAAAGAAGATCATGTTTGTTTGGCAAGGGGGGGAAAAACCAAGAATTAAAATCAAAGCACTGCAGGATTCCAAAGAAAGAGTGGGCTTTGGTTTACTTGACTGGGCACTATATTATCAAGCATATGCATTACTATGGATAAAATAATGGGTGAGTCTAGATAATAAGATTATTGATTTTAGAAGGTCATTACTTGATTCTGAACTGCACAAGTAAGTTGTCATATTGATACCGATCATTAGACACGGATTTGGAAACCTAACATATGGATTACTAATTCTGCAAACTTTAAAGAAAAAAATGGTATATGTTACCTGCAAAATGGTATAAATGGTATATGTTACCTGCAAAATTAGCTATAATATCTACAAAGGTAACAAATGTTGGAAATGTAAGAAGCAGGAGGGTTTTTTTTTTTTACCATATATGGTGGTCATGTAAAGAAATGAGCATACTAGAGAATGGTACACAAGTTTTTACAAAAAAATTGTCATGTAATTTACCATTTAGAATTTTTAGTGAATATTATTTTTTAAAAAGAGAGGTTTCAGATGGTAAGAGGAAAGGTGGGAGAGGAATTGGGGGCATGTCAGGCAGAGGAAGCTATTACTCACCCTGCTTGAACTGAAGAATTAATTGCTTCCTCCTCTGCTAAGTGTCTTATTATTGTGTAACATACTGTCCGGGTTGAAGTTCAACCTGGAAACTATGTCACAGTGGTAAGCACTTAACAACTCAGCCCCCTGAACCTTAAACTGCTCCAAATGTGGGTGTCTTCCAGGGAAGAGTCCAAGGAAACTTCTCCCAGTTCATTTTCTGAACTGAAAAAAGTGGTTTGTTTCGTTTCGTGACGAAGTGGTTTCTTTCATTTCGTTTCATGACAAAACAATTTGTTACGTAATGAAATGACAGAACAGCATTTTGTATTTTGTTTGGTGCCCATCTCTACTTCTCACCTGTCTTTAGCAATTTTAGGTTTTCCTTTCTCTCATCCCTTTAGGTTTCTCTTTCCTTTTTACCACATGTATTGTCTTTTTATACTCTTCCCTAATAATATCTCTGATTTCAGTCCACAAATCTTTTGTGGTCAATTAAATTTAGTAATGTAAATATGTTCTTTATGTGGACTTTACATTAACCAAAAATGTTGTTTATATTATATTTTGGCACCAGGATTCTTTTAGCACTCTTCTTCAGCTTTAATTTAATATTGGATATTAACAGTTCATGATTACTACTACAGTCTGTTCCTGACCTTGTTCTGACAGAGAGGATGCAGATTCTCCATCTCCTGTTTACAATTATGTAGTCTATTTGGTGTCTGTTTTGGCCATCGGGTGATGCCCATATGTCCAGTCATCTATTTGGTGGCTTGAACCATGTGTTTACAATAAACAGATTCTTGGCTTCACAAAAAAATTTGAGCCATTCTTTGGCATCATTTATGATCCTTAGGTCAATTTTTCCAATCGCAACACACCACACATTTATTTTCCAGTAGCCTATTATATGTTACAAAATATGATATGTGACCAAAAAAAAAATCTACCACAATTTAATTTGTATTTGTCACAAATCAAAACTGCAGAGCTGGACAGGATCCAATGAATTATCAATTCCAGGCCCTTTCAAAGAGGACTAGCCAGATACCTAAGCCATTGAGCCATCCAACAGATCTCCTTTGATCTTCCAGACGTTTCTTGGCTACATCATCATTGGAACTATCCATACTCTTCTGCTGATGTGGCCATTACTCTGGATGAGGGTAGATGCATCTAGTCTTGTACCTTAGCTGTGAACATTCCACCTTGGGCGACCCTACTTGGAGTTCAGGCTCATAATGGAGTTTGGCCTCCTGATGGCATTGATCTCAGCTTCACTGACCTACTCAAACTGCCTACTCATATTAGGGTGTACATCCAAAAAAGGCCACCATATGCCTAGACATTGTTTAAAAAATTAATAATATAATGCGTAAGAGAGTTATTAGCATGCATGATCAAAAGCTTCTTGTTGTCCATACATTAAAGAGAAGTTGTTATATAAGAAAATTGATCTGTGGTTCTGTCTCATTCATATCATGCTGCATTGTTTATCATTTCAGGAACATTTAGTATTCCTTCTGATCTGTCTGTCCAAAACCACTTACGAGTACCTAAAACCTACTAAACCCTCTGTATCCCCTGCTGAAATGTAGAAAACAAAGATACCAATATGTATTTGCAATAGTAGAAAAAAGTGGTATTGTGTCTTTAGAGGGATGTATGAATAATTACCAACATTAACATTTCATATTTAAACACAAAGTTTGTCATAAAATCATGCGCAAATTAGGTTCTTATCCAGCGGGGAAAGCAAAATTGCAATCTTTCTCAAAGGCAACTCAGCAAGCTGCCTATTCAACCTTTACTCTCTTCCAATTTAACAACAGCACAGCTATCATGAATTCTGTGCTAAAAATAACCCTTTCCTTATGTAGCTCTATGAAAAGCTGTCTCTGCATGTGTCTTCTGAACCTCGGGTATATGTAGACAATCTTTTATTAATGCACATAATTTCAGCTTGAGTTCTATGCTGCATCTGGAGACTGCTGGGAATCTCCATCAAAACACACACACACACACACACACACACACACACACACACACACACACACACACACACACACACACACACACACACACACACACACACACACTGATTAGCTTCTGATTAAAAATGCTCATAATGGAGAATCGTTTTCAAGATATAGTTTGATCTCTCAACTATAGTAGATATTCAAAAAAACTGATGCTAAAAAGTAAATATATCTGGAAAGTGTGTAAATATGCAGTAAATATATCTGGAAAATGTGCTATATGGGGAGACCTATCTCATTCCATTGTCCTTTCATCACCATAGATTTTCTTTTTAGCTTGTTTCTTCTAATGTTTAGCTACAGTGTGATAACAAAGAAATCTCATCATCCTGTGGCAAATTATTTTGTCTCTTGTTTAGAGCTGGCCCTACCATTAGGCAGGGTGGCTTACTACCACTACCACAGAGAACAGAAGCTGAGGGTGAGGTCCACTAGTACAATGTTGGAAGACAGAGCTGTGTGTTCCTTAGAGTCTCCTCTGCTCCCATTAAGCTTGCTTGTTTTCCTTGGGCACAGTGAAGATGAAGACTCTTGTCCCATCTCAAGTGTTGAGCTTAGCGGCCAGTTCAGTTCGCTTCTGTTTGCAGAATGGGACATCTGGGACAATACAATACCACACGTCGGTCCTCTTCCTGTCACTTAAACAACATTCTGTCTGGAAAGGCCGACTTCAAAACAGAAGTCTGTTGGGTGGTCCAAATCTGCACATGATGTCTCTCTTAGCCTGATAATTACCACCCATCCGAATCTTCCTATGAATTGTCAAAAAAATATGTTTCACATTTGGTGGGTTGGGAAGGAAAATGATATCCCCCATTCCTTTAAATGGGGAACAGCTTATGATATGACAAGGCACCGACCCTGCCATTTCAGGGTCGACACCCCCCCAGGCTCTGTAATGGGACAGATATGTTTTCAGCTTCAACTCTAGAAAAATGATGTTGGTTTTTACTCTCTTAATTTAGACAAGGATAACTCAGCAATCAATGCAGAACTAGAATAGAGAACATTAGGGCTTTAATCCTACTTTGCATTCTAAATTGCCAGCATCCATCAATGTCATTCTAATCTCTGTGGCTGAAATCCAGTGGTAAGTCACAACTCCAGTCAGTTCACAGAATCAGAGGAACTTATATAGGTCTTAACTGTCCAAATATGCATTGACTCAACGGGCCTCCTCTAGTTGTGACTTATTACTAGAGTCCAGCTTGTTGCAGCCCCGTGTTTCTATTGCAGGGGAAAAATACTGCAAGCTCAAATAGAAACCCACACCAAGATGTTGTAAAGCTGTGTCTGAAAAACTCGGCACTCAAATGTCATCCTCAAGTGCCAGTTTTCATGCACTTTGACCTCAATCTCTCTTTGTTTTGCCACCACTGATCTCATTGTTTACTAGCCCACAAAAAGTACCCTCAGCTTGGCTGAGGGCAACTCTCAAAAGTAAAGGAGGGGAGCTGTTTAAGCACCTTGCTTCATCTTTCTTGTGTGTCTTCTTAGCATCAGTAAATATGATTTAGATACAGCCTAGGCCAGTGGTGGTGAACCTTTGGCATTCCAGATGTTTTGGACCACAGCTCCCAGAATTCCAAGCCTGTATTGCCAATGACAAAGGACTTTGGCACAACTTTGGGACTTGTGGTCCAAAACATCTGGCATGCTGAAGGTTTGCCACCACTGGCCTAGGCAATGTGAGGGATCAAGATAGCCATGAAAGGTAGAAACAGGGAATCAGATCTAAAATCCAGCATTGTAACAATCATGTTTATTAAGGGATAGAGAGTTCAAGATGGGAGAAAGAAGATATCCTGACATAGGGTAGTGCCTAATTTGCTATGCTGGACCAGCCTCCATAGCTCCTAGGGAAAGTGAGGAGGAGGAGGAGGAGGAGGAGCAAAGAAGCAAACCTTTTGCTTCCAGATTGTTATACACTGTGAGGGGTTATAGGATGGATGTGACAGGATGGTTGCACCATGTGAACATTGTTATTTCCAGTCACTATGAGGAAATTTTAAGCTTTTAGGGCCATTGATCATAGCAACATTATGCATTATGATACTGGAATTATTATTAAAATCTTCTCCCATCTATCTGCCAAAAATCGCCCTTCAGGCTAATTTAAAAACAAAATCTTAAAACAGTATCATTGTAACACAAGATCAAAAATGCCATAAACCATAAGAAAAATAGCATTGATTACGTCGGTGATGTTTATGGGAATTTTAAGATATCCAAACTAGTTTTGAACAGATGCTTGAAATAAGAGGCGTCAAACAGCCATACACTTTGAGAAAAAAAAATGCCCCAAAGGAGCCTCCATTTTATGATGAGTATGTGCTGTGTGTATCCCTGTGCTGGTTTTCGGATTTTTTCCTCATGAATTAAATGCAAGAATGAGGGGGAGTTTCACAAGGCCTTTCAATGTCTGTGGGATTATTCCAGGAAATGCTCACTGGGGAATATATGTGCATTTATATCATGCCAGGAATCTGGCGGGTTGCCTTTGAAGCATAATTCTCTGAAAAGTACTGTTTTGGTGAGAGCGTTGTGGGACAAAACATGTGATGACTACTAGGGAGTGAGTAATCAATCCTACATTCCCATTAATTAGCACAGGCAGCACATTTTTCCTGCCCAGAATTGTATATCTGTGCTTTGGTACATCAGACATCCTCAATAACAGCTGCCATACCTTTAGTTTCAATACTTCTCTATACATGTTCTCAAACATTTCATCCCGTGGTGTATTTATTATTTTGATTACATTATTATCATTGTTTTCCAAAATAATGTTCTAATATATTCTATAACGGTGTTCTGTGTGCAGAAATGTATTTGGCCATGCTAGCCACATGGTTACGGACTTGCACAACACTGGTTCTTTGGCTTGAAAACAGTGATGAGCACTACCCTTATGGTTGGACATGACTAGCATATATGTGCGGCGGCGGCGGGGGGGGAATATTTACCTTTTTTATATTCTACAACAGTACTCTGGTATTTTGCCAGTTAGAGCGAAAATGGCAGCCTTTGGTCCTACCTGATATTATCAACTTCAATTCACAGAGGATTCAGCAAGCATAGGCAGTGATAGGGCATTATGGGAGTTGTATTACTCTCTAAAAACATCTTTGGAGCTAAAGGTTTTCTACTGTTTAGTTTAAAAGTAAAAAATAAATAAGACATTGTATCTTTTCTGTATACAACTTTAGGGAATAAAACAAGCACTGTAAAATTTATTGTCCATGAATGTGGACTATGTGGCAACTATCATGTTATTCTCACATGGGCGAATTACAAAGAAGCTGACCTTTGTCTTGCATATGACCCAACTTAACTACTACTTTTGCAGTTTAGAATCAGATATGATACAACCAAACTACTGAATTGTCATGAGAGGAGCGTTCTTCAATTTAATTAGAAGCTAAGTGTGAAGTGGTATTTGTTGACATCTTGTGAATGAGATAGATAGTGGTGGTGCTCCTATCTGAGATTTTAAGATAACATGCCCCCTTTTCCAGTCCACAAACCATATCTGGTCGTATTACAGCATCACTGTCAGAGGAAGGCAACAAAAAGCATAATTAATGGATTCTGCCAATTGTTGACTCAGGTCTTACCTTTCCTTGGCCAACTGGCCCAAGCAGTCTTGTTGATCATCAGTTGCTACTGCAATAACTGGTATCATGACAGAACTTTCTTCCTTGCCTGCAAAGAAATATATATTCTGGAGGGTTTTCCACTCCTACAAGACCTGTCAAGGACTGCGGGTGGGGAGGGGAGGTTCACTCTCTCACAATATTACTGAAAATAGCAGTTCTATCAGTAGACCACTTGGTCAAGAACTGTTTCTTTAGTTCTTCAACAATAAAACATTTGTGAAACTCAAACATGCAGATTTCATATAACAGGAATTGCTGAAGTGACTAAAAATATACTCAAGAATGGTTACTTATAAACAATGCTATTTGCAATGTGAAAGAAAATGTAAACATTTTTATTTGGCAGTTTTCAAATAGGTGTATAATGGAAAATTACAGCCCCACCCCATCACTTAAGACACATGTAATTCCACTACATATTTACATAGTGAGTGCAAATTAACAATTTAATTTGTTGTTCTTTTTAAAAAGCAACTCCCAACAACACAAATCTTGCCATTTATGGATGAAGATACTTGTAGTACTTAATTCTAGCAATCTCAACTGTTAAAGGCATTCCGCAGACTGGAAGTAGAGAATCACTGTCATGCATTTAGTTCATTAAGTCTTTGTTATCAGTGGAGGAAGTCCCATAACAGATTCGACCCTGTGCTTTTGTCCCCCTGTGTATGTGTATCACACAGCACTTAAGTCAACTATTATATGTTTATAAATCACTGTGTTGCCTTTAAAACTTGATGCAAAGAGAAAATCTTTTTTGTCAACCGAAACATGTGTGAAAGATCTTGGTGCTTGTATGTTTAATTCCTGAAACTTTACAAACTTGTCCTTTGCCGTATCCCAGAAATAGACTTGAGTAAAAGAATAATCACTTCCAAGAATAGCATATTGGTAATTCTTTATCTGAAGAGGCTGGAATACCATTGATCCCCTTGATGGCATCCTTTGTAAATCCACAAATTTGGATCCTCCCCATTTCATGACTTTGGAATCACCAATGAATCTTGTTAGACAGACATAAATGGTCTCTTGCACCATGAAGTGCTTTACGGCATATACGTCTTCCATATCTGGAATGTCAACTGGTTCAACAAAGCTGTTTGTTCCTTTGCTCCACTGGTAGAGGACAGGGTGCTGAGAACTGCTTGACAGGATCAAATGAGGCTTTCCACCTATTTCCAGGTACTCCACATCAGTATCTCTGTACCACTCGTGCAAAGATTGGTCAGAATAAAATCCATTTCCATTCCATTTGTAGATGGTGGTGATGCCAGCTTTGGAACTGTCTGCTATGGCAAAGTATGAATCTTTTCCAACGGTGAATGTTTCAATATCATTCGGCTTTCTGATTTTGAGTATCTCAATGTCCTGAATTTTTATAAATTTATTTGCATGAATGTCTCTTTTGTAGATATGAGAGCCACCAAATAGTTGTGCAACAATGATGTACAGGAGGTTGTCCACAATAACAGGCTTGCATACCACTATGGATATCCCTGCAGAGAAAAAGATTAAAAGATAGCAGCATCAACTGGTATTAGGACCAAGCGGCATATTGATCATGGAACTAAATTGCTCATACCTGTAATATAGTCAAAATTTCTAAATGTCCCTTCTACATGGTCCCACTGAAGAAGGATACATTTTCCAGTAAAAGGCTGGGCGATAACCACATACTCGTCATTCTGGTATGAGAAAGTATCCACTGAGAGAGACTGATATGGCAGCTTTTGGAATACAACAAATTCTGGAAAAAAAAATCCATACCAAAATATGAAATTTATTCCTTTTTGTGCGGATCAGAAGACATATTAGTTGCAGATACTGGTAAAGTTCTAAATTCTGTTTCTCTGATTAAATTAGACGATAGTTCAAAACAAGACTTGATGTTGTCATTAAAAAGCAAGTAGTTGCTACTTTTAGCATGGTTGCATACAGTTTTTAAGGAGCCCCGTGGCACAGTGATTAAATGCCTGTACTGCAGCTAAAACAGTACTCACAACCTGGGTTCAATCCCAGGTAGCAGGCTCATGGTTGACTCAGACTTCCATCCTTCCGAGGTCGGTAAAATGAGTACCTAGCCTGCTGGGGGGAGGAGCAATGTGTAGCCTGCATAATTAAACTGTAAACTGCCCAGAGACTACTTGAAGTGGTATGGGGCGGTATATAAGCAGAACACTTTGCTTTAAGTACCCTACCTTACATCAAAGCAAGAGTACAACGTAATAATGCTTCTGTTTATCTGAGAAAACATGATAGTGTGGCCCAGAACTATCCTACCCTCTCTTTTGCACATAAATGAAAAAGAAATCATGAACAAAGAATCATCTTTTCCACTCACCAAAATGCAAACAAAACTCTTGACTAATAACTCCCACATTATATTTATTTATGATGAAGTAAATGACACTGAGCATAAATGGCCTGTGGGGGTAATGTGTGCAGCTGGGATTATGTGTTCAGGAAAATAAATAAAATATGCAAACATTTACTTTATTTCAAAATCAGTTTACTCAACAAGCCCGTCTGACATGGTTCTCTCTTGTAACTGATATGATTTTCAAGGGCTAAATAAAACATGTTTATCAGAAAAGGGGCTATATGCACCATTGTGTCTATAGCTATAATGATAATCATCCACATTGAACTCTCAGCCATTAAAATCTCAGTAATTTGAATATCACATATTATTTAAAACTTAGCCACTTGAAGTATAGTAAATGGATCCAACAAACACAGTTAAATTAATTCTGTGTTAATAGAACTCTGAAGATCAATGTATTTATTTTCATTATACTTTATAGTATGTATAACTGTGCTTTGAATCTGAAATTTTTTTGACTGTAGTCTAAGTGCAATAAACATCTCGAAAAGACTTACCTGTCATAATGCAATCAAATTCATTGGGAGAGAGGTTGTTGATTTTCCGCTTCTTATACTCCGGTGGACTTTCACAATAAATGTCTTCTATTGTTGCATTGGTTCTGCTCATCCACGCTACTAACCATTTCAGTTTGCAGTCACATCTGAATGCATTTCCTCTAAGGTCTCTGGGAAGAAAACAGGGCGATTGGTTGGCGCAGCAACAACAGTTGATTGTTGTGATCAAAGCTTGCATTGTACAACACAGATGTGTTCCTGGATGCCACTGAGGATGTTCACTCCCACTATTTTGGGAGGGTCCCCTTATTATTGCATTTTCTTGCATCTCTGCTCTGTCTTGTTGTCTGTTAAAATGCTTGGTTACTATTATGACGTAGATTTCATAACATATAATTTCTCCTAATTTTGGACTCTTCCTGCCTTTGGATACAAGAAAATATCTTGACAGTAGACCCAGTGTGAGTGTTCCACACCAGGTCTCTCTGTGTGGGCATGAGTACTTTATTTATTTATTTATTTATTTATTTATTTGACTTATATACCACTCCATCTGTCCTAGAGGCAGCTCTGACAGGTTTACAAAACTTATGTATAAATAATACAAAACAGTGGTGGATAAACACCCTTGACAACGACATGAAGTTGTTCTGTGCTCATCCAGACCTAGCTCACAAGCATGCCAAATGGAAGGCAAAAAACAAGAATAGCGGACCCCACCACCAAGTGGGCAAAACACTAAGAAAATGAAGAAAGAAGAAAAGAATACATCATCATCATCATCCATGTGTTTTCAATCTGCCACAGCTTGAAAAAAATTGATATTAACTAATCTGTTAATACCAAATAGACAACATATATTCATTAAGGTTAAAATCTTAAAATAATTATTATGTAATTGATTACTTAAATCATTTTATTGGTTTGTTAAATTATTATTTTGAATTTGTTAATCTAAAATTGCTACAAGTGGCCAGTAACCAATTAAAATAACAAAACCAAAAACCAAAAAACCATTTTGTTGCTATCCAAAAGAGAAATTCTTGGCATTGTTTGTAAAAAAAAAACTATTTATGATTTAATTGATTATTAAAGGTTAATTTTTAAATTAAAAATAGGAGTAATAATAAAAAGGTTCCCCCCCCCAAGCCCTGGGGATCCACTTGTTGTTAGGAATCCCTGTATATAAGTAGCTATTCTCCGTGATTAAGGGTCAGATGTGAACAAAATCTGCACAGTAAGGATTTGGAATCAGTGCAGAGGCACGGCTGGTCCCTGCATTAGGCAAATTGAGATGCTCCCTCAGCAGATTGTGGGTGACAGACTGCCCCCAAATTGTTAGCTAATTAATTTGTTAGTGCTGCAGTTTACCAGCAGAGGGAGAGCTGCTCCCGGAGTCCCCCCCTCCCCTTTCCTTGCCTTCCAGAATAACTTTGTTTGCTTTTTAGTACTTCTCACTTGAACAAAAGTATAATCATTCCTTCTCCCTGCGAGCACGGTGCTCTCATGCCAACAGAAATGGGGCCAAAATAAGGCTGTTTGGAAAGGAGAGGAAAGTACAGTATCAGTATTCTCAAGATGACTTCAAGGTTTGCAGAAGTACAAACAATATTTTGAAGAGAACGCGGAAGGGGATCATCCCCGCCAAGACACAAAAATAGTTCAATGAGCACAGAGCATGAGTTGCTTTCAATGTGAATCAGTGCTCTGGAGGCTTTCTGGAACACGATTCCCCTCTTAGAAACCCCTTAGAACCCCTCAAAAAACACTGATGGCTGAGCCAGGAGGTTGGTGCCTGGGGGCTGTAGTTTTGTCAGCCCTTCACTGCCCTCCCTCCAGTAATCATTACTCATGACCAACAAACTGTCTCAGCTCTTTCAAATCATAATGTGACTATTAAGCAGTTTTCTTACACATTGGTTAATGAATCCAGTCCTTTGAAGATGTCTTTGGGGAGCGACTGGAGGTTATTGTTCGCAAGACTCCTGTAGGGAGGAAAAGGGTTGTTTAATTGTTATTCCAAGATCCTCTTTCATTTCCTGTCTGAGAAAATACTTTGCTTGCATCTCCAAAAACTTTGTGAGGTGTTTTTATTTTCCAGATTACTTTCCGTAACACCTTGTTTATATCACAGTCTTTCCACAGTCCTTTGTTAAAATGTTGCATCCACAATTTTTATTACTGTTGGGCTTTTCCCGCTCTTCTTGTGACCGCAGGAAATGTTGCTTTTTTTTGGACTAAAATAATCCTCCAAATAAAACAAGGCAAAACAAAAGAACATAATCTAAGGCCTTTACTTCATGTCCCATTCGTCCCTCCCTGCTGTCCCACTTGTGACTGATACAAAAAAACCCCTTACTTCATATCTATAGCGTGACAGCAAAACCTTGTCTCGACCATGTCCCCTGAGCCGGGAACAGAGCGTGACAAGCCGTAACTGCCCCTGGGCTGGGGAATTCTCTTGTCACAGTTGGTTCCCGGTCCCAGTTCCGAGACAGGAAAGAAAGTACTGAAAATTCTGTAGCATTGAAGTGTAAATCCCGGAAGATCAGAAAATCGAAATATCGAAAAAGTTTTATTTACGATATTTTTAAAAAGGGTTAAGAAAGCAAGACGAATTCAGAATTTGTCACAGAACAAGGACGTGAGATAACAGTTGTCACGATACAAGTAATCATGCCCATGAGTAAACGGAAACAGGGACTGAACTGGGACAAAACCACGTGACTGCGAGCAACGCTGTCACAGAACGAACATAATTGCGGAATGAGGAAGGACGTGAATAACCGCCTAAGTTAATGAGGACATTTTTCTTTTGCCCACAGAGAGAGGGCGATCAATCTAGTCCCTGTGGGTCTCAATACACTCTCACAATGAACGTACGTAGGATTCTCATTATTTGCACTTGAAAAAGAATGAGGTCATTGAAAAAGCAGACTGATCATCTGAAAGCACTGGCCATGAGAAATCCTCACATCTCCAAGCTCCGCCATGACCCTCCTCCTTGCAGAGGCCGGAGAATCTGCTTTCATTCCTTCTTCCTCAGTCATCAGTGCTGTGACTTTGAAGTGGGCAAATTGTGTGTTTTGGGGCAAATCATGATATATCCAAAGGCTTCCTATTTCCACAAATGTCTCTGGGTGGGAGAAGCAATGTGCCAGTTTTGGGAGTGGGTCAGAGCTGGGAAGAACAGCAAATATTACTGTATTTCCCATCTATAAGATGCTGTTTCTTTTCTAGAATTATTAGGCAAAAAAAAACAAAAAGAGGGTCATCTTATACACAGTGTGTGGGCGGTGGCAGCATGGGATCCTCTTTCTCAGCTTCATTGTGCAGGAAGCTGAGAATGACGAGGAGCCTTGCCACTGCCCCCACCTGCAAGGTGCAGGGCAAGAAGGTGGGAAGGATCTGTCCCAGATGGGCTGAGCTAATAGGACTCCCCTCCCACCACCCCTCACAGTGACCTGAAAGCTGCTCAGTGCTGCCAGCTTGGAGTGGGTGGAGGAGGTGATAGGGGATGAGGGAGGTGGGGTAGGAGGAAGCCTTCTGGTGCCAAGCTGAGTAGAATGGGGGCAGAAAAGAGCTCTGTCCAAAGAGACCCCCCATCCAGAGAGGCACTATCTTCCTGGGGACTGAGCATGGCCCTTCCCCTTTGGCCAGTGGGAAAGGAAATCATCTCCAAGAAGAATCTTGATTTGGGGTATGGGTTGAGGAGGTCCTCTCTCTCTTTCTCTCTCTCTGGATCCCCCCTCTCTCACACACTACAGGCTTTACAATAAATAAATAAAGCAGAAAATAAATATATTTGGGGAAATACTTCTCTCTCTCTTTCTCCCTCTCTTCCCACTTTTTCACAGTTGACATGTATATAGTCAGACAACGGTCGGGCTAAAAGGCTGCTCCATGAAATCAACAGTAAATCCTCATGATTTCGTATCCGTTTTACATGGGATGCTTGTCAAATCCCTATCAAATCACAGATTGCATCTGTACCCACATATTACATCACATAAATCATGGCTCCTTCAGCACATGGCTTTGCAGTGCTAAAAAACATGGATCCAAGTAATGGATCCACATAATTTCATGATTTCTAATCAGAATGGTCTCTAAATCTCTGTAGTTTCTTAGATCTTATCTGTGCCCACAGGTGACAAAACAGAAAGCATGGGTGCATGGCTTTGCCAGGTCATGTAAACACCAATCCAAGGCACAAATTCTCATGGATCCACTTGATTTTTACACAAGATCATCCCCAAACCACCATCCAAACATAGATCCTATCTGTATTAATTGACTATACCACAAAATTATGGGTCCATCAGCACACAGCTGTGCAGTCATGTAAAAGCGTGAATCTGAGGGAGAGATTCACGTGATTTCTTATGATTTATGAATGCAACACTCGCTAAACCACTGTCACTGCATAGATCCTGTATGGGCCTATAGACTACAACACAGAAACCATCGGTGCTTTGGTGCATGGCCTTGCAGTGGGGCAAAAAATCCCAGCCAAGGCACAGATTCTCATAAAGCCACATTATTTGTACCTAAGATTATCCTAAACCTCTTTCTCAGCTTCTTGCACAAGGAGAAAGCTGAGAAAGAGGAACTCCTGCCTCCGCCCACCAGGTCCCGGGCAAGACGATGGGAGGATCCATCTCGGACAGGCTCCTCTTTCTCCTTCTGTAACTTTGAGTTGGAGAAGTAAGTGTCGTCTTATAGTTAGGAGCGTCTTATAGATGGAAAATATAGTAGCTATGTTTAATTACTTTCTTTGACCAGGAACCAAGATAGAGCTAAATTGGTTTATGGATGTAACTCAAGCAACAATACTGCATCTTTCCATCTATATGACACCCCCATGTATAAGATGACAACCCCCACACACACACTTTTCCAATCTGAAGTCACAGTATCGCAATCACACAGTTCTCTCCTCGGCTTACTTCGGTGTATAAGACGACCCTCAATTTTTAGTCTAACAATTTTAGACAATAATATAGTCTTATACATGGTAACCTGTCACTTCTTTCTACTGTGTAACAGAATAAATTACTTTACAACTGCAACTTATCAAGAAATAACTTCATAGCTTTGTTTCAAAAAGTAAAAAAATAAAGAAAAACTTCTGATGGACAGTATAGTAAATAAATTGTTTTAAGATTTTAACTAAATGGCAACACACTTTGGAATGATCTGTAATTACTAATCATTTCTAAAAGTGAACTTCACTTTGGGTGGCAGCGGTGGTCAGGAAAAGGAGGACTAACGAAAGAGAGAGAATGAAATAAACATTGGCCTCACTGCATTAGCCAAGAAATGCTTTAGGTGTGGCAATTGGTCTACCATAAAGTCTAACCACAGCTTCAAAAACTCCTTTTTTCCATGTCAGTTCCCAGAATTTCCCAGCCTGCAGACCCTTTGAATGATCCTTGGGAGATGGGGTTCAGAGAAGCACCTTCTTCCAGTGTCTGGGGTTTGACTCCATGCTACATGCAAGATGGCACCAGGGTCGTATTTGGGGGCAGAAGGGTACATCTGCCCTGGGCGCAGCAATCTGGAGGCGCCTGGAGAGGGAGGAGGCAGAGGAAGCCCTGCACTCTCCCGACAGCAGTCCTCAGGCTTTGTGATGGGACCTACTCCGTCGCAGCCGCCTCCTTTGCCACCACGTGCCAGGCAAGTGGTGAAGCAAACAGGCAGGCAGGTGTGCGAGTGCAGTGGCTGCGGTGCCCTCCTCCTCCTCCTCCTCCTCCTCCTCCAACTCTTCCTCACCTTACTCTGGGCCACCGTGGAAGAGGTAACGTGCTGCATGCTACTGCGTGCAGACACATACACACACACAAATGCCCACCCGCACACCCGCTCATGCACTCACCTGCCCCATGTCCGCAGGATTGCCCCCCACTGGGTGGATGCGATGGGATTGGGGAGGGCTGGAGGGGCACAAAACTTTGTCCCCAGGTGCCAAAAAACCTAGCTATGCCTTATTTGTTTGTATTTCGCTCTTGAAAAATCAGACAAATGAACAAATAAATAGTAGGTTGGCAAAAAATCTTACAAACACTAAACAGTTTAAATGACATTAAAAGACACGTATTCCATAGATTGCATGTTGTACAAAAAAGCTGCAAAAGTGGGAGTCTAAAGCGACAGACATTTTTAAAAAAATCACTTTAGTTGGAAATGGATTGAGAAGTGTACTCAGTATTAATTGATTCTTGAATGTAATCAGATCAAATTCTAATGACAGGATTTTTAAAAAATAAATGATTGCTTCTTTTTTGTTCTATGCAAATGTTCATTTGAGTGACCGTAAGGTGTATGATTTCTCAAAAGCTAATCAGCTGCCACGATTTCATAGCACACTTCAAGACAGTTATTACTCATGATCAAAAAAATCTATTTTTGTTCTTTATATCAATATGATGGGCTTTATTTAGACTTTCTTTTGGAGTTCATTTGTTTTTTATAATAAATAAAGTTTGGAGATGATTGATTGATTGATTGCTATTTTTAGATGGTATACATCTATCTATCTATCTATCTATCTATCTATCTGTCTGTCTGTCTATCTATCTATCTATCTATCTATCTATCTATCTATCTATCTATCTATCTATCTATCTATCTATCTATCTATCTATCTATCTAGGTACAACAATTATTTTACAAAATAGCAACATGTACAAATGCTACCAAGCTGGGAGAGATAGGTAATGCCTCATAAGACATAATCAAGATTCGCAACAACCTAAATAGATTGGAGAACTGAATTAAAAACAAAACAAGTTTTAACAGGGGGAAAAAATGAAGTTCTGCATTTGAGAAGGATAAAACAGCTGCATAAAAGATGAGTGACAGCTGTCTTGTCAGTAATACATGTGAAAAGGATGTAGAAGTTTTAGTAGATCACAATTTAATAATAAATCAATGGTGTGGCTCAGCAGCCAATAAAAAAGTGTAATACTGGGCTATACCAACAAATAGTTCAGATCAAGGAAAATAATAACTCTGCTTTTTGTGACCTCACATAGATAACTGCATCCAGTCCTTGGCACCAAAATTTAAGAAACATGTCAACAAACTGGTATCATCAAGAGAACAACAACCAGGAATGTAAGACGTCTAGAAACCAAGTTCCATGATGAACACTGAAAGAACGGGGTATGTTTAATCTGCAGACGTCTGAGAGGTGTATGAAAGCCACTTTAAAATACTGAAGAACTGTTACATGGAAGATGCAACAATATTTTTTGTATAGGATCGGCACAAGTGGATTTAAATGGCAAGAAATTTCACTGAGCACTGCAAAAACATTTTTAACAGTAGGAACTGTTTGATGATGGAATGAACTGCTTGATAGGGTGGTGGACTCTTCCTCAGTGGAAGTTGTTGATCAGAGGTTGATGCTTGTCAGCAGTATTACAGCTGTGGATTTCTTACTTTGTCAGGGGTTGGATCCAATAGCCAAAATCAAGTCAAGAAGCCTTTAATGGCATAAAGTTAATTAAGAACAAAAGCATCACACTGTGGAATAAAAGACTAAAAGATAAATAAAGAGATGAAAGGGAACAGATGAGCGACCATCCTTGGTCCTGGATGTCTCATTAAAGGTATATAGCACTCTGTTTAGATATTCAGCCACCGAGACCATCAATCTCTAATATTTATTCACAAGTAGGTGTTGAGTTATTATATCTGGAGATCCAGAAAGGTTAGAAATGAATAGGGCCAGGAATTGTTAATAGAGCTTGTGATGGGTGGGGCAGGAAAGAAGAATATGGGAGGCCGAGTCAGGTTCCAGTAGACAATATTTGAATAATCTGTTCTCAAATAGTATTTTGTGATCTCTTCCTGAGAACAGCTGAAGGAAGGATGTTCAGTCTGGCAAGCAATTAAAGCCTGGCGCTGGCAAGAATTAGTGAGATATTCCATATAGTTCAATCCTACCCCTGAATTTGGCAGCAGACCGTAAAAGCAAGTGGAACAGGTTGAGCTGAGATTTGCTGCAATGGGACTGGCTGTCAATATCCCAGATTCTTTAGCGAACAATATTAAATATTTGGGATTCTTCACAATTAGATAAGGAATCTAAATACATTCCAGTATGGTCAATTTTGAGCTTGATGTGTTGATACCAGCTAGAGACATAGGGGTCCCTTAATATATTTTATAATAGGGAATTGGAGTCAGCACGGAAATTGAGGTGCAACCAGCACTTAATAGTAACTGTCCAAGCAGCGGTTGATGAATAGTCAAAATTCTGTTGCGCAACTATGCACTTACAGTCAAGGTTACGGTTATGGTAGTCACACTAGTGTCAGGGTGGAAGTGCACTCCCCGAAGTACTTCTGCTAGTGCATGGTGCAGTTGGTTGTGCTGAGAACACATGACTGATTGCATAGCACAATTCCTTGTTGCGAGGTGAACAACCAGCGTAAAGAGTTACCAGCATCAACAGAACTTTGCCCAAGGCCCCTTTACGCTTTATAATTCTGCGACGTCTATATTCTAAACTTGCCACAGTTTCTTGCTACATGATCTAAATGGAGGGGATGCTTGCCACTTTAACTACAGTTTGTTAATAAACCAGGATCATAAGCTACAGCTTAATCCTGGCTTCTTTGAATAATCCATTGTTTAAAAGACTATCAGCGGGACCTCTGTTTAGTTTAAAGGTGGAGGTAAACAATACTAATATGTTTGTTGATACTAAAGGTGGACATGAAACAATTTTTGTTTCATTTTTCATTTTTTATTTTATTCCATAATGAAACAAAAATGAAATGACCCATCAAAGAAAAATGAAACAAAACGGAACAGAAATTTTCATTTTATTCCATTTTGTTTTTTGCTTTCCCATAGGAATGCATTGAAGAGCAATGCATTCCTATGGGAAACCAATAGGGTGCAGGGGAACTGCAGGCTTTTTACACTTTTCCCCCTGCCCAAGGCCCCGCGCACCAGCTGATCAGTGCTTGGGTGGGGGGGAAGGTTTAAAAGCCTGCGGTTGCCCCCACCTGATTGGGCACACCCGATTGGGGGGGGAACCATGGGCTTTAAAAACTATTTTTTGCCCCAGCACTGATCAGCTGGGGGGGCTGGGGGAGTTTAAAAAGCCTAGGGGTTTTTAAACTTCCCCCAAGCCCCACTGGGGTGGGAAAAGAAATTTCCCCCACCTGAACCCCAATCAGCTGGCACATGGGGGAGGGAAAAAGTTTTAAAAGTCTGGGGCTTTTAAAATCCCCCCCAGGCCCATGTGCCAGCTGATCGGCACTGACTTTGACAGTTCCCAGTATGATTCTGAAAGGTCACTACACGCAGTAGGATGCTTAGAAAAAAATGGTGGGGTGTCTGAACAACGTAGATGTTTTCCCCCATCAAGTCTTTCTTCTTTTGAGATCCTTAACTCAAAGCAGTGGGGAGGTAATTAGTAGCTCCAGTGACAAGATGTTGGAGCCATGGAACCTAAAAGGAGTTATTCTCAGGGAAATGAAATGGACTTGGATCTTTTTGATTGAATGCCAGCTCTACACAATCCCTGCCCCACCTCCACATTTTAGGACCCATCAGAAGTAGAACACCAGAAGTCACAGAAGTGTTCCATCAGGTACCCCACTGAAGAGTTTCTCTCTGCTGACCATTAGAACCTCTCTATCCCATCTTAATAACCCCTGGGTGATTGTTCCAAGGGTTTACAGCTGCCCCCCCACTGAAATGTTTTATCCATTATTCATTTCCTGGAACATACCTTTAAGAGATTACAAGATAATAATCCTTTACACACTTATATTACTCTAATTCTCCCTTTGAACGTACACTAGGCACAAAACATCACATTTGTATCACACTGGCTAAGAACAAAAACATCACTTCAGGCCTGGCAAAGTTTAGCCATTCCATTAAAAGCAAAATAGCTGTTCCATAGCACAAATTGCTTTTAGAACTTCCTTATGTTTGAAAGGTGGTATTTAGACAACATCAGTTCACAGTTTCTTTATGCAAAAATAGTTTCAAGATTCCTTGGATCCCAGCTTCTACTACACAGATTATTTTCAAAACATACTTAGATTATTAACCAATAAATTGAACAAGTGTTTTAAATTGTCTAATCAAAGTCTTAATGGCAAGACAACTTTAAAAATGAGATTTGTTAACATTCAAATAAAAACAATACACTGTATATAATTGAGGCTGTAGTCCTATACCAGAGGTGGCAAATCTTCGGCATTCCAGATGTTTTGGACCACAACTCTCAGAATTCTGAGTTTAGATTGTCAATGACAAAGGACTGTGGGAGTTGTGGTCCAAAACATCTGGAGTGCTGAGGGTTTGCCACCACCGTATCATGAGCAAATCACAGAGAACACAGCAAGGCTTAATTCTGCTGGAAGTTGTATAAGATCACACTGTATGTTATTTCTGTAAATAAGGCAGACAGTAAAGAAGACCACTAGCACTTTTACTTACAGGTGAATTAAAGATTTCAGTCCTCGGAAAGAGGTGTTTGAAAGTGACTTGATGTTATTGTTCTCTATAAACCTGTAAAAGTCATAAATGCAGTACGGTCAAATTAATTCTTATATGTCAGACACTCAACATCCTTAAGGAATCTTGAATTGCAAAATTTTGAACTTACAAATATTCTAGATGAGGAAGACCCATGAAAGCATCACCACTAATGACATCAAATGTATTGGCAGTAAATAACCTGTACCAAGAAGGAGAGAAGAAAATTGTAATTTGCTTTTAAAACAAATCAGAAATTTTCCCTGATAGCTCAGTTACAGTTTGAAATGAAGAATTAGAGATGCCAGAGGTTTTACTCCATTCCCAGCATAAAGGTCATGCAAATAAATGGCAAAAGTGGACAAGATTCTAGCTCCTGAGCATGTAAATGGACATGGCTTCATGTCTTGGGATATACCTTTGTATTAATCTTTAAACATATTTTAATAGCAAACTAGTGCTTTCCAGCAACTGCCAACACAATGTACAAAGTTTCAGAGAACTGATTTTTTTACTAGGTTGGGGACATGACTACTATCATATGCAATCAGACACAACCCCCTGAACCTCTGATACAGTGATGGAGACACACATGGTGCTCCAGACGTCTTTGGACTCTACTCCCATCCCCCTTCACCATGGGTTGTGCCATATAGAGCTGTTGCTTATTACAGTGAAGAAAGATCTGGGTGGCCATAAGTTAGTTCCTCAACCCTGTTCTTCTAGCAGCTACAGCTTTCCACTGATGCTGAAAATGCCTTTCCGGGAGCTTGAGATAAACTGATGTACCGTAGAATACACATACATGTGCCCTCTCCTGTATCCATTTTAAGAATGTCTACATGTATACTGTGCACATACAACTGTCTGCTTCATTAAAACCAGCAAAAGCTTTCTTTGACGGCCAGGCTACATGGTTCAAACCAGTCCATGTTGTTAACACAAGAACATACCATTTTGTAGATAAAACAGTGGTGGGATGTGGTCCCCATTTGGACTGTGCCTTCACCTCTCTTTTCTGCTGAAAACTGCATCCTCCAACTGCTATTTCCCTAAAAGGTGCTGACTTGAGCCAGCAAAGAACCAAAAGATCACTGCAACAGTATTTTTGTCTTTCCTCTACACTGCCGTGCTAATAGACCTCACTCTTTTACCTATTAGCTCTCTTTTTCTACTTACATTTGGTATGTTGGTTCAACTTACTTGATATACTATAAACACTTTAATTTCATTGTCGTGTTTGCCTGTCCTACATTTGTACCCAATACAAAACAGATACAACTTGAAGTAAACCATGATTCCTGAAACGAGCTTCTGGACAAATTTAAGTGAGCCATGTAAATTTGGTAAGTGCTTAGAAGCCGCAGATAAGCCTCAAAATCATGACTTTATTTTAAAACCTCTAATATTTTCATCTTTAAGATGTAGTGGCAAAGTTATTGTTATTTTAAATATTATCCTCATTATTTATTAGTTTCTTGCAAATTGATTTGTATAAAAAGATGTCTAGATTTAAAAAAAACAGGAAGGAATGGACAAGAGTTTAGAATTAAAGCAGCGGAGATTTTGTTTTCTATTTTTTATATCATAAGGATTATAGACTGCTAATTTAATAAAATCTCACTCAATGGTCTTGCAGTTGTGATGCCGTTCTTGTTTGTAAATTGTTATCAAGCAACATCAAGCAACACTACCTATTCGGGAGACGTTTATGGAAAACTGGAGGCCAACTTCTCATTGATTGTTCTTTTTTGCCATTTTGTTAAAAAATAACACATTTAAATTATGTAACCTACTAACATATATTTTATGTATATAGACAGCTAAGGTGATGTAGTCCATTACACTATTTATATATTTATTTATTTTAGAGTATTTTTACCCCACCTTTCTTCTCGGAAAAGGGCCCTAGATGGCTTACAGTCATAAGGTACAATACACAGTCCAGTACAATTAAGACATGTTCAAGTATTGAGAACTGGGAACTGAGGGACATCTTACAGCATTAAAAGAGAACATTACATTAAAGCTACAAGAGAATGTGAGCAGCTAAAGAGAGAAAGAGTAAATATTCCATGTAAAAGTTATGAGTGATAGAAATTAACATTGAAAACATAGTGTCAATGCAATCATTATAAGTGGTTATAAACACAAAGTCTATGTGATCATGTATGGTAGATTCATATAAAAGACACATAATAAGTAGTCCATCATTCAGGGAAAGCTTGCCTGAAGAGAAAGGTCTTTGCCTGTTTCCGTAAAGACATCAGAGATGAGGCAGTCCTCGCCTCTAGTGGGAAGGGTATTCCAGAGTCTGGGTGCAGCAGTACACACTAGTACTGAGGAGATCACTTAATATGATATTGTGCCGTCTGAGTCAGATCCTTGTTGTCTACTATCAACGATACTTAATGTCCCTCACCATTTCACAGCAGCTTACTTGGAGAGAAAATTGGTGTGACTGGAGTTGAGAGGAAGGTGACATAGAGCTATATTATACAGAAAAAATGTGTGTCGCATTTTGGTTCCCAGTCACTGACACCACCTTAAGAATATAGTAGATGATGGATCATTATGAAAGTGTAAGTGTAACTGCAGACTTGGAGGGGACCCTATGGGCCCTCAAGTCCAGCCCCCAACAAGGAAGCACAGTGAGGAATTGAACTCCCAGCCTCTGGCTTCACAGCCAGATGCCTAAACCACTGAGACTCTGTAGATATAGACCAAGAGCAACTAAAGATGTAGATAAACAGTCGTGCTTTTTCGCATTTGGTACCGCACTCTGTATCTTTGGTTTTTTTAATAGTATCCTCTACCTTTGAATTCTCAGCTTGGCTTCTTCCATGTGCATTAGATGACAATTCCCTCATGCCCATTAAGGGCATCCATTGGGCACACAGTGTGGGGATGATAGGAATTGTAGTTGTTACAAGGAAATTGGAGACATACGGGGAATTGCTGTTCTGCATATTTGTAAATACTGTACATTACTTCCTAGGACGTTGCCAGCTGATTCTGAGTCTAGAAGCAGATGGAGGGCTGTTGCTTTATACTTGGTCTTTTATGATGTACCACCATTTTCTTTCCATATTTCCAGCATGCAGCAAGAAAAGATTTTCACGTCTGGCGGGATAACATCCTAACAGGAGGAATTACCCTGCCTTTACCTTCCCATATGGTTTCGTCCTCAGACTTCAGGATGTTTTCTCAACAGACCATATTTTCCCTTTGTGTGTTCTTACTTTCCTGTTGGGAAGTGGCAACAAGGCAAGAAATAGGGCACAGCATGCAAAGGCATCTTGTTATTGTTATCTGACAAGAACCAAATGCCTACAACCTTTTTAGTCACCAATCTAACAGTTCACAAGGCACAAAGAGTCTTCACTGAGCAGACACACCACAGAAGTTTTAAATGGCAACAACTGTAGAGGTGGAAGAGGGGCTGTATAGTCCTTCAGGTGTTAACTGAGAGGCTACAGTCACCATCTGTCACCAGCGGTTGTGTTGCCTAGGTCTGATCGAAACTGCAACATTTGGAAGTGCTCATGTTTCCCACTTTTTCTGTACTCTGGGGTAGAGATGGACATGACTTAGTGGTATTCCCGTTTCCGTTTCCGTTACTCTACGGAAACGGTAACGGGAATTACTCCGCCAGACTTCGAGCTCGAACCGACGAACGAACAATTTTGGTCTGATTTGCCGTGCTCGTTCCTTGCATCGCGCGATCGCACGATGCCACGCGGCACAGAAAAAAAGTTTTTAAAAGTGAAAAAAAACCGGTTCCCGGCCGAAAAGCAGGCGGAAAAATGCCTGCCGTGCCTCAGGGCACCTACCAGAGGGGTTGTTTCTGGAGGTCCCCGGCCGCGCCCCCCATCCCCCGTCCTGGGCTGCTCTGGTGGGACTCGCCGCAGGTTCGCAGGCAGGCAGCAAAAAGCCCAGTCTCGCCGGCCGCCGCAATTAAAGCGCAAGCAAGCGGTACGGACGGCACAGGAAAAAACTTTTAAACTCTCCCCCCACCCATTCCCGGGCCAAAAAAGCAGGCGGAAAATGCCTGCTTGACTAAGGGCGCAGGGCACCTACCGGAGGGGTGGTTTCTGGAGGGGGGGGGTCCCACCTCCCCCCCGTCCTGGGCAGCCGGACTCGAATCACCATGCCATGCGGTGCGGGCGGGGGATCCAAAATGTGGCGGCGAACGCAATATTGTTTTTGAAATCGTGGTCCAAAAACACACAAGCACAACAGAAACACGCGAAAATTTATAAACTGCCAGATTTTTCACAGTAGCAGTGGGTTTTTTCTTGCAACAAAATGTCTCTCCTCTCCTCCTCTGTCCTCCATTGATTTTTTTTTTTTACACCTGTGCAATGATGGGCTGGCCGAGTGGCCAGCCATGTGGGAGTGGACGACCATGCAAATTTTTGGAGCCATCCCACCAAACGCATGGCCACTTGGCCATGGAGACTTCTGGGATGTGCCAAAAAGCCCCCTAAAACCTGCTCTAGCCCCCTAACCCTAACCCTAACCCTTGACTCCATACCCATACGTCACAGACTGTCGTCTTAGTGGGTCAGAGAGGCACCCAGAGGTGCAACCCACTAGCCCACCGTAACCTTACCCGTCACTAGCCTAACCCTAGCCCTAACCCTAACCCACCTTAACCCTAAGCCAGATGTACTTGCATTGCACTACACACAAGTACAATTCCCTTCTGTGTGAGACATGGTGTTGCGAGAGCCTTAGTTAGGCATCTCACCTATGGCTCTGGGTTCAGTGCCATCCACTAGTCTTCACAGTCACTGTCTGCACATTTGCACAACTGGTATGCAATATCCATATGGCTTTTGCTACCATTTTGCAGCAGCAGCAGGTGAGGAGGGGAGACCCCCATGTAGAGGGGTCTCTTGGAGCTTGCTTCCCCTTCCTAGTGGGTGAGGATAGGAGGCACCCATGGGTGCCTCCAGGAGCCCACTTTCTCTTTATAGCGGGCCAGAGGAGGCACCCACCCCACAGAGGTGCCTCCAGGAGCCCGCTCCCCCAAAAAAAACCAGTACTAACGACAACGAAAAAACGAACCGACTAATTTTTGTGAATTTTTGCGAAAAACGGAACCGGCCCGACTAACAACAACTCGAAAAAAATTTTTTTCAAGTCGTGCCCATCTCTACTCTGGGGTATTAAACAGACCAGTGACTGAGCGAACTGGGCATCTTTATCCTTCCACGTTGTTCTAGAACAGCGGTTCTCATCTTGTGGGTCCCCAGATGTTCCTGGACTGCAATTCCCAGAATTCTCTACCATTTGCTGTGCTGAAAGGGATTTCTGGGAGTTGCAGTTCAGGAACATCTGGGGACAGACAGGTTGAGAACCATTGTTCTAGAACTTCTGTTATTAAATTAGACAGGCACCTGGAACAGAAATGTCTGCTTCTAAGGTTGCCATTGAGTTTCTGGCATGTCAGTTTTTTCGCGGGATACTGTGTATATGTTAAAATGAAGACGTTCCCCTTCCACCTGCAGAAGGACCCTGAAGCAGTATGCTGCCTGTCAAGAAAAGGTGCCTTGTCACTGACAAGCCTGCTTGAAAAGAGCCACCCTGCATGTGGTATGCGCCACAGCTGCTAGCTAGCGGTGCAGGTGGTGTCACAGACCTAAATGGTGACTCCTCATGTTCTCTTCCTTCAACGGGCACACAAAGGACAACTGAATGCAACAAATGGTGACACTGTCTTTTTTGCCTGGCCCTGGCAATGTGTAGATTTTTGCCCTTTTTGTAAAAAAGGTTCTTTTCCCCCTAAGAAAGCTTGTGTGGGATAATGTGTACAGGAACAACATAAAGGTTTCCATGGTAACTATTTTTACTCATTTGTCCTGGATTCAAAACCTTGCTCGGCTGCGCATGCCTTCTTATCAGCTCTCCAGACAGTCAACAACAAAAAAAGGAAGGGGGTCAAAGCATCAACTCTCGAGGGATCAGAATTTCAGAACTTAACAGAGCCAATGTTTAGACAGAATCCAATGCTTAATACTGAAGCATTGCACTGGACTAGTTCATACGCTTTGTGCCATAAGGATGTACGCATGTCTAATTTCCTTTCCAGAAACCTAGATTTGATTCCACCCCCACCCCCCGTTAGGTTTATAAACTAGGTTTCTGATGTGCTCGAGGGCCAAACCTTTCTATATGTGTCATTTCACAATGTATAGATTTTTCTCTTTTGATTCAAAATTCACTCATCAAAGGCATGTTCTAGAGTATATACTTACTACACAAAATATCAATCATATTCTATTTTTATACATGGCACTACTTTAATGGGGGAGAAGGGATCAATCTGACCCGCTCCCCAAAGAAAGATGAAGCATCTGCCTGAGTGTGTGATACGAGTTTTGTTTGAAGAATCACCTTATTGAAACTCATATTTTGATTCTGGAAAGATTAGCCAGTCTGTTTAAATCAGTAAAAACTCCAATAGGCAGTAGTAGCAAATTCTGAAAGTGTGGAAAATTCAATGATGACCCATTATAATTTCTAGGCTTTTGAAGCCAAGTTGATGCAACTGAGAAGGGCACCATAGCTCCCACAGCAAGATCAGGCATCAAATGTTAACAGCCACAATGCCAAATAAATATATTTGTAGTAATAATCATGATTAAAAACCCTTGATATTTAATTATCCTAAAGAGGTATACCGAGATGCTTAAAAATAACCCACTAGGTATGACACGCCTTTAATTATCCTTACTGCAAACAGTATTTTGTTACATAATTGGTCTGCATTTGCTATTCTTTATAAAACAAGCATCACATCCCATCATTGTGGCACTTTTAGAAAACACACATTTCATAACAAGTTAAAATAATATAAATCTTTCTCACAGAAGTTGCAGAGACGGCGAGAAGATAAAACTCCGTTCTGGGATTTTTGTAAAAGCTGATCTCACAAAGGATCTGGAAGGAAAAGAAAATAGACCTTACGTGAATATGAGCTCATGGAACAGACATTTATCAACCCGGTCTATGCCTTGAGACATTGCTCCTTGCCACCGTCACTATTAATTCCAGGTGTTGTTGTTGACGACGACAATGATGTCGTTATTGTTGCTGCTTAAGTAGAAGGATAAAACAAGCATGGATGTGACAAGTTCCCCATCACTGGGGGAGAAGACACAGGAAAGAGGTAGATGAGATGTCAGAGATGCATTCAGAAAAACAACATTTGAGCTTCCCTTCCCCTCCCTCCCCAGCTTGGAGATTTTCATGACTGCAGGCATCGTTCAGCTTTCATTGAAAACCCCACACATGCTCATCGGATTTCAAACATAAATTAAAAGAACCAAATGCTTACAGCCCTTACAGGGAGGTAACGTCAGGCGGAACGCTGCGCGGAATAGATTTGGCATTTTCACACAGAGCGTTATCTTTGGTACAAGTACACCAAGCAGGACATGTTGTCTTGGCAGATTTGCTGTCTTCGGTCAGTAGCAGCAAGAGTACAGATAAAAGGCACAGGGAAGAAGTAATTCTTCTAACGGCTTGGCTGGCATTCCCCATTCTCTTGATCCACTCTGGTTCCAGCTCGTTGAGAGAATATTATAATGTCCCAAAACATGAACAGTTTTTTCCCCTCCCTTTTCTTGATAACAGCCGTTGAATGTCTTGCTAAGAGACCCAGCAGGATTTCTCTCTGGTCTGGTTTCCAGACTGGTCTTATTTTTATTCAGTTCTCTCCCCCCCTTCTCCTTCTTTCCTTCTGAATGTGTTTTGGTAGCTAGAAACCTGCAGCTGATCTGTATTTTCCTTTCAATTCACTCAGGCAGTGTAGTGCTCAAAGAGAGGGAGACCTGCGAGTGCAGAGAGAGAGAGAGAGAGAGAGAGAGAGAGAGAGAGAGAGAGAGAGAGAGAGAGGGGGGGGGGGTAAACCAACCAGCTGTAGAAGCAAAAAAGGACTTGCATCACCACCAAAAGAACACGGAGCCCAACTGCAGCCTTAGGTTGCAAAGTGACGCAACAGAGAAAACACACTGCTTTCACTTTTCTTAGGGGAGGCCCCTTTTCTTGGTTCCAAAAATAGTATGGCATTATGCTGGTGCGTGGGTGTGTGGGCGTACAGTGGAGTATGCATGTGTCGAGGGGAGAGAACGGTCATCTTTCAACAAGATCCCGCCACTCAAGTGACATGTCCCTTGGAAGGGGGGGGGCTTTGCCTCTCTCCAAGGAACAGCAGAAGGAGAATGCTGCTCTTCCTCCCTGGCAGGAGACGTCAAGTGACACCATCCAAAGTATCCTTGTAATAACAACAACAACACACACACACACACACACACACACACACACACACACACACACACACACACACACACACACACACACACACACACACACACACCTCTGTTGGCCTGTGTATGGCCCCAGCTTTCATGACACAGGCTTGTGTCACTGCAAAAACAAACAGGCACACATGGAACCTATTCCCGAGAATGGCAACAACTGTCATTGTGAAGCAAATACTGTACTCCTTTGCTGTTTGGACCAAACAGCCCACCACATGCTTTTAAATCTTCCACACATCTTTATATGGTTAATGTACAACAGACATCTATTTTGGAAGCCCGCTTATTTTGTGCAGTAATTGTGTGTTACTCTGAAGAGCGGTCCCAGGCTTTTGGTTGTCCGTGACAAAGGATAAGATGCCCTCACACCCAGGCCTACAAGTAGGGTCTGTGTTACCTCAGGCAAACATTGATTCCACATTCCCCCCATCGGGAGTGGGGTGGGGCAAAATAGTTCAAAGTGGAAATACTATTTTATGATTTTGGTGCCCCACCCTAGTGTGAGGCCTGGGGAACGCGTCCTCTGCCCCCTAGTTGCAGCCCTGCTCAGCCCATGCAGAAGACTAGACATGCCAGGTGGTTTTTAAACTTCCATACTGGTGATGGGACAAGATCCTACACTGTATCTTATAGAAGCAGGCTAGCTTACAGGGGGTGGGACAGGCTGTGTGGCACAACCGGCTTTGTCTTATGGCACCTTGACACTGCTCTGTGTTACCTTCCTGTATGTGCCACTTTGAGCTGTCTGCTTTACTCTGTCTCGTGACAGAGCTGATCTCAGTCATCTTTTGGAAGTTGTAAAAGAGAGGAGGCCATAAGACTGAAGCCTCAGATTCTCCTTTGGAAGCCAAGGCTGAAGCTTGAAACATGAACAGAGAGAAATGACAGTACTGTGCATCAAAAGAGATGCAAATATGGCATCATTTTTCTTGCATATCAAGGACCATGAAAGGAGGTGGCTTAAAAGATAAATTTATTGCACCTGTGTAAATCCAGTGTAAGTCCAATGTTTCCTGTTTCAGCAGAAGTGGTTTTTATCTTATCAGAATCCCCTTCTCTGTTCAGAACACACCATGTGCAAGGAGAGACATTTGAACCACACAGATGTACTTAAATTCCTGCCCCATGAATATAATCAACAGGTCTGCCATATCTCAAGCTGAAAGTGGCCCATTCTTATCCAGGAGAAAACAGGGAAAGCTAAATGAGAGGTAGTCCTATTATTATTTTCATGCTGGTGGGGCTCCCCACCCCCACCCCATGCTCCATTTCGTTTTTTAATTTTTGCCATGAGAGACTAGGAAATGGAGAATGATGGAGGTTCGTTGACCTTTACCATTCCTACATCTTTTTCTTCTTTGAGGGATTTCCATGGGGAACTGCATGACCATGATAGGAACTAAATGATGGGGCACATCAACCTTGGGTGTGATCTAGGAGGGTTCTTCTTATGCCCTTCAGAGAGGGTGGCACATTTGAGCAGAGAACAGAGAAGGGACTTTGACTTTCTATGGCTGATCTTGGAATGAGAAAGGTATATGGCGACCTGCATGCCACACCACTCCGTCATTTATTTATTTATTTATATTTATTTTAATACTTATATACCGCCCGTCTTCCAGAGAAACTCCGGGCAGTTTACAACAAAAAACAATAACAGTAATAGCAAACTAATCATAGATAGCTTGACCTGAAATATTTGCTGTTGCTGCAACTAAGCTTGCAACTAATAAGCCTAGTACATACAGATGAAACCACCCTGCTCAGCCCTAACTCCACTTCTTCGCCTTCCCTTTGTTGTCTTCCCATATTCATCCCTAAGCATCTTGAGTCAGGGATCTATTGTTGTACCAGGCACATTTGACAGAGAAGAAATGTATATACACTCAGTTTCTACTGTTTATGATGGCTGCCAGAGAATTACCTCAGATGGAACTTTGTACACATAGTCATGAAACAAATAAATAAAGGGATGAATTGAGTCTTTATTATGACTCCATTAATTCAGCTATTAGGAGCTGATTAGAGATAACAGTGCAGATTCCTGGCTGCTGGCTCACAAAGCCAGGGAAGGAGATTGGGGCATGTGGTGCTTCCATGACTCAGATAAGTCCTCGGGGGCTTGAAGCCCTGCCTTCACTCTCTGAGGGGATATCAACTCTTTTGCTTTGCGATTGCGAGAGTACAGTAAATTCTCTAGATGCATTTAGGATTTGAAGTTTTGATGGGGATATGGATTGCAGAAAGGATGTGCTTTGCCAGGCATGACAGACTGGAATAGGAGGCGCCATTAGCAAGCGGAGAATCTCATGCTTGTAAACCTTTTGTAAATGGGCCTCCTCCTGCCTTGACTCCATTTCTGTCCCTTATTTGATCAGCTTGGATTAGCCATGTGCAGTTTATGTGAGGTTGCCTGCAGAAGGAATGAAAATATATATATCTCCCCCAGTAGAAATCCCATATTACCCATTATGTAGGGTTACAGGGAAGTCACGTTAACACAAGCCACTGAACCAAGGACAGGACTGGCAGCAGCCTTGGTCCTGTGGCAGGCCCATTCCCTCAGAAGTCTGTCACCCCTTCCCAGGCATGCAGAGGATGAACAGAGATGACTTTTGCCTATTCCTACCCCTCTGCTTACTGGCTGCCCTTCATTTGCAGCTAATATCACAGCTGGGAAGCAGCTGGCCTGATTCTCCTTCCTAGGCAAGGCGTTAATGGGCTCTGGATAGCTGCCGCATCTACTTTCCTCTCACAGCAGTGCCCTGGGAGAGAAACAGCCATCTCATGGCTTTTTTTAGAGCCAGTCAGTTCTGGAATGTTTTGCTTTGAGGAGCCCTTTGAGCCAGACATGATAGACAGGGTGCCTGGAGAGAGCCCATATTCTTTAGTGGCACGGACAATTTCCCTGAACACCAGATCCATTGCTTTCTCTGGGAGAAAATCCCTCAAAGCCAGAACACTGAGCCTGGCTGGCACTGTGGAGAACAGTACCCATCACGTTCTGCAGCTGGCATTGCCCTCTCCTCTCCTGCCTTTTCTTTTAAAGTCAAATTAGATTCTTGCTCTGTGTTGGAAGCAGAACTTCCTTAAGCATTAAAGGCAATTTGATTGCAGGGTGAACGTAATCTCATCAGATCTTCTGCTCTCCGGTAGCTTGCAAATTAGCTTCCGAGTCTCCTGATCCATCAGAACTGGTTTAACATGCATCCTGATTGTTCAGACATGGTGCTCTGGTGATTGCCTGATTGAAGCATTAAGGCATTTTCTTCTCCTAACGATGCACTAACACTAGCATCTGACTGCACCCTTGCTGTCAGAGTGATGCACTCAGCAGGTGACCATCTTTGGCTGTTGTCTAGTGAGCCTGTAGGTCCCATACTTTACATGCAGAAGAGTCCCAGTTCAATCTCTGGTATCTCTAGAGGGGGCAGAATGAAACACTTCTTTGAAACCCGAAGAACTGGGCACCAGTCATTATCAAGAAGAGTGGCCTAGATGGATTAAGAGATGGAACCAGTGCATAGGCCTGACCAGCTGAGTATAGAGATCCACTATGTCAGTGTTTTTCAACCTTTTTTGGGCAAAGGCACACTTGTTTCATGAAAAAAAAATCACGAGGCACACCACCATTAGAAAATGTTAAAATTTTTTAACTCTGTGCCTATATTGAATTGCAGTTTGGGCACTCGGTCTCTAAAAGGTTCGCCATTGCTGGTGTAGGGAGAAGCAGGACAGAGGGGCCACAGATTGAGGCAGCCCGCTCTCTAGCACCCAGTTTCCACTTACCTGTGTTGTTTTTTTAAAGACATTTTGCCCTGCATGGACTTCTGTGTCCAGTGGAGACCTGAGAAGGGGCACTGACTCTCCAGGAACACAAATAAGACCCAAAAGCCCATCTTGCTCTCCACACTGTGGCTAAGGCAGATGCATTCAGCAAGTCCAGCGACAGGAGGGGAGGAGGATGAAGGAAGGCAGGAAGGAAAGAAGGCAGAAAGTGTTCTGCTTGTATACCGCCCCATACCACTTCAAGGAGTCTCTGGGCGGTTTACAGTTTTAATTACAGTAGGCAGGCTGCTAGACGTACACATATGCAGGCTAGAAATGAGCACGTTTCTATGAAGAGGGGAAAGGGTACGAATGGAAAGAGAGAGGTGGGGGGGAAAGAAAGAAAAGACAGAGAGAGAGAAGAGGGCGACCCAAGACAGAAAGAAAGGGGCAAGACTTCAAGGAACCCATCGCGGGGCCCCTCAGAGACAGCTCTTCCCCTCCCGGACCCTAAAGGCCGGCCGGCCAGCCGGCCAGCCATGCCAGTAGCCCCCCCACGTGCCCGCCTCCTCAGCCCAGGCCCGGCGGAGGCCTCCTCCATCCCCTCCTCCTCGCAGCCCTGCCGTGGTGCTCGTGGGGCAGCCGGGCGCCCCTCCTCCCCTTCCCCTCACCTGGTGGTTTGTTCTGGGCTGGGGCTCCCGGCCGGCTCTTGTTGGCGGGCGGGCTGTCGGGCGGCTCAGTCCATTGGTAGCTCCCAGGAAAGGGGTGGTGGTGGTCCAGGGTAAAAAAAGGAAGGGGGAGAGGGAAGCGAGCGAGTCGCGTTGGCAGCGGCAGGCACAGGGCAAACACTAAGAGAATGAGTGGGGCCAGGTCCAGCCGGGGAGGAAGTGACGCCAGCGCCGCGGGCCTCGGGGGGGGGAGGAGCCAAGCTGGCCCTTGGACGCTATTTATAGCATCTCCCAGCTGTGGGCCGCCCGCCGGCCCTGGGTTGAATTTCTTTAGAATTTTTCCATTTTTCCCACGGCACACCAGGCAACATCTCGCGGCACACTAGTGTGCCGCGGAACAGTGGTTGAAAAACACTGCACTATGTGGATCACTTTTGGTACAGTTTGGTTGGAACCAAACTATGGCATCTACACGGTTTGACTTAAGAGTGTGCTCCACTCTGCCACTTTTTGGATCCACCTTGTTGCTTTCTGCCAGAGTGAAAGGGCTTCTGTTCTGTTTTAGTTTTTCTTTTGATTTTGTGCAATGATCTGGCATGCTCCTAATTGTCCCGTTGCGTCAGCTGTGTGGATGGCCAGCTAGCACCTCAATGGAGCTGTGGGCGTCATTCTCAGACATATTAGATGAAATGTGGCATTAAAAGGAAGGATGGAGGGGAAGCCTCCTCTGTTTTCACATTCTTTAAAAAACAAACAAACAAAAACATTTTCCTTAACTGGTGCAGAACCATTCTCATTCATTACTGTATGGTATGCTTACTGGGCTAGGCTGATGCATAGTTGTATTGATTTGCCACTTACTTTATTTAGGAAAATAATAAGAGAGGAGAGGAAGGGAGAGGAAAGTCTGTGCAGCCTGATGAAGCCAATGCTGCCCCAGCTGAGAAGGCAGGGGGAGAAAAGAGGGGGTGAATCTGCTTTCTCTTTCCCCAACCTCCGCCCCCCCCCCAGTGTTTTTCCTCTTCCACTAGAACCGCTGCTGTGAGCGTGGCTGGCCACTGCTGTACTCCACTGCTGTCTTCTTCTTTGCAAGTAAACTAGGCATTCCTAACACATTCGTAAACTAGCGATCCAAAGACTGGTGCAGACCCTTCTCACGGGAGAATAAACTTCTCCAGTGTGAACAGAACAATCGTATACAATGGATCTCATGGAAGAACAAGGAACTTTCTCGTGCAATGTGAAGTTTCTGTGGCAGGAAACAGCAAGGCAGCAAGGGGATGGAGATGAGGTCAGGCAACCGGCAGGGTGCCTTTCTTTACACAGAAGACAAATAAGAGGGAACATGCCCACCTCGTTCTTCTTGACATATGCATGTCAAAAACTCAGTGGCCAAGGGCAGGCAAGTTACTTGGCTCAGAAGGTAGGGTGTCATCAGCAGGCAGTATTTGAGCAAGTAGGGAACAGTTGGTGAGAGCGAACACAGAATGAAACACAGAATTAAAATGCACAGATCAGCAGTCTCCCACAGTGGCAAGCTGCCTACGCTAAGGGAAAGCAAGTTAACCAAGGACTTACTATTCCATGTGGGCATGGGATGACCTTCTGTTATTATGGGACTGATTAGATCCACATGATCCTCAGATGTTCTTGGAGTGTCTCAGGTTCAAAATCATTCTGAGCAGCAATACAGGGCACAAGAAGCAAATAAAAACTATAGTTAGCGCATCTTTAGTAGCAGACCTCCTTTCGGAGATGAACAGTGTTTGTTTATCCCAGCACGCACATTGCCACAAATTGAGTATTAGCTTGCTTTTATGTGGAACTGGTCTTTGGGAAACATCTATGAGCTTCATTTGCAAGTCTCAGCACAGGCAGGGGACTTTGAAAGAACTGCGTGCCTGAAGGGAAAATACTACAAAGGCAGAAAATATATAGTTCCCTTATTGTAAAATTGGAGCCTAAGATTTATTCCACAACAGCATTTGAATTGTAGGAAAAGGTTCCTTTAGTGAAGTCCACAAGTCCACAGTCATCAAGGTCAGCTAAATTATCTCCCCCCCCCCAAAAAAAAACTTTTCAAGAATGAAGTTATAGGGAAGTGCACCTCAAAAAGTATTAGTGTCTAGTGTATCTGCAATGAAGCTTCAATCCATAGGACCTTGTTTTAGTGCTGTGTCGCTTGGCTAGTAAGAGCTGCATTGGGCAAAATGGGTTTTCAAAATGAAAATGATTTTCTAATAAACATGGGAGCCAAGGCATTTCCCCCCCACCCCCCGAGCAGCACTAATGATCCATATTAAAAGTCACGAACTACTTGGCTGTAAATAGTCATGCCTTTTATTTCAATTTGCTCACCAGACAGCCTGAGACTTGTTAACACAGAGATGATCTGCACGCTTTCTGATTAACCCTCTTCTTTCAACTCAATACGTGCGCGCACACATTCATGCGTCCACTCCTGCACACTTTATGCTCCTGCATAATGCAATATAACCTGCTCTTCTTTTGTAGGCTCTCCGGACCACAAAGTTAAGAACACACATCACCCATCCTGATTTAATCAAGGTCTGTATGTTAGAGTGATTCATTTTCAGGTTAGGAACCAAATAAATGGAGCCGACATTCTTATGCCTGCCAAGTTGCGTATCTGCTTTTGTGCTTTCATCAATCTGTTCGTAAGGCAGTGTGGGTTATATGGCTTTTTAATGGCTCAATCAAGCTTCAATTGTGGTAATTAGGTTTCATAGGGTTCAGTGCAGTCACCACAGTCTCCTTGGGGGTGTCTGTGGAATTTGCTTTGTGGCCAGTCTCAAGGATGGTTGATTGCTTTCTCCTTTGGCCTTCTTTTCTTTCTGTTGGCAAAATTAGGTTTGGTTTGACTGAATATTTATTCCCAGGCTCAGTTCACGCTTGCAGCAGTTTGTCGGTTAGCATCTTGTGAGTGTCAAGAGGCTGTTGCCAGGCTCACATCCATGTAGCACTGTCCTTTATCACCTACTAGACTCCAGGGGTGTTCACTGACCACAAGACTGAGTTTTGCTTCCCAATTCAAAAACAGCCAATTCAAGGTCTACCAGTTCGAAGGCTGCTCAGGTTGGCTTGACTCTAAATCTTGATTTAGAAGGCTAGATCTTTATACTTTCCGTTTACTTCCATTACAAATCAATAGAAGTGATACTTTCCGTTGACTTCCATTACAAATCAATAGGTTATACACACACACACACACCGGGTTTATTTGAACCAATACTTGTTAGAACTGTTCGTTGTATTTGACAAACCAATGGAGGGGTGAATGCTTCCATTATAAATCAATTTTATTCTTGTCTAAACCACATTTACTTTTTAATAGATTAGATTTGTAGAAAAGTTGTCCCTTGGGTTTATTTTTTGAACCAATACTTGTTTCCCCAAATAGAACTGTTTTATGTTGAATGGATTTGACAAAATCCAATGGATACAGACATTTAGGTAGAAGAGGGGGCATTCAAATTTGGGGCATGCATGGAATGATTTCTTTGCCCTAACTATCTGTTTGGGGAGAATTTATATGCAGACAAGTAGCCAGCAGCATTTCATTTTATAATAGTTATTTATTTATTTCTTGTCTATAATAGGACACAGTGGGTGATAACTGTCAAATATATATTAGTAGAGGAAAGACTGTTTTTATGCTTATTTCTTTTTAAATATGTAATTAAAGCCACCTAGGTGACTGCCTGATGTTCCATAATTCACGCCTGATGTTAAAAAAACAATGAAACTTCCTACATTGACCATTTGCCAGACACATTTTCATTCAACCATCATTTGAGTTTCTACAACTGATATGAATACAGTGACCCCCCACCTATCGCGGGGGTTAGGGACCTGACCCAACCCGTGATAATTGAAAATCTGCACTATGCGGATGCAGGTCGGGTCGGGCCTGGGATGCCTAGCTGGGGACTTTTGTATTTACCCCCAGCCTGGCACTGCCCTAAATGGGCGTGCAAGGGCCTTCCCGGGGGCCTCCAGAAGGCTTGGGAAGGCCCTCACAGGCCCGTTTGGGGCAGCGCCAGTCCTGGGGTAAGTAAGGGAGGCCAGAAACAGGCCTTTCCCCCCCTTACCCCAGTGGGCCTTTTTTTCATATACTGCAGTCCCGCAATATAGTAGGACCGCAGTATAGAAACCGCAAATGGGTGGGGGACCACTGTAGCATTCTTTCTGATACCAGAGAATTCCAGAGGTATCAGGGCTGGTTTTAAAAGGTGGTTGCATGGAGATTTGTAATGGTTTTTAAAAAAATTTGATTGGTTGGTTGGTTGGTTGTTGGTTTTTCATACTGCCCATCTAGATGCCAGGCTACTCTGGGCAGTGTAACACTCTAATGCAATCATATTAATGCAATCCTTCTATACACTGCAACACTTTGTCATGTATAAATGATATGAAGGCCACCACTAGAAAGATTCTGACCCTAATACATTGTTATTTTAAGCTGGTTAGCAATACTCTTGAACATTTTAACAATTAGGGCAATCATTTAATTACTTTGGAAAGCTGTGATATCTTATTTTTCTGGAAAAGCACATTGAACAGCCAGGTTTGCCACTGATTAGAGATATGCAGTGCTCTTGTTTGTATGCTTATATCCCAGCATCTATCCAGATGTTTAGTAAGTCAACTAGAGCTCTATTTAGGAATGAGATTGAGAAAGAGGTTAAATGGATGCCAAGAATATGGAGAGCATCCAAACAATATATTCTCTCCTCTCCTCCAACCCCAGGACTCTCCCAGGCATTCATGTGAGCTAGCCTGTGCACTACTGGGCAAACTACATTGTCCCAGAGTACTCACAAATCACTTCTGAATACTCCATACTTTAAAAAAAAAAGCTTGGAAAGGGCTGCAGTAATTCAGAACTGATCTGATGGCATGTAATAATAATAATTTTAATAATAACATTGTTTCCTTCCAGCCATGCTGGCCACATGGCCATGGACTTGCACAACACTGGCTCTTTGGCTTGAATATGGAGATGACAACTGCCCCTAGAGTCAGACACGACTAGCACACATGTGCTGGGGGAAACTTTACCTTTTTATTAATAATGTAATTAACTTTCATAATTTGAAAATTAGAGGACTCCTGACTCACCCCATCGCACCTCACTCCACCCCCTTTGTTCTTGGTTTTGTGCTGCAAGGATTTTCTTCCTTTGTAAATCAGAGACTGTAATAACAACTCCATCTCATAATGCACTTTCTGTTTGAAAGACAGGTTAGTGTAATGGCTAACTCTGGCCCTGCATTTTCAGTCCAGTCCAATTCTGTAAGAGCAGGCCAACTGTTATGCTAAATTAAAAACCAGGTATAAGACCAGTTTAAGAATAAAAAAGAGGAAATCTGACTTCAGATCATAAGATCCTATGTGTTTCATACACTGCTAAATCTGATTTTTTCCCTGTCTTCATTTTGTATTTTGCTACGCTTACTGTGACGGCGAGGTGGCTGGCTACTGTAGCCTGGCAACGAGAAGAATTCAGTCACGTACGTTCTGCAAAACCTATTAAGAGTTAAGCTGCCACCTCACATGATGAATATGATCATATGCCATATTCCAGCTGCTCTGAGGTAACCGCCTTGACATGTTCAGGTCTCTTGCTTCTTTTCTCCAGCGGGCCGGTCTGAAACAGCCATTAGAAACAAAAGAAGGCAGAATGAGGCCAAAGTACTCTTTAGAGACCTGGACTTGCTCCTTTCAGTGTTTCATTACAGGCTCTTTGCTGGGAAGAAAGGGAAGGATTCTTCCCCCACCCCCACCCCCACCCCGTCCAAGAACAATGTCATGAAAGTAGCAATGTCTAGGTTTCAGAGAGATGTCCAGTTTTCTACTTAGTTCTGGTCTCCATCCCTCTGAATTTATAGACAGATGAATTGCAGAGAAAACATAAAAGATAAAATCAAGGGACAGAAAAGCTTTAAGAATACAAGACAATAGCTGCTAGAATCTTTCCACGAGATTGTGGGACTTTTAGTGCCAGAAAGTCATATTTCTAAGTTCTGAATAAAATGGACATTGCTCGTTTGGCAAGTGTTTCATAAAACACAGTGCTGCTGCTGCCGCCGCTGCTGAAATTCTAAGCTCTCGCGGCAAAGATAGGCTCTCCCTCCGCTTGCCATTCTACAGTGAATCACCTCAGGAACTTGTTCCTTGCTGGGTGCCAGCACCAGCTGGACAGCGCCACATGCCTCTAATTTCTACCTTCCCAATCAGCAGAACTGAAAGGAGGAATGAGTAGGCTGGGAGGCAGAAGGCAGCAAGCCAGAGTGAGAGGCAGGCTGCCATTCTGCCAGTCCTTCTGCCTTTGCCGGGCTTCCCAGCAAGCCGACATATGGCTTCTCGTTCGCCATCTTGAATATATAAATGACTCCGAGCTGAAAAGGAAACCTTATATAACATGAAATCCATTTCATGCCTCAGTCTTAATTAGCCCCGATCAGGCAGGCTTATCACTTCATACTCATTATGCTTCTGTTTCAGACACGAAGGGCCTCTAAATGTTGTACTCTTGAAAACTGCTTTACGGAATTCCTATGCGGCAGACCAGTTTCACAGGATTAAAATAATAATAATAATGGGATTGAGTAGGTGTTAGATTCCCCCCCCCAAAAAAAAAACCATACCTGTCCCCTAGTTCTAACTACCTCCCAAAGTGACTGGGATTAAGCTGTACACACTGGCAATATTTCTTTTGGCAACCAATTTGAATATTTGCCAGCAGAACTGTTGACAACACCACCAGCAGAAGAAATAGACACCTTCAGGCAGGAAACACAGCCAAAATTCACCTTTGCATATAATAACGGTTGCACTCGCTTGGTTAGAATTTTTTTCCATGGCCTCCCTCTGTTTTACTGTTAACCTGTCTTTTCACTAACTGCTTTATTCATTGAATTTTAAAAAGCATGCATCTGCATATTATAAAGACTGGAGCTGTATTCTGTGGGAGAGCTATTTTTGAAGCAACCCTGAAATATTCATATTCAGAGGATGAAAAGATTACTCTTAACTAACATGCTAAATGCTATATCCTCATAGCAAATGAATAGATTAACGATAAAGCATTAAAATGACTTCTAAAATTAATCTGTAGATGAGGTTTTTCTAGAAACATTATCAGTTTAAAATTTTCTAAAAGCAACAAAATAACAACATAAATTAATCTAGATTGCCCACAGTTACCCCCAAGTAATGTTATTGGCATTTCGTAATTAAAACAATATTAAAATCATTGTTAGTAAATTTATCAAATTATTTTTCTAACAGTTTATTTTCATTCCCTGATTAGATTCCCCCTTCCATAAAGGGATAGGTTGTAACACAAGCCAAACAACCTGAAAAACTCACAACAACTAACAAGCTTAGCCCTTGCCAAGGTGCTCCTGGACCAATTTCCTAAGTATTTTGATGCTATGTCAAAACTAAGAATAAATCCAAAATGCAAAGCTGATTTTTCCTTGTGCAAGGAGGTCCCATTCTAGATTGGCCTTTTGACTCACCAAAAGTGCCTGTTTGACTTTTTATGATTAAGTCTCCTGTTGATTTTTAACATTGATTCACAAACTCCAAAGATCCACTCAACCCTGGAATTTGACAAATTCCTGGTATACAGACTGGTCGTATCCAGCATCAACATGACCTCTATTATATATAGCTCTGTGGAACAACATGGGGGACATGGTAGTTCCCTGTGGGATGCCATAGGTCAGAGGGCTCTGCATGGAATTTCTAATGCAAAAATTCTCAGATAATATTACATGCTCTCTTTGAAAAGCATCCCCTTCCCCCTGCTTGAATACATTTCTGTTCAAGTATTTACAAGTCCTGTAGCATCTTAATTATTAAATATCCAAACTTGAAAGAACACAAATGAAAGTGTCTGAGAGCTAGCTAGCTTCCGGTTTTGAAAAATTATTATTTTGTGCTAGTGGTCTGAGTGTGACTAAGAAGTGATGGAGTGTTTTTGAGTTGTTGGGTGTTTTTTTCACAACTAGGATTTTTCCCCCACCGGAAGGGCCATAAAAAATCACCTTGTGGCCATATGCAGACTTAGTACCACACTTTGCTGATCATGCCTTTAAGACAGCTTTGTTTGGAGGTGCTTTATACTGTATAAGCTGCCTTAGACAAGCAGCTCCCTTGTCCAATGATCCATATTGACACTGTCCAATGAAAACATCTGCTGGTATGGAAGTGGGGCTTGGAAAATTCGTGTTCTGGCCTGCATGTGGAAATGGCATCTGAGCAGGATCCTCTCTTCTTCAGCCTCATTGCTGTCCTCATGGAGAAAGTGATGACAGAGAGGGGGCTTGACTCTGTCTAAGCATATGGGCAAGGTAGGACTCGAGTGTCTGTGAAACAGCTACATTGGTCCATACATCCTGGTGGGTGATGAGAAAATGGGGGTGTGGGACGCTGCTCCACATGACGCACAAGGTTCCAGATTGACCCCTTAGAGCAGTGGTGGCCAACCTTCGGCACTCCAGATGTTTTGGCCCACATCTTCCAGAATTCTGAGCCTCGGCTGCTAATGGTGTGGTCCAAAACATCTGGAGTGCCAAAGATTCACCACCACTGCCTTAGAGCCAGCGATTAGAGTGTTACACTTTAGATGGAACTTGTGGCAATATTTGGCATTTCTCAGCGGCCAAGTTAGGGTGATCGTTGCTCTGATCATGCAAGTACCTTGGTGCATTGTGTATATGAATATATTGCATTTTCCTATGTAATTGTCTGTACATTCAAGGAAACACTCTCTGGTTCCCTTCAATGCTCATTTCTGATACCGTACCCTGGAAATATTTATACAAACACAAAAGGCAAGAACAAGGAATATTTCCCCTGCTTCTAAGGACTGAGAGGACAATGACACAAACCTGAAAAAGTCCAATTAAAATGACTCTAAGACGCCTTTAAAATAACTTCTGAAAAAAAGTCTAGATGTTGCATGTTACACCTAAAAGTAACCATGCAACTACTAGGTATATTACTCATTTCACAGCACAAAAAGCCTAATTATAGGGACTGTGTTACTTCCAAACTTTACATAGAACAGCAGTTAACTAAGTGCAGTTTTCCAGATTTGGTTTATAATTTCCAGACTACCTAGAAATGCATTAGAAGATTCTTATCACCATTACAATACACCAAGCACAGTGACAGAAACAGAACTGTTGACATGAGAATCTGGCTTGAGAACCTCAGCTAAAATCCTGAATTGACATTCCTATTGCTACTCTACGGCATGCCAAGATTGCCCAAACTGAGGCTCTGTTTCACTTCAGCCACAAAAAACACACAACAAACACTTTTAAATTCCAGCGAGGAATCAAGAGGGATTACCATTCCTCTTAGCACGGGTGCCAAGATCCATCCTGAGAAAAATAAATCTTGATTTCTTTCTGCCTGAGCTGGGTAGAAGGGGAGGATGGGTGTGAGATAACATATTTTGAGTATTTACTGAGGCTAATAATCCATCAGATTGACATAGGCCACTGCTAATGTTTAGAGATTTTTTTACTGTGGGTGGCCCTCACTTGCCCTTTGGTTTGCATTGCCAACATTCCTGGGTACCAGTCAGTCTCTGTACTGCTATTTATACATAACAGTACTAGGAAGTAACTTGTTAAAATACATTAGTTCTAGTTCAGTCCAATGGCTCAAAATGCTATCATTGTAGTTCCAGGAACTACCATTGTACAAGAAGACTCGTGTATCAATGGGATCAGTATCTGTGGTTCACTTATCCATGATCTGAAACTATGAAAAATACTAAAAGAAAAAATTCAGAAAAAGTATTTTTAATTCATTACCAGAACTGGCCATTAGAGGGAGCGAGAGACCACACTGTGAATTTTTATAGGCAAAGTATAGAGAGGATGGCCTCTGTCGCTCTCTAGTGGCCAATTCTGATAATGCATGTGAAAATATTTTCTGATTTTTTTTCCTTTTACCATGCTTTCTCTCTCTATTAATGATGGGCACCAAATGAAACACTGTTTTGTCATTTCATTACATAACAAATTGTTTCATTATGAAACAAAATGATAGAAACTGTTTCATGACAAAATGAAACGAACTGCCTTTTTAGTTGAGGAAACGAAATGGGGGAGTTTCCTCAAGCTCTTCCCTGTAAGCACCCAAAATCTGGAGAGTTTTGAGGTTCAGGGGGTGAAGTTATTCAACTGCAAAGAGGGTCCTCCCTCCAGCAGTCCCTCAGCTGGCCTCTTATGTTGGTAAGAAATGCCTAACAACATGTTTTGTGTGTTGGTAATCTCTAAAACTATAATACTGTACTTTCTATGTAGGGATACCCATGAGGTCAGTATGAAAATTTCAGCAGGTCCAAAATGCTGCTGTAAGATTACAGATACGAGCTGATTTCAACACATATCCTCAGAAATGGCACACCTTCATTGGCTCCCTGTTAGTTTCCACACCCAGTTCAAGTTGGTGGCCATGATGACCTATAAAGCCCTTAATGGTTTAGGAACTCAATAAGTTTTGGAATGTCCCTCCCACAAAATAGCTACCTGTGAGGAACAGTCTTTGATGTTAAAAACTGTGACCCCTAGGGAAGTCAAAAGACCTAACACCCGGAACATGCTTTTTTGGTTGTAGCACGTTCTATCTGGAATGCTTGTCAAGTGCAATCCCTTTCAGTTTTTAGGAAATTAATTAAAATGGAATTATATACAGTTGCCTTCTATTAGATTTTAAACATTGGTCTGAGATGTTCAGAGTTGTTTAAATTTGTTTATTCTATTTAAATGCAAGTAGGTATATCTATTGACTGACTGACTGACTGACTGATTGATTGTTGTATATATTACAGTTTTGCCTTATTTGATTTTAATAATGACTGGATGTGTTGTGCACTGCCTGCCTAGAGTGTTCCCAAGAATGGGGCAGTACTGAAGTTGATATAGTAAACAAAATAAATAAAAATTACATGTAGAATTCTACTTACATGGAAAAAAGAGTGAACGTTCCCCTCATTAAGGCACCATTCTAATGTAACTCAGTTATTGGATACAAATATCAAAAAAGTAGCTAATTACTTGGAGCAACTGGAAATACCTTGCTAAAATTAATATTTTAACAATGCCTGAAAAAGACCATCAAAGACTTATGCTTAAAAATGACATTTAGAAAAATAATATTTGGTTGTAAAATGACATTTAGAAAAATAAAGTTTGGATGTAAAAGTTTGGTTGTAAAATTGTAAATTTGGGTTGGTGAAGTAGGGTAGTCATACATGGGGGTGTCTTATAGACAGAAAAATATAGTCAAGTACATTGTTAAGACCACCAGGAACCACAGGATTGGGAATCAATTGTGTAAGGAGCCAATTTGCCACTACCAATGTGTTTTCTGTAGGAGAGTCCTGCAACAGGCATTACCTAGGACGGGGGTCTGCAACCCGTGGCTCCGGAGCCGCATGCGGCTCTTTGGAACCTTTGCCGCAGCTCTGGGAGGTTCCCCTCGTGGAAGGCGTCCCGCGGCATTTAAACTAGGACTGCGGGGGAAACTCCAGCTCGCCGCCGCCGCCGTCCTCCTCTTCTTCATCTTCCTCCTCCTCCTCCTCCTCCTCCTCCTCCTCCTCCTCCTCCTCCTCCTCCTCCTCCTCCTCCTCCTCCTCCTCCTGGTGCTGCTGCAGCCGCTGCTGCCGCCGCCGGTGCGCCTCCTCCTCCTCCTCGGACGTGGCGAAGGCTCCTGGGCCGGCCAGGTCCAGGATGGCGGCGGCGGCGGCGTTGGGAGGTGGTGGGGGTGGCATCGGTGGCCGCCGGGGTCTCCTCCCGCCACGGGGGTCAGGGGCTGCTCAGCAGCAGCAGCAGGAGCCACGCGTGTTGGTAATCCTCCTCCTCCTCCTCCTCCTCCTCCCCCTCCTCCCGCCACCGCCGGCAGTGGAGGAGGCGGAGGCAGTGGCGGCGAGGGGGAAGCGGGCACAATGGCCGCGCCAGGCCGGGGAAAGGGTGAGGGGAGGCGGCGGCGGCCAGGCCCAAGCAGCCGGTCGGTTCGTGGTGGTGGTGGTGGTGGTGGCGGCGGCCTGGACACAAAATCAAAAAAGTAGAATGGAGGAGCGGACTTGGAGATCCACGGTGGCCCAATATCTTTCAGCCTCACCCACCCCTTCCCTCCGTCTCCTTCACAATGCAAACTTTGACCATCAAACACTTACGGCTGCAAGAAGGGTGTGTGTGTGTGTGTGTGTGTGTGTGTGTGTGTGTGTGTGTGTGTGTGTGTGTGTGTGTTGCATCACCCGCCCCTTCCTTCCGACATTTTGCCCACAAAAATAAACCACGCTGCAAGAAGGGTGTGTGTGTGTGTGTGTGTGTGTGTGTGTGTGTGTGTGTCGCATCACCCGCCCCTTCCCTCTGTCTCCTTCACAAGCCAAACTTTGCCCACACACGCACATACACCACGGCTGCGAGAAGTGTGTGTGTGTGGGTGTGGGTGGGTGGGTGGATGGGGAGAGGTCGCCGCTCGCCCGCTTCCAAAAAAAGGGACCAGCCGCGGGGTCGCAGGCCCGTCCTTTCAACCGCTGAGGCGGGCGCCGCTCCTTCGCCTCCGGCTGCGGGACCGTGGCGGCGGCGGCGGCGGCGCTGGTAGGCCTGGAGCGTGGGTCATCGCCTCACGGAGCCTCGAAAGGCGGCTGGCCCAGCGCCCGGTTGCTGAGGCGGAACAGCGAGAATGGCGGCGGCGGTTGTATATATTTGTTTTTGCGGCTCCCAGTTTTGTTTTGTTTTTTCGTCGGAAACGGGTCCAAGTGGCTCTTTATGTCTTAAAGGTTGCAGACCCCTGACCTAGGAAGTTCAGGGTACAATCAGATAGGCATTTAGTTCACTGGTTGATCACTTCTATTATGGGTTGGTTTGCTCCTTTTTCTGGTGATCACATGACCAGGTACACTTTTTCTCTTGCTTTGTTATTGTTTTTCCAACCAAAGTAATATTAATAGGAGAGTGCCGTTTCCAGCCTCTGTCTTTATGACTTTTGTTGTTCTTAACAAACAATTTGGTACCAAGCTATACTCACATTGGCTCAAAATTAATTTTTATTTGTTAAAAAATATTAAAGATTCAACAGCCTTGGGAGAGATTTTTGGCTGTTAAAAGTCAGGCATGAGTTGTGTAAATGATTATAATGCTGTGTGAATAGAAAAGGGAAGCTAAGGCTGCTTCTTTCATACATTCTAGTTGGGTAGGGAAAAAACGTCATTAATATGAGTCTTCAAATCCCGTAGGAAGAATCAATAATTTTATTTATTTATTTATTTTAGAGTATTTATACCCCACCTTTCTCAAATATAACAAGATTGAACTAATAAAAATTACTATAGTCACAGAATAGTTTAATAGAGGAGATACTGAGGGGAAAAAATAAACGTTTCATTTTGAAAGTAGCCTTTTCCCCAATGGATTGCTTATGTGTTACTAATTCTTTGGCAGCAATAGGGAATCATGTTAGTACATAGATTCAGTTCATCTATAGCAGTGGTTCTCATCCTTGGGTCCCCAGATATTTTTGGACTACAATTCCCAGAAATCTTGTCCAGCACACCTAACAGTGAAGGGTTCTGGGAGTGTTAGTTCAAGAACATCTAGGGACTCAAGGCTGGGAACCTCTGATGCATAGTACTGAATGCCATGCCTGTTTGGAAGCTGCTGCTATCACTGCACAGCATGACTACAGCAGTGTTGGTGTGAAGCATCATAAATCAGCATTTTACAAGCCAATGGTAAAAATGGGGACAGCCCAGACAAAAAATGATAACTTTAAAACTGGACTTTGGATCAGCACCAAATTTGGCACTGATACAGCAGATGGTCTATCCTTGCTCTGTGCCAAACTTGGGGATGGCTCTGATCATTGCTATGTATTTCAGTGAGAAGTGGATAAGTGACCTACTTTGTGTGAATGGTAGTAGTGAGAACAAGAGCATATCCTGTAGGTAGACCATTCGCATCGCCAACATTCAAGCTAATCTTCACTATGTAAATCTTGGTATCGTTTTTCCTGCTAGCAATGCAGGCACAATAATATGCAGCAATATCAATGTCATTTCCTGGCATTTTGAATCATGGATACAGAAGCACAATATCTCACATTTATAAACTGGAGGTTTTTTTTTTTTGAAGAATCAAATCCTGTCATAGACTGTTCTTTCAAAATACAAGCAGTAGGAGATGACCTATGTAGATACCCCTGGACATCTCCACAATGGTCCTGTGGAGAATATCCACAGGACCATTATTTTAGAAATATTAATTCCTGCTTTCTTCTTTATTCTGATGATTAAAAAAATTCCACCCTGAATGGAAATGTAATTCTATCTATAACTTTTCCAAGTAACTTTGGACTCACCTGCATGAATATTTTGTATAGAAATCTCTACCTCCCAGGTTGTCGCTTCTTGGATGTATTGGAAGACTTTTGGCGTAGTCCCATGCTATTTATTAGAGTCACATCCCAACATATCATGGCCTGAAATGCCAGTAATGTCAAGTAGCACCAAACTCATTTCACCTAAACAGCACTTCTATCTAAAATAAAAACTGCGGGATTGGGCCTCATATTTTAGTAATCCATGCTGAATATGCCATAAAGCCCTAGGTTTGCATTTAGTCCAGGGAAAAAGTCATCCTTGTGACACTGTGAGGCCTTTTGTTTTATGGGTGCAACAGGGGTTCTGCTATCTCTTTTGAGTTTTTTTGCTCTTCTACCTAGGTATGAGAAAAGGTGCTGGATATTCCTATCCTCATGATATGGGCTTTATCCCTAACAGGATGTGTTTGGCTGTTAATTTCCTGTGCAGCCACCATCTTATTTGTTTGAACTGGAGTGACATCTTTGCAGGGTCTTCTGACCAAGGATGGAAAGGGCCAACACCACCATTGGGCAAACTGAGCTTCTGGCCTCAGTTGGCGTATGCTCAGAGGTGCCAACAAGCTGTTGGAGGACACAGCTGTGTGTCCTGTACTCGATAAACCAGCTTGCTGCTTTCAGGTCCAATGAAGATTGCAAAGTTTGAATAGAAATCAGTTGTCAGTCCACCTAGCTTTTTACATTGCATTTGGAAGGGCTGCCATTTCTTCATCTCAGGCAGCAAAAATGTCTTGAGCTAGCCTAGGAGCTTGGGAGAAGTCAATTTAATGCCATTCTTAGGCTGTTTGAGTAGTTAGGGTGGTACAAGCTTTCTCCTCTCCGCAAGTGGGGATGCCAAACCTAGAGAAGACTGAGGGTGATGATAGCACTTTTCAAATATTTGAAGGACTGTCCCTGGTTAGTACTTTGATGAGAGACCACCAGGGAATACCAGGTGCTGTAGGTGCCTGGAGTAGGAACTGGCAAGCCACTCCAGTATTCTTGCCAAGAATATTCCATAGACATGGAGTCACAAAGAGTCGGTCACAACTATAATGACACAACACACACACACACACACAGAGAGAGAGAGAGAGAAGTGGAAGGATCTGTTCTTGACCCTCCCAGAGTGCATGCAGGACACCCAACAATGGGGTCAAGTTAAGAGAACCTAGCTTTGGGTAGAATATCAGGAAAAACTTCCTGTTAGAGCAGTAAAGCAATGGAACCAATGACCTCAAGAGGTGGTGAGTACTCCGACACTGGAAGCATTCAAGAGAAATTGGATAACCTGGCAGATATCCTTTGATGAATTGTATTCCTGCTTGGAGCAGGCAGTTGGACTTGATGACCTTGTAGGCTCCTTCCAACTCCACTATTCTATGATTCTATGACTTCTCCTAAAGCAGAGCTTGAAAGCCATACCTGATTGCACCTGAGATATAGCCTCAGGCACTTTCTTCTCACGGAGGATGCGGCCTAAAATGCACCATTCAGAAAGAGCACCTTTTAGTTAATAAACATATTTTCCTGCATCTTCCAGAGATAAAGACAGAATAGTGTACTATCCCAGGTTTGGCCAAAGAACGATGGGCAACTTAAGAATGCTCTTAACGGTTGTGTAAAAAACAACAACAACCAGTCACTCTAGGTGTCATTTTCTCCCATTTGCAATTTGGGAATAATGATGCTGCTCTACTTCATGAGGTTGTTGTAAAGGAGGACTGAGATGAAGAATATAACAGCAGAACATACTTAGCAGAGAGTAATATGTCTGGGTTTATAGCAGTGGTTCCCAACCTGGGGGTCAGGACCCCTTTGGGGGGGGTAAAATGACCATTTCACAGGAGTCGCCATGAGCCAGTGAAGAAAAAGGCACAAACTGCTTGGGTCTGGAGGAGGAGGGGAAGAAGGGGGAGACTGAGTTACAGCTTGATAGGTAGGAGGGGATGTCAGTCAATGGTACCGGAGGCTACAATTGGCTAAGGGTGCCTGTATAGAGGGATGTTCTCTATGGCAACTGCGGCTGTGGGGCTTGTGGCCTCTTCCAAGCAGGGCAAGGGGTCACCACAAGATGAGGAACTGTATTAAAGGGTCGCGGCATTAGGAAGGCTGAGAACCACTGGTTTATGGTGAAGAGTTTTAAATTGTTGATAGAGAGACAAAATATATAATTGCTACCTGATATAACAATACAGCATAATAAATGGCACCCTGTGGGGATTCCATACCCCAATAGGCTCTGGACCCCGAAATAATCTGGCAGCACTGAGGATCATCCTTAGGCCCTGGATAAACATGTCCAGAGAGCAAGCAGGAAAGCCCAGTGCGTGGTTAAGCTGATCTGGAGCTGACCTAGCTCAGGAGGCCACAGGAAAAGATAGCAGATATCAGGATATCAGGCACATCTGGTCTGTGACCAGCCCAAAACTCCTTCCTCTCCCCTTATCAATGAGTCCTCCTAGCCAGCCTTTTCCCCAGCCTTTATAAGTGTATACTCTTATAGGGTGTATACCCCACCAATGGAATGCATACATGACCAAAGACCATCCTTCCTCTGTCTCTTCCTCTGTCCTATTGTGTACTGTCACCAATAAAGACCTCTGAGTCCCAGGTGCAGTTCAGAGACACTCACACACACACACACTCACCCACGTATACACACAGACACCCACACACAGAGAGATGCAGCCTGGGACCAGTAGATGATTGTACCTCAAAACTCTGTGTATGTGTAATTAATAACGCTACAGCACCCCATATAATGTGTTCTGTGTTATAGACTGAAAGTAACTACTACCCTGATTGCCTATGTCATGTGAAGATCTTTCTTAGGAAACTGGTTAAGGAGTTTTTGGAAAAGCATGTTCTTTGTGACTTGTCTGCCACAAATGAAAACGTGAGAAATGCTTGAAACCCTCTATTTGCAAGAACATTTTAATGCCTATTATGAAAATGAGGAAAAATGCTGGTAATTTTCATGAATTGTTCAGTACTGAGAAATGTAACCATAAGTAGCTTATAACTGAGCCAGTCATAGAGGTAAGTACAGTAATATACTGCATCTGAAGTATACTAATGTTAATTTTAAAAATTAAAATACACTGCATCTGAAGGGAATAAAATTAATGACAGAAGAATTAAAATACAACTCATGTTATTTCCATTATTTGGCAGTCAGTACTATCTTCCTCCTAACACAAACTCCATTCCAATCTGGCTGGCATGCAGCATTAATAAATTATGTCTCAGCACAGAACTACTCAAGACACTTACAAGTACGGTAAGTGAAAAATGGAGTTTCACTAATTCATTCCTCTTGGCTGCAATGAGTGAACTATTTACAGACTTCTGTGATCACAAGGTGATCCAGAATTAACACAATCAATTTGGGCTAAAATATGTGGACTACTGAGTCATTTGGCAAATAACAATAATAAAATATCTTTGGGCAATGATGCTAAATATTTTGATTGGACTTTGATTAAACCTGTAGTACTCTTGTCATTAGCCAGTATGAATTCTAATGCATTGGCTTCAATTGAAAAGCAGTTACAGTATGGTTATAGAATATTGTATATTTATATATTTTGGACATACAGGGTACACATGGTATCCCAGTAGATCTGATAGTTCAGAACTGAGCACTAGAGGAGCCTCGTGGTGTAGCAGTTAAGTTGTTGTATTGCAGCACATACTGTGTTCACAATCCAGAGTTCAATTCCAGGTAGCTGGCTCATGGTTGACTCACGTGGGACTGAACCCCAGGTCGTGAGCACAGTTTTACCTGTAGTACGAGCATTTAACCACTGTGCCAAGGGGCTCCTGTGGTGCAGAATACTTTGCTTTTATTTTGCCTTAGAGCAGGGCTGTTCAGCTTTCAACTGCCGCGTGTTCCTGCGGTCTCCTTTCAGAAGCACATGCGCACACTTTGCCAGTGCTTCTGAATAGGAGGGCAGAGTCTCCTATGGAGGAGCTGAGTGAGGGGGTGTGGTGTGGTGGTAGTAGAAGGTAAAGGAAAGGTAGAAATCTGGACAAATGTCCAGGCAAGTGAGAGTTCAACCCTCCCCAACAAGCCACCATTGGCGGTGGGTCAGGAGGCTGGTGAGGACTTGGTGGGCAACTTCTAATGGCCCTGCAGGCTACCACCCGCCTATGGTCAACGCATTGTGCAGGCCTGCCTTAGAGGCAGGGCATGTTCATTGTCTACTAATCTTCTGTTTCTTAATGTGGAAAATGTACTTTATGGGTTATGTTTATTCCATAATCTATCTACAGTATTGTGTTTTAATGCCACTGTACGTAGGAACTGGCAAGCCACTCCAGTATTTCTGCCAAGAAACTCCATGGACATGGGGTCACGAAGAGTCGGTCACGACTGTAACGACACAACAACAAAGCATATTGTAATTGCATAAACTATAGCAGTGAATTGTTGCTGACTGATTGTTGCTGACTGAGCTGACAATCACATTTGTAATTGCATAACAGTTGTGTGGTTTGATGGACTAGTGAGCAACAGTGTTAATTATGAGCAATCTACTTCTGCGATTTATGCAGTTGTTCATATGCTGTAAATCTACAAGAGAATTCTGGTCAGGATGTCTATTTGAATATAGAGCCTCATTCATACTATACTGTAAATGTCTTTTTTCAGTTTGTGCAGGTGTTCCCAGGACAGTTTATTTATCCACGGTCTCCCATGGCCTTTTATACATAATGCAACCCCACCCCCCATTTGTGGCCTTTGTCCAGCCCCCCTGTATGTTGTATGTTGAATAAAGGGTTTCCTTGTATCCCTGGTTTTAGGAATCCATGATAGATCGTGGAACTGATCCCACACGAATATGTGGCTCCCACTGTAGAAATACAGGAAAGGCAGCTTCTTGCCTCACATTGCATTATTTTGACTTGGGTGCCCCCCTTGAACTACCTGTGTACAGTCGTCTTTGGGACTGTGCAATAAGACTGGTCTTCAGAAACAAGTAATTTCTCAACCCTGCCACTATGAAATATTTTAACTGGAAAACACAATATGTGTTCTTCAATCTTTATTTGCATAACATAGTCATCTTTGTCATCCTTTTCTAGATATATTGTTTGCCAATACTGTATCTCTGTTAAACTGTGTTGCCTAGGAATGGATCCAGTACTCAGGCTGAGGTCTGACCATAGCATAATAAGGCTCTGGTAACTTTTTTTTAAATGAAAGACATACATTCCGAATGTAAACAATAGTAACAGTTGATACAGACACTGTAAAATTTGGCAGTTGACTCCTTTGTGTAATGAAGAATTGTAAATAGTTTTCCCCTTTGCAGACTCAGAATGTGACATGCTTACCCAGTTGCTGGAATTACTAAAATAGATTGCTAGTTCCTTGGGAGTGGATTGTTTTAAAACTGGCTTTTATTGGTTGCTATGTATAAATTATTTATTTTGAGTTATTTAAATAATTAACTTGCATAATGCCACTTTTGCATGTTGCTACATTCAGTCTTTTAAAGAAGAATCACATCCAAGATGTAGTGAAATATATAAAGATGCAGAATTGTATCAATGTGTGACACAGATGGGACATCATATTTCAAGACAACTACGAACAGATAAAATAATTTCTCCATAGGTCTGGCTTTTTTGCAGATAATCAGTTCTGAAACCTTTAAAACACGACTGTGGTTCTTCAAGGTTGTTCTTGGGATCATAGGAAACTGTAGATATCCCATCTATGTCCTGTTGGAGAACCTATGAGATTTACTATGAAAATCTTTGTTTTGGCTTCCTTTCCCAGCTTGGGGTATGCTGGTTACAGGGCAAGAAAGAGTTATGAATTTGCAAACATTATGGGGCAAAACAGACTTAAAATTTGAGAAGCTTACTATGGAGAGTCGGAGCAACAGAATAATTCTTACTTTAGGTTAATTAGTTCAATATGATGATTATGTTTTTGCCATTTTCTAGCTTGAGAGATAGGTATGAATTGCCAATTTCAGATGGATATAAGTAGTTCCTACTAAAGCATTTGTTGGTATTTAAATTTGTTCCAGCAGCACTGAGTTCCTCAAAATCACCAGTATTCTTGGAATTGGTTATTCCAAGAATGCTGGTGGAGTCACTGTCGAGATACAGGAAGCTGGACTAAATGGGCCTTTGGCCCAATCCAGCATGGCTCTTATGTTCTTATGAAAGGAAACATATGTTATTTTCTGTAAATATTTGTTGTCAGTTAATAAATATGATGCACATGGCCTTAGGGATCAATGGAATAGGGAAATGGGTTTTCTATTTTAACTAATAAAAGGAAGATAGCATTTGTCAGTGTATCTGAAATATCTATGGATTTCATGTTATGATATCTATAGCAAAAACTCATGTAACGTTTAGACTGCACTGGGGATGACAATGCCTTTTTAGGGAAACTCTCAGCAAATCATGTCACTGCAATTTACTTTATGCATCTCTCAGAGATATGCTCATGTCCAGTCATAGAATTTTGATGAAAAATTTATCATTTGTACTATTCACTTCTACAGTGGACCAGTCTTTTATCTTCACTGATGCTTACTTGCCTGCTTCTTGGAGATGAATGAACATTTGTTTGTTCTTTATCTTTGGCCAAAAATAAATAAATACATAAGTAATATTTATTTATTTATTTATTTATTATGTGGGAAAATACTCTAGTTGTTTCTAGGTTTACTTCAATCAGGGGCATATTAGAATGTTCAATGGGTTCAGAAAATACAAGATACATGTAGTAAACCCTAGCCCTAAACTACTGCCCTAACCATGACCTACAATACAATGCAATTTTGTGAGGTAAGAAAATACTCCACAATCCATTCAGTGCAAGGGTTTGATATTTGTTCCCTCTTGGATGAGATTAAGTGTTTTTGCTTCCGAGTTACAAAAATGCCAGTTCACTTCAGATGCCAGGGTCCCATCCTATAGTAATGAGATTTGTACTTAGTGAGTTATTATTAGAACACTCTGCTTTATAGTTAAGGAAATAAATATCTTTTCCAAACCCTAATGATGAAAAGACTAATACTGTACAGGTACTAATATAAAAACACCTAGCTTATATATCTTCAAATAAGATAACAGTGCTAAGTGTGAAATACCCTGTGCCACCATTTAAAGAAAGTTATCACAGTAAAAGGTACAATATTTGGCTTTTACAATATCTTTGAATGCAATTTTTGCTACCTGGCTCCTTTCTTTTTTTGGTTTTGATTGGAAAACTATGAAATGCAAAAGCTGCACTATTAACAAGGTTCTTCTGACCCACTGCCTGCCTTGGCTACCTGGATTTTTTCTGTAAAGTGCTTTTTATAATAAAACTAATCTTTTCCTCTATGCAAGTAGATTTTATTTATTTATTTATTTATTTATTTATTTATTTATTTATTTATACAAATTATATGCCACCCACTATCCAAATTTAGATTCAGGTTTTAAGATAGTATTTGGCCAAATTCCTACACCGACAGCACAGTTATTCTATGGGATGTGACTATAGGTCAGGAATTTGTTGTATAATATGTCAGTTTTTGAGTTACATTCCTATGTGCTTTTAGGGTGTGGATTTATTTCAGATCTGACAGAAGCATGCAGGAAGCGAACGGGAAAGAATACTGCATCTGTTTTAATTCATATTTCAAGGTCGGGAAACAAGCCGTAAAACGATACGTAAATAGAAGAACAGGGTAAAATTTACATCAAATAAAATCCACCCTAAATCCCACTGAACTAGGGGTAGGTCCCAAGTGGAGGGCTGTAGTTTTAATTGTGAATTGTTATCGGGGAACAACTACTGTATTTCGGGCGAATCCTTTCACCGGAGCTGAAGGGAAGAAGTCGGATCCCTGAGACATCCTGCCTCTCTGGCGCTTTCTTTCCCTTATGAAAAAACCCTCTCCCATTCCGCCGGTTTAAGAGGAAAGAAGGGAAACTGTCTGTCTTGGAAGAACGAACGAAGCTCCCGTCTAACCGGGGACAAGGGCCACAGGGGCGAAAGGCGATGCTTTTGCTGCCCGGCCCTTAAAGGCCGGCGCTGCAGTTTCCGACAGGGCCCGTTTGGTTGGGGGACGCCGCCGAGGTGAAGTTGCAGTGCTCCGGCTCTTCCTCCCAAGAGAAGAAGGAAACGGCCAGGTTAGGACGGGCAAGGTTGGTGGAGGATGGAGCCCTCCGAGATGAAGCTGTCCCGGGCAGTAAGTAGGCAGCCCAGCCCTTTTGGGGGAAGGGGGAAGGCGGTGGGTGGTGGTGGTGGGGTTTGGAGCGAGCAAGCCAGCCAGGGATGAGAAGGCCGAGGCGGTTGCCTAGCGACCGGTCGCTTGCACGGCGCTCGCCGCTCTTCTGGCGGAGAAGGGTCGGGAAGTCGTCGGACGGATTAAAAACAAGCAAATAAATAGTTTGATTTTTAAAAGCTGGGACGAAAGGTTCTCCCCGGGGGCGGTGTATGTTTCATATTTGTGCTTTGCACATCCGATGTTTTAACATGAGAGCTTTGCCCTGAATACTTGACGCTCCTTTTTATTTTCAAGTAATAATGCCAGGGGAAAACAGCAGTGGCGATGGGTAGACATGGGTATTTTGTGACGAGTTATCCTACACAGGGTTTGGATTTTTCAGTTTTCTAGGTGAAACTCACTGGGTTGTCCGACCGTTTTTCATTGTAATCTACCTCACGGGGTTATCGTGAGATTAAAAGTAGTCGTCATAATGTCATGTATGCCTCTCTGAACATATTGGAGGAAATCAGGATTCTCCATTAGGAAAATAAACGCCTCTCCTTATAAACCACGCCCTCACTTTATAATCTGCCAGAGACCACATGTCCACTTGCATAAGCAAGGGCTCCTAGGTGATGTGGTTCTTCGCCTACAATAGACCTCAGGCATTTGCCTGAATTTGGTGTGCTTAAAACTGTGCCCGGTGGCTGAATTGTGTATCTCTGAATGGACAGATTTTTAGCAGGCTTTCCCTGAGTCTTAACTACAACTTCAGGGATGCATCACATTACAGTATTAAGACTCAATCCACCTTTGCCCTCCCTATTATTATTTGACCGCCCCCATTGGTTGTGTAGTATTCCCCTTAGATTATGGTGCTGGTTTCTGTTTATCTGCAGTTATATTTATTTTATTGTGTTGTATTATTTTTTTATTTAATGTCTATGTTAATTTTGTTGTATTGATTGCTGTACATTACCAGAGTAGCCCAGTCGCTAGATGGATGGTATATATATCAAATAAATAGACAAGTAGTAAATAAATATTAAGAAAAGCCTGTTTGCCCAGTGCTGTTGAGGTGGGACTTGTATGAGTAGGCCTGCTATCTGTACCAGGACTGGGGAATCCTTCCATATGGATTAAATCCCCATCCCATCAACCTGCTGTTTCCTTGAATCATTGTTGCTATTTAAAAAACAATGATTCAAAAGAGCTGAATATCAAATAGAGGCCTTAAATTGTAACTAAATGAGGAATGCAATCTATTTTAACCAAAAGTGTTTATATTTGCTGTCTCTAAGAACAACAGATCCATCTCTTTGTACCTTGATGTTTCACTGATAGGATGGGAGTGCCTTCTTTCTTCGTCTTTCACTCTCATGACTTAACTGGGTAAAAACATACCGTAGTTCACTTTAGCTGGAGCTTTTTGCTGAATCTGGGTGAGGACCACTCAGTAGTGAAAGAATTGGTAGGAAAAGTGAACCTCGGTATAGGCTTCTGTTCTGAAAAGGCAGAAAGATATCTAAAGAAATGCATGCACGCTGCAGCTATAGCCTACTCTGTGTTGCCAACAGTGAGAAAACAATGGTTAAAGATTGTGGCTGTGGATGGTAAATCCAGGGTGACACAGACATTTTTTCATGTCTCACCCACCATACCTTCCCCTTATTTATGAAGCCAGTATGCATCATTTCCCATAATCTAGCTGTGCTAACAAAAATGCCTCTCATTGCTTAAAATTGGTATAGGTAAGGATTTTGAAAGTACTTTTGAGGTTATCTTTCATGCTGATATGTTTTGATATAGAAATGTATTTGATTCTGCTTTCTATCTCCTTCCTCCCCAGATCCTCAGCCATGGGGGCTATGACTCTGATTTTAGTGATGATGAAACAGGTGGGCAACCAGGCCAAGGGAAAAACAGGTAATAGATTGAACTAGCTATATCGTAAAGTCTCTCTTGTGTGTTCAAATAACAGACTGTCTTTGCTTCTTTTTTCTCCCTGCTGTTTGATAGAGCATGCAGTCTCCAAGGAACAGTGCGTGGGGAAAAGGGGAAAAAAGTACTACATATCCATCTAGTGGCTGCATGCCATCTCATATCTTACCATTCTGTGCTTCACTTCTCTTAAGAGCAATCCTAAGAGCTGGCTGGCCTCTTTGCTTGCCGCCTGCCCTGTCTCTGCTGCCTCTCAGCAGGATTCATTAAGCTATTAAGCAAAAGATCAGAGCAGTCAAGGCCAAGTGGCTGTAGGTTGTGAGGATGGAGAAACCTCCTAAAAGGAAATGCTGATGTTGCTTGATTATTATTTATTATTACCCCACCTTGATGGCAAGAAAATGTGCAACCTTTTACTTACAATGCATTTATATTTATTAAAATGTCATTTATTTAAAATATTTTACTCCATCATACTCCTTAAGAAGCACCCAATTGTTGACATTATTTAAAAGCTAAGAACACTATGTATACAAATATATTAAAAAAATTCAAACAAATGCCACAATTCCTGTTCTAAAGGTGGCTTAAAAACAATCAATAATAAAACAAAAATAAAATAGAATAAAATAAACAGCAAAACCTGCTAGAATAAACTAATGAGCTCAGGGTGCCTGCTTCCTTCAGGGGAGCAGGATCAAAGAAGATTGGTTTTAAGATATGTATTAAGTCACAACAATGATGTTTCTCCTAGGCATTCCACATACTAATAGACTGCATTTTTCTACATACTGGGCTGGGCCAACCCAAAGAAGATGTCAGGTTTTTGCATACAATACCGTGTGTCATCTCTCAGCTATGCTACTAGCGCATGCCTTGGTTTAAAGGAAAGCACATTTTCCCCCTGTCGGTGCCTTTGTAAATACAGAAGCAGTGGCAGAATTAATCCTGTGTTTGCATGCATGTACAAATGCATGGCTGGGGAAGGGGATCACACATGGCGCATCCCAGTCTAAGGAATTGCTGCAGCATATACCTGTCTGGAGGGCGGTCTAGGTCAGTGTTTTTCAACCACTGTTCCGTGGCACACTAGTGTGCCGCAGGATGTTGCCTGGTGTGCCGTGGGAAAAATTGAAAAATTACTTTATATATAGTCAATATAGGCACAGAGTTAAATTTTTTAACATTTTCTAATGGTGGTGTGCCTCGTGATTTTTTTCATGAAACAAGTGTGCCTTTGCCCAAAAAAGGTTGAAAAACACTGGTCTAGGTGGCCTCAAAATCTGTTCTTTGGCTCCTGCTTCAAGTATCTTTTTAGTTTTTCAGTGGTGGTGAAGTGTGCTACACTTGCTTATTAGTCTTGACTATAATTGCAGTTGTTCAGGGCTCAGCCCAGTCAAGCATTAGCTCACAGTAAGCCCCCACATGGAAAATGTAACATTTAAAATAGAAGGTGTGACATTTCAGCAAACATTAATAGGAAATTTCTGTCCCTTATGGTCGGTCACAGGGTTACACATAGACTTAGTCATATGAGAATAAATCCACCATCAATGCTAAGTACAGATCCAAGCCACAGAGTTTTCCTCGGAATTTTGAAAAAAATCCCAGGCATGCTATTATAATACAGTTACCAGATTGGGCTCTTATATGAATGCACCTGCTTTGTGTTTGTTATGTTTAGCTTCTAATATTGGCTTCGTTTAATGCAGGGGCGGGCAAGCTTTTATTAGATTGCAGTTCTCAGCACTCTTCATAGTTGGGTAATCTGGCCAAGACTGTTGCAAATTGCAATGGAACAACATCTGCAGGGTTCCATTTTTTCTTTTTCTGTCCTATGTGCTGTGTAGAGTACTTAGAGATCTATGAAACTCTTTCCTATTTACTAGTCAAGTTACAAAGTTTGTCATATGAAAAGGATTGTGCCATTCTCATAGGAAACAGTATCCATGACAAGCACAGTTCATTAATCTAGCAACTATAATACAGAGAAATCTAAATATTGGATTATTGTACTTTGAAGATAATGAGATATGGAAAGGTATGCTATGTGCACAACTGAATTATAAGTATATGCAGTACAGAATAAGGCTTTCTGAAAGTATAAGACTATATTTCTGTCTGAAATTGTTAGTCTTAAAATTGAAGGTTGTTTTGTACATGGAAGTAAGCCAAGGAGATAACTGTACAGTATTGAAACAATAACTTTGGGTTGAAAAAATGGAAGTTGTCTTATACAATCGGGAATCTAATAGATGGGAAAATACGGTAACCCAATCCTCACTTTTAAAAGAAGTATCTATTTGTGCTGGATAAATTTTTAACGTGGAGGTTAGATTAAGTACCTGTTTGTGCTAGCTGGCTGGATAGCTTAGTGAGTTAGAGAGGTATCTGGCTATGGAGTTGTTAGCCCAACTCCCCGCTGTGAATCCCATAAAAGCTAGCTTGTATGGCCTTGACCTAGCTGCATAGTCCCAGGGTACCAGCAGAAGAAGGGAATGGTAAACCACCTCTGAGTATTGCCTTCCTAGAAAACACTGGAAAGGCTTGCCATAAATCAGAACTGACTTGATAACACACAATTATTATTAATTGTACTACTCAGTTCAGTTATTCATGATTATGTAGAATTTATTTTCTAATTTGTCTCCGATCAGCAAGTATAAGCAAACCTCAATACAAATCTAATATTACTCTACAAAAGAAACAAACAACATTCATTTGCTGCCTGGGTATCCCTCTTTCTAAGGTTTCTGTTAATCTTTTCCTTTCATAATCTGGATTATCCAGAGCTGTTTTTCACAATTTAGTGAGCATATAGGGTACATTGTGATTCCCATTAGGATCAAATGATTCCCCAAAAGTCATCCACTAGAAGTAGGACCTGTAACCAATGCAGTCACAAACTGGTCCTGGAGAAGAACACCAGTTAGTTCACTTGCTAATTTCAAAACAAAATTCTAATTGTGAGATCTGCTGGCAGTATGCTATGGCAATTGTAGGAGATGTTTGTAATATGTTTCTTGCTTACCTTTCAGTATTTGGGAGGCATTTCTTGTGTTTCTGACAGTTCTTACAAGTAATTAATTGTTTGCTTCCCCGCTTTTTCCCCATTATGAATAACAAGGAGTGAAGATGCATTACTTAAAAAACCCTTCCAGAAGGAGAAGCAGTCCAAGTTGGCTCATAGGCATGTGGCAGCAGACGAATGGGACAGGTACTTTGTTACATTTATAAAATATGTTCAGAACACTGTGAAGTGTGTAGCACATGAAGTTAAAATGATGTTTTCTTTCACTAAGGGAAGAAGCAAGAAACCGGAGATTTCATCTAATAGCTATGGATGCTGTATCCTTTAAATATGTAAACCTTTCTGTTTCTTTTGATTGCAAGTTGTAGGAGGCTGAAATGCTCTCCAACTGGATTTTGTACCTCAGTTTGTTTCCTCATCTACAGGGAGAAAAGAACCCCTTCAGCCCTTTGTCAATGTAAATGATTTCAGCCAAGGATAAATAAAAATGTTGGTTGTTTCTTAGTCCTGGTTCTAAAGTAGGGCAAATGAGAGAAGAAAATTGTTATTAAAGTAGTTAAGAAGATCCCTGCATATGACTTTGGTTATTTGCCATACTCTATAGAAAAGTTAACTTAAAACCAGAACACAGTTAGGAAAACTGAATATTTAACATGTAAATATTGGTTTATGAATATTTAACATGTAAACCTTGGTCTACGAATACCTTGATCTATGTGTGTTTTGCAAGATGAGCAAATATTTCTTCCAAATTTTTAGATATTTTTATATCTTTATTTAATTTGTTTTCAACGTCCTGTCTTATTTTTCAAACCATTTCTAGTCATTGGGGCAGCTAGTCAAGTGTGTATGTGGCTAGAAATTACATTTTTTAAAATTGTCACATTGAAAACACTGAGTGAAATCCAGTTATTAGTCCCAAATAGAGCAGATTCTGCTGCCAGGTACCTAAACCATGGTGTGGACATGGACTTCCAGCCAACTTCTTTTGTGAGTTTTGGTATTTTGTGTGTACAGTATGTGGTCTATGCATCCCCAAATGAATCATCTGAATTTCCATTATTTATTATGGGAAAATTTGCTTTGATATACAAGTGTTTTAGTTTACAAGCATGTTTCTGGAACAAATTATGCATGTAAACCAAGATATTACTGTATGTTTGAAAAGAAACAGGCAAGTTTAGATAGCAGAGTCACAGAGATAAGCAGTTACCTAGATCTGAAGGGATTCCAAGTATTATATTTATGAATTCAAGCAATTATGATTTTCCCAGAATGGCTTCTTTCAGGAAGGTTTTCTCAGAATGGCCGGATTTCTGATATTTTTTAAAAATTGCTGTTCTTGTTTATAAAGTGTGTTTCAAATTATGTTTTGGAAGAGAAGGAAAGAGAATGTTAGATGATATAATTATTTCCTTCTGCATTTCTCTTTAATGGGAGGAAAAGGGAAAAAAGGAGTTATATATTTGGCTAGTTTGGGTGTTCTTTTCAAAATGTATTTATTTAAAATATTTCTATCCCAACTTTCTCCCTGAAAGGATCCAAGGAGGCTTATATCAGTAATTTAATAGTGAATCAGTAATTTAATACAGTATATAAAAGCTAAAAATTAGAAATATACCAATACAAAAATAATTAAAGAAGTATTATGTTTAAATAGTAATAAGATCAATATTAAAACAAGCATTAAAATAGAGCACACATTTATATTCTTCCAGAATATAAAATGAAAGTGGCTTATTGATAAATTTTGAATTCTCTCTCTCTCTCAATGAGACAGCATATTTCATTTTTCCTAGTAGCAAGTCTGTCCTTTCATAATATGTTCTAGTACAGATACCACTTTGTCCCAGTCGTAGCAGATTTAGCAGCTGAAAGCAGGCCCATTGACACATTAAAAAGAGGTAGATTTCCCAAAGCTGAAGCTGAAACTCTGTTCTTACTTTGAGAGCCATGGCAAAAATAAAAACCAAACACTATGTTTTGCTAGTTGGCTATTTGAAACTCATTATATAGCTGGGGAATTTTTAAATTAAAAATATAAGCTTTGCTGTTTGTATTTTGTTTCATGAAAGTGGATCCTTCTTGATGCTATTTACTAGTTTTATATTTGTTGGGGTTTAGATGCCCTAAGCACATCCGATCTCGCCTGATTTCGGAAGCAAAGCAGGGTCGGCCCTGGTTAATACTTGGATGGCAGACCACCAGGGAATACCAGGTGCTGTAGGTGCCTAGAGAAGGAACTGGCAAACCACTCCAGTATTCCTGCCAAGAAAACTCCATGGACATGGAGTCATGGAGAGTCGGTCACGACTGTAACGACACAACACACACATCTTGGTTCCTGTATTCCAGGCATGTCCAAACCTTGACATTCCAGATGTTTTGGACCACAACATCCACAGTCCTTTGCCATTGGAAATATAGGCTTGGAATTCTGGGAGTTGTGGTCCAAAACATTAGGAGGGCTGAAGTTTGGACATGTCTGCTGTATTCCCTTCTGGTTTTTAGATGACATTCTTCTGTTGATTTATGTTGCTTAGAATAGTTCAGTTTATTTTTTCCTCTTTTGTATATTTTCAAGTTATTTCCAGTGTTTTATTTTTTCCATTTTTCTAGATATAGTTATCTCCTTACAGGAGTCTATGCATCTTGCAGTGCTGTGTATATGCATCTTGCAATTTGATTTCTGTGTCTTATTTCAACACTAGGACTAGATGGACCATTTTTGCTTCTCTTGGTTGTTATCTTAGGACTCTGAATCTTAGATGACTAGGTTGATTCTTTTTATTCTAGAAACTGGATCCTTTGAGATATAAAATGCTTCTAGCTTAGATTGAGTGAAGTGGAAGAGGTGACACTTTTCTACCTTATAGGCTGGGTTCAATTTGTTGTTTTAAAAAAGGAGTTGATTCTCATCAACTGCCGACCTTGACACCAGGTGTAACTTAACCATCATTTCCAGGAAACTTTACTTCAGAATCTGCTTTCTTTTTCTATTTGTCATATCATTGAAGTGTCTTTTAAAAGTCTGATATTCATGAATTGATGTCACCGTGAGAATCAGTTTGTGAGAAATAGTATAAGTGAGTTCCTTAACTCTGTCAGTTTGCAAGACATAAGAAATTTGTGAATGACTATATTTTATACTATGGTGGCAAGAAAGAAGACTTCAAACGTTCAGGGTGAGTACAGATAATTATTGCAATGGCTTGCTTCCAAAAGGTACTAACACTGCAATTTTATTCGCATAGAATTGAAAGCATGTCCAAATGAAATTAATGGGGCATTTTTCTTCGTAAGCATTTGTATGTTTAGGCTAAATCTGCTTATTCAGGAATTCTTGTCACATTCCAGTGTACTTGTTCTGGATTGAGTATTCTTATAAAAAAAGAGAATTTTCATAGTGAGATAAAATAGAATGTGCACTTCTCTCATACATGTATGCTAAAAGAAATAATGTTCAGTGTAGCCCTCGGCTGTTGTGTTGCTAGTTTGTAGCTAAGGTGTACTTTGGTGGGTAAAACATTAGTTCTTTAGATTACACATACAATATGGAACAGTTTTATGTTTTTGTTTGTTTAATTATTTTTGTAATTTGGAACTAAATGAATTGATAGTCTTGAGCGTATGGTTCAAAAGCTGTCAAGTGGATGACATGTCCATGTACCACCTAGATTTATCATAAGGGATGGGACAGTAATCCCCTGCCTATCACGGTGGTTAGGAACCTGCCCCGCCCCGCTCAAACCCTTTTGGAAAAGTAGGCTATATCTTCAAGAGATTCTGAAGTACAATGAAAGCTGCCTTTATCTTTTTATTTTCTAAATTCCATTCAACATCTAGATATAAACATACCTACTTTTTCCCGCAGAGTAAAGGACAAGACAGATCTTGATATTATAAGGGAAAACCACAGATTCTTGTGGAGAGAAGAAGATGAAGCTGACATGAATTGGTAACTTGGACTATGATAAAGCTTGTTTGTTTTTCACTTGCTTTCACTTAGAGTTCATTTGAATTATTTACAAAATAAATTAGCTTGAGAATGTCATGAATTGCTGATTAAAAGTTATGCATTTTTACAAAGTCTACAAAACATTTCCAAACAGTTTTGAATTCCAATTCCACTTGATTATCAAATGGCTTGTGTCTTTTTGCCTGGGAGTAAACCCCATTAACCACAGGCAGACTTAAATATCTAAGTAGAAATCTATAGGATTGTCCTCTTAATACATTTTAGAAGTAATGTTGGATAATATGTACTATATTAGGCCATCATTTTTTTTAAGAAAAAGGAAAATACTTCCAGATTTTCCAGAATTCTTCATCAAACTAGATAGAGCCAAAATTGGGAACTAAGGATGGAGACAACAACAAATATGTTCCAGGTTTATCATGGCCAGATGTCATAAGACATAAGATCCAAAACAGAGACTGTATGTGTAGAGACTGTGGAGGTGTAGTCATATTGTGTTGAAGGAATGGCTGTTGTGTTGGCATGACAAATACTGTGATTATCCCTGTATCAGTAAAGATAGAGGTTAAATGTTGAGGATGAAATAAGAAAAACAGCAATAGAAATGAAATTACATGTTTCTAATCTATTTTGTTGTATTTCTCATGTATTTTAAGTTAGTTCTGATGAATTAATCCCTTTTCTGTAATGTTCAACTGCAACTACAGTAGTTATTGTCCAAAACAAACCTACTGTATTAATATTTATGTCTTTCCAAGGTCTCAGCTTGGATAAATGTTTATCATTTGCCTTCTGTTGTGTTATTTGATGGGACTGACCCACAATGTTTCCTTTCAGGGAGAAGAGGCTTAGCAAGAAATACTATGATAAATTATTTAAAGAATATTGCATAGCCGATTTGAGTAAATATAAAGAAAACAAGGTATGTGCTTTAATGAAATGTTATGATTTGTGGTGTCTGTATATTGAAATAACTCTCTGTAAATCCATTGAGCAAACTCTGTAGATGAAATTGTTTGTGTCCTGAATCCTCACCTCCATGGCCCATAGTGAATATCTTTGAGCAGCCATCCCCAGCTTACTTCTCCAGAAGGCTCCCATAATGATTCACTATTGCCTGGACAGAGAGAGGACTCTACATTGAAGGAAGTTGCTCTTGAGAAGATGTGCAGGTGATGGACTTTTAATTTGCTGGGTTTTCTGTTGGTACTTCCCGATTATTATTTATTGCCAAGAGATGGTTAGGAGGAAGTATCTGTCCATTTTCATGTTGTCATTGTATTTGGATAATAATACAAGTCCATGGCTTTATCTCCAAAGGACTTCTCAAAAACAGAGACCTGTTGCAATGTTCCGTATGCTTAATGAGTTTGAAAGGCAGTGCTGCCTAGTGTGTTTGCCTGCTGGTACTCCTAGAGACCTCTCCTTGTGAGAAAAACCTCATTGGAAGTGACAAAGTGATTGTCCTGGTTTGTGAAGAAATGCACTCAGAATATCAATAGTTTACTTTCCATCTTCCTTCACCTGGGAAAATAATAGTCTCTTATGCCTCTGTGGCCCTGAAAGTGTCAGGCAGTGGCCAAGAGCCAGAAAGCTAGGGACCTCTACCCTTGTAACTTGGAAGCTGCAGCTCTAAAACTTAGCGGGACTGTTATACCTCACCATGTTTGTGGCAGACTAATGACTGCTATGATAAATGTCCTTTCTCTTTGCTCTTTATTTATTTTAGTTTTTTGGTGGGGGAGAAGACACAGGTTTCAATTGTGAACAAAGAGGAACCCTGCAGGAACTCCACACCCTTTGCATTTGATCAGTTTTGCATGGTTGTGAACACCATTTTTTCTTCTAGTATTGTAACAACTGCAACCTAAATTTCGTCAAATATAACTTAAAAATTGTGGCGTATGCTGAATGCGCTTGCATTTTCTTCCTTTTCACATTGTGGGCTGTCTCACTTGTGCGTTTGGTATCTCAGTAGTCTTCATGCACCTGGTACTGATTTTTTTTTTTTGGTAGGTTTCATGAATATGTAGATGCCAAATCCTTAATGTATATTTTTAACAGTTTGGTTTCAGATGGAGGCATGAGAAAGAGGTCATCTCAGGAAAAGGCAAGATTTCCTTTTTCCTTTTTAAATATATTTTGACTTGGATCAGAACTGCTGTGAATGGCATTTCTCTGTTCATGGAAAGGGGCTTGCCTCTCGTCCCAGGGCATAATCATGGATTGAGAACTCTCCCTTGCTGTGCAGATGTTCCTTTTGGCTTGTGCAGAGGGCCTTTATAGCTCTGTCCTTATGTTCTACTTGTCCTTTTTTAAACTTATCAGTAACATTAGCCCTGTTCATTCAGTGAACACCTTGACTTTGCACTCTGTGCCACTTTCTATCTGCAAAGGAGAGTTTCCTGCTTGTGAGCTGAAAAGTGGCATTCTTGTCCATATGTAGAGCGCACACACAGGTAGGAGCTGCTCCTCTGCGCACAGGTTGCTTTCCATATGAATAAGGCAGTGATCTTGAGGGGAGGGGCTAAGGACACCCCTCTAAATGCATGGGAGAGAACCAGTTCAGTCAGTCGGTGAATAGGACTGTTGGCACTGATATCCCCCACCTCCATCGCACTGGAAATGCTCCATAATATATTCATAATGTATTTTGCAATTATTTTTTAATCTTAAGAAGTCTTTTATCATAAGTTGTGGGAAATGGCTGGGGAAAAGGAGCTTTACTTCATCTAGAATGTAATGTTTCAAGAAATACTCTCTTCACTTGTCCATACAGGATAGAAAGATGACTCTTTCTATTGCTTATACTGTCATGTACCTTGATTTTCGCGTATACCTTGATTTTTCTTGGTATGATTCTGCTTATATACCACCCCATACCACTTTCAAGTAGTCACTAGACAGTTTACATTTTTTTAATTACAGTATGCAGGCTACACAGTGCCCCTCCCTCCCCCGCAAGCTGGGTACTCATTTTACCGACCTCAGAAGGATGGAAGGCTGAGTCAACCATGAGCCTGCTACCCGGGATTGAACCCCAGGTCGTAAGCACGGTTTTACCTGAAGTACAGCATTCAACCACTGTGCCACGAGGCTCCACTGCGCCACGAGGCTCCCTATTTGTCCCGTTTTTCCTCTTTAACAGCCAATTCAGTGCATGTTATGCATATTAATAAAATAGCCCCTCATATTTTTTTATACCTTCATGAATTGCTGTGAGAATAAATGAATAGCTGTGCAGTCTGGTATCAAGCAGAAGTAGAGCTGGGCACTCTTTGGACAGTCTTTTAGTACATGATAAGCCTGATGCAAAAAGATACAGAGCTTAGACAGACCATGCTTTCCAAAGAGACAACCTGGCTAGGCAGTAGAGAAACCAAGGGCCTCCGTTGTCCTGCAGTCACACTCATCCTTCTGGAATGGAGGGAGATTCACTGCTCTCCTGTAAGAGCATGAGCTGAGGTTATCATCCTGGGAACTCTAGGAAGGGGAATTGCTTGATCAGATTCACACAAATGATGTGCTGATTCCCCATTGACACTACTCATTGGAATTGGTGAAACATTTTTTGTTCTGATAATGCAATGACTGTATTAATATGTCATTATGTATGCATTTATTTTGGTTCTGAATTATTTTTTCTCTTAATCAGAACCTCACTTCACCAAGTGCTATCTTTGGTCAATAATATAGTTCACCACTAAGGGGCACAAACATTCAACAGTATTATAAGGTTTCCATAGATGCAGTTGTGTAATGTTTTGCTGAGCATACTCTTTAGAGTCTTCTTTTGTATATTTTTACCGGTATTCTCAAAGTAGACGTATCTCTGTATCATACCTGCACCTACCTCTTATTATAAGACTAGGAAGCCCTTCCTAGACTGTTTGTTTAGCTGTGAAAACGTACACAAGTATGGCAGTTTTAAGTCAGTTTTCCAGTATGCTTGTCACAGATAATCATAGTATCTTTGCTATATTTATTAAGCTTGGGTAATTTTAACATCTTATGTGTATGTGCTATGTACTATAAAACAAGCTATGTCATCTCTAAAGGAAGTTTGGCTTTGGCTATGTTTGGCATTTTGTCAACCACAATGTATATTCAAAAACTGATTGAGAAGCCAGTATTTTTAGAATGTGATACATGGAGGTATTGCCACATTTTATACTGGAAGCAACCAGCTTTGTTAGCTTTGTTACTAAGAGTTAGTAACTGCATTAAGATAGTCTAGTGGGCTTATGTCTAAGTATGAATTTGTATTTTACTCTACGACACTAATAACTAAGTCACCATGTTCAAGATGTGGACCACTGATTGGTGTGTTGGTTTAAGATAATAAAACATCGTGTTTCACCCGAATTTCTGGTAAGTTGTTGCCTGCATTACTAGCAGAGGAACTGGACTTTATCTGCTTTTCTACCTGTTTTTGAGACTTTTAACATAGAACAGAGAAAGATGAGAGAACAATTCAAATTAGATGTTCTAAATTAGGATATTTCAGACATACCACTTCCAGCAGTATGAACAGCATAATTCTTAAACTCAGGAGAAGAAGCCACCAGACCAAGCTATAAGCAAAATGTGTGTGTGTGTTGTGTCGTTGCAGTTGTGACTGGCTCTTCATGACTCCATGCCCATGGAGTTTTCTTGGCAGGAATACTGGAGTGGTTTGCCAGTTCCTTCTCCAGGCGCCTACAACACCTGATATTCCCTAGTGGTCTCCCATTCAAGTACTAACCATGACCGACCTGGCTTAGCTTCCGAAATCAGGCAAGATCAGATGTGCTTAGGGCATCTAGGCAGCTTATAAGCAAAATAGAATAGGTTAAAAAGCAAAAGCAAAGTGTTTTGCTTATATTTCGCCCCATACCACTTCAAGTAGTCTCTGGGCGGTTTACAGTTTAATTATGCAGGATACACATTGCCCCCCCCCCGAGTACTCAATTTACCGACCTCAGAAGGATGGAAGGCTGAGTCAACCATGAGCCGGCTACCTGGGATTGAACCCCAGGTCGTGAGCACAGTTTTACCTGCAGTACAGACATTTAACCACTACTCTACGAGGCTCTTTAGTAGCACAAGTACAGGTGATGGCTAAAATATCCACGATCACTTGCCAGTCTAATTTGAGAGAAGATTCCTTAAGATTAAATAAAGTCGTGAGTGAAATTTTTAATTGAAAGATACCACATTACTGGGTTTCCCCAAGGGTTGTTCTTTGCAACAGCAGTTCAGGATAAACCTGCTGTTTTAGAAAAAGTAATTAACTATCTTCTTATCCTGTCTGAGCTGTGCCTCATCTTGATTAAGAGCTCTTTTATCTCTGAAAACCGGCCTCTTAGTAATATTAATTTTACTGCCTTATGTTGACAAATTGAAAGTACAGGCTGCCATTCTGATTCACACTAACGGATTTTAGCAGAGTTATTGCATTTCTAATAGGTGTAGTAACACTGTGCATTCACTGTAGCTTTCAAAAATGAAAACCTATTTCTTCTTCAGTTCTTAAAATAGATATTCAAAGTAAGAAGACTCTTGTTTCAGAGTTGTTTCTTTTCATGAGATTTTATGGAGTCTCGTTTAATAAAACTGAAGAAGCCCATATGCAGCAGCAGTTCTTTGCTCTTTGGCTCAAGCTTTAAAATTACGATTAGTTTGACACTGCAGGACTGAAGTATCTGAGGACACTGTCAATCCATTGGTTAGCAGCTTAGGCAGAACATTCTGAGGTTAATCTTTCAAAAACAGTACTGGAGGTGAGCCTATTAATACAGATCGTTACCATGAAGGCATGCGGATGCTTCCCTCTCTGAGTTGGTGCACCTTACTTGTGCTCTGCACTACATTAAGACCCTAACAGTGTAAAATAAATCATATATGAAATGTAAGCATTTTGCTTAACAAGGTCTGCTCAATTAAGGCTGCCATACCTTGTGCTCATTCTGCTACTGAAGCAAAGTCCAACATTTTAAAGTAAGGAATAATAACTGCAAAGCTCCATGTCCATCTCGACTTCCAGTCTTTTCGTTTAAATATCAGACCCTTTCCTGAGCACCCTGTGTTGATCTGCTTTTAAAAAGCCATTAATGGAGTTTGTTAAAACGATTGAAATTGTGGCATTGGGTGGTGTTGGTGTTTCAAGTTGAAGGGGAAAAAAATAAAATGTCCTTTGAACAGCCTGAAGAAATTGTGTAGGCATAACTGCAGTATCTATACTACTACTATAAAGGAGTGTTTAAAGGATGTGATTATTTGTATGTTTATACATATAGTCATAATTTCAAAAAGCATTTTAGATATTAAATCATAAAATTATATGTGATTGTGTAGGGCAGCTGTCATTCTTGCCTAGGCATATAATCATGTAGAAAGTAGATATAGGTTCATAATGTATGCTTTGATCATTAAATGTTATATATATTTATTATATTATTGAAGAGATTAGATCTGATTTATACTAAACTATTCTGTTGAATTATTGTTCTTCATTTCAAATATTGTGCAGTGTTAAACAAATACAGTGATAATATCATTTGTTTGCAGTTGCTTACTTGCGATATGTTTTTCAGCTTTTCATCCACATGCCATGGAGAACACAGCAGTTTTCTGTGATTTGAAGAATGTAATGCTGTTTTGTTTTTGACCTTTCTCCAGGTCATTTTTCTTGTGGGAATAAGCACTGTGATGAGAAAGAAGGCTTGAAGAGTTGGGAGGTGAATTTTGGTTATATTGAACATGGTGAAAAGAAAAATGCACTTGTTAAATTAAGTGAGTTCCATTCATTCATTCATTCATTCATTCATTCATTCATTCATTCATTCATTCATTAGGTGTATATACCACTCCATCTAGCAACAAGGCCACTCTGGGTGGTTTCATGTAGTTAGCTCTCTTATTGTCATAATCTGTACTATATTTGTAATCGAAGAAGTCTTGGAGCAGCCCGGGCAAGCGGCAGTGGCGGATCAGATCCACCACTGAGCTGGAGCCTGGGGCTTGGGGAAGGGAGAGAGAGGTTTTAAACACCCGGGCTTTTAAAACCTTTCCTCCCCTTCCCCCCACTGCCACTCGACCGGGTCGCTCCAAGAACGGCCTGGGCAAGCGGCATTGCGGGATCTGACCTGCCACTGCCACTTGTCCGGGCTGCTTGAAGAAGTCTTGGAGCAGCCTGGTCAAGCGGCGGTGGCGGATCAGATCCACCACTGAGCTGGAGCCCGGGGCTTGGGGAAGGGAGAAAAGGGTTTTAAAAGCCTGTGCTTTTAAACCCTTTTTTTCCTCCTTCCTCACACCCCAGGCTCCAGCTCATTGGCGCCAGGGTGGGGGGGGGACTTTTGTTTCCCCACCCCATCACCCATCAGCTGGAGCCTGGGCGTGGGGAAGGGGGTAAAAAAGGTTTAAAAAGCCAGACTCCTTGGGCAAACTATACTGTCCCATGATGTCCCTAGAATAAGGGAATGGTAAGCCACTTCTGAATATTCTCTAGCTGGAATACCTGGAAAAAGGATATCCACAAGTTAAAATTGAGTTGATGGCACATTATTATTATAGTGGTCCCTGGCTTTAGCCAGGCCCACGTTGAATGATCATCGTGCTTTCTATCAATATTTCTCAAGTGTTGTCCATGTAATGACTTGTTTTACCAACTGTTTAATTTATTTCCAAATTGATATTTCTTATATTGAACCTTTGTTTCTCTTGTTTAAAAGTAACTTTTAATATTGTATTTTATTATCATTTTGTAAACCACCCCAAGTAATGCAGTTTGCACTAAGGGGGCGGCATAGAAATATAAATAAATAAATACTATATTTGTAGTAATCCACAGCCTTGATAAATATAACCTGTTGTTCACATCACTTTTTGGGTGTACTGCATGTTTATTATTATTATTATTATTATTATTATTATTATTATTATTATTATTATTATTATTATTATTATTATTATTATTATTATTATTATTGATTAGAATAGATAATATGTGAGCTTAAATTTTATATGTAGAAATCACAGAAGAGGTAAAAGGAATATTTTATGAAGATATTTACTTCAATAGCATAAATTCTCTCCCTTTGTCTCTCTTTTCATTTTTGTTTTGTTTTGTTTTTAAGGGCTGTGTCCCGAATGCTCTTATAAATTAAACTTTCATCACAGGTAACATACTGCTTGAAAGTATAATCATTGTGTGCGTGTTTTAATGTTTTATGTCTACATATGAGTTGTAGGCTCATTTTCATGAAGGAACAAGGAGATAATTAAACCAAAATATAATAAAATCTGTATTAGTTTTCACTTGCTTTGAAGTGCAGTATGTCATTTGGGGCAATTCTTGCGTCCACATGCAAGGATGAACTACTCTGCACCTCAAGCAATGCTGCTGAGCGTGATCAAGGCGGATCTTTTTTCCCTTTTATAGACAACTGGTTGGCTGTCACTTTGATGACGCTGCTTAAATCTTAAGAAATTGAAAACTTACCATCTTCTCGCATTTGGAGGAGAAGGGAGAGGAAGTATGCATTTCTTTTAAATTGTTACTGATATATCGGAGATGCTTTGAAGGGTTTTTTTAAAAAAACCCTTTCAAACCCTTTCAAATCATTAGTGATGCAATAGCAACAATTAAAAAGAAATGCAAACTTTCTTTCCTTTTCCCTCCAAAGGTTCATTCCTAAAAATGATAAATACCGGAACTCAACCAAAATGGAGTGACCAGCACCAATAAAACAGGGACCCAGAAAGGTGTGGGGAGACATTAATAAAGAGTGGGCTGTTTTGTCATATGGTAGCTGGAAAACAGGGCAAACCAGTTGGTCCCAACTATGGCCAAGCTGCAGACCAGATGCCTATCTAATCATCCCCAGGAACTGCAGCCAAGCCTTCAGAAGATGAGGACAGCAATGAAGCCACCAGAGAAGGTCATCAAATGTAAAGATGTATAACTGGAAACTGGAAACCATGACTATATTTCCAGTTACAGTGTATGAATTGGAAAGTGAAGGAAAGAGACAAGACTGATTATTTTCACACATGGTGCTGGAGGAGTGCTCTTTGGAGCTCCTAACCTGCCAGAAAGACAAACAAGTGGGTCCTGGAGCAAAGCAAGCCTCAAGTGTAGAGGCAAGTGTGCGGGGGAAATGGGACTATTGTACTTTGGAACATCAGAAGAAGAGAAGACGATGAAAAAAGGCACTAATATTGGCAGTGGGGAAAGAGGAAGGCCAGCTATAAAATGGATCGACTCTGTAAGGAAATACTAAGGGCCCTGAGTTTGCAGACATTGAGCAGGGAAATTAAGGGTAGGTCATTTTGGAGGTTACACATTTATAGGCTTGCCATAAATAGGTTACTTGTTGGCACATAACAACAACAACAAATTTCTATGTATTGTAGTAGAAGAGACAAATAGGTTGGAATTTTAACATTTATTTCTGTTTATAAAGGAGAAAGGAAGTTAAGCCACCAAAAAAGAGTTCAGAACAAAGCTCCAACATGTTGAAATGTAAGAGGTCAAGATTATGTTCATCCCACAAACACAAATCAAAGAAAAAGAAGGGCCCTGAAGGTAAAAGATTTCATAGAATTTAAATATGTATGACCTTTTTGTTTAGTTACCAAGGTCACATGTGACACGGGTTCAGGAGCCGGGAACAGTGCATGATCATGTGCTAATACGCACACATAAAAGTCCCAACCTGACCTTTTCCTTACAGGCATAGGAAGCCTTCTCTCCATCCCAGTAATCCTGGTTCAAATTATTCTTCCTCTATTGTAATAGGAAATGTCAGGAAATTGATAAGTGGCATATTTGGCAGCCCTGGGGCTTGGGTCTCCAGAGGGTGGCCCCATGTGAAGTATGTGCGATGATTTCAGCCTCCTAGGTTAGAATGCTGTGGTTCAAGGAAAGTTTATTTTTAAACTTGAACATGAACAGTGAAGGAGTTGAAATAAATAGCTTAAACGTGGACATTCATTTATTTCAACTGTAATCCTACAGTGCTTCTAACTTGGTATTTAAAACCAAATCTTTTGTATTTGGAAGCTGATTTAAGCACTTACCCAGATTAGGATTAACTATGGTTCAGGTGATCTGCATACAGTGACAAACATGGTTAAGTGGGGCAAGAGAAGCGCTTGTCGCCTGGACTATGGATTAACTCACATTTAGTCATTCTTGAAGCCGATTTACTAAAATCAGTAAAATTCAAATTAATCATGACAAACAGAAGTTTTATGCATTTCAGTGGGTCTACTGAGATGCATTCCCTTTGGATATCACCGATTTTGGATTTAGCCTTGTATCCAAACCTTATATGTATTGGTGGGCATATTTTGAACATTAGCAGGATTTCTTACAATGACAGTCACTCATGAATTAAAAAAAATACCAATTATATTGTTTATTCAAAACCATTTATTTTGAAGATTGCTAGTTAAATTCAAGGATTTTCTGGCATTGTGCTTCAGCCTCATAAAATGTGAAAGGTAGTAGATTTTGAGCATATATCATAACTTGTAAACATATATTAGTGAACTCTTTTGTGGCTTATTATTTGTAAATATGGCATCTTTTCAGACCAAGGTTCATCAGAAGAATTTGACAGTGCTGATCAAGGTAAATAATTTAAGTAAAGTTTAATATTTAAGAGGAAAATTTTCATATGTCTTTATTCTAAAACACTTGTTTCAGAAGTTGTTTCTGTTGAATAGTGATTCCCATTTTAAAAGGTATAAAACAGGTTGTGAATCTGTACGCTTTAATTGGATTATGGGTCACCTTTTTTGGATAAATGACACAGATTTTGAAGGGCAAACCTTGTAGCAATATGCTAAAGAGCTTGCAAATAACTGTGCATTTCCACAAAGCTTTGTTTGAGCAGTTGGTTCATTACTATGGGAGTCTTAAGAAATGTGTGCCACCTGTTGTAAGTTTGGGCATGCAGTTGTTTAGAATAATTTTGAAAGGTTTAGATATCAGGTATTTCTCTGGTCATAATATGATATATTCTTACTTGAATCATCCTTGTCTGCATCCTTTGCCAGCATAAATGAACAAGTGCTGTTTTCTTAAGGATATTCTTTTTACGATTATCTATAACAATCCTGATAAGCACCAGGCATGTTCACATTTATTGTCCTAAAGAATGGCAGAAAACAGCCTCATGTTCCCAGAGAATGTTCTAGCCTCTAGAGCAATTAATATGAAGTATTTGCCATGGTCCAATACTAGTTGCATCTTTTTAAAAAATAGTTATATATTGAAACAGAATGTGGGTGGAGAGGTATATTTTGAATATATATTCATATACTGTATGTTCAGTGTATCTGGACATAAATGTGGAATAGAGCACTGCTCTGTATTTTTACTGAACCTATTTGATAGTTTAAAATGTATAATTCATGGGGGGCAGCGGATAATTAATTTATCTAACATGTAAAAGTCTGATTGCTTTTGTTTCTGACATAGTAGACCCGGTTTTACAAAATCTTATACTACTAATTTGCTCAGGAAAGAAACATAAAACTCCTAAAAAGGAGAGGGTTGGAAAAAAAGAAACAGCCTCATGCACTGTCTATTCCTAAAACAGAGTTTCAAAACACTCTCTATATTAATTGAATACAGATAGAATCTATCCTGCCATGACCCTAATTCCTTTAGACAGAGACTAAAGGCATCAGATGTACTAGCCTGTGGGTCCTACTACCTGAATGCTTCCGGGCCTTTTATATGGGGTTAATTAAATAACCCACCCTATTGATCAGTGTTAATCTGGCATCATTTAAAATGTGATTATTTGTAAAGGAAACAAAATGATCTTTAGTTACCACATTGTTTAACAGATTCAGACAATAGTGATCCGCAAGATGGTCCCTCAGATGCTGATTATTGGAAGGGTCCTCCCCAAGATGCAGAAGAAAAAACACAGTAAGTCATGGTGTCCAATAGCCTTTCTGCTTTAAAATGATTATGATTCTGTGTACACATGGATGCACCCGCATGAGCTGTAGACCTGATTTTTCAATTCCTCCGGATTGATAACATTCCTAACAGCAGTCAGGCTGAGTAAGAGCAAAGACTTGTCTTGTCTGACAGCCTTTTGTTTGCATTATCCTCAAACTGATGCCAGTGAAAAGCCTGCCAGCAGGACGTCAGCATGAGGGCAGCCTTTTGGTTGTGTTTCCCAGCAACAGGTATAGAGAGGCATTGTGTGTCTGATACTGGAGATTAGGTGTATTGTTTTACCCTACATTTGGGTTAGTACCTCAGAAGATATGAACAACACTAGAAGTTCAAATAAGATAAGCAACACTAAGAAGAAGCCTTTTATTAAGATAAATATGTGTATTTCTTTAAGGTGCTACTATTTATATAAGCAGAATAACCAGTCAGTGCAGATATAGGAAAAGGCAGTTAAATGGTCCTTTAGACTTGAATCAAAATGGCAATAAGTATGGTGATAAAAAATTGGCTGACTATTTGAACCGGATTGTGTTGAATCTGAAGTATATTTCATAGCTTTTATAGGTTCTTACCATTTAGGAGGTATGTTCCGATATAGATATCATATTGACTTCCACTTTTAAAATTTAGTATTTTTCCCTGTTTCCCAGAAGAGTAATCCAGCTTGTTGACTTAAGTTCCCTTCATGTACATACATGAAGCTGTGGCATTTGTTTTGAGTTTTAAAACAAACAAAGGTGGACAACCTGTGCAGTTCAAACTCCCTTTAGTCAGGGTTGCCCGTTCAGCAGGGAAGACTGACCTAAAGTGCAGTTTTTAGTTAGAGGATACTATCAAGTTAGGGTCCCTGCGCTGTATGAAGCCCTTTCTCCACTGTCCCAGATAGCTTCTTGATCTGTGAAGGCTCCATAGAAAGGCTGTTCCTCTGCAACAGGTATTCCTTTCCACAAGCGAAGGGTTTCTTGTTTGCAAGGAACTTAGATCTTAACGCTTTAAAAGTACAAAAGCTCATTTCGCTATATACACATAAATGCTTCATCTAGGCAGAAGAGTATGTTATATATGAATGAAGTAGTTCCTTTTTCAGACAACTGGTCCTTTTAGCCTACTTTCTCTGAATTGAAAAGTGAACCGGCCACTTTGATACTATTTTATATGCGTTTATTTAATCTGTATTTCTTATCCAAGGAAATTATGATTCCAAAAAGGTTTTTAAAAGTTCACTTGGAAAAATATATTTAGCTGCATTCTGAAATCTGAAGAATATAAAGGAAAAGAAATCGAAATAATATAAAATCTAAAAATTGGCTTGTTTGTATGGTTTTCTTCCATCAACAAACTGAGCATTTGCTTCCAATACTAGCTTTTGTCAATACTAGCTTACCTACCTCATATCAGTACTATTGTTGACATGATAGTAATTGTACAGCAGCATTTTCTAAACAGTTCTACAACTCTTGCTGTTAATCAAAATATCCCTGTCTTGCATAGCATATGATATTGTCTGGCTTGGTATATTATTTGACCCTGCATAGTATCTTGCTTTACTAATAGATGCATAACTATTACAGGTATTTATCCAAGAGTTTGATATAAACAGGTAGATTATCTCCATGTGTTTGCTAGTCATACAACTTAGAAAAATATAAAGTTTATATTCTTACCTTTTTAGCAGACTAAGCAAACTTAGTTAAGTAACTAACCAAGATGGCGGCGCGTTCACACGCTGCGGCTCTGAGCTCCCAAGATTGGTGTGTTTTCTTTGGAATAATGTGTGTGTGGCTGTGTGTGCACAATGTGGTGCAAGGAGCAGAATTCGCCTACTCACGCAGAGAGCTGTTAAACATCGGGCTCACAAGAAAATTGGAAGTAACAGCAGAGTTTCAGCAGGCTCATAGCATACCAAACTGCATAGCGAGGCTTCCGGGATCTCCATGGATTGTTGCTGGGAGGGGGAGTTGCCGGCAGAAGCGGAAGAGAAAGCAACGAAAACAAAAGCGGGGCTGTAGAGCTGGTCTGTTAACTCGTCTCCGTAAGCAGCCTCATAGACCAGCACTGCCAAGTGTCTTCTTGAGCAACGCCAGATCCCTCGTCTATAAAATCGATGAACTGGAGTTGCAGATGACAGCAAGCAAGATCCTACGTGAGAGTTGTGTGATCGTTATCACGGAGAGTTGGCTAAATTCAGCTGTTTCTAATGAGGCCCTGCAGCTGGGGAACCGAGTTCTTTTTCGTTTAGACAGAAACAGCAACTCCGGTAAGAGCAAGGGAGGAGGACTCTGTATTTACATACTCAATGCCTGGTGTGTCAACAGCAGGGTAGCTTATTATTGTTCTCCAGATGTAGAATTGATGGCAGTCACATGTAGGCCATTCTACCTGCCTAGAGAAATCTCTGTGATAATCATAATAGCTGTATATGTTCCACCTGATGCCAATGTCAGTGAGGCACTCTCCAAGCTATATGCCATCATTTCTAAGCAGCAGCAAATCCATCCACAGGGTGCTTTTGTCGTAGCTGGGGACTTCAATCAAGCCTGTCTAAGAACTGTTTTCCCTAAGTTTGAACAGTACGTGAAATTCCCCACCAGAGGAAATAACATATTGGATCGCGTGTACTCCAATGTGAAACAGGCATACAGGGCAATTCCTCTTCCACATCTGGGCACATCTGATCATTCTTCACTTCTTCTATGCCCAAAGTACATCCCTCTCCGGAAAAGAACCGAGCCAATTATTAGAACGGTTAAAATATGGCCAGAGGGTGCTCTTAGTCAGCTCCAGGACTGTTTTGAAGCAACTGATTGGAGTGTATTTGAAGACCAAGACCTACATGGATATACTGATGCTGTACTTTCTTACATCAACGTGTGTACTGACAACGTTTTAAACGCATCAGAGTCTATGGGAATAGTAAACCCTGGATGACTGCTGAGGTAAGGTCACTTCTGAGAGCCGGAACTCTGCCTTTAAGGCAGGGGACATGGATACATATAGAGAGGCTAGGGCTAATCTTAGAAGAGGTATAAAGGCAGCAAAACAAAAATATAAACAAAAGGTGGAGAACTACTTAGCTGATAACAACACAAAGGGAGTATGGCAAGGACTGCAGCATTTAACTAACTTTAGGGGCAAGATGAGGAACATGGCTGAGGCTGATGCCTCACTGGCAGAGGAGCTGAATATTTTCTTTGCTCGCTATGAGGTTAAAAGACCAGGCCCCATAGTACCTGCTTGCCAGTCTTCAAATTCTCAGCCACTCATTTTATATGAACATCAAGTGAGAGCTGCATTGAGGGCTGTGAATCCCAGTAAAGCTGCAGGCCCAGACGGGGTCCTGGGGATAGTGGTAAAAAATTGTGCTGATCAGTTAGCAGGGGTTCTGACAAGAATTTTTAACATCTCCCTGCAAACAGCTTGCGTTCCATCATGTTTGAAAGCAGCTACCATTGTCCCAGTCCCAAAGAAAACAGCAGTTAATTGCCTAAATGACTACAGACCTATTGCATTAACGTCTGTAGTGATGAAATGCTTTGAAAGATTGGTTCTCCAATACCTTAAAACATGTTTTCCACCAGACTTTGATAAACATCAGTTTGCCTATAGGAGAAACAGATCAACAGATGATGCCATAGCTACTGCCTTACACCTTGCAGTGAGTCATCTGGAGAAACCTGGAAATTATGTTAGGATGCTTTTCATTGACTACAGTTCAGCTTTTAACACCATCCTACCAAGCATTCTTATTAAAAAGCTGGCTGATTTGGACCTTTCTTCTACCATCTGTGATTGGATCAAGGACTTTCTAAGGGACCGCTCACAAACAGTGAGGGTTGGGCCTTTCACATCTACTTCCTGAAGCTTAGCACCGGCTCCCCACAGGGCTGTGTGCTTAGTCCCTTCCTGTATTCACTGTACACATATGATTGTGTATCATCTGATCCATCTACTGTGATTATTAAGTTCGCAGACGATACCACCATAATGGGTCTTATTACAGGGGAGATGAATCACCGTACAGGAATGAGGTCCAAAAATTATCCACATGGTGCCTAGAAAACAACTTGCATCTAAATATTACCAAGACAAAGGAGATGGTGCTGGACTTCCGGAGGAAGAGAGGAACTAGCCCCATTGTACATCCAGGGTGTGTGTGTGGAGAGAGTTTCTTCCTTTAAATTTCTGGGAGTTTACCTCAGTGAGGATCTATCCTGGGAATTAATACAACCAAAGTAGTCAGGAAGGCCCAGCAGAGACTGCATTTCCTTAGGGTCTTGCGTAAGAACAAAGTGAAGCAACAACTGATTATCTCCTTCTACCGGTCCACAGTTGAAAGCATCCTCACATATTGCATTACCGTTTGGTACGCTGGATTGACAGCTGCTGACAGGAAGACACTACAGAGGGTGGTAAGCACAGCTCAGTATATCATGGGCTGTCCCTGAGTGCACTGGACGACATCGCTAGGGATCGTTGCCTCAGGAGGGTCGGAAAAATTCTTAAGGATGACTCACACCCCGGTCAGCACTTTTTTACCTTGTTACCATCAGGCAGAAGATATCGTAGTATAGCCTGCCGTACCAACAGACTGAAGAACAGTTTTTATCCATGGGCTATCAAGTATAGAAGAACTGACCTGTGGGCTGGCGCATTCTGTGTCAAGTACACAGGGTGCAGTAAGACTGAGTAGTTGCCAGTGAGATGGGGGCGGGATGGTGGTGGGGGTGGGCATGGGAGACTCAGCCAATTTCATTGTGCACATGTTGTACATTGACAATAAAGGTATTATTATTATTATTATTATTATTATTAAATGTAAATAAATAAAATACCAGAAAGTTTTTACTGTTGTGCAGTGGAAAATATCTGTCTTTTCATTTTCAAAAATCAACTTTGATACCATCAAACTTACATTAGTCATTTTAAAAAGATCAGATTAATGATCAAATGGCATGTCTTACTACATTTATCCCATTTTTATGTAATAACTCTTTTGCTGTTGAGGTGGCTTTTTGAAGTTCAGATTTGCTTCCCTGAACTGGCACTTTCTAGATTCCTAGGAATATAAATTCCACAATTTAAATTCTGTCTGGGATGGTATGATTTCCTTTCCAGCAAAACAGGAAGAGATTAGTTCAGAGACAACTGCCTTGTTCAGTGAATTTTTGTCACTGATTTGCATCTTTCTTCCTTTCTTTTCCACCCAGTTCCCAGCAACACTTTTGTTGTTTACTTACCCTTCAAGCACCATGGATTGCCTTTCTGGACTGTAAAGGTTAACAAAAGAACAATGTTTATGTTCCCATTAGAGAATAGTGTCAGTGCCATATTGACATGCAACATTAAGTGACTACAGGGATCCATCAGCAAATCAAGAGTAGAGAATTCTTGATCAGAAGTATTTTGATGTCTCTGAACATATGCAGAACATTTTTGTGCTGATTAGGCAGATGATTCAAAGTGGTCAAATGGAAGGCTGGTTACTGATTGAACATGGGGATCACCATGTAAAAGAAGTAAGAGTTGCCCCATTCCTGCTAGGCAAAAATGTACATATGTGTTGCTCTATTAGTTCTTTCTGCATATAGACTTGGAGTCTGACAGAAGGAATTTATCTCCTTCATCTCCATTTTAACCCCTTTCTTTGTCACCTCTTCTTCATAGACCAAATCACCTTAACTTTGAGGACATCTATCCTAAGTTAGAAATACAGCTTTGGTTGCAATTAGAGCTATTGATAATCTCTTTGTTTCCCATTTATCTTTCTTGTTTGTTCCCATCATTCCTGCTTAATGATTGATTTATCTGTACACATTTAGTGATAAATTCAGTGTTCTCTCTTTCTATCTCTCTCACACACATATATACACTCTCACATGCACTTGCACACACATTGCATCCTCCCTCATCCCTGTTTTAAGACTGTGTCTTCTTCTTAGCTGGACTATTCAGACTTTTTCTATGTCTAATCAATTAAAGTGCCTTTATGTTGTAATTTGAAACCCAAGTTGGGATCAGGCTGAATTAAGTCCTTAATTTTAATTTTGCATTTTTTCAAAAATGGGGCCAAAAATATCCTAATTCTGGTGTATGCTCTGGTGTATGGGTATGTGTATGTAGCATTTGATATTAACCTGTAATACTTTGGTAACTAGTGTTCAGGAAAGCAATAAAAAGCATCAAATAAATTATTTGTTCAGTCGTTCAGTCGTGTCTGACTCTTCATCACCCCATGGACCAGAGCTCGCCAGGTCTTCCCATCTTCCACTGCCTCCCGGAGTTTGGTCAATTCCAAATTGGTTACATCAATGACACCGTCCTACCATCTCATTCTCTGCTGTCCCCTTTTCCTTTTGCCTTCAATCTTTGCCAACATCAAGGACTTTTCCAAGGAGTCCTCTCTCCTCATGAGGTGGCCAAAGTATTGGAGCTTCAACTTCAAAATCTGTCCTTCCAGTGAACATTTGGGATTGATTTCTTAATTTAATTATAAAATATGTAAACACATTATCCTTTGAATCTATTATCGCTTCATCACCTCCTTCCTATGGATTCTTACTGTTGGTTTCCAAGGTCCTCCCCACAACACACACATGTGGCATATGCATTTACTCTAACAAAATTGACAATGTATTCTATTTATGTTTATAGGATGGACTAATAACGTTTTCAGTGGCACCATGATAATGATTTGTAGTCATACACTGATGCAGCAGTAAACCTAAATAAAACAATTTGTTCATTAGCCCTATAAGGCAGTGGTTTCCAACCATGTGTAACTCAGATGTTCTTGGACTGCATCTCTCAAAAGCCCCAGCCAGCACAGCTGGTGGTGAAGGCTTCTGGGAATTGCAATCCAAAAACCTGTATTACCCACTGGTATAGGGCATAGAGCATATGCTTAAAACTGTCCTTGGTGACTGTAAATGGAAGTGGCAGCGGCTGCATATTCTTTGAGTGATTCTTAATATAATTTGCTCTTATTTTACAGGGATGAAGAATTCGATGAATACTTTCAAGACTTGTTTCTTTGAAATGCAATGTGAATAGCTGGAACTCACTTCTTCATTAAATGTCAGTGTATGTGAATAAATGTAGAGTTTGCATATATCATGCAACTTACTGTATAACATAATGTTACAAATTGTTAGCCTCTGTTTTCTTCACCAGTCCTCTTCAACCTTTGGCAACAGGCCATCAATGTTTGCATTAATGTCTCCTAATCTTTTTTTTGCATAAAATATGATGCATTGAGATGTAGAAGGGTGCCACTAGATTAGAAAAATCAGTGTTTTCCATCCCTGCAGCTCTCAGCAATGCTGCTGAAGGAATGGAGATGTGCTGTGGGGAGGGAGGCCCTTGAAAATGGGGAAGAAGGAATTGCTCTGATCAGAGCCCTTCCCTCCATGCACTCTATAATCTAGAACATCTGCAGAATACACATTTGTCTACCTCTAACGTGAAGAGGCATATTTTGGTACTGCATCCTTAGGGACGTGACACTATATTTAGTGGCTGAAAGGGCATGCATTAAAAATGGGTTTCTTTATCCGGTGGAATAAGTTAATTCTCTTGAAATAATGGGGCCCTTGATTGCCCTTAGTTCAGGCCATTTGATAGTTCTATTGTTATGTATTAACTACTGAATCTGATGAAATGCCATGTTATTTTTATCACACCATGCTTCACAAAACATAGGATATTGGTGAGATCTGCAGTAAAACACTGTGTCCTCACCCATAAAAGAATGTGCTTTGAATCCTGGTGTTTGTTAGCCAGCCAGCCAGCCAGCTAGGTCTGCCTGGGGTAGTCATCTTATGATAGTGACCCTATAAGGCAAAAACAGGTTAAATAGACCAATTCACTCTTCCTCTGATTTCCTCTGATTGTTCATTACCACCGAACGCTCAACATTCTGTGATCTCCAAAAACCTTTATGTATGCTCAACCTCATTCAGCAGGTTGCGCAGATATGTGTGCTCCCTCTTCTTTCTCTTCCATGTTTTATTTTTATTTTTTCTTTAAATTCTGCATGCCTTGGACTTCAGCATAAGCTGATATTCCTTTTTTAGCTCTGGTTCTTCATGGCAATCAATTACACATGTTATTTCAGAAACAAACACTGAGCAGACATGGCATTTTAGTGAACATCCATATGGCTGAAAATTCTGAAGGATAAATGTAGAACGCCAGGTTGATTAAAAAAATTTAAATTGTTTTGATAGTAATCTTTAAATTACAGTAACTATTTTCTACCTAAAGCAGTGTTTTCTTTCCCAAAAATGGGGTTTCAAGCTTTTTTAAAAAATTATCACTGTAAATCCTGATACCTGTCATTCTGATAATGAAATGATGCAGGAATGTGATGGTATACCACATTTATTTTAATAAACAAGGGAAGTATACAGGTGGTTTAGGCATTATCCATGATTTTTGATTCCTTAGCAGTACATGAACTGTAATCTTGGTTAAGAATATATTGCTGAACAGGCAGTATGGCAAGACACATAGCATTTCATTCTCCTCCCTGTTCAAAGTATAACATAATAAAATCAATTTGACTCTATGCTCCTAATAAATAGATTGTCCCCTCCAAAAAAACAATGATATCGTTTGGATCCAGAACAAAGCCAAGTCAGATTGAGAGCTTTCACAAAATACTATGTTCAATGAATTTGATCCAGCTAGGGAAAACACAGAAATATGTCTTCTGTGTTAGATTATATATGTCATGTAATGAAAGACTTAATGTTTAAAAATAGTCTTAGTTGAGTATACTCATATTCATTAACCTCTTATCACATGGTGCACAGCTTGCATGGGTATTAATACATTTCTATGTACATTGAAAGATATTTAAAATAATTTACATTTTTCACAATTAACATATACAGAAGGAACAGCAGTATAAAGATTTATACTGAGGTTGCCTTTGAATATCAATGAAAGATAGACTTCTGTGTGAGAAGGGTTCTTTAAGTAAGATGGTAAGATGGTGGATTTAAAGGTTAGTTATTTATCATCTTTCAAGCTTCACAGGAAGTTAAATCCAATAATCAGCTCTCAACTTATATCTGTGTGTAACACACCTCATGGGGCACTGGAAGTGTCAGTTGCTATTTCTGCTGTTTAAAACACAATGAGGTGTCTGCATATGTTAATGTATTGCTTTTAAATCGCCACGAAACAATTATAAAAATTGTACAATACATCTTCAATACAATAATTTTTGTTTAATACAAAGAATAACAGTAAACTCAGTTATTTCTTTCTTGTACCTACATTTAGTACAGAAAATAATATTTAAATCCTTTTATGGCATTTTTAACATCTGCATAAAATATTTGGCCCAGGAATCAAGGATAGAACAAAGCAGAAGTGTAATAGAATGCTATTGCTGGCATACTGTCGCCAAAAGGCGGAGCAGAAGGGCAGGGGCCTAAGCATGTCTTCCCCACCCCCCCTCCCTGATGCTTTGGCAGTCTCCACAACACTAATGATATCTTGAACTGAGATTGGTCATGTAGCCTGTTACACAACAGGAAGCCTGCCGATGGGGTTTGGAGAATACTCATGTGACTGCTCTTCCATTCTGCATTTAGGCAATGGGACACTGGCCTATATAATCAGGATACCCCTGCATATTGTCAGTATTTTATGTGTCTTTATACCACGGGTAGAAGCACATAGGAGCAAGAATCCTTCAGTTCTGTTTATATCTCTGTTGTAAATGTATCTGCTTCTCTGCAACCTTATAAATGCCAACTTAGAAATTAAGTCCCATGGCTTTCATTGGGTTCAGATCTGGGAAAAAAACATTGCTTTAATTGTGTTTTAGAAGCACTTGCTGTTGAAATGGTAGAGTGTCGTAGTCAGAGCACATTTTTAAAAATGATCTTTTGTATCCAAAGGTCTGGTGCATAGCAGATAAATGTCTGTCTGAATGAAGCACATTTCCCTTGTCCTAGAGTCTGAAGCAGACAGGTGAAGTACCCAGGAATATAAAAATAAATCAGTCTGAAGCCTGGGGAAAAACCCTCTCCCTCCCTTATGGATTTTTTTACAGTATTTGGACTTCATGGGAAGTGGATTTCAAATATAGCCACCACTTCAAATTTGGGCCATATATGTAAATGTGCTTAAATGGAAATAATGTCTCTTGAAATCAAAGGAACCTAATCCCAAGGAGAGGCCACAGTTCCCCAGTCCTTACTTATGCAACCCCTGCGTACTCACTTGGAAATCACCAGTTTGTTGTTAATAGTTTGACTTGCATGACTGTTGAAACTAATTTTGAAAGAAAAAAGTTGCCAACAGGGTAAATTATAAAGTAGGAGCCAATTCTGTTTGGGGCATCTACCTAGCAATACTTCTATTGAGGATTTGGTTGGATATAAGTTGGTGTTTTATTTCATTTGAGTGAGTACTTCTCCTAAATCCAGGATTGAAATATGTATTGGTGGTGGGAGTGGGTTTTTTTTTTTGGGGAGGGAGGGAGTTATTTTTCAAGGCCACTTCCCATTTTTCAAATTAGCCTTTGTGTTATAAACAAACCAGTGTGTGTGGTTTGCAACATAAACATATTTGCATCTCATATTCTCTTTGCAACAGGAATGCTGTTGCAGTGTTACAGAAAATGATATGAGAAATGCTGAACCATGTGGGAGGAGGCTTATCCAAGTCTTCAGTTGTTCCCAAAAGAGGAGAAATAATAGGCTGGGGATGAACTGAAGAGTGAGTTCCACCCATGTGGTCCTGCATCCTTCATGAAAAAATCTATTATTGTTCAAAAGCAATGTAAGTGGCAGAACACAATTCATGCACAGATGGCCCCTCTGTTCACCTTTTTTTAAAAAGAAAATAGGATATCTCTTGAGGGTAGAAGAACATTTGTGTTTGCACTCTGACTTTTGCGTAAAAGTTAGATTCAACTTCAAACAAATTACAAAAAAATATTTTTGAGATAAACAATCAGAGTAGCTTAAGAAATAGCATGCTAAAAGTGAAGGTGTCCAGTTTGCCATAAAATGACTTTTTCATCTGCTGCCTGTTTAGGGAAATAGTTGAAATAGACTCCATGGAGTCAAGTGGCTCCTTTTAAAAAGCATTTTCAAACATCTAAACATTTAAACATTTAATAGAGTCATGTAGGTCTTATTTTCATCAGCATGGCAATTTCTAAAAGCTAAGCTTGTATATTTCCTTTGTAATATCAACACTATTATTAAACCTTACTCTCATAATCACCTGGCATTCAATTGCATCAGTCCCAACACTTTAGGCACAAGACAAAAGCCTTATTCAGATTTTCTTATTATTCTTTGATCATGTCACAAGGTGAGGAGTGTGACGTCTCTGACCAGGAGAAGCTCATCTATCCATTATTAGAGACTCTCTGGGTAAAAAACGGGAAAATCAAAGATTTGGCTTGCACCAAAATCTTAAGTAGATAAAAAGACATTCCTTTCCAGAGCCATTGTTTTTCAGACAAGCAAAGCAACAGATGAGGGGGGTGATAGCTGGCTATAGTCAAGCTTTGTGCTCCAATGTCAGTATAGCCAATATGGGGGAAAATCTTAGTATGGATTACATTATTTTGGTTAATTACTCATATAGTTATTAACAGAAGGTAACGGAAGGTAACTGAGTGAACAGAGTGCCGGACTAAGCAGACCTGGTTTCAAATCCCCCTTGGTCATAAAATTGATTGGTCGAGGCATCCACTCTCAGCCTGACCTGCTTGACAAGGTTGTTATGAGGATAAAGTCCAAATGAGGCAAACAATTTATTGGAAGAACAGTGGGATCTAACTAATGCTTATGATTGGCCTTGGGGAGTCATTATGACCAATAATATCTTGTGACGAAACAGGCCTGTGCCCTCTTGTGGAGGTACAGGTGTTCTATCTGAATGAAATCTGTGCCATTTTGTGGAGATATATACTATCTGGATGAATAAAGTAGTCTTGTATCACAATGTACTGTACTCTCAGTGGATCATTTCCTCTTTGGCTGGTGAGCGAAGAGACGCCCAGCAACCACATAACTATTTGGGCTGATCCCAAAGGAGAACAGTATGCAGTCCTTGAATCATCACAGCTCCCTGAGGATAAAACTCACATTCTGTGAGGAGTTTTATTATGTTGCTTCTTAACAGTATTTCTTGGTTCATTCTGATTGTCCCCACTCCCAAAAAGCACAACTGTTTTAAAGTTTCCGTGTATTGTCCACTATCTTTTCTGTACTACAATATCTGTATGTGCGTGTTCAAGAAGCCTGTTTGTAGGCACAAATCTTATGCTAGAATTACAGCTTCTAAAGTGACATATACTATACTTTTATTGGTTACAGTATAGGGGAAAATATAAATCATTCCATCTGATCATAATGTAAAATATATTTCTATGATGTTAGTAATTTTGAGCTCACAAGTTGTGCAATGTATAGCTTATCAAATGAAATGGGCTAAAGGTAGTGTAAAAATCATGGTTTCCTGACAGGTTGCAGTTTTAATACATGAAGTTAAAAATGTCATGTATAAATTGAGAATGACAGCAGCCAAGACCCATGAAATGAACCTGTAATCCACTTTTACAAATCATTATTCTCTGGTTAAATTCCATCCGTTCTTCATTGTTTGTCAGTTTTCACTGGACATTATCACATTCCATTCCATTAGAAATGGCAGCTGTGTAAGGACTGGACAGTCTGTGTTATTTTATGCTTTACAGAAATCCTTGGGCTCACTGAAGATCTTCATATATTTCTTCTACTGTAGTAGAAATGGAGTCCTTGACTGTTTAGTGCCGTTGGAGTTAATTATAGAATTGTACATGTTTTTGACTTTCCACCATCTCCTCCACCTCCTTCGCCTCCGCCGCCGCCACCACCTCCTCCTCCTCCTCCTCCTCCTCCTCCAGCTAATAAATGGCAGGAAAAAGGTGTTAGTAAGTCAAGCTGTAGATTTATTTAATGGCAGTATTTAGGCATGCAACATTTTTGTTTAAAAAAATCACACATGTTTGAGCTTTTGAAAGCTCAAACCTTTTTATGTAATGGTGCATTCTTTGATGAGTAACCCAATTATGATATGATACATAATGTAAATACTTCTCAAAGGACAAACACAAACTGAACCACTCATACTGGAAAGTTTCAGGGACCAGGTATACTCAATTGCACACACATTGTCTTTGGTGAAAAGTTTTGGAATAAAAAATCCAACCCATAGGTTAGTAAACATCTCCAGACTAATTGAGAGGAAGACAGTGGGCTTTCTTTGTTCTAAGTATGGATGATGATTAAAAACAAAATCAAAAAATTCCATCCATCTGAAAATTAACTGGAAATTGTTTTTGGGTTTTTGTAAAGTCAGAGGTAGTTTCTCTTGTCTGATTAATCTCTCAAATGATTCCACAGGTTTTTAATTCTCATAATTCTTCTCTTGGTAGTTGCTTTCTGGCTCATTCAAATTTAACATACCAATATTAGAGTTAAAACTTACATTTGAAAGCTGTGGATCATCATGTTACTAGGTTATTTTCGACCCTTTCCACCTGCATTGAAACATGTCACATGATCAGTGGCCTACCCCCTGGAATTTTTCCAAATAATTAACAGCATGATATTCAAAATATTAATTTTAATTTAGTAACATATCATCCTGTTTGTTTTCTGTTCTGAACTTTCCACTGCAGTGGTTCAGCAAATGTATTTTGTTTTGTTTTCAAAAATCAATAGTTGTACAGCACAGCAGTACAGGTAGGTGGTCTAAAAAGTGTAATATGATCTTTGATGCAAGTTGTACCAGACAGAACACCAATGACAGACCTCATGGAGAGCTCGTATGGTTTCAGATTGCACCATTGCTTCAATAATAACCCAGATATGTATTTACACATAGTTTGATTTACACTGTGTGTTTGATTATATCTATCTATCTATCTATCTATCTATCTATCTATCTATCTATCTATCTATCTATATTACAGAGTATACTTTGAGTATATAAATACTCTGTAATTATTGGCTCACTGATTTGCTTCATTTTAAACCATACTTTTTAACTGTAACAACTTGAGCATGTATTTATTACTGTAATGTTATGGTGATACAAGGATGTTAGGGTCAATCACAACATAGATGTTATAGGCATTTTGACTATATAAAAATATATTCTCAGAATCATGTCACAATGGTTAAACTGCAGTACTCCAGGCAAGACACTGCTCAAAATTTCAATCACAATAGATTCAGGTAGCCAGCTGAAAGTTGACTTAGGCCTCTATCCCACAACTGCTAAAACCCACTTCTTACTTCAAGATAAACTGCCTCCAAAAATCTTGCCCCCACGAGCAGCCGGCCATAAAAAAACAAACATGGCCATGCCCCCTTTAGCGAATTTTCCTAGTACCCGCCCTAAAGGTGGGAATAATTTGCCTCAGTTCGGATGCGGCTTTTTATCCAAAGCAAACATCAGTGGGGAGAGAGAGAGAGAGAAGGGTGAGGGGAGAGTTACCACCAGTTACCATCAGAATTAGCTCATTGTTCAATATAGCCTGCACAGGCAAACAAAACTTGAGAAAGAGAGAGGGAGATTTCCTCTGATAACCACCCTGGTTCTTTTAACTCCCCCCCTTCCCTCTTCCCACACCCCCTTCCCAGCTGCTTTGATGTGGCTTCCAGTCGTGGGGACACGTTTAAGAAAACAGCTCTCATGAGGGCACAGAAACCGCCTTTAATACCATGTGACTGTTGCTGCAGTGAAACGGCCTTTTATTTTAAGCTGTTCCTTCTAGCTGTGGGATAGGGGCCTTAGCTTCCCATCCTTCCACAGTTGGTCAACTGGGTATCCAATGTGCTAGGCTGGGTGGGATATATAGCCTTCACAATACACTTGTAAACCATCCAGAAAGTGCTTTAAATGCTATTATGGGGCAGCATATACATTGCACCTTTGCTTTAGGTTTTAAGGAAAATGCTATTTTCCAGTACCTTTTATGGATCTACTTTTATGGATCTACAAGGGGGCTTGCAAAGAAGGCTCAGCAGAGACTATTTTTCTTCAGAACCTTAAGGAAAAACCATCTTCCACAAAAGCTGCTGCTGGCCTTCTATCATTGTGCAATTGAGAGTGTGCTTACTTTGGGTTATGTGTGTGGTATGGAAGTTGTACCCACCGGGATAAGACAATGTTGCACAGAATCATAAGAATTGCAGAGAGTATTGTGGGCTGTTCACTCCCCGCCCTAGAACAAATTTATACTACCAGGTGCCACTGTAAAGCATTAGATATATTAAGAGATCCATCACATCCTGGTCATCGCCTCTTCAAGTTGCTGCCATCAGGACGGAGATACAGAGTACTTAGAGCAAGAACAAACCATCTCAAAAATAGCTTCTTTTTTAGAGCAATATTGGCCTTAAACGGAACTCCTGGACTTTGAAGTCAGCTTATTTTATATGTCATATTTTAGTCATTTTATATGTCATATTATGTTTTGTACCTGTTTTTAAATCTATGTGAAATATTTTAAATGAGTTTTATATAGCAACCACAAAATTTCATTGTTCCTGCAAGGGGGCAATGACAATAAAGATTCCTATTTCCTAAAAGATATTTTATTAAAAGCAAATGTCTTTTTCAGAATTAATATTAGAAAAATGTTTGATGTCACAAGGTTGATTAACAACATAAATGACCAGTTCTTGATATTTAAAAAGGAAAGCTTGAGGGCACAAGATGGGAAAGGGAAAGAGGAGGAAGTCACATGCGTTATGTAAATGTATACGCAGAGACAGATTCCATTGCTTCTTTGGCTTTCAAAGAAGATTAAGCAAATTATTCTAGAGGTTAAGGTTACTTGTCGTGAGTGAATACTGTACAAGGAAATCTTAGGGAACTTGTTTTTGTTCTTTGAAAAAAATATTCTCATTGGCATATTCAGATGTTGAAAATAGCAGGTTTTTCACAAAATAATTTAAAATTGGCCCAAGTCATATAAAAATTGAAGTGCTTTAAAAAAAAACACTAAGATTTCCTCAAGGACAATGGCATTTTCGATAGAAGGAAGAAAGGCAGCATTTATTTCTAATTTAAAAGAAAAATTAAGCAGCATCTTATGATGGACTGCCAGCATAATAATTGGCCTTGATCGAACTCAAGTGAAGTATAAATATGGTGGCCGTACCTAACATAAGAACTTGAACAGGATGTGCATTGGAATGCAGCTAGAAGTATGCATCCTGTTCCAAGATTGGTGGGATATTCACTAGAATGCAGTTACAGACGTGTGTCTCATTCAGAGCAGTGAAGTACAGATAAACTGATTCCTTGCTTCTGACGAATTTCTGTTTTGAGTTCCAAATATAGTAAGTGAAAAGTCTGTTTACTCATATGTCCCTTCTTAGTTGATTTGGGATGTTTGCTTTTCCCCCGTGAGACTCACTAGCAGCTGGAGAATAATCAACTCCAGAAAGCAAGCCATGAATCTGAATATGTAGTTACAGCTGGTATAATACTTCCAGCATCATTTTCTGTTGTTTCTGGAAAGGGTATTCTTGGTTTTGGCCTAACATTTGGGGAAGGAACAGCAGGAAAGCAAACTTATCTTATGAAAAAGAAATGAGGCAAAACAAAACATCCAGACTTTAACAGTAGTGAAAACAACACAAAATGTCACACAATCAGTTGTTAACATTATTTTCTTATGCTAGATGTCAGGAAAAAAATTCAGTTACACAAGCTATAAATGTTGTCCAATATATGAAAAGTTTTTAGGGATGGGTTAGAAAGAAGTGGCTACTTGAGGGTAGACTAACAAAGAGTAAGTGCAAGGTTACAGCGGTGATTTGTATCTGTTTCTGTTCTGATGTATTTCAAATCAGTTTAACTTTCACTTTGAAAAATAATTACTCCAATATAGAGTGTGTCTTAAAACCACTTCAGAAAACTACATGTGAGATTTTAAACTGTTCAATTATATATACAGTGGTACCTCTTGACAACGAATTTAATTCGTTCTCTGAGGCAATTTGTTATCCGAAACACGTTTTTTTCTTTGAAATGAATGGGAAACTGATTAATCCGTTCTGGAGGTCTGAAAAAGAGCAAAAAGCTGGGGGGTTTTCAGACCTCTTTATAAAGTGCACTTTAAAGGCATGCAGTGCTGGAACACACACACACCGGAACACACACTTCCTATAGTGCAATGCAAACACGTTAAAGAAACCAGCAAGTCTCCCCCAGCCTTTTCCCACCAAAAATGCAATGGGGAAAAAATGAAAACAGACAAGCATAAGCAGGAAGAGAAATCCAGCCTGTTTTTGCCTGTAGAGCAATGGAAAAGATTGCAAACATGGAGAAATGAAACCAGTAAGACTACTCCAGCCTGTTCCTGCCCAAAGTGCAATGGGGAAAATGCAAACATAGACAAACACAAGAAGCAAGAGAACCCTAGCCCCTTCTTTCCTGCAGAACAATGGAAAAGACTGCAAACACGGAGAAAAGAAAGCAGCAAGACTATCCCAACCTTTTCCTGCCAAAAATGCAGTGGGGGAAATGCAAACAGATAAACATAAGGAGCAAGAGAAAATATTGCAAAAATGGAGAAATGAAAGCAGCAAGACTGCCCCAGCCTGTTCCTACCCAAAGTGGGAAACATACACAAATACAAGGAGCAAGAGAACCCTAGCCGGTTCTTGCCTGCAGAGCGATGGAAAAGATTGGAGAAATATGGAAGGGGGAAAGCGGCAGGACTACCCCAGCTGGTTCCCACCAAAAATGCAAAGAAAAGCAGTGCAAAGATTAATAAAAGCTAGCTCCCTACCTTTCCAAGTTCGAAAGGTCCAAATCCCTCAGCAAACAAATGTCCAGAATGGCTCCAAAACACCATTAAAAAAGCTGTAACTCTTCCCACCCCTCCACAAACTTCTGAAACCCACAACCATCCACAAAGACAGTTTTCCCATTGCCCAAACTGATTCATAAATAATCGATTTCACAAGTGTGTTAAATTAAAAACAACATCCCATGAGCCTCTTCTAAAAACTCAGCTCACTTTATGCCTCCCCAAAAGTAGTCTTTGCCATGTGTTATGCATTCAAATCAATTTTCATGCAAAACCTAATTCAAAAGCAATTCTTATTGTCAGAGTAACTTTACCCTAACACTTTTTAAAAAACAAATGCTGGTACTTTTTGTGTTGCATGTACTCTTGTTAAAGTCTTGTTCAATTGGCTTTCTTGACCGAGATTTCGTTTCCTCCATTCTATTTTTTCCCTGTCCCTTTACATGCATTGCATTAGGACTGCAGTCCTGTACCTGCTTACCTGTGCATGAGTCTCATTGAACCCAGAGGGACTTGTTTCTTAGCAGACATTAATAGAATTGCATTATCAATCGCCTTTCTAAAGTTTTGTTGTTGTTTCTGAATACAGTATATGCCTGCAACTACAGGTTAGCCTTCTTGTGAAACAGAGAGTTCTTTCTATTCATAAAAGATCTGGTGATCCAAAGAAAAGGGAACTGTTTTTTTCTGTCCATTACCCCTTCTGTCCTTGATCATGTCTCCTGTTGTTTCTAGAGTCCACCAACTCTTAAGAGCAGATTTATAGGAGGAAACCTGGGACAACTTTATCCCTCCATGAGCTCAAGGATCCTTGGGTTCAAGCTATTGTGTTCTGTCCTCACTTACCATTAAGTATGGTTTATACAGAGGTATGTGGATGTATCTACCAGAATTGTTGTATACATATATTTCAACTTTTTTTAAAAAATATAACTAACCTTTCTTGGCAGCCTCTTCCTCCTGTCTTTTCTTTTCTTCCTCAATAGCTTTCATCTTTTCATCATATATATCAGCTCGTGACTTCCATTCCACCCGATTGTTTTGAAGACCATCAAACATTGGTGTGATTTCTTTGTGGAACCTTGAAAATTCCTATGTAAATAAAATGAACTTTCATGCTTTAAAAAAATAAAAGCATGCCTTTGTATTGGTCATAAAGACCACCACCTCCAACTCTTGTCCAGGCAGTGCCCCCCCCCCACTGTATTCAAAGGGGAAATATGGGTTTGGGAAGTTTGCATTTATTGCTGAATGTCTAGTCTGTTCTTAGTGTTCAGTTCAGGATAACTAATACATTCTTTAATGAAGGAAATACATGCTTAGACATCGGGCAGTGGATGCAGCATTCTCAGACACTCATAAGCATATGGACTTAAATTTGTCATGCATGCATAACCTTAATTCTTTATTTCTAAAAGTGGATTAATATAGTAATTACTAAATAATAAGATGATCATCCTTCAACTTACCTTGTAGACGAATGTGCACACAAAATCAATGAAGCCAACTTGAAGCTTGGGCAGTTCATCACTCTTGTTCCTGTCCATCATAGGCTATAAAAGTATTGGGAAAATATTCAGTGGAAACTCTAGAAGCATGGTAAATTTTTGATTTTTAAAGCTGAAAACAAGGTTGTACAAGGTAATAAAGTGCTTACAATTGGCTGTTGCTGTAAAACATCTCGTTCAAGGTCACCTTGCTCCCAAAATTCATTTGCCACCATGAGGGCAACCTGGAATGAGAAGACAGTTCAGGACTGTGCAGGAACTATAAACTAAAATATGCAACAAGCAGTTTTGCTCCCTTTCTTTATGAATGTACTATATTTTTTAATTGTAAGCCACCCAGAGACCTTTGGGTAGTGGATGGCATATAAGCAATATAAATAAAATAAATAAATAAATAAATAATAATTGACACCATTCAGAATGGCACATTCCCAAGACTGCCCTCTGCTTCAGAGGATGACACAATTATATGCCAAGGTCAGGATACTGTACTGTCTGTGCAGTAATTATTGTGTGATTGTGGTTTGACTTTTACACCTATTATACAAGGATCTCTCTCTGATGTGCAGATTATGGTGTCACATCTCAAAAGGCTATCACAGAGCTTGTACAGTAAAATCTACCAGGGAGTTGATACACCCCCCCACAAAGTCTCCTTTTCTGGTTTTAACAAAGGAACCGCAGGGGTGTGGTGGGGGAATACCCAAGAAAGAAAAGAAGAATAGCTACACCATTCTTTTTTATTTGTGGGTAGACATGAGCAACTTCTATTAATACCCCTTGGGATACAAATATGAAGTATGGCACCACAGGTGTCATGGAGATCCACCCCCCCCCGTGCTGGCTAGTCCATTCAGTCGTCAATACACACTGTGCATGCCCATTCTTGTCGCAAACATGCCAAGCACTGAAGTAGTCCAAACGATGTTTCTCGGCCTCCCCACACAGCTGGCCACTCAGGACCTGATCGGAGAGACTCTTCATCGCTCCTCCTTACCAGAGGGATCATCTGTATGGAGTGGCCGGGAAGTGGTTACTGGGCTACTTCTGTGATTGGCACATTTGCGTCCAGAATGGGCATACACAGCATGTACTGACTATTGAGTGGACCAGCCAATTCTAGGGGCGGGGAATGGATCTCCATTGCACCTGTAGCACCACACTTCATATTTGTATCCCTTGGTGGACTCTTTGTGGAACACAGTTAAAATCTTTAAATCTATTTCGTTCAAGGAAAATTGTTATAAGATGTTTTATAGATGGCATTTCGTGCCTCATCGTTTATCCAAGATGTATAATTGTTCACCTAAATGTTGGAAATGTAATTATGACTGTGGAACCTTTTATCATATGTGGTGGACTTGTAAAGAAGCTAAGGCGTATTGGAACATGGTAAAACTTTTCTTAGAAAGATCTTTGAAAATTAAAATAGAGTTTAGACCAGAACTATTTCTGTTAAATATAGTAGATATGAATATTTCTTATGATCAGAGATATGTACTTCATCATGTAATTGTTGCTGCAAGAATACTGTACGCGAAACTTTGGAAACAACCAATCACGCCAACAGAGAAGGATCTTCATGGAAAGATAAGAGAATGCATCGGATAAACTCTCTGGTTATTTAAAGGGAGACTATGACGAGATCTTTCGGGAAAGATGGCAAGAAGTAACAAATTTATTAGTATTGTGACAACATCTGGCAATTTTAGCAATATGTTTAACTATTATTTCTATTTTGCTTGATACACTCAATGTAAATCTTAAAAACTGTATCCTCCCCTTTCTTTCCTTTTTTCTTTTTCCTCTTACCCATACTCCTTCCCTTTGTTCCCCTCTTAAAAATCCAATAAAAATTATTAAAAAAAATATTTGTATCCCTTGGGATACAAATATGAAGCACCCATGACTATGCATGGCTTTTTAAAAGGATGCCAATGAGGTAATTTGTTCCAGAGCGCCGGGCCGGCCACCGAGAAGGCCCGTTTACAAGTTGCTACCCTACAGGCCTCCCTGGGGGTATTCATATTTGTTATGAATATATCATATTTATTTTCATATTTGTTTCCGACCTTTCCAACTATGCACCTAAAGCTGCTGATAACAACCAGAATCAATATATTGAAAACTCCCAAGAATATAAAAGCAGTTATGCTAAATCAAATCAGAGTTCCTGAATCCTTTTAGCACTGGGCAATCCAAATATTTTGACCTGCAATGTTTCATACCCTCGTCCAATGTTAGAAGAGACTGTGTGAGTTGTTCTCTAAAAATATTTGAGGGTTTGCTCTCCTGACATTGGCATCCTTTAAAAAAGCTGTTAAAACCTGGCTGTTTAGGGATGCCTTCGGCAATCGCTAGGGTTTGTATCACGGGTTTTTATTCCTTTCCTAATTTGTATTTATTATTAGTTTTATGCCTCTCGCCAATTACATTCTTACTTTTAATTGTTGTCATCTTTTAATCTTTTTTATTATCCTGTGGATTTCCTGTGCTTTTTATATGAACCGCCCAGAGTTCCCTATGGGAAATTGGTGTGGTATACAAATATAAAAATAAATAAATAAATAAAGGAAGTAAACCTTTTCAGATCCACATTTTAGCATCCTTCTTTTTTCTATAGAGCATTAAGATTTTTTTGTGAACAATGTTCCGGGTTATCATAAAATCATTGAATTATGGAGTAGGAAGAGGACTATAAGACTAATGAGATTTCCAGTCCCCTGACCACCCCTTGCAGCCCTCCTCTGAACTTGTTCTGGTTTCTAGGCATCCTTAAAATGCATTGTCAAGAACTTGACAGAGTACTCAAGAGGAAACCTTAGCTGTGCTGAATAGAGGGCATCTAGTAGTTGAAATGTTTTGGAGATTATATTTCTGTGAAAGCAGCCTAACAAAGTCTTTCCTCTTTCTGCAGCTGCATCACACTGTAAGCTCATATTCAGATTGTGATCTGAGCAATTCCAGTATCCTCCTTCCATGCAGTATTGCTGAGCCTATACTTGTGAATTTAATTTATTTTTCTAGCTGCAGAACGTGGCACACATCCATGTTAAATTTCATTGTTTTTTTTTCCAGTCTAGCACTTGTGTCTATCAAGATCCTTTTGAATTTTGTTTCTGTCTTCCAGCTATCCTGTGTTATCCACAAATTTGACAAGCGTTCCCTGCACCCCCTCTTCCATGTCATTAATAAAAATGTTGATGAGCACTGGGCTCAGGACTACCTCACTTGTTATATCCTCCCAGTTTGAGAAGGAAGCCCTGATAAGCACTCTCTGAGTACAGTTCTGTCACCAACCGTTTCTGATAATTGTTTTCTACATAACTCACATTTAGCTTGCTGATAAGTAGAGGATTTCTATGACATGTCACTTTTGAAGCCACAAGCAGGTTTAAACATGTTTATGACTAACTTGGCCTTTTTAATCAGATTACTCCTAAACATGTCCAAACCCACTTATAAATTCAAACACCTGTCATGCAATAGAAATCCTTCCCTTCCTGATCAGAATAATATAATGGGCACTTTGTCAGATACCCACCTTACTTTGTACCTCCCAAGGTTTAGTGATAGCAGATAAATCACAACCGGTCATCATCATAGCCCTAGGAATTAAAAAAAAAGATTTTAGAAAAAGGAGAGTTAGTAAATTCTATAAAGAAGGAAGAATAAATGAAATTAACAAAATTAAATTGACGTACATAATTATTTCCTTTTTTGTTGGGTCCATGGTTATATATTTAATTGCATCCTCTTCTTTTTCCATTTTTTCAATTGCATCCACAATCTTTTGAAACATAGTTCTTTTCCTGTGAAGATATTAAACTCAATCAAGATGCATACATTGTCTCTCTTGTGGCCTCCTTTGGGATTTTAGTTTCTAGGAGCCTAACATTTGGATTCTGAAGCCATATAACAAGAAACCTCATGGTCAAACTGAATCCTTAATTCAGCATTAGGAAACCTCTGATGAATAGTGAATGTTGCAGTTTATCATACTAAAAGCAAAGCAAAGTGTTCTGCTTATATACCTCCCCATACCACTTCAAGTAGTCTCTAGGCAGTTTACAGTTTAATTACAGTATGCAGGCTACACATTGCCCCCCCCCAGCAAGCTGGGTACTCATTTTACCAACCTCGGAAGAAAGGTAACCTGAGTAAACTATGAGCCGGCTACCTGGGGTTGAACCCCAGGTTGTGAGCAATTTTACCTGCAGTACAGGCATTTAACCATTGCGTCATGAGGTTTTATAGTTCTATATTTGTAGTTATGTCCTGGTGGCTGTATAACGTTTGGAAACTCTTACTGAATTTTCCAATATTAGCAGTATTCTAGCAGCATAAACAAATAATTGTGTACATGCATCTGAGGATTTAATGTCTTGTTCCTATAATGTAATGTTGAACTAGTACTCAAGCTCTAATATATTAGTTTTAGAATGCAATGGTTCGTGCACTTGACATTGTGCACTAGTATGTGTGACATGGGCAAGACAAAATTATAGATCAGATTATCAATAGAAAAATTAATTATGGCTTTTGAGAAGGTTTTTATTGAAGTTTAATGGAACAGACTCAAGGAATGGGAAAATGTGTACATAAAAATAAAATCATAAATATGCAAATGGTGATAGGTAACATTTAAATGAATATGAGGAGCTAATAAATCAGCAGGAAAGAATTTAGCACTTACTTGAAGTACAAAGCCAAATCAGTTGCTATGATTGCCACTTCAAATAAATGTAAAACAGTTTCAAACTGGCGCTTATTTAGGTTCTGGAAGATGTTTAAACTCTGCAAGATGAAGGGTTTTTTGCAGATCAGTATTACTTTAAGAGTTCTTTCTTTTTCTTTCTTTCTTTCTTTCTTTCTTTCTTTCTTTCTTTCTTTCTTTCTTTCTTTCTTTCTTTCTTTCTTTCTTTCTTTCTAATACATCTACTTCAAGGTCATCTACTTCAGTATTTCCCCAAATTATCTGCATATAAATTTTTTTCCACAAACAACCCACAGTCAAAATATCTAATGATTGGGACAGTAGTACCTACAATTATCAATTATACAGTATAGTTGTGGCTAGCAGACATCTTTTCTGCACAAAATAAGTAATCAGAAATGGATAAGTACCTCATCCTCTAGCAAGGTTTTACTGTACTCTAAATGATGTCTTTCCATAATGGAAGAGCCATGAAGTCTTGCCAGTGGAGCTGCTGACCTGTTGAAATATAATCATGTTGATCTCAAGATTAACAACACAAGATGACAGATGCCTTTATCCCCAGGGCACAAGATAGTTAGAAGCCTCTCACTGGACAGTGCTGGAAATCAGATGATAGATGAGATGAATCTGAGATCATATCCAACAGGGTTCTTTTTCTGTTCTAGTGGGTTTCGCTTTCTTTACAGAAGTAGTGAAGAAGCCTAGGGTATGTAGCTAAATCTCGCCCATCCAGGACTGAATCTGGCCATCTCTTGATTCCTCCAGATGGGCTTCCCTGTTGCCCATGCAGTACCACTCTTGGGCAGTTTTTCAGCTTTAGTAGCATTTTGTTTTCATTCTAAATCAGTGGTTCCCAAACATGAGGACCACCTATTACTGATTAGGGCTGCTGGAAGGTATGGTCAAAGAACACTGATGACCTCAATTTTTGGAAGCTTTTTTGTATTTGATCATATTTTCTAATGTCAGCATTGGCTGTTGGAAGCCTGTCATTTAAGCTGATCTGTGCTAGTATTTGAAGCCTCAGCATTTTGCCCCAATGGACTGCTGGGAAATGGCCCAGTTTCTCTGAAACTGAATTGAACTGTGTGTGATTGAAAAAGTTTATTTGTGTTTTCCTTGGAGAAAGGGGGAGGCCCACATAAAATTCTCACAGGACAGTCTATTTGAAATAGTATGGCTTCCTACTATCATGAAGTAATATTTCCTTCAATTAACAGCACAGATATTTGAACTGTACATGTTAGTTGGTGCCACTTACTTCATTTGATACAGGTTATTGGTTCCTCTGTGATCAATGTCATGACAGAAAGCTGCAGCCACCATTGCAAAAGCTTCCAGGTCAGTGTAATATTTCTTTATTTTACCTGTCTACACATAAAAAAAGAAGATTCATTTTTTCCCATTTTCATACCTGCATGTATTTTAAAACATGCTACTGTGAAAAGCAAGCATAGGTGTAGATCTAGAACAAACTGGCTATACCATCAAGAGAGTAAACATGGTTTGCCCAACATTGAATCCATGTCGCCAGTTGTGGTAAGTGATATCACGATATCCTTTTCTGACAGTATACATCCACCTTGTGAGCACCTATACGGGGGGGGGGGGGGAGAGAAAAAGAAAAACTCTGAAGCCATGTTTAACTCTCTGTGCTGTTACATTGTGCAGACAATGCACATAAACAAACAGTTTCACTCACACTTGTTAACACCAGCAGTTCTAATGAAGATGAGAGACTGATTTCTAAAAACTGGTTTCTTCCTGACGGTGAGTTTAGGATTAGAGGTGTGTGAATCTAGATTCTAGAAGATAAAGACCACATCGATTTTCACCACAAAGCTCGTTCTGATTAAGGTCTGTAATCAGTTAAGGAGTCTTCTTTTTCACACAGAAATATGGACATATTTTCCTAAATGTAAGTATAAGGTTTTGTGCATGTTTTTTCAAATGTATGCATTTTTACCATAAAGCATATTCACTTTCCAAATTCCCCCTATTACTTTTTGAAAACTTGGGTACACATCACATCACTAAGCTGTGAATATTTATTTCCAGCTGTTGTATTGATTCTGATGGGTACAAATGGATGAACTCATATTAAAATGCAGAGAAAATGAGTGTGTCATTTATTCCTAATGAGGATTTTCATTATCCTCAGATATAGCAGATAAAAACATTATTGCATCTGAGGACATTGCATATATTATACCCTCTACCTTTGAAAAAAACCCATATCTGTAAATTGTCTTATGGCAGTATAGTTTCTAGCAAGGATCAAACACCAACCAAATGCTTGGATCTTGGATACATCAAAAACTATGACCCAAACATGGATGATAGGGGCGAAGTATGACTGAAATAGCCCCAGACAAGTTCCATGAACTCTCCACATGTGTTGTGAGCATAGAATCCGGGACAGACAGAATGCCAGTGAAAATGTGATTGTTTGACTTAGCTTTTTCCAAACAAACAAACAAACAAACAAACAAACAAACAAAGGAAAATCATTCTAACCTCTGCTGGTACTTTGAACTTCTCCACGACATTGATCTCAAAGAACAGTCTTATTCCACACTTGATCAAGTCAAATTCTGTCACAGGGAAGTCACTGAAGCGAAATTCATAAAGTTCTACATCTTGAGGATTAGGCAGTTCCTCTTTCTGTTGAGAAGAAAAGGCAAGATTCCCCCTCAGTGTGGTATGCATCTGAAACTAAGATGGGACTGTTTCCTAGTATTCAACTTCAGCTTCAGCAACAACTCAGTTCATCCAAACTATTTTTTAAAAAGGGAAATGCTGGCAATGCATTTGTGGCATTTTGGTTCTTGGTATGGCTTTGCCTGTTTAAGGTTAGATATACAGACTTGGGATAACCTTTTGCATTATTTTTCCCCAGGTCCCAAGACAAAATTTGTGACTAGCATTGCTAAAATCCCTAGAATGGTCTTCTCTTCCATAGGGCCTGGTTTGTCACCAATAGGATGGCTGTTTTGGCATTGGGAATGTTCAAAGCAAAACCCAGCTACCCATTTAATCATTGTGGTATGGATAACATGTAGTCCATGCAGAACACTTGGCATTTTCAGCCTTTCACTCCTGCAGCCCCACAACAATAGTGCTGGAAACACACTCTAGAAGGTATTCTATTGCTCTACAGAAGTTTGAGTGGGGAAGGAAGACTGCATCCTACTTATGCTTGATACCACTCTTATACGAGTGGAAATTCAGTACAGATATTGCCACAATGGCATTACTATGACAGTGATGTTGATGATGGACTAGTTGCTGGGCTTCCGCTGATATTCTCCTCTCAAGTCAAGGGCAAAAGTCAGCCACTCCCAAAGTAAGAGCAGTTTTAAGAAGCAACACCTGCTTTATCCCATTAGCAGGCTGGGATTCCAGGCTCTTAAAGAGGATAAAGCTGTGTTATGTGGCAGTGGAGGAGAGATCAGACTGTAAATTCAGATGGCCTCCTGTACTGGGGATAGATTTGCATTCATTTCTAAAGGAGTTCACTCCCATGAAAGCTCGATGAGTTAAAACAGAGGAATCTAGGTTTCTTGATGGAAGAAAAAAGCAATCTAAAAAGAGTCTAGTGGTTAAAAATCTGAATGTTTCAAAAGTCCAAAATATAAACAAAAGTTAATATATTTGGTGACAAAAACAACATCTGCATCTGCTTTTCCTCTTCCTCCTCCTCCTCCTCCTCCTCCTCCTTCATAGACATCAGGACAGAACTTGGTTTTTCAAAAGTGGGATCAACTTGGATCTTGTAATACTGATAAGGCACCACGTGATATGCAGAAGATCAAGGATTCCAGATTCCTAGTTGCTTATTGAGAGTAAAGACAAAAATATCTCCTACCTAGACTATCTGAATTATATCATTAAAATTAAGAAAGTTTGGGATAATTTAATAGGAATGTGTAGAAGAACTTGATGTTTGAAAAATGTTGAGTGCTGGTCAATTCTGATTCTCAAAATGTATTTCTAGGATCAGTAATGTGTGTGCCTTCAGCAAAGGTGGGTCTTTAGCCATAATCTCTAGCCTGAAGTTTGTCCACCCCTGCACACTCCACTAGGGGTATTTAAAATTCCTTTGTTACATTCATAGCCTTTATCTTTGCAAACCTCTCTTTGCCATCACGTCCTCACATTATGCATTGCTTCACTCTCATACCACATATGCGGCGGGTGCTGCTGAGAAACCCCATGTCACAAAATCCAGACACATCCATACATACAATATCTATGCAACATAGAAGGAAATAATTCAATATGAGATGTCAATTCCCAGGGGTGACCCTACGCCTCTTAAAAATACATGTCCCCAATCTTCCCGGACACTTAAGCTGTTCCAAACACATTTCATTGATTTATATATGGGAAACATACAGAGCTAATGGATCAGGAACTATTCTGTCATGTTTTGCTATACATGGCTAGCCAAAAATGGAAAAGGGGAGGGAAGAAAAATAAGCCTAGCATTAAGGAGGATTAAATTGGAACTGAATTATTGTGAACCCAACAGACCTTTCAAGGCAAGTGATATGTCTAAGGAGTGGTTTGACCAGTTGCACATCCCCACTGTGTTTCCATGGTTGAACATGGACTTCAAACCATGCCTAGTCCATTACTCCACCCTCTGCACTACATTAAATATCTAGCTAGGTAGCTACTGAAAAGGTAGAGTTCAAGAAAGACAACGGACCTATTGTACAGACTTGTACAGACAGAAGAAACTAATGTAGTTCAGTCCACATATTCAACACCAAAGCACAAGCTTTGACAAGTACCCATCTTTCATAAGCCCAAACTACGTGGGCCAAACCAAAGTGTGCCACTGACAGACAGCAAATACATCAAAAATCTCTGAAGTCATTCATGGTTCCCAGTCTTGGGTTCTCAGATGTTCTTGGACTCCAAGAAGCCTTCACCACTCATTGTGGTGACCAGGGTTCCTGGGAGTTGTAGTCCAAGAACATCTGGGGATCCAAGGTTGAAAACCACTGTCCTAGATTATTGAATCAGAAAAGTATATCATGCAGATGGAAAACAAGGAATGACTCAATCCAGAGTCTCCTGACAACATGGGAATGTAGCATTTAAATGTGAAAACCAAGCAACTTTTTAAATACCTCTCTTAGTGTAAAATATATTAGCACTTCCTTTAGTTTAATAACAGTACTTGATGCATTATAGTGGCCTGACCTATTGATCTTTGTTTGAACAGCACCAATGAAATCTTATGGCTAGGTTCAATGTTACAGACATCTGTCCCAGATATGTGATTCCACCACATCTTCACAACAGAACATTCATACTCACAAATTAAGATGGTGCTTACCTCCCAATGACCACCCACTAAGCAAGGCAAGCTCGTCTGCAAATTATTGGAGGTGTGAAAAGATGCTGTGACACATCTGATGTTTTCAGCACTTAAGGACCTCTCTCTTTACTTACCAAAATCCTGATTAAATCTTTCTCATTACAGTCTTCAACTGATTCTACATTCAGTTTTTCTTTATATTTCTAGAAACAGAAAGTGACACAACATCACCAGTTCATCAGTTGATCTTACAGTTTTGTTTTTTTAATTCTTCCTCTGTTTTTAATTCAGCCTTACTATTTAATATATCTTGATATCTACCAAGTCTCGTCTCAGACATCAAATTTGGGTGTGTGAAGGCTTCTATCGGGGACACCCAACCTGGGATCTTCCTATACTCTTGTTTTTTAATATTCTCCCATATTTTCCAGAAAGCCTTCCTAGTCATATGATTGCTAAAGTTTTTCTGTTCTTTTGCCTTCTCAGACCATGCAAAGGCATGCCACCCCAGATTCAAACCATTACCTTCCAATTTCCAAACTCTTGGGTTTTCTAAGAGAATCCATTCTCTTAGGCATCCCAGTACACAAGATTTGCAATACAATTCCCAGTCAGGAGCTCCCAATCCTGTTCTGCTTACTCCATCTTGTAAAGCCTTCTTCCCAAACCACGCTTTCTTTCCTTGCCAAATAAACTTCAGAGCCAGTTTATCCATTTCAATAATAATGCTCTATTCATTATTACTGGTATCATTTGGAATAGAAACAGCACTTTAGGTAACACATTCATTTTAATGAATGTGATTCTCCCCATTAATGACAAATGCATCCTATTCCATTTTTCTAAGTCTGATTGCATACCCTTCAGAGTTTCCAAATAATTATCTTGATATACTGTACTTGCTTTTTTGTTATTTTAATTCCTAAGTATATTATGGACTTCTCTTCTTTAAAACTGGACCTTTCCAACAATATACAGTAATGTTCCAGCTTCTGTTCAGCAGAACTGGGCTGACACTCACCAATATGGTCTGGATTTCAGCAGGTGTTGCCTTTGTCTGGTACATGAGCATTTCCTGAGCAATGTCTTTTCTGTTCTCAAGTTTATTCATTTTGTCATAGGTGTCAGTATTTAAAACAGACCATCCAAGGAACTGTGTGAGCATCTGAAAGAGTGCAAAGAAACAGAAGAGTTTAGGGATGACTTTTTCATTTCTTTTTAGAGCTTGGTAATATCATGTTTTTAGAAAGTACAACTCCTAAAATGGCCGTGCGAGTTTGGGAATTTGGGGGATTTTGGTTCAAAAAAAAGTACCGTATATTGTTCAAATTCTGATTTTATTTAATAAAAAATCAAAGATTAAACTAAGTCAAGTTTCTAGGTCTTTTCTGGATATATTCAAAAATTGTGCTTCTGGGGCTTGACTGAACTGAGCAGTGTTATTCAGCTTTGAGCTTACTTCAGTAATCTGCTCGTCATTTTCATCAAAGGGCCTGCCGTCTTTTCTGTTGTAAAATGTAGCCACACCAACTATTTCTTCCTTTTTGTTGACAATTGGTAAAGACAAAACATTTTTAACACGCCAGCCTGATTCATCAAAGGCTTCTTTCTGCAGAAAAGGAAAAGAAAAAGGTAATGCTAGTTAGAAATCATGATGTCTGTTATCAAGTGCAAGGCCAAACAGTGTGCCCAAACCTATATAAAATAAGTGCAATAATCTTACATTCATTATTGGTTTTACTTACTTGCTGAAAAAGAAAAAGTATTACCTGGAAATTGAAATAGTCATCGGCTGGAGCATTCATCATATTGCAAATCTAGAAAATATGCAATAAAGAGATGTTTTTATACTTAAGTGCTAGAATTTATAGCAGCTGATCCAATTAAAGTATTCCGTTTTATGGGGGTTCTAGGTCAGATCCTAGTAAAGTTAACTTTTGTCATCTGTAACTCTTAGTACTTCTCAGCCCAGCATGGTCATTCCCCATGGCCAGTTCTAAACAGGATCATTTCAAATGCTGGCGTATAAAACATCTGTAGTGCACCTGTAAGCTAAATTGTTCAATTTATAGAGTTACTTGTGTAATCTCTAAACATAATGGAGCATCTTATTGAGGAGCGCAAATTCATTTTCATTCCCTAAATTGGTCACATTTAATGTGATCTCCAAATCAACTAAGGCTGTGCAGTCAAAGTTCACGAATTCAATTCTGCACTGTAGAGTACAGCAAGCTGCCCGGTCCCAGATGCCCCCAGAAAAAAGAGTTACAGATGACAAAAGTTAACTTTACTAGGATCTGACCTAGACTGTGAAAAGGGTCACTATAAGTCAGAATTGACTTGAATAATAATAATAATAATAATAATAATAATAATAATAATAATAATAATAATAATAATAATAATAATAATAATAATAATAATAATAATATACCTATGAGTATTTCTGGCTTCTATTTGATACTGAAACAATCAGAATGATTATTTTTGTCATCAACAGAATATACTTACTACTACATCAAACTCTAACTACTGTAGTTTATTCAAGTAGAATAAACTGATTAACAAGAACAATTATTTTATTTAAAGAATCTATAAACAGTCATCATGCAAAGAAACAATTGTACAAAAATGAATATAAAAACTTACAAATCCATTTTCTGCAACATATGTTGGCAGACCACTAACCAGACACCAATGATCTGGAGGTGGTGACCTTGAGGAAAAAATGAAATAAATTCAGCATTTTTAAATTAAACAAACACGGCTGTGTAATGATCTAGTGATGGGTACTCACGGTATGACTATGATTTCTTCTTTTCCATGTAAAATGTAATCAATGATTTTATAAAAGTTGATTTCCTGAATGCAAAGGGAGAAAGCAATGTCACAATTTATTTATTTATTTTATTCTCATATTTGAATATTTTACCCCACCTTTCTCCTTGGAAAAGGACCCAAGGTAGCCTGCAATAATGAAGGACAATATACAGTCCAGAACATTTAAGACATATTCAAATTAAGAACAGGGAATTAGAAGAGGCATCTTAGTACTTTTAAAAGTAACATTAGAGCTACAAAGAGCACACAAGATGAAAAGAAAAATCCATTATGAGGGGTGAAAAGCAATATGGAAAACACTAGTGTTCTTATGAAATCAATCAATGCAATCATGTATGGCAAATCTCCATATAAAGTCACATAGTAGGTAGTCCCTCATTCAGGGAAAGCTTGCCTGAAGAGGAAGGTCTTTGCCTGCTTTTAGGCGCTTATAGTTTTTTAAAAAATGGATATTTGGGCAGATAAAATAGTTGTACTCACTCTTCCATCTGGTGTTTTGGGACCTTTATAAGGCTCTGCTTCGCCTAGCAAAATTGGCCATTCATCATAAAATTCCTGGAGATAATTACATACAAATTAATTTGACATTCCACTAACGCCTTGGAATTAAACAGTTAAATGAGAAATTACTTGCAATTAATTATTTTTGCCAACAACAGACATAAAAAGGCATCACAATATGACTGCAACTTAATGAAGAGTTACTTCCCTCCTTTTGAAAAGTTACTGCCACATTTTAAGTTACTTTTTCAGGTAAGGGGATGTGTTCTCACTAAATCGTGAATCCGGAATATTATATTCTTCAGGCATTGGTTCACATTGTGCCTTATGTTCAGCTGGGGGTGCTAGGGCAACAAAAAAGTGAATGGGAGTGAAGTATATTTTGCACCACAGCCCAGCAGTCTGTAGCATTTCCAATTTCAAAGTTGGTAAGCATCCATTTTGAAGATTTTGTGAAATGCAAGAGTTATTTGTTACTTTTTAAAATGACCACTCACAGAAACTATATGTGAACAAGGCTAACTATGTAATGTTTTAAATGTGTGCTACTATAGATCTTATTTACTCTTTCAATATAATACTTGGTTTTAATTATTTTAAATTCTTGTCATTGTACAGTTTTTTCTGCAACATCAGCAGGAGGAATATTTATTTATCTACTGCCCATCCTGTGGTAAATGGACACTTATGGCGGTTTACCACAGGACAAAAGAGTAATGATCAGCATCAAATCATGCAATATACACCAAATCAATTTAACTTAAATTTTAAAATGCTGCACTATTTGTGGTTAAGGGGCAAAGAGCATCTCTGGATGGGTAGGCTTGGTCTCACTTATTAGGTGAAAGAGAAATGGCATGGACTTTTAAAAATCTGTTTTAACTGAAGAGATCTGTCACATCAATTTTAAAGGAATTAGCATGCAAAGAAACAAGCTCAGCATTGCAGTCGTTCTTCATTTTCCATTCAGCGTTCAGTTATAATTTGCATGTCAACAGTTCCTTTTCTTCAAATAAAGCCATAGGAGTACAGTGGAGAGAGTGAGTTACATTATATATTTTGAGATAAATTAAGTTGTAGTGACCTTTCCTTTGGTCATGTCCAGCAGACCAACAGAATATCTTTCACAATTTAAGAACATTCGGACCGTGTACAACGCTTTGTGAAACTGCCGCTCTATATCTGTAAGTTCTTCAAATACCTTGTTGGCCGACAACAAAAGCATCTGACAGAGAGAAAACAGAGACACGGTGAATACTATTCACATGTTTGAATAAAGGGAGCAGAAATAACATTTCTGACCAAACAGAGAAACTATATGTGAACAAATGTGGCGTAATCAAATACATCTGCCACAGCATTTTTACATTTACTAGAGACACTGTAAAATGATGATAGCGGAGCATATCATTACCTTAACACCAAAAACAGCATTTATCTGCCCACCAAATGATGATGTTTTCTGGGCAACAAAATAAAACACTGAACTACAAGTATAGCAACAACAGCAGCAACAACAACATTAAGACATAAACATTCTTGTTAACAGCAAAGATGACGAAAACAAGAAATATGAAAAGCCATGGTGGACTAGACCAAATTGTCTTGACTCCTATGCCTGGGGCCCTCTGAGGAAGTTCTCACAATAGTGTACATGCAAGCACCAAGAGTAAAAGTGCAGCTAAGTACTAAGGCTTGCTTGACCTCTGATTTTAATTGAAGCTAAATAATAATCCTGTACCTGGCTTTTTCTATATTCAACGTTGAACATCTCTGATGTGTGGTATTGTTTTAAAGCGAGTGAAAGAAAATTCATGTATTTGGAAAAGACCTGCAGCAAAAGAAACAAGGAGTTAAACGAAGCTGACTCTTTCAAGAGGGACGGTCAAGCATGAAAGGGCCTTATTACTGTTGAAGTCCCTCCCCTCCCCCAGGGCAAAGCAGAAATAAGACTGAACAAGCATCTTGTGGCATGTTTAAAATGGATAAATTAATATCTGGGTGAACTTTCATGTATCACAACCCACTTCATCAGACTCATACCATTTTATATGTGCATCTCACTCTTTCCTACACAAGACTTCTAAAGGTCTCACGTGAGAGCCCCTTTCTGACCACACCTCACTTGAAGCTTCTGAAACTCTCCTATCAAGACTCACTGCGTTGCATGAGCTATTTAACTGTCTCCCCTGTGAATTCATTCATCCTTTAATAAGCCATCTGGGAAGAAGCCCCATTGAATTCAGTAGGGTCAGAGCTTTGAAGAGTTCGTTTTTGTTCCAACTTCCGCTGCTAGGGTCCTCCAGCCAATATATTCCCTAGCCAAGCTGACTGGAGTTGCCAGGTCAGGGGCATTTTATTCCCTGAGATTTCAGACCAGTCTTTCAAAGATCCTTGTGGTGTCACAGAAGTGGAGCAGGTAAGCATTAGGAAAAAGGCCAGAATTTCATCTCGGCTTGCTGATTGGGAAAACAGATACAGCAACTCCAGTGGCTGCCACATTCCTTCTAGCATATTCTCTCTCTCTCTCTCTCTCTCTCTCTCTCTCTCTCACACACACACACACACACACACACACACACACACACACACACACACACACACACACACACACACACACACACTCACAAACACACATTCATACTCATACTCATACTCATTCTCATTCTCTCTCTCTCTCTCTCTCTCTCTCTCTCTCTCTCACACACACACACACACACACACACACACACACACACACACACACACACACACACCCCGAACCTGGAGATGTCGTTTCAGATATTTTATGTTTGTGGAGGTTTCACTGATGTCACAAAAATCCAAGGTGCCCAAGCTGAGCCAGGCATCTGGGAATGGACAGAGATGGCTGCCTAGATTTTGAAGCCACTTTACACACAGGAATCAGACGTGATCCGTCATCCCATGGTTCCATTGAGATTTGTGTCTCTACTGAGAGACATAGGGAAGTCTACCTATGCCCTATTTCTGCAGCCAGCACTTTTGACACTTTGACAACTGTAGTGCTAGCTGCTTGCTGTTGAGAGTTTTAATTTAAAATGGGGCTTTTCTAGGGTCTGAATGGGGCTTTCTTCTGAGTAGGTAAATACAGAATTTGGGTGGTAAATCTCAGTACAATGACAAGACTGGTGGATCTCAGGTCATCCACAACTCCCTTGTGGTTAAGAGGACCACTGAGTTCTTTTGAAAACTATGTCAGCACTTACCTCTTCGTCCTCCTTGGAGAATTCAGTGGCATTTTTCTTGTTAAGGGCCATGAACACAGCAAGCACTTCCTTGCCTTTTAAAACGGGAGTTGCCAGCATATTGAGGGTGGTATAGCCAGTTTGTTTATCCACAAAATCAGAAAAATGATTGTTCTGAAACAAATAGGAACATTTTATGAGCTTTCCAAATACCATTACAAGCAGTTACACAATGAAGTACTGTGGCCAAACTAGGAAGAACAAATACAGTTGCTGGTTTGGTTTCATTGGTTCCCATGAGTTAATGGATACAATATTAGACATGGGCACAACTCGGCGAAATTGTCGTTTCCGTTTTCGGTTATCGTTTCCATTACGTAACGGAAACGGTAACGATAATTAAGCCGTCAGAACCGAACTCGAACCGAAAAAAGAAAAATTTGGTCGGGTATTTCGTTTTTGTTTGTGGCATCGCGGCGATCGCGCAATGCAAAGCACAGAAAAAGTTTTTAAAAGTTTTTTTTAAAAACCCCGACTCCCGGCCAAAAAAGCAGGCGAAAATATGCCTGCCTGAGGCTTTGCCACCTACCAGAGGGGCGGTTTCTGGGGGGTCCCGGCCTTTCCCCCCCTCTTTTCCTGTCCTGGGCTGCTTGCACCAGGCTGGGGGGGAGGTCATCCTCGTCGTCTTGCCATGCCATGCGGTGGGGGGGATCCAAAATGGTGACCGCAATTTTTCTTTTGAAATCGTGGTCAAAAAACACACCAAATCACCACAGAAACATGTGAAATTTATTTATTTTAAATGCCTGAATTTTAGTAGTAGCAGCAGTGGGGTTTTTTATAGCAATAAAATGTCGTATTTTATTTTATTTTATTTTATTTTATTTTATTTTTTATTTTTTTAGACCTGCCCATTTGGGCTGGGCATGGGATGGGACCATGCAATTTTTTGAACCATTCCACCAATGGCATCGACAGGTTTTTGACTGACACTTCTGGATGTCTCGGAGGGCATAAAAAGCTGAGGCACCTTCCAGAAATCGCAGTCGGGTGTATGGATGTGGTTGAGGGAGGAGGGCTGGCTGCTGGTGCTGATGTGATCCGATCGAGATTGAGGAGGGAGGCTGGAGGCTTTCGGATTTAAGTTAGGCAGGCAGAAAATAATTTCTTTGATTCCCTGCAGCTTTGTCTGCTGAAGGGAATAGCAGTTTATTCTTTATTTCTTCTCTGGCAGTTTGTGATAATTTTTTTCTGATAGTGGATAAAGGGGGAGGTTCGACTGGGAGTGGGAGATGTGGATTTATTTTAAAAATATATTATATACTACCATTCTTTTCTATTTTCCCAACTTCAATTTGCTTGCACACACACACATTTGGGGTGCAAGCCAAGAACAGAACCTCTATCCTAAGTGATATCCTAACTGCCCACTCGCCCGTCTGCCCGCACCGCTGCCCGCCCACGGCCGCCGCCCCACCCATGGCCCCCCGCCACCGCCGCCTGCCCGCACCTGCCCCCCGTCCCCGCCCCGCCCGCCACCTAGGGTGCAAAAACACCTAGCGCCGGCCCTGATTGTGGGACGTCCCTATGCTCTGGGAAGTCAAATCGCGCTAAATCGCAGTGGAAACGACAAACGACAAACGACAAACAAAACGACAAATTTTTGAAAATTTTTGTGACAAATGGAAACGACCCAAAACGGACCCGTTCCAACAAACGAAAACTCAAAATGTCATTTTTTCTGGTCGTACCCATGTCTATACAATATTACCACCTTGGCTTCATTTAAGGAGAAATGCAGGCTATAAACACTCTCTCTCTCTCTCTCTCTCTCTCTCTCTCTCTCTCTCTCTCTCTCTCTCTCTCTCTCTCTCTCTGTGAGTGAGTGAGTGAGTGAATGGAATGAATTAATGAATGAGTGAATGGGTGAATGGGTGAATGAGTGAATGAATGAATGATACAATATTGGCCTGCTTGAACAAGCCCAACTGATAGGTTTCAGCTTTCTTGCTAAAAATAAAACAATTCTTCTGCAAAAAGGGACAATTTGCAGCTAAGGTCCAAAATAGATAATTTCATGAGATAGCTAGCAGTGACATCTATTGATCTCTGCTGCTTTACTTACTATATGAGTGGATGACTGATCTAGATGTGACTTCTTATCTCCCTAAGACTGTCATCGTGATTTTGATGAAGCCACCACTCCTGCAGCCTTCATTACCAAAAGGTGACCCATTTCTTTGAATCATTCAGTGATGGCCATTGGCCATATCATTTGCAATCAAATCAAGAGCAGATGTACTGCATCTGCTGGCTACCTCTTTACAGTGCCCAGTTTGGCCCTTAAATATTTGAAACAATGAAATCCTGCTTGGAAATTAGAAGGGCTGTGGCTGAATATTTCCAGAAAGTTGTAGACAAAAAGGCAAGCCAATTTGAGAATGTTTCTATTGATAGATCTAGTCCAGAAAAACTGAACAGGTGACAAATTCTTTGCTGACAGGCAAAGGGCTGAAGGTAAAACTCAGTCAAGTGACATCTATATGTTATTGGCAGCACACAATTACAAGATGAAATGTTGCTAGTGTTTCAGACACATGATTCCAGACAAGCTAGTGTCTCAGGAATCAGAGATGCAAATGAAATCCCTGTTTATCTCCTACTGACCAATTACAGACCAAAGCAATCTAAACAATGTGAAATGAGATAGGTGACCAACAATCATACAGTTTCAATAGCTAAGAAATATCATCCTCTGATCTATGTCGTTTGTAACCTATAGCTTCACCCTCAGGTGTCAGGCCAGTAGAACTTTGTATTCTCATTATCCTTTGAAATTTCCATAAGCTATTGAAGGGGTTATTTTTGGACTACAAACCATGGGATGATTTTAGTGTTTTCCAGGTTCTGGCTGGACTGGGAGGTAAATTAGTTAGTCTAGCTATGTGTTCATATCACCTGATTTCTCTAAATGTCACTGCTTTTAAAATGATGCCTTTAGAAGAGGGTAATTTTGGTTATTTAAGCATGGGCACATTTTTTCCTAACTTTTTTTCTGGGGATGCTTTGCAATGAGTAGCATTAGTTTATCCCCCCTTATTTTGTACAATATTGAAACAAATGACAGTTTTCTCTAGAATCACCAGGGGATCCGTAACTGCATTCAGTGGAAATAAATACTGTACATAAAACTAAATCAGAACAAAAATAAGAGTATACATAAAACAAAATAATAAAGTTCTGAAGGAAAAGGGAAACTTTTTCAGTACCTCAAAAACTTTTGCAATATTACACCTCCCTGTAACCACACTTCATGTTTTATCCCACACATTTCTACTTTATTATCCTGCATAATAATACATGTTATAAAATAGTTCATTAAATTTTCTGCACAATTAACTGAGACTTCTAATATCTGCTAACATACATTCACATTCTATGTTATGATAGCTACAGACAAAAGGAGCATGGATTGTTTGCCAAACTAGAATCTGACTAAAAGAATGGACAAGTACATATTAGGAGGCCTGAACATGAAAATATCAGTCCAAGTTGAACTTCTTTTAGAATCTGTCTGTGAAGATTCTCAGTCATCCAGGTGAGTTTATCTGGAAGTTGAGTCATGGCTACTGGACTTCTTTTTGAGAGATACAAATGTTTCACTGCTCATCCAAACAGCTTCATCAGTCTTTTAGAATCTGAACTGAGTTTTTCAGGTTGACATTGACTGCTTAAATACATAAGCATATGCTAACTGAATCCATCTTATAGCTTCCCCCCCAAGCTTCTTATGGTGTAAGATTTGGAGTCATTCTGGACTGGGTGCTCACTATGGAGGTCTAGGTGGCATCAGTGGTCCATAACACACATTACCACCTTAGGCGGATTGCGCAGCTGGGTGCCTTCCTGGACCCCAGCAGCCTCAGGATATTGGTCCGTGCACTGGTAGTCTCGAGATTAGACACTGTAATGCTCTCTATGTGGGGCTGCCTTGGAAGTTAATGTGGAGGCTCCAGCTGGTGCAGAATACTGTGGACAGAATAGTATTAGGTACTAAAAGATTCCATTATATTACCCCAACTCTGGCTGCACCGCACTGGCTGCCGATCTGTTACTGCATTGACATATAAAGCCCTAAACAGTTTGGGACCTTCTGATCTGTCAGAGTGGTTCCTATCCCAGAGTTCTGCCCATGTCACTTGTTCATCACAGGCAGGTCATGTGAAGGTGCCGACACTGAGAGAGGCCTGCAAGTCAAAAACATGGAACCGGGCCTTATCGGTGGCAACTCCTAGACTCTGGAACCAACTTCCCTCAGAGATCTGCCTGGCCACCTTGTGGTTTATCTTCGAGAAAAGATTGAAGACTATGGCGGATTCTTCATGTCCTACCTTGTTCCATGATTACATTTGTACCATGACAGCGTTGTTCACGGTCACATGGTTTTGTCCCTGTTCAGTCCCTGTTTCTGTTTACTCACGGGTGTGATTACTTGTCTCGTGACAACTGTTACTTCACGGTCTTGTTCTGGGACAATTTTTGAATTTGTCTTGCTTTCTTAACCTTTTTTTAAATATTGTAAATAATTTTTTTTCGATATTTCAATTTACTGGTCTTCCGGGATTTACACATCAGAATTTTCAGTACTTTCTTTAATAAACATTTGCACTGTGTGGTGCTTCCCATAGGGAAATTAATGTTGAATGCCGATTCAGCCGCTGACCACTAGGTTGCGTGACAGTTGTTACTACACGGTCCCTTGTCTTGGAACAGGAACCAGGAACCAACCGTGACAAGAGAATTCACCAGCCCAGGGGTAGGTATGGCTTGTCCCGCTCTGTTCCCGGTTCCGGGGGCGTGGTCGAGATAACATTTTCTGTCATGCTATGGACGTGAAGTAAGGTTTTTTGTACTGGTCCCAAGTGGGACAGCAAGGTGGGATGAACGGGACATGAATAACCGCCTTAGTTATTTCAATCTGCTTTTCTTGGCTATTAACTGTTATGTGGCTTTATTGATTTAGTGATCTAATTCTGTCCGCCATTAGCTTATCTTATTTGCCTTTGATTTTTATGAATGTTATTGTATTAGTTATGTTTTCATTTCTAATATTTTTGCTTTTTATTATATTTTTGTATCTGTGTTTTGTAATTGGTTTATTTTATGTTGTAAACCGCCCAGAGTGGCTTTCTGCCAGATGGGTGGTATATAAATTGAATAAATAATAATAAGAAGAACTACTTTAAAAGATATAACAGATCTACTGTGTGCACATTACTTTCATTGCAATCAACTGTGTTTACCTCTCTCTAATGGATTTAGGATTGTGGTACAAAGCCCATTCACATGGAATTAAATCTGGTTAAATCCGAGCATTTCCACACATTTGTGCCTGGTGGATCAGGCTTAAGCTTCAGGTCGCATGAAGGGGCTCCTGGCATAATAGGTTATGGCCAATTGGCAAATACGTCAAGATCCCTACAAACCATTCTTTCTTTCAGAATCTCAGAAACTTTGCACACCCAAAGACACACTGACTGCCTCTTCAACTTCTGTCCTTTCTGTGTGGTCAATAGAATTCCCTATGAAGCCAAATTCCCTTTCTTGTCTTCTAATGACAGCACCTCCCAGAATCCAGTCAACATGGTTAATGTCCAGGCTGCCCATGGGATCCATGGAAGAGGAGGGGGAGGATGCTTGTCCCCGGAAACCCCAAATTTCTTTATTAGATACACTGTGTTATAGCAATGTTTATGAATGTTTATGACTACTTATAACTGTGTAGCTTTAATGTAATGTTGTCTATTAATGCTGTAAGATGCCCCTCAATTCCTTGTTCTCAAATACTTGAACATGTCTTAATAGTACAAGACTGTATATTATCCCTCATTACTGTAACCCACCTTGGGTCCTTTTCCAAGTAAAAAGGCAAGGTAAAAATACTCTAAAATAAATAAATAAATAAATAAATAAATAAATAAATAAATAAATAAATAAATAGTGTGCACTGAGTATGAAAATAATGTAAACATCCACCACACAGCTTCCTCCCTATTGGAAAAATCCTACTAGCACCCTGTTGGCTGAGTAATTTTGTGGAATTGTAGTTTTAAAAAACTAACATATCCCAGTTCTGTTTTTTTCCATGCTGCACTGGAAGCCTGTGACCCTGTTTGCCCTGGACATTTATGAATGCTTAATAAAGCAAAGACTCCAAACAGAACTCATGAGGACAGTGTCCTGTACATCTTCCGCTGATACAAGCTCCCATCAGATAACTTTCCAAACATTGTGTTCCTTTCCCTTCCTTATTTTGTACTGTTTTTCATTTAAAAAAAATCATTTTACTGCAACATGATGCCTTCTTTTGAATTTTGCCTCTAATAATTCCTGACAATTGAAGAGTGGTGAGTCTAATGTCAAGTAGGCAAGGGATTCATTTGTTTGGGGTTTTAGTCCAGACTTTAACCGACATGATCCAAGTTGTCAAAATAGTTTGAATACTGTGGATTATTTCAGTGAATTTGAACTTAGAGTGGAATTACCACACTTGGGAAATGGCAGTCGCTAGTCTCCTATGCCCAGGAATATGGTGCTTGCCAGTAAGGTGGTTGGAAGTTGCAGTCTAAAAATCTGGAGAGCATGACGTTAAAGAAAGCTGCTCTGAAAAATATGCGTAAAATATAATATATAAATAGGGATAACTTGAAGAATCTCTGTGTTCTGTTTTGATGGGACAATATGCATTAAGGGTGGGAAACTCCAATTTTCTAAATGTTCTTGGATTACAGCACCCAACATTCTTTACCATTGGCTATGCTGGGTCAAATTGATGGGAGCCGAAAGCTAACAATATGTGGAACACCTTACATTGCTCAGCTTATTCTAAATGAATCCTGATTTGTGGAGTGCTTAAAGATATGTAGTTCTTCATACTCAAAATAAAAGTCTTCTACCAAGCTATGCATTCATATGTATTCATAACCATACATTTCCCTTTCAAAAAAAAACCTTACAGTAGATAGCCCAACCTTGACCTCATACAAATATTTGTAGTTTAGCACCAAAAAGCAATACATAATTATTTCTCAAGTGTTCTGAGAATTACAGCATCAGATCTTTGGAAAGCACACTACCGAAAGCTATTACCAAGCAAAGAGTCAATCGACTGCTGCCAGTTTTAACCCTTTAACGTACCACTGTAAGAATCACTACTAGACATGGGCACGACTTGGCGAAATTCTCGTTTCCGTTTCCGTTCCTCGTTTCCGTTACGCAACGGAAATGGTAACGACAATTAAGCCGTCAGAACTTGAACTCGAACCGAAAAAAGAAAAATTGGGTCTGATTTGTCGTTGTCATTCCTGGCATCGTGCGGCGATCGCGCGATGCCAAGAGCAAGCAGCACAGAAAAAAAGTTTTAAAAGGAAAACCCCCCGATTCCCGGCCAAAAAAGCAGGCGAAAATATGCCTGCCTGAGGGCACCTACCAGAGGGTGGTTTCTGGGGGGGTCCCTACTCCAGCCTCCCCCCCTCCCCGTCCTGGGCTGCTGGTACCAGGCTGGGAGGGGGCATCCTCGGCGGCGTCTCCATTTGCTATGCGGTGCGGGGGGATCCAAAATGGCGATCGCAATATTTTTTTTAAATCATGGTCCAAAAACCCACCAAAGCACTACAGAAACATGCGAAAATTAGCTATTTTGTATGCCTGATTTTTTATAGTAGCAGAAGTGGGTTTTTCTTGCAACAAAACATCTCCATTGGTTTTATTTTATTTTATTTTTATTTTTATTTTTTTATACGTGCGCAATGATGGGCTGGCCATGGGATGGGACCATGCAAATTTTTGGACCCATTCCACCAATCGCATGGCCAGGTTTTGACTGACACTTCTGGATGTGCCAGAGGGTATAAAAAGGCGAGGCACTCCGAGAACACTCGCAGTCCGGGTTTGGATGTGGGTGGAGAGGGCTGTAGCTCGCTGCTGTGCTAGACTAGTTTCAATTTCACGGAGCCTTTAGATTTCAGTTAGGCAGGCAGGGAGGGAATAATTGATTCAATTGAATTTTTAGGAAATATTTCATTCCCTGTCTGCTGTGGGGAATAGCGACGCAATTTATTCCTTTATGCTCCTGCAGTTTGTCAGGATTTTTTTCTGATATTGGTTTAGGTTTGACTGGGGGAGGGGGAGGTGTGGATTTATTTTAAAAATATATATTGGATATACTACCATTCCATATTTATTTTCTATTTTACAAAGTTCATTTTCATTACATTGCTAGCAGTTTTCTTTATTCTCTCCTCTCCTTTTTGTGTGTGAGAGAGGATTTATTTCATTTAGTGCTTCAAGTTCAAAGGGGAGGTTTTTGGGAGGCTTGGTGTGGATTTATTTTAAAAATATATGAAGACCTTGGAGATGGGGGGGCACTGATCCATATTTGGGGAGGAACGGAATGTCTGTCTCTCTCTCTCCTGCTGCCTCTGAGAGGTGGAGGGGAGATGGGATGGATAAAAGCTTCAAAACAAAACAACAAAAAAGTACGGCAGCCAGACCAAGTACTGTACTAGGGTGGCCGGCCGGTTCAAGTCCAAGAGGAAAAAAAGAAATATGCATTCTGCCCACTTTGTTTGCTTTGATAGGATGCATGCAGTCTTGTGCAATGTGCAGCAGCAATCACCCAGTTTAAAGTGTTTTCCGCCTGCTCTGGGTCATTGCGGGACCCGCAGCCGCCGCCCGGGCGGCCGCCCGCGCGCCCGCCCACGCACCTGCCCCTCCCCCCTGCTGCTGTCACCGCCTGCCCATGCCCCCCGCCACCGCCACCCCCCCGCACCTCCCCGCCCCCCCCGCCCGCCGCCTGGGGCGCAAAAACACCTAGCGTGCCGGCCCTGATTGCGCGGGGACGCCAATGGGACATCCGGGACTGGGACGTCAAATTGCGCTAAATCACGGTGGAAACGACAAACGACACGACAAAACGACAAATTTTTGAAAAATTTTGCGACAAACGGAAATGACCCGAAACGGACCCGTCCCGAAAAACGACAACTCAAAAAAAAATATTTCATGGTCGTGCCCATCTCTAATCACTACTGAAAAAAATATAAAACTTTCTAGAAATGGTCTCTGCCATCCCGAGCACCTGTGAAAATTATAATGGTCAGTTCCTGTTATGCTCAAATGAGTTCAACGTGTCGGTCCAAAAACTGGAGAAAAACAACTATTTGATTCATTCCCCCCACCCCCATGGATGTTTGTTAATGTTAATTGGAGAAAAATTACAACTTAGCAGCCTCTCTACAAGGCGAAGTTGCAATGATTTCCATGGTCCCTTCCCTAAAAAATCACTGGAAAACAATGCCCAATCTAATGCTGAAGCTGTGTGCGTGCCTAGTTGAAATGTGCCCCTCTCGTGGATGCATTATATCTTTATTGCGTAAGTGTTCTTGCCCTCTCTGATTAACTGATAAATGAAATGACACATCTCTCAAATGGTTCAATTTCCTGAGAACAGATTGTATTAAGTATTGCCACGTTGCGTGGGTGGGAGCATAATCTAAATGACCTCCTAACTATTTCCCCTTGCCTCCAACTTGTGAGCCTGCGGTTGTACAAAGAGAATGCTAGAGACTCTCAGATGAATTGTACAAGTCAGCCTAGCATTAAATCCTTACTGTTCTCAAAGATGGGCATAATAGGTTTAATTTTTCTGAAAGAGGATTGAACTGACCTGGCTTTCTGCAGGAAAACCTATGGTACTATGGGCTGCCCCATAGAATTTATTGCTCAGATGTCTCGTTTTCTAAAATATAATGTTAAACTCAATGAAAAAATATGTGTCAATAAAGACTATACCAGAAAACCGCTTTCCTCCCAAGAGAGCACTGGATTCTTTGAGAGGTCTCATCACTGATCAAGTATATGCCACGGTTCAATGACACTTTGCCTATATCAGTCGTATCCTCTGTTGTTATGATTCCAGAAGGCTCTTTCTTTTAATGCATAGACAATCTTTATATCAACTTCTTCAAATAGTGATTCAAAAGAACAGAAATGAAAGCTGCTGTGTTAATCCATAGGAACAAAGCAAGGAAACAAGTGAGCAATGTCTTTCAGTTAGGATGAACTATAAATTAACAAAATATGCAAGCTTTCAGGTTGCATATCTTTATCAGCCCACATAGTAAGATGCTGGGGAAATATTTCATTGATCAGCCTGATGAAGAGTTCTGGGCAACTCTAAAGCTTGCCTATTTTGTTCATGTATAGTTCATCCTAATAAACGTACAGTCTGCCTGTGGATTAAGAAGGAATGACACATGTGAATCTAAATGCAGAAGAATGTCAACAGGGCATTCTTTGTTGTTATTAGAACAGTGGTTCCCAACCATGGGTAAACCAGATGTTCTTGGACTGCAGCTCACGGAAGCCTTCATCCTTCACTGTGGTGGCTGGGCTTTCTGTATAAGAACACAGGCAAAGTGTTGCTGAATCAGAACAAATATTCCTTTTGTTTACCATTCTGTTTCCAATGATGATCTGGAGAATAGCCCTTTCCTCTTGTTTGTGAACTTCAGAATGGTGACCTTGTCTAATTAACATTTCAAAGGCCCATGATCACATCATCGTGTTGTTAGTCTGTGGAACTCCCTGCCACAGGATGTGGTGATGGCATCTGGCCCGGATGCCTTCAAAAGAGGATTAAACAGATTCCTGGGGGGAAAGTCCATCACAGGCTACAAACCATGGTGGAGATGTATAAACACTAGTCTTAAAACCGGGGTACTTCAAGGGCCAGATGCAAGGGAGTGGTATCAGGAAACAGATATCTAGTCTTGTGCACTCCCAGATGCATTTGGTGGGGCCATTGTGAGATACAGGAAACTGGACTAGATGGGCCTTTGGTCTGATCCAGCATGGCTCTTTTTATGTTCTTATGTTCTTATGAGTGACTGGGGTTTTTTTTTTTCACAATATGATCACAACCGTTAAGTGCATTCTTAAGTTGCCCATCATTCTTTGGTCAAATCTGGGATAGCACACTATTCTGTCTTTATCTCTGGAAGATGCAGGAAGATATGTTTATTAACTTATTTGAAGGTGCTCTTTCTGAATGGTGCATTTTAGGCCGATCCTCCATGGGAAGAAAGTGCCTGAGGCTACAACTCAGGTGCAGTCAAGTATGGCTTTCAGGCTCTGCTTTAGGAGAAGTCATAGAATCATAGAATATGTTCTTATGTTCTTACGTTTAGTTTGTGAGTGATTTGGTGAACACCTATGATTGAAATAGTTTTTTCACATGGCAGGTTCACTCACTCACCACCAATGTACCTGTATGTTCCAAAAAGCCATATATAAACCACAATGGTATATATATATATATATGGCTTTTTTGAATGCATACAGGTACATTGGTGGTGGTGAGTGAGCCTACCATGTGAAAAAAGTATTTCAATCATAGGTGTTCACCAGATCACCCACAAACTCTATCACGTGATGTGATAGCAGCCCATTAGGCAACTATTTCTTGATTTGTGTTTCCAAAGATTCTCTTATAAAGATCCTAAGAATGTTACCTTCAAAATGATGAAAAACTCTTTATCTCAAAGTTTGGAATTTTTTTAAAGATTGCAACTAAGTGGTCATGCTGGCGGTAGTGGGGGGAACAGACTCTGAACATTTTAGTCCAAAAGTGCAGATTTTTCTTTGAGCACAAGTCTGAGAGCTAAGTCTTCTACCCTGTTACCTGAATGTAGAGCAACAGGGAAATGATATAAGCCTCTTCCCTCCCACTGTCACATTGGCTGCAACATTGTTCAAAAACTGGCATTGCAACATAGAGCCTACTTTATTTATGCAATTTTGCTTCAGCTTCATATTTAGGTGACAGTTTTAGCCTTTACATTTAAATTTTTATTTTATAATTTCTTCCTTTCTGCAATGCTCATTCCAGGAAAGATCTTCTTGGGCAACTATATAAACAACAGCTTGTTTTCAACATCAAACCACTTGGTTGGTGTTTCGGTAGAAAAATATTGCCGGAATATGAGAAGGCTTGGAAGATAATTATATTTGAGGCACATGCAACCTGTAATCTGGAAAACAGCTCCCAAATAGCCTCAGAACATTGGTATTCCCATTGTTTTCCCCATATTAGGGAACTATTACTGCTTTTGTGCCATCCTTACATGAAAGTCATGGGATCTATCATGGCTTTCCAGATGTTGTAGAGAAGTCCAATTTCTATCAGCCCCCATGACCAGTGGTGAAATGAAGATGATGACAACATCTGGAGGGTCACAGTTCCCTACCACACCATCCATACCTTTATCTTACTCTGTTTCCATGACTCTTAACAGTAGTGACCAACCAACATAGCTCATACTTTAAAAACTGTTATAGATCTGAAAGCCAAGAATGCTGGTAACAGCCAGTACAGCTAGCAGTAGCCATACACAAACATATGATAATACACTGCATGTGTATGCACTCATACCTACCTACCTACCTACCTACCTACCTACCTACCTACCTACCTACCTACCTACCTACCTACATACATACATACATACATACATACATACATACATACATACATACATAGTCTATAGACAACTGTTAAGACATAGGATGGAATTTGTGACTTCTACCCTCTTTTGTAGAAACTTGAGGATGCAGGGTAAGTCTCTATGATATCAAACTCATAGAGTGAACCATTGTTATGTTACAAGGATAACCTGGGGAAAATGTGAGAGAAGGACCTTCAAGACCAGCCTGTTTTTGTAACACCCATGAGACTAATCAATCACTCTGACCTAAATTGACCTAGAATTCAAGAGGCTAATCAAGTAATATGACTAGGGCACAAAACATTTTGTGTGGGGGGGGCAGGTGGAAAAATATGTCAATAAGTTAACAAAAGTTAATAGTTCACCTGGCTAACACTGGGAAGCCTGATCTGCTGCTCTTTCTGTGAGGACTGACAATACCTTCTGCCACCAGTTGTTGAAGAGTCCTCTGTTGTAGCAACACAGAGAACCAGAGAGAAATTTCCCCATTTCCCTTTTGATGTAGACATTGATTATATAGTGCATTTCACGAGGCCCATAAAGACGTAGCTGGATTTGGTTTATGTTTCTTTTTCAAAAATTGGAAATGATGGATATGAGTAGCCATCTAAAAACATATCTGCTGAAATTAAGTAGTTAAGTCAAAACTTGAATCAAAGGAATTGATGGAGGAGCTGACTGAATGAATCCCTACTGATTTAATGCACATACCCTTGTGGTTGCAAGTTACTACTGGATTTCAGACACTATGGCCAGCTGACAAATAAGAGCTTGGGTGTTTCTGTCTTTGACTTGCAAGTCTTGGAATCGCCTTAGCCAGGTTCCCCACCCCAGTCACTCCACCCATAACACTGCACAATCTCTCAAGGTGAGTTGTTTGCATTCTGTTCAACATTCAGCACTAGATGAACATGGTTTCTCTTTCAGGTTTTAATTGTATCTCAACATGCTTTTGGATATCATCTATGTCAAAAAATAACAACTGGTGCAAAGGTTATATAAGAATTCATTAAAATGGGCCATGCTGAAGGTTTATCAGCTTTAGACATAATATTCAACAACCCCTTCAAAGGTGCACTTCCTGTCCTCAAAGTTACCTATTGCCCTGATAATGTTTCAGCATCATTTGTTCAGAGCTAGGGTTGCCTCCTTCTTTTTAGAGTGAGCCTGGCCAATCAGGAATCACATCATGCTGACTTCACCAAGGGCAAAGGAAGTTGATATAGAATGGGAGGAGGATTTATGTATCAGTGACATACGTGAACCCAGTCAATCAGGGATCGTGCAAAGAGCATCTCATCCATGACATTTGATGAGGTACTGCAAGGTAACTAGGGATGAACAAAACTGGTGCAGAGTGTGAGTGATGCTGCCAGGAGACAGGGACAATCTATTACATTTGAGATTGGTTTTAAAAAACAACAACCATCACCACCACTACCATCAACAACAATGTTCACCTCAGTGTTCTTAAAAACAGTTCCTGCTTGTCAACTTCCTAAGCAACAAGAAACTTCATGACAATTTTAATGGACTCAGAAAGAGGATTTAAGAAATGTATACTCCCATCCAGTACAGGTTGCATCCCTATCCCTAAAGCAAAAGCCAAGCAAAGTGTTCTGATTATATACCACTCCATACCACTTCAAGTAGTCTCTGGGCAGTTTACAGTTTTAATTACAGTATGCAGGCTACACATTCCGCCTCCCCCACAAGCAAGCTGGGTACTCATTTTACCAACCTCGGAAGGATGGAAGCCTGAGTCAACCATGAGCCTGCTATCTGGGACTGAACCCCAGGTCGTGAGCACAGTTTTACCTGCAGTACAGGCATTTAACCACTGTGCCATGGTTAGATTTCCCTTTCTACTGACCAGAAGCACATCATAACTTTCCATGATTGCTTCTCTGCAATGCCATTCCTTCTTGAGGACTGCCTTTTTAAAATCAAGGAATAATATAGAAAAGTCAATAACCAATACAGAAACACAGAAGGAGGATTTTTCTTCACACATTGTCTAATAAGAGTAAGCCATTTGAGCTGCACTTGAGAAGTGTGACTTCAAATTTGCCAACTGTAAGAAGTGGGGATGTGGTCTAATCATTATGATTATTGGTCCATCTTTAGCAATTTGGATCACCTCCCTGATCCTGGAATCCCACCAATTAGTGGGGAGCAGCCCCAGGTGAGAGAGGGTCATCACACTGTTTAAAATATGCTTCCCAAGCATTGTGCCACTGATATGGTCCCCTGGCAGCTCCAATGTTCAAGACCACCCCCTCAGAAGGCTTAGGCCGTTACTTCATGAAGTGCCTCCTGATCCTGGTCTCCTTCCCCACCCCTGTTTATCAGTGCTCACGCGCTGCATTTTTACTACAATCGATTACTACCTCACGTGCTCCCTTCGCATTAGGACGCCGCTTTGCAACGTTCGCTTGTTCCCATCCTTTAAAAAAAAAAAAACTCGCGATGCATCAATACTTGGCTGTCATTTCCGACAGAGCTGGTTATGTGTCTAATCTGGTGGTGGAGAGAAGCGGGCTTGAACGCGCCCCCTTCGTGGGGAGACTTGAAAGCCAGCAGGGTAAGGGACTCCTGCCCAACCTCTCCCCTTTGGATGTGTCTTTCCTCCCTCCCCATTCCCTTCTCGCTCCCGGAGGGTGTGCAGTATGATTTTCAAGTCCTCCCTCTGATGCAGACCCGACCGGATCGCCCGGCAGCGGAACTCCCTGGGCATCCCACAAGGGGACGGAGGTGATCAGGCTTGAGGGCGCGCGTTGCCGAGTCGGAGCAGCACCGAGCATCTTCAGTTTGGAAGCCGAAAGGGTCGTTTGCAGAGTTTGGATATTTAAAAATAAAAATAAAAAAACCTCGAGTCCACACGTCATTGGGAGTGAAGCAGATGCCAACTGGCAGGGGCACCACTGGTTGGAGCACCTGGCAGCTCCAATGTTCAAGACCACCCCCTCAGAAGGCTTAGTCTTCCATGACAGCACATCTCATGCCTGTGACAGCCCAACAGCTGCATGGCAGCAATCAGTGGTTAGCAACTTTTACTTAAAATTTAACAGGATTCATTGCCTTGCAGCATCCAAAGTAGCATTATCTTGGTGTTTAGAAGCTCAGATTGGGGATTTGAGGCAGTGGCATAGGAGTGTCTCAATGGTCCAAAAGGCAGGTACAATGGCCAGAGGTCCTGTTTTCTCAGAAGACAGCTGTCCATTTGAAAGCCAAATGGAAAACAATCTTCTTTCTGAGGATGTCCTCCACTAAAAGGTTTGTTCATTTCAGGTCTGATCAAGAAGCAGAAAAGGGGGCATCATGGACTCTGAAGAGGACCATGTACCTTGAGCAGCAGCACCTGGAATAAAGACTCAGCACATGTAGGAGTCACCTATAAGTCACTTGAGCAAGAAGCACCATAATTCTGTTTAATCATTCCTAATGTTCCACTTGTAAACACAAACAAGAATATGCAGTTCAATGCCAATTGGTGTCCTCTTTTACCCCCTCTTCTCTCAGTCATGTGTAAATAAGACTCCGTCAGGTGGAATGGGTTCAAGATGTGTCTGCCCAAGGGAGCTGCTGACTCTGGAACTCCTCTTTGGTTCTCAAGTTGCTCTAATGCTAGAGTAGGCATAAATCCTTCCTCCTTTACTAATCCTAACAACCCTGACAACCTTTCACTAATCTCAACAACCCGGACAACTTTCTGTGAATCTTAACCTTTGGAAATTTCCTTTCTAGCACTGCTTCCATAACTCCCTTTGAAGCAGCAAAAATTAGTTTAAGATTCACCCTTCAGCACCAGATAGTTAATACCATTGTCACTGGGGGAAGGTTGACCCTTTCTCCTTTTAAGTGACCGAGGCTGATACAGAGATGCCTAATTCCAAATAATATACAATATTATTCCATTGACAGTATCCCGTTAGACAGTCAATTGTAAAATTTCACATGTGCATTAATCATAAGAACATAAGAACAGCCTTGCTGGAACAGGCCACAGTTCATCCAGTCTAGAATTCTGTCTCACACAGTGGCTCACCATTTGCTTCAGGGTATTCCCAAGCAGACGTCTTCACCCGCTTACGATTCCCCACAAATGGTATTGATAGATATCCTGCCTATCTCTACAACCTGGAGGTTGTCCTTATGCATCCACAATGATAGTCATTTATACCCTTGTTCACCACGAACTTGTCTAATCCTTTCTTAAAGCTGTCAAAGCTGACAGCTGTCACCACTTCTTCTGGTAGAGAGTTCCACAGACCAGTGATCCTTTGGGTGAAAAAGTACTTTATCTTATTTATTTGAGATCTAGCACCCAAAAGTTTCATGGAGTGCCTCCTAGTTCTTGTGTTGTGTGATAGGGAAAACAGTGTTTCCTTATCTACTTTGTCCACACCATGTATGATTTTCTAAACTTCAATCAGGTCACCTCTTAGGCGCCATCATTCAAGAGTGAAGATGTCCAGCCGTTGCAGCCTTGGATGGTAAGGAAAGAGATTAAAGATGGAGAGACTAATATATAGGCATATGCTCTTATCTACATGATTGGCTATGTATTAAAACAGAGATATCTCCAGCCTTTATAATCTTATTTTCACTTTAGAATTCAACAGTTCTAAAAAGCCAGGCATAGCAACTCCAGTGGGAAAAACAGAAAACAAGTCTGTGCATATTATGAAAATACTGCTGTCGTTCTGTGACATCAAATTAGAGCCAAATTATAGCAACCCTAAGAGGTCTTTCAAGGTAAGTGAGATACTTAAGGAGTGTTTTTACCAGTTCCACTCCCCCAGTGAGTTTCCCTGTTTGAGCGGGGATTTGAAACCTGGTCTCCAGTCCTAGTCTGTCACTCTGTCTACTACATTACACTGAGAATTCATACTGAATTGCCTATGGCAGCCAAGCAACTGCATGGCATCAGTTCACAGAAATCAATTGAATTCACTGAAATATACACACTTTTTTTTTTAAAAAAAGTGCATAATAATGTTCAGTATATGAATAAAGGAAGAACTATGCTGGGACGATTTGGAATGAGAGCAAGCATTCTTTAAACAACCAAAAAAACTGTCACTGAAGAGATGCACATACAACATGCAAACATCATCCTTTCTTTTTAAACTTCTTCCTAATTACTAAAATATTACTTCAATTATGGTATACATACATTTGAAAAGACAACACACACTTGTTCTTCTAAGGTATCAGTTGAGCAGCTTGCTTTGATTTCGCTGCTGCTATGTGCCATCACATGGCTTCTGACTTATGGCAACCCTTAGAAGGATTTTCAAGGCACTGGAGATGTTTAAAGAGCTGCTTACCATCTTTTCCAGTGATTTTCTATGGCTAAATGTGGATTTGAACTCAGGGCTCCTGTGCCTTAGTTTGACACTTCACCACTATACCATAATCTACATACAGACTCAAATTTGCATGCCGTCACTGTAGAGGTGCTAGAACATATTATATACCTAAGCTTTTAAATTCTTGCAATTGTCTTCTTTTTCTGCTATGAAACTACCCATAAGTCATGCATTGCCCTGGTGCAGTGAAGTCCATTTGCTTCTGTGAATAAAGAACAACTATTTTTTTGTGCCTCAGTTCTTCCATTTGTCTTATAAGTTATAATGTATTAGGTCACTGGGCATGGTTGCCTTTCTGTTTTTTGGTACTATTAAATCCAGGATTAAACGCTATTAGCTCCTGTGATCAACAGGTCTGTTTTGCCACTAATCCTGGCTGGGGGAAGGGAACAGATGCTGTTTCTAAGCTAATTAACGAGGGTCTAGCTCTTCCCTTCTGCTTTAATCGTCTGAAATATTAGTCAGGGTAAGGTGCTTCCTCGCGTTTCTTGGTAATTCTCCAGGTTTCAAGCAGATAACCCTAGGACAAACATGACCTGAAAGTGCGGGGTTTCGGATTTTTGAAAAAGCAATAGTCAACCTATTCCAGAGCTCCTTTTGATATCTATGTTGACATTTTCTCTAATGTTATAGTTGATATTCTGTTCAGGGCTGCAGTAGTTTTACTGACCTAAGGTACGCCTACTACAAGCTGCATCGACATTTAGGGAGTGAAACTTTCCATTCGCTTCTGCATTGTGGTACTGGAAAGTGGAATACGTTGCACCTCTGCCATAGTCATTCATCTTGGATGCAGAATATTGGGGCGGGGGAGAGACCTCTATCATTGTTGTCCTTCCTAAGCCTAGCAGAATGCCATTTGCCCTGTTTCCAAAGCATGCTATTGAACTGGGAAAAAATGGATGGAATTACCAATCATGTACTCTGGGGTGGTTTCCCCAGACCTTTTGGCGCTATAACTCCCATCAGTCTGTGCCAGTACAGCATATGACAAGGAATGCTGGCACCTGCAGTCCAACCGCCACCAGAAGGCAGTTTTTATATATGCACTTATGCAGTAATAGAAAACTTGTCCTCTAAGTCAGTGTTGGCAGCCTATGACACAGGTACCTTGTCTGTGGGCACCCAACACCCCCTTTCACAGCCACCTGAATTCAGGTTAAATTGCTGTATTGGCACTTTGTGGAAAAATTTGTGGGTTTTGAATTTCAGTTTGAGCACTCGGTCTCTAAAAGGTTCACCATCACTGATCTAAGTGTTCATGCAACCAAATGTAGCAAGAGGCATCCATGTGTGATAAAGAAAAGGATCGGTGGGGCCGGAGCAGGTTGTGAGAAATAAAAAGAGAAGGATGAATAATGTCAAAAGTCTCCACTGCAGACTTGGCCTACCCAGTATCACCAGAATGATCCAAAGGTCATCATGTACCACACAAAATAGTCTCTTGCCAACAAAAAAATATGTTATAGCACATTTGTGTCTAAAGTTTAGCATGTATACAAGTCTACAAGTTTAGAGCTGTAGCCTGCAATGAGTTCTGTCAGGGGACAAGTAGTGATCAGGGATGGATGGGACTTCAAATATCCTCCTGACAAATCCTGTTGGCACGGTCCTACCTCTTCTTCCCTCTGGACTCCTCTGGACTAGAACCCCAGGGAGGCTGGGTGGGTAGATCACTGGGAACAGGCAGTGGCCTTAGGGACTGCTAGTTGCAGCTGCGGGCCCTCCTTGACATCAGGGCAATAACTGTGTTGGTTCATGCACTTCTAATCTGGAGAATAATGTGGAGACTGCAGCTAGTGCAGAATACAGCTGCCAGACTTCTAACGGGGCAAAAAAAAAAAGGCATCAGCATATTACCCCCATGCTGGCAGCTCTGCACTGGTTGGTGGTAAGCTACTGCATTGACTTCAAGGTTTTGACGTGAACATACAAAGCCCTAAACAGTTTGGGACCTCAGTATCTGACAGAGCGGCTCCTCCCAAGAAGAACTGCCTGGATCATCCGTGCTAGCCAGGCAGGACACCTGGGAGTCCCAACCCTGAGGGAGGCTGGAAAGTTGTAACAAGGAGTAGGGCTTTCTGGGTAGTTGCTCCCCAGTTATGGCACCCTCGCTTCAGATTTTTAAGAAACTATTGAAGACCCGGTTGTATAGAATGGCCTTTCCTGATTTCTGAAACATCCAGTAAGACACTATTCTTTTTATCGCTTATCTTCTGTCCCCCCTTTATCAATCTCCTGCTATTTTTATCTTCATTTTACCTTAATTTTAGTTTATTGTGATTGATTATGTATATTTTGTTTTATCTGCTCCTTGTATTTTGGTTCTTTAAATGTATTCTTTTGTTAGCTTGTCATGTGATTCCATGTTGTAAACATCCCAGAGTAGCCCTAGGGCTAGATGGGTGGTATAGAAGTCAAATAAATAAATAAAATAAATAATAAATAAACTCCTCGTTTACGGAAAAGAAACAGAGTTAAGCTAGTCACTAGTGGAACTGATTGATGGCCCTTTAAAATGCACTGATGTGAGACAAGATGAGAATTCCCTTCTCAGAAAAGATTTCAGTAAAGATATTAATGCATTTTCTTTTTGCACATCATGGAACCAAGACGGTTATAAACAGTTGTAGCAACTTGGCTGTCTGTCTTAGAAGAAATGCATGAAGATACTGGCTTTGCCGAAGGCCGCCCTGCTTTCCTTGAAGAAAATGCATAGCAAATACTGTCCCTTTAAGAATAACCTTAAAGGATTTTCAAGAGAAGCAGGAATGACTCCTAATATAATTAACCCACAGCAATGGATACTTTACTGATTAAAGGCCAGTATCAGCAGCCCTCCCTTAGGTAAATGTCCCAGTGACGTCAAACTGTGTTTTGACTCTAGAATGAGGTCTCTGATGTGGTGGAGCCTTCAATGTTTGTTTTTAAACTCTCAAAATAAAGTTAGCAATGAAGGGTAGAACATAAGACCGTCCTTGGTGGGCCGGACTCTCAAGTGCCCAATGACAAACCAGAATCCCCCAAGTGAAAAACAGTGGTATTGATGTTGGACTCCAGAGAGATTTAAGAGCTCCTGTGGATGGCATAAGTGCACATCACAACAGTGGATGTTTGCACACATGAAAGCTATCTCCCTCTTTAAAAAACTGAATTTACTAGTAAGTGTCAGTGACTAGCATTTTTTAGTTCTAGTTTTAGTTTCTGAATATCATATGTATTGTCAGCAATGGTTTTGGCTTACAGAAGCAATATTTGTTTAAGAAAAAGATCAAATGGCATGCAAATGTTGTGCTAACAAATGCAATTGACACAGAACACACCTGATGTTCTTTTTGGCACACAAAGAACTTGGTGTTGTTTGAGAACTACTTAAAGCAAGGTACTTTTAAACACTGCTAATTCTAATGATAGATAGATAGATAGATATAATTTACTGAATAATGCAGCAGATTAGGATCTGCTACATTTATATTCCATCTTTCCTCCAGCACACTCAGCTATCTAGTTCTTCTCATTTTTCTCCTCCTGTGAAGTAAAAGTCATCTGAAGAAACAACTGACAGAAGACCATCCAATGAGTTGAACTCACTTGTTGGTGGCAATAGGCAGTTAGGTCAATAATAGCCATTATCAATATGCAATGATTGAGCCTGGTGCTTGATCTTCATATAAAATGTTATTTTACAGCTCCCCACCACCTATATGGTTTGCCATCTTGGATATGTTAGGATGATTTTTGCTGTTTTGTTTTGTTTTGTTTTGTTTTGTTTTGTTACAACTGTCAGACTCCTTCGGCCGCCATGAAATTCTGCGACTCGTAGTCCAAATACTAACTCTTGATATAACACATCGCCTTCTCTTATCTTTATTGACTGTAGTCAATTCACACAAGACACATTTCACCAGAAGAAAGCTTGCATGCAAGCCCCACAGCAGCCAGTTTATTTCAGGATAAATCTATGCAAATCTTTGGGATGGTTCCAGATTACAGTGGCACAGGATGTGATCATAGCAAGGCTTGCACTACTGGTGACCTACTAAAGCCACCTGAACTGATAACAGAGCTAGGCACAACTAAGACTAACTCTGCACTGGATGAAGCTGTAATCTGAAATTTTATTTTACAAAACAAAGGAAACAGATTATTCAGGAGGGGACATCTCTAATAATTTTAGCCTAATTATTATTCTTGGGTACAAAGATCTAGTCATCTGGTTGTGGAGCCAGGGAGCTCAACTCCCCAATGAATAGCCAGCCTGTGTGGGCTTTGAGCAAACTGCACAGTCTCAGGGTGTCCCCAGAAGAAAGAAAACTATTTCTGAGTATTCTTTACTTGGAAAATCCTGAAAAGGATCACTATAAGTCAGAATTGACTTGATGGCACACACACACACACATCATCATCATCATCATCATCATCATCATCATCATCATCATCATCATCATCATGTATATGATGTGCTATAAAGTCAGTTATGATTTATGTTAAGATTACCAAGTCTCATGAGCTAATGAAGAAGTCATTTCAGCATTACCATGATTGCCTAGGACAGTGTTGGGGAACCTATGGCATGGGTGCCAAAGGTGTCACTGGGAGCCCTTTCTGTGGGCACCCAACATTGCCCTTTCACAGCCACCTGTATTCAGGTTACATGGCTGTATTGGCACTTTGCGGGAAATTACAGTGGTACCTTGTATAAAGGAATTAATTCGTTCCAAATGAAATTATGTTAAGCAAATTTTCCTTTATACAAATTCCCATAGGAATGCATTGAAAACAGAGTAATCCCATTTTATGTTGTATGGATTCTCCCCATAGGCAATTATGTTAAGCAAATTTTCCCTATCTCCAGAATTTTTAATGTTGTACAAATTTATGTTATACAAGCTGTTTGTTATACAAGGGTCCACTGTAGTGGGTTTTGAATCACAGTTTGGGCACTCGGTCTCTAAAAGGTTTGCCACCACTGGCCTAGGATTTGAAGCTATGCCTTTTGAGCTCTAGTTTGGCACACTGTCCACTACACCACACGAGCTCTCATTCTTCTTTAAGTGGCTGTGAATATCCTACATGGTGATGGTTTATTTCTTCCCAGGAAATGAGACATGAAGATACTGTATAATTCTTTTGAAGCTTTTCATAAACTTTAAATTTTGGCATCAAAGACTGATAGAGTGCAAATTAAGAAAAATTCATATTTTGTACAGTGTTTTCACCCTACACATGAAAATATTTCAAAAGTATGTGTCTAGAAATCAGATGTACAGGTGATGCCATGATTACCTCATGATGGCCAATTACAAAACAACACACACACACACACACACACCTAATTTGCAAACTGCAGACTCAGGCAAGCTTGTTTTAGAACAAACAGTCTTTCACCTCTTCAGGGAGCTCTGGTTCTAATTGTCATGATCACTGTATCATCTAGTTCACCCTATTACACGTACATACATTTGTTGAAGAGGGCAGTGTTCCATAAAACCTGACACCAAATAAAAGATATTCGTTCTTAGGATGCTACAAATCATATTATGTTGGTATAATGTTAATTTCTTGCTGCTGTTGTATAAATTTTCCCTATAACGAAAGCCTGACTGACACACTGGAAAGCTCAGCAGCATTTCAGTAATTCCATCATTTTCCCCTTCACCTTGCAGAACTCTCTGTGAATCATATGTGGTGTCTTCTGATTGACACTTGAGAAACAGCCTGGTTTTGCAGCCCCAACAAGAAAAGAGAAACCACTGGGGATTGCATTCTGTTTTGTAGATCACAAGAGGTGCTCAGGATTTACAAACATTTGTTGTTGTTGTTTTGACTACTCTTCCCAGAATCCTCTAACTGGCTGAGGGTATTCTGGTAGTTGTAGTCCAAAAAAAAAAAAAAAAAAAAAGATTTCAACGTTCAAGATGTTTAGGCTTGGTCTGCCATTTTAAGTCATTTTCTTTCACTGAGGCATTGATATCCTATTGTTCTCACCCAAAGTTTATGTGAATTTAAGGGTGTGATCAAAGCAGGACGGAAATCAACACAGATATTTCTCTCTCAAATTTGCATTAACTCACTGTAGATATTCCAATTTAGGGCCTAAACACGAGGCAAAGCATGTTAAAGTCTCATGTGAACATTCCTTTATTCCTGTACAAAACACATCAAATGAAAACAGACCGAACACAGACACTGAGCTGCATGGCTCTCAAAAAGGTTTACATTCCATTGTATATTCAGTGGCATACACGATAAGACATAAGCGTGTTAAAGCTCTTGCTGAAACTGTCTGCAAATCTGAGTCAGATCACACATTCAGGCAAATGTGTATTTACACCTTGTAAAACATTATCTTTCTATGCATGCAGGTTTTACAGAACTGCGTGTTTGAGTCACCGGTTACGCAAACAAAACCGGGCTATTTCCTAACTCCCGACAAAACAAAACAAAACAAAAACACCACTCTCGAATGAAGGTTGAGGCAAGCTTGAATAAATGGACAATGTTTTCTTCTTAAGGGTGCACCATTTCTAGATAAGGAATCCATGTCTTATCTACTTTCAGCAGGATTCTAATTCTATTTTTATTCATGTACATTTGGGCAAAAGAGATTATCTCTTTCTAGCACCAATGTGATGCTCAAATGTTATTGTTAGCAGATTTTGTTTCATGGGGCAGGAGAGCTGAGCAGCACAGAAGATCACTGAACCAACACCATCAGGAGAGAAGTCAGAAGAATCCAGACCTTGAAGCTGAACAAGCACATCTTATGGACGTGTTCTGACATTGGACTCAGTTATTGTGGCAGGGACCCATTGCTCTTTATTTGCCTCCCTGGAACATCTAGATACTATCAAGTGGAGACTGTGCTATTGGTAATACCACACTAAAGATAGAAAAAGGATTGGACCTATATTCAGTTATTTGTGCTTTAGTCTCATTTATATAAATATAGGCCAAGCTTGCAACAAATAATTAAAGTGCCATTGAATTCAATAGGACTCATGACTTAGAGCTCATCCATCTGGACATTTGTCTTGCTGTTTGGTGCACTGGGGAGGCAGATTGGTTCACTCTTGTTCCCAATGACTACAGGACTGGGGCTTCTACATTTTTGGTGGTAGTTGGTACACTGTAACTTAGTCTGTTCCCAATGGGTGTGATTGCTAAGAATGAACTAAAATCAGGGCTTGCAGCTGTCAATTTCCTGTATCCTGAAGTGGCTTAAGAGGCCAGCCACTTCAGGATATTGGCAAACTGAATGTTTCTCTTGCTCCTCTGCAGAAGACCAAGTGAAGTGATTTTTTTTTTAAAAAAAACTTTCTTAGACCATTGCTGTTGCACTGAACCATTTTTAGATGATTAATTTTTTTACAAAAAAATCTTTGAATTTGTGTGAGGTGCAGATCAAAACCATCACTGCAGGCAGTTTCAATCTGTATTACAAACAAGACAAAACAAAAAATAAAATAAAATAAAATAAAATAAAATAAAATAAAATAAAATTTAATCTAAGTGATTCAGTATACCAGCCATGTGACAGAGGACAAAAATAATAATAATTTCACTTCTCCTGCCCCTCCAAAGAGGAGAAGGGGAAATTTTCAATTGATGGCAGAAGAAGCGAGAAGGTCATTTGAGGTCGATATGCCATTTGAACATTATGCCAGATGGCATACCGTTCCTCTTCTCTGCCTCAAGCAACTCTAATTGGACTACCCGCTCACACCAAAATGACTAGTGTAGATGCACCTTTAGTCTAAATCTGATCCAAATATTTCATCCTACATACTACAGTGGATGGTCTTAGTGGGACCAAGTGCTGTTTTTCCCAGATATTTTTTTATAAAAACATTTAATATAGTTGTCAGTTATTGTAAAGACTAGTACATAGGCATTTTAAAAATGAAGCCAGATTTGTCTGAAAAACAGGAGGTGTCTGAAAAAGGACTCTTGCATCCAACAGTGGCCAATTTTGCCATTTTAAATGTGAGAGGGAATAAGGGCCCCCATAAACCTGCCAAACTGGGCCTGAGGACTTCACCTAGTCCATTGGCTACACATTCCTTATCCTTCCTTATCTAAATGCAATCTTCCTAGCATTTTCCCTGGCACCAGGAAATAGGAGTTGCTGTTCACTCTTTGTGCATATATTACAACTATCACAATGGGGAAATGGAATTAATGATTGATATGTGGCACAAGCAACCCATGAACATTAGAACACTCACTACAGTTTGGACTCCTTGTCCCTGAGTTTGCCTCAACATTCACACAAGATAAATACATGATAAATCTGGGAATTTGTTGATTTTCTGCTTTTGATTTGAATCCTTCAGGTTTGTGTGTTTTCCCGATATCACTGCCAACCTTCTTCATTTCCGGCAATGCACCCACATGTGGAAAAACACTCCCACCCCCCCGGTCAGCACTTCATTCTGTACAGTACTTGGTTTAAAGGATGAAGAATACCCATTCTCTCTATCTGGCAAAAGACCCAAGCAAACTTACCTTTTTAACATCCGGTATGTTAAATAGTTTCTTGGTATGAGCAACCCAACCTACTATCCCAATGTCCAGAGGAAAAACAACTTCTTTCTCAGGAGGCACCAGGTTGTCTTCATATTTGGAGGTAGGTGTGACATCAAGGAGCCGACTAGCTACCTCCGGAATGCCATTGCGAGAGCGGCAAATAAACATACTACACCGATCGGCTGACAGCAGCTGGGCCAACCTCTTCAGGACTTTATGCACAATCTTTTCCATATCAGTGGTTTCTTGCTGGGTTTCCAACAACATATCCAAAAGCATCTGGCATTCCTCGAGCCGCGTCATGTCGGAGAAGGAGACCCCATCCTTCACATCCCCAGGGTGGACTTTGAAGATGCTCCCCACGGCTTCAAGACGCAGCTTTCGGTCATAAAACTCCTTAGCAAATTGTGGGTTGTTCTCCAGGTATTTCTCAACGTCTGCTTTATTGATTTCACCCATTTTGCTCGGCTCCTCCTCGGTAGCTTTTCCTTTACCTTTTTATACCTGCATTACTGTTGAAGTGGCAGAAATGGCACCCCAGAGTCTTACTTTTCTATTACTGGGGAAATGGTACTTGATGCATTCTGTATCTCCCATAGGAATAGCCCTGTATGCTTCCTGGGTGGCTTTCCAACCTTCTAAAACCCTTGAGGTATGACAGCAGTCGACTGGCTTAGTGTGTTCTTAGCAAAAGATCTAGCAGACTGCTAATTAAAGAGATGTCAGGACACTAAACCCTTGAGCGCTCTTAGCTCATAAATCCAAACGGATACATTCTAGCATGATAAATAAACATCGCAATCTCTACATGGCTCAACGGTGTTAAAAATGATGCATGTCTGAGGGTGTATATATGTATTCTCAATTGGCTTTTATAAGGTCTTCCTCTTTATGATTTATTCATTTGCAGGATTTCCCTTGACGTGCAATGTGGGGAATTCTTAAGCCTCCCTCCCTTCTCAGAGATGTGTAGATAAGTACCTCACAAGCAAGCACGTGCGTTCCCATGCACATGCCCAGATGCTGTTCAGGATAAGTGATACGTATGTCTTGGGTACCCCAAAGCAACCCAGGAAGCCATTTGATGGTCAGAAATGCTTTCTTGTCCAAGAACTGGGTGGTGCTATGCCTCAGACACCCATGTGAAGTACAAAGATATAAAATGGATCACATGCTGAAGTCTCTGTGCAAATGTGAATGGACTGCATTTAGTGAAATTCAGCATGTCAGAGAAGCAAGTACAATTCTTTGGACTATACTCCTGAAATGCACTTTGGGTTTTCTGCTTTCACCAAATTGTATTTTGATCAGTTTCTACTTGTTGATTTATTCTGACACACGTCTGCTCATAGTGGTCTGTTACGTTTTGTTAGACATTTTACTCCAGCCAGAACAAAAATACCGTATATACTCTATAAATCGACCCGAGTATAAGTCGAGGCCCCTAATTTAACCCCCCAAAACTGGGGAAACGTATTGACTCGAGTATATGTCTAGGGTGGGAAATGCAGCAGGGCCTGGCAGCTCCTCCTTTGTGAGCTGGGGGAGTGGTGTGTGATGTTTAAAATGACTTTTAGCCACTGATGCACGTGCTTGGGTCAGTGGCTAAAAGTGATTTTAAACATCACATGCTGCTCCCCTGTAATGCAGGGGGGGTCATGAAAAGCAGCACACAATGTTTAAAATGACTTTTAGCCACCGCCCCAAGCACTTGCCTCAGTGGCTAAAAGTAGTGACCCGCATATAAGTCGAGGGCCCCTTTTTTCAGCCCAAATTTAGGGCTGAAAAACTAAGCTTATATTCAAGTATATACAGTAATCCCATGGCAAACTGAGATGCCAAAAAGCAAAAACAATGCACTCCTGTTGCCTTTAGGTTGGCTCTGGGATTTCCTAGTGGGTTTGGGTTATACAAGTCAATAACCAAGTCTCTTGTCCATAATACATTGGACTTCCCATGGGGTCCTAACATACTCCAGAGTCCAGAATTTAATTTTTGTTGTTGTTCATGTGAATGAAGGATAAAATCGCCACAGATGTGGACTCACTGTCAAGTTGGATTTAAGTTGCACCCAGAGACTCAACTCAGAATTGATTTGGATTTTTCTTTTTAAATGACTCAGACTCAACTCATCACTTGGGACCCACCTGCCCCTTCCCTTTTTATTTTTATTCCCCTTTCCTGGGGAAATAAAGCAAAGCAAAGTGATCTGCTTATATACCACCCCATACCACTTCAGTTGATCAGTGAGGCTACAAAATAAAACAGGCTGAACTGTGCTTTCATCATTGTAAGGCTAATTACACTGGTGACAATGAGGCCTGTAATAAGAATTCCTGGGGTAGGAACTGGCAAGCCACCCCGTTATCCCTGCCAAGAACATCCCATGGTCAGAAACAAAAGGCTAAAAGATATGACGCTGGAAGATGAGCCCCTCAGGTCAGAAGGTGTCCAACATGCTACTGAGGAAGAGCAGAGGACAAGAACAAGTAGCTCCAGAGCTAATGAAGTGGCTGGGCCAAAGCCGAAAGGACGCTCAGCTGCAGACGTGCCTGGAAGAGAAAGGAAAGTCCAATGTTGCAAAGAAATATACTGCATAGGAACCTGGAATGTAAGATCTATGAACCAGGGTAAGCTGGATGTGGTCAAACGTGAGATGGAAAGAATAAACATTGACATCCTGGGCATCAGTGAACTTAAATGGACAGGAATGGGTGAATTCAGTTCAGATGACTATCACATCTACTACTGTGGGCAAGAATCCCATAGAAGAAATGGAGTAGCCTTCATAGTCAACAATAGAGTGAGAAAAGCAGTGCTGGGATACAACCTAAAAATGATAGAATGATCTCGGTACGATTCCAAGGCAGTCCTTTGAACATCACAGTAATCCAAGTTTATGCACCAACCTATAGGAAATTGCTTATGAACCCCTCTATTTAATCTGCAATCAGATTAATTTTAGCAAATGGCAGCACTAACTACGGAAAGACTTAAGCATGCTTAGTTTTGGTGGAAGATGGCCGTTTTAAAAAAGAATACTGTGCTGTGCCTTCCTTTTCAAATATGCAGAATATTCTATATAATAATCTTAACTGTGTCACATTATGGCACAGTTTTCCCATTTAAAGACTTTTCCCAGTTTAAATACAATTTAAATGTATCATTCACGTGACCTGTTTTCAAATTTTTCTCTTTTTGTTATTAGCCATTGTGACTTGCTGAGGGTACAACAGGAGAGTATGGTCAGTTAGTTATGACTAAACGAGTGTCTGTGAATTCTCCTGAGGAGCTTTCTCACATTTTTGTTGTAAAAGTTTTTCTACATCAAGGTTCAAGGGTATTTAAGGAAACATTACATTAGTCATTCCAGAGTAAAGCCTCTTTTCTTAAATCCCATCTGATGTGTACAGAGCATAGTGCCAGGTAACGCTCAAAATACAAACCTAGTACTTCATCTTCAGCATGTTACAACTCACATACCTCTAAGGGAATGTCTTAACATTAAGCAGGGGTGTATTTGATCACCTCAGACAAAAGGTACTAGCTATTTTCCCATGGAGTTGTACATCTCAGGTAGCTTGACCTGCACTCAACTATGGTCATTTATTGTCCTCATTTATTGTCCCATCACCAGTGTCCAGCTAAGGCCTACCTGCTTATCTGGTTGGCTGCAATAGATGAAATTTGAGGGCATCCTCTGATTACTCAGGCAGCAAAATATTTAAGGATGGCCCTTGGCTGGCACACCATTTATAGTAGTATTCCTCCTCCCTCTGTAGCAATTATTCTGTATTGATTAGTCCTAAAACCTATGGGTGGAAGATTGGCGGTGGATTCAGCTGTGGGCAAGTTCTCAGCCTGACCTTTATGACAAGTCTGAAATAAAAGAGGAAAAAAATCCCCCTCATTGCCTCTGCCTGTCTTGTCCCACTTCCAGGAGGAAATTTTAATGTTAAAATTTTAATGTGCACTGCCGTAATACAGCTGAAAAAGAAATTTCACTTCCTCTGTCCTTCCACAGAGCAAAGGAAGTATTAAATTTGCTAATATTATGAAGTGACTGTCTCCTGGACAGACAAATGCTTGGTGTTTTTCATTTCCTATGGTTCTATGCACTGGAAACAAGCCAAAATGGAGTGTACCTACCCACCCTAAAAGAGGAGAAGCTCCCCACAGAGACTCAGAAAAGTACAGGAAGGAACACTCTGGGGATGGCCAGGTACATCCCTGTAATTATGTTGTATGATCACCAGAAAAAGGAACAAACCTGCCCATATCTGCAGTGGATTATTATTACTACTACTACTACTACTACTACTACTACTACTACTACTACTACTACTACTACTACTACTACTACTACTACTACAGTGGTACCTTGTATAAAGGAATTAATTCGTTCCAAATAAAATATGTTAAGCAAATTTTCCTTTATACAAATTTCCCATAGGAATGCACTGAAAACGGAGTAATCCCATTTTTATGTTGTACGGATTTGCCCCATAGGCAATTATGTTAAGCAAATTTCCACTATCTCCAGAATTTTTATGTTGTACAGATTTTATGTTATACAAACTGTTTGTTATACAAGGGTCCACTGTATTATTATTATTCCCCCACCCATCTGCCCACTCTAAATCTCCATCTGATTTCACCCAGTACTGAGGAAGATGCCCTGTAATTCCCATTGTGTTCAACAAGACTGTGTTTACTTTTGTTTTTCCAATATATTTATTACATTTCAGGCAGAAATAGTTTCCAGAACCATTCAAAGCAGTAAAATATAATTAATTCTTTTCAAAACTACAGTTAAGACCAACAATAAAAAACATAAAATAAATCAGGTGTCTAAAGTAAGACCCAGAAGTAAAGAATTAATGCATTCTTATAAATGTACTATAACATTTAAATAATTGATTATTAATAACTCATTATGTGTTAGTAAAGCTGGACCAAGTATTTGACAGTCCTTTGAGCAAATATTATTGGATTTATAGTTTACATGAGGCTAAGTATGTTTTACATTACAATGTTGTAGTTCCAAATTTTGTCACACGTAAAGCTTGCTAGTTTAACAGCTATGATGTAGTTTGCCTTTGACGTTTGTAGCCACAACAGCAAATATAGCTATTTATGGCATCGTTCTTAGTACCACACCATCCTTGAGCTCATACAACACATGGAAACTCCTAAGAAGGATAACTGACAACCATGTGGCTATTTAAATAGGTTCAAGCAGCGTCTAAATGCCAAAGGTATTTATAAGGTCCCATTTGTTAGGCCTAGTGTTTAGTGTTTACATCTCAGTGTAACCATGGTGATAACCCTTCATTTTCTAAGATGTGGCTGTCATTCATCAATATTATTTTAAAAACCAAGGAACTGTTGGGGGACTGGGGCAACAGTGCTCATATTGGGTGCAGTTCCCTCCCATACACAATATATATAAAGTTAATATGATTAGTTAAGAAGTATGAAGCACCTCATGTAAACAGTGATTCTCTCATTCCGAAGTTAACCTTACCTCATTGGTAGTTTGAGAAGGATATGCTTATATAATATATTCTCAGGTTTTCTTCAGCGTTTCATATGTATATGTAAAGTACCTTATGATTTATCCTTTCCATTTTCTGATAACCTTTCTTACATTTGTTTTTCATAAACCATAAAACAGAATTTCATATTTCTGTCAGTAAATGTAGCAACTTCTTCAAAACATGGAATGTGTGGTTGATGTACAGTAGCCAAATATAATTTTTGAACAACATGCATATTTTGCACTTTACCTCTGTTTTGTGGGAACTTTCCAGAAATTAAGACCAGGCTTGGCCCACCACATTTTGCTGCCTGACAAATTCAGCTCCTCACCCCCAAGCCTGGCTGTATAAACTGGAGGTCAAATAAGTTATTCTGGCACCTGAGCTCTAAAACCCCACCAAGACGTCTTTGCAGTAAATTCTTTGCAGTAAAAATATAATAATGACAATTAACATTTCCATTTTCCAAACTTTCCTAATATTTCAAATCTTCCCTTGAGAAAGCCATCTCACACTTCCTAAAATAGCATTACCTATAGTTAATGAAAGAAACTGAGAAATTTTGGGAACTTTAAAAGCATCCGTAATTCAGTAAGAATGGAAGCCCTGGTTTTATACCAAACCTTAAGGACATGTATCTGTGCAAACATATGTTACTAAATTAACTGCAACAGTCTGTGTAAATGGGCTCTTACGTTTGAGAGATGCTTGGAAGCTTATGCTTTTCTGGCATTGTGTAACTGACAAACTGGCTCATATGAGATCATAAAATTAACATTTTTCTGTCCTAATTCATTGACTTCCTTTTGTGAGAAATGGGTGGGGAAAGGCAAATGCAACCATCCAACCACAGCTCATTAATGAATAATGACAATTTGTCATTATAGATTAAATGGTTTAAAATTGTTACACACTAATAGACTAGAAGCAGTAGTGGCAAACCTTCAGCACTCCAAATGTTTTGGACCACAATTCTCACAGTCCTTTGTCATTGGTCATACAGGCTTGGAATTCTGGGATTTGTGGTCCAAAACATCTGGCGTGCCAAAGGTTCGCCACCACTGCAAGATTGGAAGCAGGCAGGCTGTTTATTGGCTCCATATCAAATTTGTCCTGACCATGGTCCAGTACTCAGCAAAAATCAAGTTCTTCCTGATACTTAGTAAGGCTTTTTAAATACTGTAGTTATATTCATCCTTAGGGGACGATATACCATGAGCCCCCTTCTTCTGTCACAGTTGGTGACAACCTGAGCCCTGCAACTTCTGCCTTCTTATTCCTGCTGTCACAGCCTCCTCCAGCCTCCTCCATCTCTGGCAGTGACCCATCCAGCCACTGCATATCCCTGTCAGCTGGGATCCCAGTGTCATCTCCATTCCCAGTGAAAACGGTAAAGTTTGGTGCTAAAACATTGTCATTTATATTAGGCAATGTACAATGAAATGCACTATCATTGTACCCATGCCATGTTGTAACACTGAACTATGGCTTCATGTCATGTCACCCTAGAGAGTGGCGAAAGACCACCCAGTGAACGCAGTGGCCAAGTAGCGTTTGAAGCCTACATCAACATCTGTGTCCGACCATTTGGACTTTGTCATAATGTCTGTCCTTTTGCCCTGTTTTTTTAAATTTGGAATTTGTCACAATAGTATTTTAAAAATGAATTCAGCACAAGCATCCAGCCCCTTAACAATAAAGAGATTAAGGAAGCAAATGATGTCCGAATAAGTCACAACATACAGTCTTGAGTCTTTTCCTTTTGTTACCAACAATACTGTAAAACAAAGTAACTTTTAAAAGCCAAGAGCTTCAGCCTATTAGTTTGAGGGCAAGAAAGGGGAGGGAACTCTTTATCTTGTTTTTCTCCACCTCCCCCACCCCTCCAATGCAATCATCTACTCAAGTCACAAGTACCTTTCTTTTACTGGGTGTAGCAGATACTGTATGAGCATGCAGCTAGTTTGGGTCTGGCTGATGCTGCTTTCAACCTTCCCCTCTCTGGATTACATGTCTGGAGAATTTTTAACAGGCTTTCTCTAATGCCTTCAGAAATGTTGAAACCTCGGAACAAATATTGACTGTGAAGCAAATTGCCTGGATGGGAGAAAAATAAATGTTTTCATGTGACAATAAAGGAAGTTTAACGCCATGCAGGGAAGAGGATGGATACAAGTGTTCCACTGTCTGAAATGATATAGATCCCTCTATCCCTCAGGGACCCTGATCTGCATTACCACATCCTTTCTTCTTCATGATGAAACCAGGCTATGGTATTGGTCTTAGGCTGGAAACAAAAAGTTCAGTCACCTCCTCATTGTTGCCGCACATAAGACTAAGGGTGTTTATACACAACCCCTAAGCTGCGCTGCAAATGGCTCTCAGCTCCGGAGCTTAGAAATGTTTCCCCACCAGCTCCGGAGTTTGCAGACAATTAAGTGCGACCCCACCCACTTTAGCGCGACCCAGCGCATTTTTCATGTACCTGCTCTCTGGAGGTGAAAAAAATTTGATGCAGATAAGAGTGCTGGGCTCTCCTCGCTTGTCTGTTGTTTTTTTTTGCCTCCCGCCCCTTTAAGAGCCCCTTGAGAAGGAACCAGGAAGTAACGGGGCTCGTGGCCAACTTTGACCGGCACCGGCAGGTTAGTAAAGGCTTCTTTTGTCCTTTCCCCCTCCCCCTCACGCCGACAGGAGCAGGAAGTGCTGAGGGGTGGGGACGCAGGAACAGAAACGAACCCCCAAGATCTCTGGTCCGAATTTAAGGGACCAGTGGATCTTAGGGGTCGTGTGTAAAGGCCCTTACACAGCTCGCTGGTGGGGAGAAAACATGTGTACTGGCAGGTTGGAAGCTTATAGGTCAGCCACACAGGCAGCTTTGGGTATTCATGAACCATTTGTGGACCACAGCATCTACAGTCTTCCAGCCCTTCCATTACCATTCATTCCATTAATTTTGATATCTTTCATGCTAGCTGCCAACTTTTAGAAAGACCTTTATCCAAAGGTGTATGACAGATGCTTTGCAGAGGCATTGGTGTCAATGGTTACAGAAAGTTTTACTTATTGGGAAGATCACTCCTCAATTCTCAATGAGAGGAACAGGCTAAATGCAGTTGCTTTGAAATGGGGATGCAAAGACCCGTCTAAATGGTTGACTGTACCATAGGGTTCTATTTAGCTGGATCCTGCCCAAGACAACTTCACAGTCTATTCATACTTTTTGTTTGTTTGTTTGTTTGTGTTTGTTTGTATTTGTGTTTGTGTTTTTAAAGAGAAAGTTGGCTTTTTCATGCCACAGTTGTATTCTCAAAAACTTGTTATTAATGTTAAACAGAAGAACATAAGAAGAGTCATGCTGGATCAGGCCAAAAGCCTGATACTACTCCCCTGCATCTGGCCTTTGAAATACCATGTTTTTAAGCCTGAAGATTATACAACCCCATCATGGCTTGTAACTAGGGATGGGTATGAAATGAAAAAATTATGTTTCATTTCATTTCATTTCCTTTCATCCCCCTCACATTTTTTTGTTTCATACATTTTTTTAAAAAATCGTATGAAATGAGCCACTAATGAAATGGTTCGTGTCTGGGGGGAGGGCTGGAAAGTGGCAGAGGGGGTTTTTAAAGCCCCAGGCTTTTTTAAAAAACCTTTCCCCTCCCCCAAGCCTCGCCTGGCAGCTGATCGGTGCTGGGGTGGTGAAAATATTGGGCTTGGGGGGAGGGGAAAAGTTTTTTTTGAAAAGCCTAGGGCTTTTTAAAAAAAAACAGCTTACAGATGGAATGAAATGGCTTGTTTCAACAAAAAAACCATTTCATTTTGTCTGTAATGAAATGTTGCTTCCTCGTGTTGTTTCAATTTGTTTCATTTTGTTATGTAACGACACAACGAAACAGCATTTCATTTTCTGTTTTGTGCCCATCCCTACTTGTAACTTGTGATGGACATTTCTTCCAGGAATCTGTCCAATCCCCTTTGAAGCATCCAGGCCAAATTCCATCACCATATCCTGTGGCAGGGAATTCCTCAGACTAACAATATGCTAGGTAAAAAAATATTTTCTTTTATCTGTTCTCATTTTCTCAACCCTCAATTTGAGCGGATGTCCCCTAGCTCAGGTATTTTGTGAGAGGGAGAAGAGCATTTCTCTATCCACTTTACTCATGCCCTGCATAATTTTGTACATCTCAATCATATCCCCCCAAGTGCCTTTTTTCCAGACTAAAGAGCCCCATATGTGGTAGCCTTTCCTCATAAGGGAGGTGCCCCAGCCCAGCAATCATTTTAGTTGCTCTGTTCTGCACCTTTTCCAGTTCCACTATGTCTTTTTTGAGATGTGGTGACTAGAACTATACTCAATACTCCAGGTGCACCCCCTTACTATTGTTTTGTACAATGGTATTATAATATTGGCTGTTTTATTTTCAGTCCCCTTTTTTGATAATCCTTCGCATGGAATTGGCCTTCTTCACCGCTGCCACACATTGGATAAACATCTTCATTGAGCTGTACACCAGCACACCAAGATCTCTTTCCTGATTCGTGATGGATAGCTCAGAGCCCATAAGTTGATAGATAAAATTTTGATTTTTTTGCCCCAATATGTCAATGATGTTAATCAAGTCCCGGGACTTGCCCGCCTTAGATATACAAATGCTGATATGGGGGGGGGGGGTTGTACAGTGGCAAGCAGGACAGAAAAATGAAAAGCTTTCTCCTTGGAAAGGACCACACGTTTCAACTTCTGGAGTGGAGTAGACATGATAGTCTGTTGCAACAAAATTGTATTTCTTCCAACATCCCTCATTACAACATCACAACAAGAAGATTCATTTAGAGGTTCAACTTTACCCCTTGTGGCTTGTTTAGGAACAAAACCTTTTTATCTAATACATACACAATTCCAGTGTTGGCGAACTTAGCACTCCAGTGTTCACGAACGTGGCCAAAGTTGGCACTCGGAGCCCTTTCTGTTAAATTGCTGCATTGGCACTTTGCGAAAAATTAGTGGGTTTTGAATCACAGTTTGGGCACTCGGTTTCTAAAAGGTTCGCCATTCACTGCTATATACTTTATGTTCTTTAGTAAGTCAATGCAAGAGCCTTTGTGTTACCAAGAGTTTGTAAAAGCTACATGTTAAATCAAAACTCCCCGCGTTTATGTAGTCAGTTGCCATATTATCTGGTGAATGCTAGAGTTAGTCCCACGTCGTCCAGCAAAGAGGTTTTGGGCACCTTTGGCTTAGCGTAAACACTTATGGGTCCTTTTCCAAGGAGAAAGGTGGGGTAAAAATACACTAAAATAAATAAAATACATACATAATGGTCTGCAATCCACTTCTTCAGATGCTTCACGTGCAATATAGGTGGTTTGGGGGGGGGAGTGTTTCCATTCTTGGTTGCCACTCAACTAATTTCCATTGACAGCCTCTGTTAACTTAATGGTCACTCACTATCACTACAGCTTGCTCTCACTTCTATGGATTACTTCATCCCTTCCTATGCATATAATAACCGGCCGGCTAAAAGAATGCTACATGATTGGATGAAGGGAGCTCCAGTACACAGAGGCTTTATACCAATCAAACTTGCCAGGATTTAAGGTGCTACTATTTCTTGGTATGTTATTCTCCCTCACTCCAGAAGGCTGAAGTAAATCTTTGGTCTTAGTTTGGTTTTGGACAGTGTGATGCAAACAAGTGTTGAGGCACACATGGCTTTGGATGTGTTTGCAACACCACCTGCAGAGCCAGTGGCTGGGATCAAAGATCAGGGCAGCTCCTCCTGCTGCCTAGTTATGCAAGAAAGACCTTTGTTGTGAGAAGGCTTTAACTAGCAGCTGGAAATGATCAAGCTCCTCTCTCTTTCTCTTTCTCTCTCTCTCTCTCTCCACTCCACTCCCCTTAACAGTATTGATCTTCTGCCTGTTGGGTTTACATAAGAACTGCTTCCCACCCGCTCGGGAGCTATAAAACATGTACCCAGCATTCCCCTTCCATTTGTAGCACAGCCTGGCTGTTTGGATCTCCCTTCAAGCAAATATCCTCTCCAGTTATTGGGATCCTGATCTTTGGTGATTATGAAACATATTGCTGAAAGAAAATTGTGGTCTGGCTGTCCTAGCCCTGACCAATCTGTTTCAAAGATGTTGATTTTAAGATTTTTTCCCATTTCCAGTTTGACCTTCATTTTAAAGTGTCTGCCACTCGTCCTTTCATTGACGGTCTTTTTGGGATTTACTTTCTTTGCTTCTCTGTGATGGTTGGTAACCCCCCACCTCCCTACCCCCTATATGTTGCAGGTAGAGAAGAGCAAATGGTGCATACCGGGGGATTTGCTACCTGGGCAGTGTTGGTGACCCTAGCCCTGTTCAACCACAGAGGCTACGCACAGCGTGACTGTCGAGTGAGCAGCTTCAAAGTCCAGGAGAACTTTGACAAGTACCGAGTAAGTGTTTTGGCCTCTCTTTTCTTCTCTTCTGCTCCTTGCTCGTAGACACCTGGCCTTTTTTTCTTTTCAAGTCTGGTTCTCAAAGTTAGGTCAGCACAGAAAGCAGAAAGCTGCAATCCACCAAATCCCAGTCCTGAATCCCAAATAGCCTATTGCAAGAATTGGTCAACTGTCCAAACTTCTGCTGGAGCATCAGTAACATCCAAAAGTAGTCCAAAATGCAAGTGGGAGAATCATGTCTTTGGCTACAGCTTTCTGAATGCTAGTGGAGGATTTGGGAAGTTGTAGTCTATAACGGGAACTTTTCCAAGCTCTGGCTGTAAGACGGAAAAATAAGACCCGTGCTAACCTCTGTCAGGTTAAAGCTGAGAAATGGTAGAAGGGAGCTCCATTGTAAGCAACATTTGGAGCAGGATTAGATTTAGTTCTGAGTTGTTAGCTTTGGTTCCCATTTGTTAGTTCCCCAGATTAGCATACTTAATTACCCCAATGTTCAAGTTCATTTGTTATGGGAGGACAACTGCATGTATTATCTCATATATATTCTCTCCCTGCAGAATGTGGAAATAGTATTTTGACTTACGGTACTTCCGTGTTTTCTAATGGCCTAAGTTATTGGTCTGTCTAACCAGTGCTTAATGGTAAACCAATTATACTGTAATATTTAAACATTTGGGGGGAAGAGTAAATCCAGTCTGAATAATTTCTCTAAGGTCTGGAATGTTACCTTATGGGTCTCTCTGGTTTAAGAAGCTGATTTCTACATCACCTACATACTAATGAGTAATGACATACAGAACTTAACTCTCCCCCTCTATCTGATTGATTGTTACTTCTGCTTGGATCGTTCCTCATCACCTCACTGGAATTCTCATCATTCTTCTTAAGTCCTTCTCTGCTTATACATTTTCTTTACCGATTGACATTATCCATCCATGCAGTGGAACAGACGAGAAAGACTTTTCTCTTTTTGTTTCTCCACATTGAATCCACTGTATTTGTCTCCTTGTTTTGTTTGGAGTCACTTACTCTTGCACCTGCACTGTTTGCTTGTGTCCCTTTTCTCCTGACAACATTTTGTTCCTCACTTCTCTTAGCAAAAATGCCGTTGTATTAGGCCTCTTCTTGCCAAACTAATTCACTCATCTTGTGCTCTTATCATGTCACCAAATTCCCGCGCTGACCTCTTGGTCTGCTTAGCTTCAAAGCTCTCAGTGTCCTTGCCCCTTATCTCTTCTTCTTCATCCTCGCCTGGCCAAAGGTTCCCCACTCCCTCCAAATGCTGCCCTTTTCCCCCCTCTGCTGCCCTCATGCCAGGAAATGCCTTCTCAAACAGCTGTGTGTATGTCCCTTCTTTATCTGGATTCAAATGTCTCCTCATAACCTTCCTTTTCAGTAGAGGCTTCTCATAATGAAAAGCTGAGATTAGAAATCTATATTCAGAGCCTGAAAAAGTTACTTTTTTGCACTGCAGCTCCCACAGAATACTTTCTGCTCATATTCTAGTCTCGTGGTTCTCAACCTGTGGGTCCCCAGATGTTCCTGGACTGCAACTCCCAGAAGTCTTCATTACTAGCTGAGCTGGCCAGGATTTCTGGGAGTTGCAGTCCAGGAACATCTGGGGACCCACAGGTTGAGAACAGCCTTAATACTGGTGAGGTAAGTATGCCAAAGAACACTTTCCTAAATGACCCGTCAAAGTCATGTGGGAATTTTGAATGCAAGGTTGCTGCTCATATTTTTCAAATGACACTGTAAACTCACGCTTTGAGTTGCCATTAATTCTGTTAAAACTATTGGTTTTTCTCAGGCCAGAAACTGATACTGGAGATGCCCTGTGATTTGAAGAAGAAAATCCCTAACTAATGAAAGCATCCAAGTGCAATGGCGGGAGCTTCTTTTATCTTTGAGAGATTGCACAACTTGGCTTGCTTTGTTGGGTGACAGGTTCCAGGACCTCAACACGCAATTCCTTTGAACTAATTTTGCAAACATGAACAGACTGCTTCAGTCACCTCTGTGTAACATTAATCTGCTTTCAACTCTAATTAGGGTGGTCTCAAGTATGCTTTTCTGGTCTCCTCATCCTTCAAATATTTCTTCCAAAGAGTTTGTGATGAATTTCACTTCAGACAAAATTCGCTGTGAATCCTGAAAATATTATGTTGTTTGACAAAATCATTGGAAGGACTCTTTTTAAATGCTGGGTGTTTTACCTCAGATGTTTCCGTGTCCCCCACCCCACCCCACCCCAAGTCTGCAACTCTAATTTCAGTTTGGTAAATTTGGGGTGGCAACCCTATGGCTAAAACTGTACCTAGTGACCTGTTTTTTATCGCCCAGACAGAAAATGTATGTTCCCTTTACCTCCTTCCATGTACACCTGATCAAGAACCTTTCTTCCCTGTCTGCAGTATGCTGGAGTCTGGTATGCTATGGCCAAGAAGGACCCCGAGGGACTGTTTCTCCAGGACAACGTGGTAGCTACCTTTTTTGTAGATGAGAATGGGAAGATGACCGCTACTGCTAAGGGCAGGGTGCAGCTGTTCAAGTAAGTCACCCAGACTTGGCTTCTGCCTTTAAAACAAGGCCAACCCTACCTGAGGCCACAGACAACTGGTTTAAGGTATCAAGAAAAGGCATCAAGTTGTTAGTTTTTCAAATTCTATTGCTGCTGCATTTTTACTGCCAAAGAGGAATACAGGTGTAAATAAGATATAATACAAAGGGTGCCTAAGCCCTGGTGGATACTCATTGGGCAGTCATGCATAGGGAAGGGCAAACTATAACTTGTCTGACCTTGGATAATGTCAGGACTGCTTGTGAACCGAGGCAGAAGGGGTCAGTCATTTCAGGTGCCTGGTGAGGGATAAAATGAAGGAAAGAGAAGCAGTAGCTCCTTGACAGTCCATCATTGCTGGATAACAAGTGTTATGCTTGTCTTAAGTAGCCTGTTCCTCCAAATGCAATAGAGGATGCTGTCCCATCACTCCTGTTTGCCTGTCTAGTCGGCTTCTATATATGGGATAGAGAGGAGGTGCCATTTTGGTTTTCACCTAAGAAAACAAGTGATTTGGGGCTATTCATTAGTACAGTCCTATGCCTCTTTACTTGTGGGAGGAACAAAGAGAGGAAATAATTGATCAGTTAATTAATAATGAATGAATCAATTAATTTGACTCCAGCTCCCAAACTCTCACAGCCAGTATGGTCAGCCTTGCAGGGTTGTCTGGGAACTGCAGTCTAGAAAACAGGAATGTCAATATCTGGGTAAATGGGGACTATTTATCATTCAATTGCATTTCTGGCAGCATGAATGTGTTGGGCCCATCCTGCCTCTGGGGGTCCTGCGTGTTTGCTGTTTGCTGTTTGGTCCTCTTTATTTCTAAATGCATCCACTGCAAGCAGACCCATAGAAGGCTCACTCTTGGTCTTTTCCTCTTTTCAGTAACTGGGACATTTGTGCTGACATGGTTGGCTCATTCACAGACACAGAGGATCCTGCCAAGTTCAAGATGAAATACTGGGGTGTGGCATCCTATCTCCAGAAGGGAAGTGAGTGGTACTCTGTTAGGACTGCAATATCTGCAAGAATATCTGTAAAGAATATTCACTAAATACCTCATTCACTCAGAGCAGCAACAGACATTTGAGACAGTGTGGAATCGGAGCATTAATGTTGCCATCTTTATTGTTTCTCTCTGTCTTTCTTTCTCACCTCTGCAAGGGATTTTAAATTCCTTGTCAGATACTTTCTAGGGACATTTCTTTTTTGAAGGCTAAGTGTACACTCATCTACATCAAACACTGAAGTTAAGAAATATACTAACAGCCCACTCAGCACTTCAAATTCACATATATTCAGCACTTATCTTTATTAGGGGCAACGTCTTTAACCTGTGCAGCTGCAAAACTTTTCACAAAACTAGAACATTTTGCCCAAAACAGGCTACTTCCCCCACCCACAAGAAAAATTAGTTCTCATCAACATGGGAAATCTGTTGAAGATGCCTGGGAATTCCTTGTCCTTCTCAGAAACGTGTGCTTGTGTGTGTGTGTGGGGGAACTGTGTTGCATTTTCTTATCCTTGGGTGTTCTTACACGACCTTAAAATCCGCTGGCAAATTAAATTCTGACCAGAGATTGTGGGGTGTTGTTCCTCTTCCTGTGTTCCCACCCTTCAGACCTCCATTGCTCCTGTCTCCATGAGAGGAGGGAGGAAAAAAGGGGAGAAAAGGATGCAGGCTCACCTCCGTCTGCCTTCCGAGCAGCCCTAGCAGCCCCGTAGGGATTCCTGTCTCTTAAAGGGGTGGCAGGGACAAAAACAAACAAACAGAAGCCCGGTGTCCACAGCTTTACAATCCGCATCTGAATATTTTTTACCTCCGGAGATCAGGTACTTCTAAAGTGCACTGGGGTGCGCATAGGTGGTCGTGGTTGTACTTTATTTTGTTTAAAGTTCGCAGCTGGTGGAAAAACAACTTTAAGCTCCGCATTTGGGAGCCCTTTGCCTCGGATTTTAGAGGTCGTGTAAAAGTGCCCCTTACCGATGAGGAGTGAGGTTGCTCAGCAAAGGCCATGCGTTCTTTAAAAAAACCCACTAACTTGCCATTCACTTGGCTAGCCTGATTCTAGAGGTCAGTTCAAGAGGCTGGATGCTGCTTCATTCTGAGGATAACAAGACAGAGTAGGTGTCATGGTGTGTCAAAACTTATCCTTTTATGGATGATTTCTTTCATAGATCTGACTGCATTTCTCCTGGTGTTGGAATGAGAGAGAAGAGGGCAAAGGTTGTACAATGTGCCGCTGTATCAATGCAGATTGCAGAGGGGTCCATTTGGAACATTCTTTTCTGTATTTAAAAACATTTTTTCCTGCAGATACAGAATCAAACCAGCCTAGCTGGGAAGTGATTGACTAGTAACTTTTGGGCAGTTGCACAAGGCAGAGATCATCCCATTCAAAGCAATGGGGCTTTCTGTTTGTTCAAGTGAGTGGTGAATACCCTCAAGGACAAATGATGGGCAAGCAGCCACAACATGTGAAGAGGACTATAAAAACAAACAGCATTCTGCCCTTTATCAAATATGCTACCTTTGTATTTTCAGGATCTTTGCTATCCTTTTTGGGAATGTTCAAAAATAATAGCTCATTACTTGGCCTTAAATTGCTCCTCATTCGGATACATTTGAAGACCCAGGTTAAACAGCTGACAGCATTGCATGTAGCTTGTTGTTCATACATGCCTGTATAAGCCATAGCTTATGTAGATGATGGATATCTCTGAAATGTCTGTGGGTATGGGTGCTTTTATTGGGGATGCCGGGAGGGGGAGAGAGAGAGAAGGACAGAGTGGTGTATCACCCATTCTTAGCCTAAGCCTCATTCAGCTTAGGTTGTACCTGACCCAGAACTACCTTCTCAAGAGCAAGCAGCCCTCAGATCCTGCAGATGATTGCCTCTTATTGCTTTAACTCAAATGGAAAGGTGGGGCAATAGCAATGTTAAGGATATTTAGTAATTTTGTGTAGGTGAGATGGGGTGGAGTCGTTTGATTTTTGTACTGTGGGTTCCAGAATCCCAAAGCCAGACCCCCCTCCCACTTCAAATGCTACCTATCTTTGTTAAGCAGGTACGGAAAGGGGACTTTCCCATGATTCTGCAGTAGCTGGAACTCATGCCATAACCAGGGGAGCATGCATATATGTCACTTACACTCTCTACCTTGTTGACTGACATTTCTGAGAATTTCAGTTTGACCTTGGATGGTGCACTTAACATTCTTGACCACAGAAGATATACACTTAACACATATTTAGAACAAATGCTCCCTCAAGTGGTAAATGGTATATATTTGTCATACCATGTGATTTTCTTTAATTGAGTACTTAGCTGTATGGTTTATATTATAACTGACCACTAGTAGTTACAAATTGGACCTAACTGACACATCTGTTTGCCAAGGCATGTTATCTATGAGGAAATCTGCCTGTAGGAGGGGAAATGGGTTTATCTGAGGAAATACACATTCCCCTTCATGCCTGATTTGAGCTGTGACCTAGGCATGCTTGTCACAATAATTTCATTAGGGCTGTAAGAACCCCATGCAATTAAATATCCCCTTCCTGCAAGAGGCCAGCTCTGGAATTTATCATGTGTGTGTGTGTGTGTGTGTGTGTGTGTGTGTGTGTGTTGTGTAATTACAGTCATGACCGACTCTTCGTGACCCCATGTCCATGGAGTTTTCTTGGCAGGAATCCTGGACTGGTTTGCCAGTTCCTACTCCAGGCTCCAACAGTATTCCCTGGTGGCCTCCCATCCAAGTACTAACCAGGGCCGACCCTGCTTAGTTTCTGAAATCAGGCGAGATCGGGTGTTCTTAGGGCATCTAGGCAGCGTTTATCATAGGTAAACCTGGGGAAATAATTTCCCTTCCTCTTTCTTCAGCCTTCAATAGTTGTTCAACCTTTGCCCTGCCACAAACCAAAACCTAAAGCTTCCTAAACACTCAAGAGTCCAAAGGGCCAACATCACTATCTATGTCATCAGGTCAAAACACCCAAAATTTGGGCATTTGTTCAATGTTTTCAAATATTCTTTTGTGGAATGCCTCAATACAATTATTTCTTTTAAAAAAAATTTGTATTTCAAAACATTTGGAGCTTGCTGATTGTTCCTTACAGCTAATCCAGATTTGTTTCTTAAATCTAGACTTCATCTTGTGTTTTTTAACACTTTCATTTTTAAAGGAAATACACTCTGGGTGGCATTGCCCCAAAATTGCAAAAGAGCTACCATTTGCCTAGATTTCCCCTCCTACAGGCAGACTTCCTCATTTATCTCACACCTGTATGTGTGTATTGTGTCCTTACAGTCGTGACTGACTCTTCGTGAGCCCATGTCCACAGAGTTTTCTTGGCAGAAATAATGGACTGGTTTGCCAGTTCCTGCTCCAGGCACCTACAGCACCTGGTATTCCCTGGTGGTCTCCCATCCAAGTACTAACCAGGGCCAACCCTGCTTAGCTTTCAAAATCAGACGAGATCAGATGTGCTTAGGGCATCTAGGCAGCTCCATCTCACACCTATAGACACTCTAAAAAGTTTTAACTTATCAGCACTTTCTAACATGGATATTAATGCAGAGTCTTCTTCAGCCTTTTAGGGATGCATTTTATTTACAAAATTTTACAAAATTTTCAAATGTTTAAATGTTGGGAGGAAATATTTTCCAGCACAAGCAGATCAAACACACATAGATCCATCATCCACAGCAACATTTTTATTTATTTATTTTTGAGTATTTTTACCCTGCCTTTCTTCTTGGAAAAGGACCAAAGGCAGCTTACAGTAAGGAGAGACTATACAGTCCATTACAATTAAGGGCCTTTTTACACGACCCCTAAGATCCGCTGGCCACTTAAATTCGGACCAGAGATCTTAGGGGTTTGTCGCTCTTCCTGCGTTCCCACCCCCTCCGCACTTCCTGGCTGCTGGCTGCGTGAGGGGAGGGAGAAAAAGAGAAAGAAAAGCATGCCGCTCACCTCCGTTCTGCCTCTCGTCTCTGTAAAAGTAGCTCTTAAAGGGGCGGGAGCCAAAAAACAACAAACAGAAGCAAGGAGCCCCGCACTCACTATCATTACACTGGATCAAATAATTTTCACCTCCAAAGAGCAGGTACTTGAAAGGCGCGCTGGGACGCGCTAAAGTGGGTGTGGTTGCACTTTTAATTTCCTGTAAACTCCGGAGCTGGTGGGTAAACATTTTTAAGCTCCGGAGCTGCGAGCCATTTGCCCCAGAGTTTAGGGGTCGTGTATAAACACCCTAAGAAACAATCAGTTTGAGAAAAAGAGAATTGAGGGGGCATCTTACAGCATTATAAGGCAACATTAATGCTAACAATTGATAACATAGTGTCAATGCAATCACACGTAGAGAGATAGAAACACAAAGTTATAACAAAGTGTGATGGAGCATTTGAAGCGTGCAGCTCTTAGACAGTAAGAGAGCTTTCTCAATTCTCTTATGGTTTCCTTTAGATGATGACCACTGGGTAGTAGCCACAGATTATGACACATATGCTCTCCACTACTCCTGCCGGCTGCTCAATGAAGATGGGACATGTGCTGATAGCTACTCCTTTGTGTTCTCCCGGGACCAAAATGGGCTATCTCCAGAAGTGCAAAGAATTATCCGGCAGAAGCAGACAGAACTCTGCTTGGAAAGACAATACAGGGTTATTGTTCATAATGGTAAGGAATGTTTCAGTCATGTTTAATAGAAAATATGGGTTGAGATTGAAAAGGATGAACAGAAAGTCATTATCATGGTGCTAGGATGCTTGTCTGTTCCTTACAGCTTATATTTTATGAAGGGCTGCAAATCCTCTAGTTTCCATTTATATCTAACTCTTTGGCTTTGGAGCCCTTACTGTGCAAACATCCATGTTCCTTCCTATGCACAGTAATGTTCTATTTAGAATTTAAAGCTGCATGCAGAACATGTGGGGAGATACAGCTCCCCTCCATGCATATCCCTTCCTGCCAGAAGAAGTGGTGACAGCTGTCAGCCTTGACAGCTTTAAGAAAGGATTGGACAAGTTCATGGAAAACAAAGGTATCAGTGGCTATCATTATGGATGCCTAAGGACAACCTCCGGGTTGGAGAAATAGGCAGGATATCTCTCAATGCCATTTGCAGGGAATTGTAAGCAGGTGAAGACATCTGCTTGGGAATACCAGAAGCAAATGGTGAGGCACTGTGTGAGACTGAATGCTGGACTGGATGGGCTGTGGCCTGTTCCAGCAAGGCTGTTCTTATGTTCTTATGTTCTTATATAGTAAAGATAAAGGTTCTCACTGCACATGTGTGCTAGTTGTGTCTGACTCTAGGGGTGGGTGAGTGCTCTTCTCCGTTTTCAAGCCAAAGAACCAATGTTGTGCAAGTCCGTGGCCATTTGGCCATTCTGTGCATGCAACACTGTTTACCTTCCAGCTTTATATGGTGGTGCCTATTTGTGTACTTGCATTTACATGCTTTCAAACTGCTAGGTTGGCAGGAGCGGGTCTTAACAGTGGGAGCTCACTCTGCTGCGTGGCACCCTGGATTTGAACTACCAAGCTGTGACTTAGCATTTCAGTGCTCTAGCCTGCTGAGCCTCTGGGGAGAGAGAGCTCCCCTCCATGCACATGGAGGAACACAACTGCATGAAAGGGGCAGAGACCGAGTTCCTTCTGTGTATATACACACAATGACAATAAATTATTATTATTAAAAATGTTTCTCAGATACACAGTGCCTGACTGTCTGCTCAGCTTCAGCTTTTTGATGACAACCCTAGTCCGCACGATTACATGTAACCTGATGCCTATCTTTTCTACTGTATGCTGGGAGAGTTTATCAGAGTTTTGCTTTTCTTTCTTTCTTTCTTTTTTTAGACTTCTGCCTTTAAGAAGACCAATCTCTATGGAAACAATTCTACAGCTGTAAAATGTATAAAACTGTTGTGTGAAAAGTCCTCCTAGTGGATTCATTTAGATTTTGAAAATATTTATCTGAACAGTGCCATTTACTCTTTAAGCAAGTAAGTGAAATTTAATAAACTACAATTATTGGAGCTTCATACTCTGCTTATATTACAAAGGCATGACACACAGGTTGCAAGCATTAGCCACTGTCGTATACTCCATTCTCTCTTTAAAAAAATCTTACGCTACTCTTCTCTGGCAATTGTTCTGCCCCTTTACATTAAACCAAGCTTTTGCTTCTTTTCCCCAGTCATTCCTGCTTAAACACTACTTCTGAATCTGATGGTTGTTTGGTTGTTTTCCAAATGTCATCATAATACTCAGAGCATGGGATGAGGACTGGTTAGAATCAGGTTTAATTCCATATATACCTCCATGAAACTCACAGCATGACTTTGGATTAGTCACTGGCTTAAATCTGCAGTGCAACTATGCACACAGTGCAATCTTACTCTTTGAATTATCACTAATTTCTTTGTGGGTAATATGTGTTGTATACCAAGTCATGCAACTCAGTATGCAACAGAAAATATCTACAGAGATTTCTTAACATGTAGTGATTGGTTTCCAAAAGCTATGCTATTTGCAGAACTGCACAACAGGATTTCAGACACCATCTCTCAACCTAGTTTATTGCACACAATAACTGAGAGGAAAAAAATCTGAAGAACTGATGAGATATCTCCTCATCAACTTCATAACTCAGAGACAGAAGTGCCATAATAAGCACACTGTACCAGGGGGATCATTTTACTGTGTTGTTTAGAATTATCAGTGCAAAATATAACTGAGTATTTCCTCTATCCAATATTTTTGGTTGGCAGTGGAGGTAACTGCAGTAGTTGTCAATCTCACATTTTGGTAATTGTTTAAAGAAATACAAAATACTTCTGGTTTTGTCTGTGAAAATTCTCAGTCATCCAGGTGAGGTTATCTGGAAGATGAGTCATGGCAACTGGATTTTTCTTGAGATTCAAACTGCTAATCCAAGCACCTTCATCAGTCTGAGTAATGGCGAGACCTCCAATTTATAGCTCACTTTGATTTCTCATCACCCTGCTTTGAATAGACTCATTACATGGACAGTGGCCTGAATAGGCTCATTAGATGTACCAACAGCCTGGAGTGTATGAAAGTCCCACCTGTGCAACCTTTCCCAACACCCATTAAGTATGTGTTGTTAGCTATGGCCTTGCTGGTGGAGGTGTGAAGTGCTTCTGATTTGTCTGGGGATTGATGAAATGACAGCTTGATAAGTAGCAGTCAGATTGTGTCTGAGTTCTCCACCGCTGTTGAGAGAGGGGTTTTCAATATACACATGAATTGCTTCCCTGACCCTTCTCTCAAACCACTTATCTTCTCTGTCTACTATGTGTACATCTTCATCTTTGAATGAGTGCCCTTTGTCCTTCAACTGGAGGTGTACTGCTGATTCTGGTCCTGAGCTATTGTCCCTCCTATGTTGGGTCATCCTCCTGTTCAATGGCTGTTTAGTTTCTCCAGTGTAGAGGTTTGCACACTCCTCACTGCAATAGATCACATATACTATATTGCTCCTTTTGTGTTTTGGTGCTGGGTACTTTGGGTGGACAAGTCTCTGCCTTAGTGTGTTTGTGGGTTTGAAGTAAACAGGGATGTGGTGTTTGCCAAAAATCCTTTTAAGCTTTTCAGGCACTCCAGCCATGTAGGGAATGGCCAGGTTCTTCCATCAGCTCTTGGTCTCAGGCTGATCCAAACTGATGAAACTGCTTGGATGAGCAGCGAAACATTTCAATCTCAAAAAAAGAAGTCCCGCTGCCATGACTCAACTTCCAGATACTTCTGGTTTTGTTTGTTTTCTAAACAAAAACTTGGAATACAACCATATATAAAGCTCCCTCATGCTACAAGCAATGGCTTGAAGAATTTTGCATGTGATCCATAAACCCTGCAATGCTGGCATAAACGTCCTGCACTCTGGTTCTCTACTGGCAGCATGTACATGGTCAAGTCATGCTCCTTTGAGGATGACATGACACATACTACTCCTAAATGCATTGACCGTGTGCTTCAGCATCTCTCAAACCAACTGTGACAGACAGCTTGGGAAGAAAATTTCTATTGATACTAAAATTCCCAGAGGTCTTTCTTCAAGCTCCGAGGAGTTATGGAGTGTCACAAACTGTGGAGTGTCACTAACATAGTTGCAGACAAATTTCTCTTATTGATTGGAGAAGACAAAACCAGCCAACAGATCTGGTGCAGACTGCCTTTGATATCAACAGGTAAAGATATCTAGTGAACTTCAAAAATCTCTGGTGTTCAATCTTTTGTCCAATATTTATTTATTTATTTATTTATTTATTTATTTATTTATTTATTTATTTATTTATTTATTTATATACCACAACCATCTAGCAAAAAAGCTAATCTGGGTGGTTTATAAACATATACAAAATATAAAACCAGATTAAACAATTTAAAATAAAAATAAAAACTAATCAATCAAACCAAATAATCAAATCATAACAATAAAATACAAACAAATAAGCACAAATACAAAAAAATCAAAATGCTTTAACAAATCAAAATAAGAACAAATGGAAAAAATAACTAGGAATGCTAAGGCATTTAGAGATTTATATACTACCAGGAACAGGCAAGTGGTGGCCTTCCGGGTGTTCAGGGATTAGCAACTCTCAACTTTCCTCATGACCTGCTACACTTCCTGAGGCTCCTAAAGCTGCAGCCCAGCAACACCTGGAGGGAAACCTGTTGCCTATGCCAGCTTCAGATAAGTTTTGAAGACATAAATAACAAAGAGGCATGGCATTTTCCATTTGTTTGGAATGCCGTTGTGTGATTTTCCTATTTCCTCCATTTTGCTTGAAACACATCTCTGCTGACCTTGTGTTCTACTGGAAAATGAAATAGTACCCTGGGATAACGACTGCAGTGGCAACATTAATAAGAACGAACCTTAAAGAAGGGTTGATTGCTTAATCAACAGGAGTAATGTGTTCTCCAGACTGCCATCTTGGAAGAAGGTTTTGTCATACCAAACTGGTTCACACACCACTGTGCCATTATTGATTTATTTTTTATGTTATTGCATTTATAGCCTGCTTCTTATCCAAGGATCTCAAAGCAGAGTAAAATGCTCTCCCTTTCCCATTTTATACTCAAAAGTATCTAAAGAGGCAGGCCAGGTGAAGCAAAGGGAATAGAGAATTGGCCTCCTTGGTCCTAGGATCACAGTGTGCCCATTACACCACACCTCACTGCATGAAACCAGTGTCTGCAGGAGGCATTGAAGCTTTGCAACATACAAAAGACTTGTATATATGGTATACGGAATAACGTTCTTTCCTACAACACAAATACGTTTGCCTTTATAAATGCATAAGGGTTGGTATTCTATTGTCTAAATGCTGAGTGTAATGGAAATCAGATATGTCTCCATTTCACTGCTTTCAAGATTCATAGCAAAACTGGTAGCATGGCCAGAAACCTGCCAGAGTGGAGAGAGACACTTAGGTGACTCTCTTCTGATCCACAGTGAAGCAGTAGGATGTTCTCCAAGGTTTTATTTTAAAAACACAACATGGTTTTAGATGGTATAGATCTGCTGGAGAGCAGATTAAAATATGTTTGGATCCAATTTCAAAGGACAGACCAACAACAGGTCATACCAGCTGTAAGGAAAAAAGAAGTCATACCACCACAACATCATTTTCACATATTTTTATTAGACTAATTATTTGTTCTCAGGGTGAAATGCCCTACAATGCACTAAAACCATATTTATACCCCTGAATTTACAGCATGGTTCTCTTTATTACTCAGGACTAAAGCCACACACCTTTATTAAAGTCTCCCCCCCACAAATATATATCAGTGGGGTTTTCAAAGCAGTTTCCCAACCATACTTGATCAGATCCAGGTCTCCTCAGCTTCAGCAAGATTCCTGCTTCATATGACTTCCCACGCACACTTGCTCCTCATTCCTTTGATAAGAGTGTGGACACTTCACCAGAGCAGCCCATCACTTAGTGATCACCACTCCAGTGCATTCTCCATGCCCTGCCTTCTAGCAATTACTGTACTGTATGAGGGAGCTACAGATGTACAGACTCAAAATGTCTGTGAAAATTAGGACTGTACTGAACAGCTGATTTGTCCTTATGAGCACTTTTTCATATTAGGAATTCAGCATTTATGTATATTGTCTGTGCCCCTGTCCCTAACAAATTGTATAAATCTGTATTTTTGAAAGGTGCCTCATAGTTTGAAAGTTCCCATTTGTGCTAAAAATCTGGGGGCGGGGCATTGCACGCATTTTAATAAGAAGGCAACAAAAATGTGGAACCCAGTTGTAAGTAGGTAGAGTAAATGGTTCTAATTTCTGTAGATTGCCATCTGATTTAGTACTCAGTGTGATCTTGTTATGGCAACAGTAATGACATTTTCTGCAGTGCCAGCAAACTTCTGGGGCACAACCATATTTGATATAAGTGCTAGAACAATGTGGTATTTTCCGCTTTTTTCTTTGCTCTCCTTATAGCTTACTTTAGTCTGGAGCTCTAAAACATTGGTGAGATTATCCTGAACACCACTCAGTTAATGAGAAACAACAGAGACTGTACAATGTCCATGGTTATGGTGTCCCAGAGTAGTATCTGTAGCCAATTCTTTTTTCCCTGGGGGATCTGGGCAGCAGAAACAGATTTTCCTCCACTCCCGTCTGAAGTGGGCTGCGTTGTACAAAATGGGGTTGAGAACCGTGTTGGAAAATGTAAACACCATGACCCAGAAGAAGAAAGAAGGTACAATGTCCATATCTGTCTTGAAGTTATGAACTAGAATGAGGAGAATAGTGATGATGATTGGGCTCCACATGACAAAGAAAGAAACCATGAGTATGAACAGGGTCCGCAACAGTTTGTAGTCTTGTCTGGAAATTTGGATATGACTGCTCTCTGAATAGGCCATGCCGGCATCCAGACGCTTCCTTGACGCTTTTGCAATCTGAATTAAAACATGGAACAACTCTTCAGTTGAGAATTTGACAAAGCTTTGGAATATAAACTCTGTGTATTATGTTTCTTATCCACAGAAGACCATCAAAATGGCACCCTTGAGCTCATGTTTAACATATCTTACTGAAAAAAATGATATATTTTTCTAGCTGTCCACAAGTCCATTAGGATTTCCTTTTCTCTGTTGCCTTCTCTCCTCGTCATCATTCCTACTGCCTTTACATTAACATTCTGAAGTAAACTTGCTAGAATGCCAAAGAGCAAAAATTATTCCACTCACATTATGGCAGCCATAGCAACCATTTATTACTCTGCGTTAGCAACATATTTTAAGTGTTTCTGGATAAATGGTATTCCAGTTCACAAGGTTTCGCTCAGCGACATGATGTACCTCATGTTCCTACTAGTTATTCTTATTGAAGTTGATATGGGGAATTGATAGGAAATATATAGATAAAGCAATCCAATATGCAGATAAAAGATTGCAATCCTATGCACCTTAACCACCCACACCATCCATTTAATGGGATGGTAAACATGATACTGGCAATGTATGATAATGTGAAAAATACAGAAACAATTAAAAGGGATTCAGTGCCCAACATATTCTCTAGCCAGACACAATACAACATCCGGCACACACACCGTCCACTTCAAGACACTGCTCTTTTGTCTTTTGGTTATAAAGAGCAAAAGGAATGAAAAGGAAATTTGGTGCGCTGAACTCAAGAACTGCAATGAAAAAGGCAGATCATGATTCATCCGCAGATCATATGACCACTGGAGGACACTAAAGAAATAAACAGTGAGGGGAAATGGTCTCTTGTCCCTTCATATTGAAATAAGTAGTTTTGGTTTCCTCTGCGGAAAGCCAACATTTTATTCCACTGATATAAATTTGTATGCTGTTTGAATACTATGAAAAGTGTTGTTTCTTCCCCCCTGGGTGATTTTCATTTGGATGTCTCTAATCCTTTTATTTTTTGTTATTTTAGACAGTTGATTTGCATAGTCAGGTGGTTTATAAATGCAAATAATAATAATAATAATACACCTGTATCCAATGGCTCTTCTACCTGAACTCTTCTTTTCATCAGAGCCAACAGCAGAATTAGTTTAAAGTGTGGTTGTGTCAAGTTGCTATGAAACCTTTCCCTCTGGAAGCAGTGCATGCACTGATCACATCAAGATCAACTAGTTTTCTTACAGCAGTTGCTGTGGCATCACCGTGTTGCTGTTTTGTACTGCCAGGTCGCACCCAAGTTACAGCAACCAGAATATGGTTTTTAGGGTTAATGATATACCTAAAGAGTGGTTTTACGTTTACCCCCTCCCCTAGGTCCCTATGGCCAAGTAGGGACTTGAACTAGGGTCTCCTGAGTGTTAGTAGCTTTCCACTAGAATATCATGGATATGTGCATGCTTAGTATTTTAGACACTATTGCTAATCATGCTACTGAGGAGATTTTCGTGTTCTGAAATGCACAGCATACTCAAAGTCATAGATGATTATCAAAGTGCAAATGTATGTTCATTTAAACACAGAGTAGTTTTTGTTGAACTTTTGAAAAACAAAACCAACCCCTAATTCCATTTTTTTAATGAAAGTATGAGGTAGGGGGAGGTGGAGATAGCCTGGCCAGTAGAGGCATTTAAAACTGTTTATGGCTCTCTAGCACCTTCTACCTCTACCAGGATAATGTATAATACTGACAAGTATCCTTTGGGTTTTGTCCTTGCTTCTCAGTCTTCTTGTTGTGCTTCGGGGACTTTCTTCTGGTTGAAAAAGACACCAGGAACATCATTTCATCCACACATTACAAAGAATGTCCCAACAGTGAGAGTGATTTGAGAATGAAATCAGTTGTCTCAAAAGGTGGTGGGATCTCCTTCACTGGATATTTTCAAGCAGAGGTTGGATGGTTCTGTACCAGGGCTGCTTTGTGGATTCCCTGGAGTGTCACAGGAGCTGGACTGTTTTACCTTCCCGCTTATTTACGACAGTACCTATTTATCTACTTGCATTTACATGCTTTCAAATTTCTAGGTTGGCAGGAGCTGGGGTTAACAATGGGAGCCCACCCCGCTGCGTGGCACCCAGAATTCGAACTGCTGAGCTGCAGTCGACCGAGGGATTCTAACGACCGAGCTTCACAGCCAACAGTTTCAGCACTTTAGCCACCACTTACATAAGTGCAATTTTGATTTCTGGGTATTGACAACAACAACCACAACAACCTTTTAATGGCAGGACTGGAAGGGACCCTATGGAACATTGAATTCAGCCCATCTCAAAGAGGCACAGTGGGGTATTGAACTCCCAGCCTAAGCCACTGAGCTATCCTTAGACGACTGTCTATCAAAGTGAAAATCTCCTTCTTACACCTGATAATTTATTAGAAATAGCAACAAGATAAGAAAATACCTGTAAGATCTTTGAATAACTTGCTACAATGACTAGTCCTGGCATGAGGAAGACCACAAAGGCAAAACATGCATCCCAGCAGGCTTCTCCAATAGTGCTGGGCCAAATCAAGGTGCAAATGTACACTTCCTGTAAGCAAAGAACAAGAACAATTAGTCTGGATGTTTTGCTTTCATCACAGCAATCTGTCCTGGCTTGCTGCCTATTCTGAGAACAGATCATCACTAGCCTAGCAGAATGTAGGGAAAGAGTTAACGATCAAAACACATTGCTTATTATAATGGAGGCCATGTTGAAATGAACTCGCAGGATTTGAAAAGCAAAACTAAATAGTGATGGCAATATAATTAAATAGTCATTTGTAATAGTTGACCTCATTTACCTGTATTACGTGTGATTTCCCTAGACCAACACCTGCAAGGTACACAAAAATGGGAAGGCATCTGCATTATTGCTCTCTGATTACACTTTCCCATTATCTCCTACAGTACACATTAGTCAGCATTTATATACGCATGTCTTGTACGATGCAGATGTACGACAGAATCTATGTTACTCTCCAACACACAGGGCGTTTATACACGGCCCCTAAGCTCCGCCGCAAATGGCTGCAAGGTCCGGACCTTAAAAATGTTTACCCACCAGCTCCGGACTTTGCAGACAATTAAGTGCGACCCCGCCCACTTAGCGCGATCAAACTGCACTTTTCTTGTACCTGCTTTTTGGATGAGACAAATATTTGATCCGGTGCAAGGATAGTGAGTGCGGGGCTCTCCTGGCTTCTGTTTGTTCTTTTTTTGCGCCCCGCCCCTTTAAGAGATCAGTATTATGCTGCCGGGAACAAAATGGAGGTAAGGGCATTCTTTTCTTTCTTTTTTCTCAGTCCCTCAGGCAGCCAGCAACCAGGAAGTGCGGAAGGGGGTGGGGACAGAGAAGAGCGAGGAACCCCTAAGATCTCTGGTCCAAATTTAAGTGGCCAGCGGATCTTAGGGGTCGTGTAAAAAGGCCCATAGATAATACAATCTGTACTTTACAACATCAACTTTTTTTTTTTAAAAAAGGCTGATCATCAGTTCTTCAATAAACACATTGGCCTTGGTGTCTGAATTTAAAGCAACTCTTTCTAGAGTTTTCTAGGTAGAACACACTCAGAAGTAGTTTACCATTCCTTTCTTCTGGGGGATGGGCGGGCACCCTAGGACAGTTCCCATTCACTGACATACCCTGCCAGCTGCTTAGAAATAAAACCCATGCTTTGTTTACACAGTTTCCCAACAATAACCATTGCACTACAGGGCTAGAAGGGTCCAGCCCATCTCAAGGACATCCAGTGAGGTACTGAACTCTCCACCTCAGGCTCCATGACCAGCAGACCTCATTGTCTATTAGATGATGGACTTTAATGTCAGTCAGATAATACCAATAGACATGTATTTAGAATTTAGCTGGAAGTTAGAGATGCTGGTCTCAGCATCTGCACAGATTTGCCTATTAAGGTATCAGAGCATTGGCCCATCTAGCGTATTGTTCACACCAGGGTTGGGGGACGTGTGGCCTTCTGGGAGTTGTTTGGACTAAAAAGCCCATGATTCATCACTCTTGGCCACATGATAGATGGGATTCAAGGGGATTGCAATCCAACCATGTCTGGAGAGCCATGCATTTCCCTCCCAGCCATTGTATTTCCCAATGAGTCATCTTTTTAAGTCCTAGTCAATGGTGTTGCCTGTGCTAGCAGGAGGAGTTGAGCAAGAGGGAACTGACTGCAAGCACTTGGAGTAAGATGACAACTTTGGGCTATAGGAGTGACTTAAGTTCAGAGCTAACCCATTATGTTGAGCAAGCGTCCTCTGGAACAACTGACTCCCTTTCCTCAAAGAGCAAATAGCTCTGACTTGCATCTTTGGGTTTTTCTGTGCATACAATCAGGAGAAACTTTCTTTCCACATCAGGGTCAGCTCCTATCTATATAACTCCATATCTGTCAATATCTGATTCCTCCTCTGGACAGCTTCCCCCCCCCCCACAGCTATTCCTTGGAGGCAAAGCAGACCATTCTGATGCCATAGTCAAATGGTTTCTGACGCTACACCTCAAAGCTGACCGGAGTGGGAGTTGAATCTTATGAGTAGCATCCTCCACTGGCCTTTCACACAGCAGGCCACTTTAGGGGGTAGAGAACAAGCCACGTTGCATATCCTGCCCTTCAACAAAAGGAAAAAGAGGGAGAGGAAGAGGCTGAGAAAGTCAGATGGTAAACAGTATTCCCCCACCCCCTGTATCGTCTCCCTGAGACTATCATCTCTGCCCAGTTGTGAGCGAGACTCCATGCCGGAAGGAATTCACCTCCCTGTGCCCTTAGCTCCTGATTCAAATTTTCTACCCAAATTTCCGTTAGAGAAAATGCATGTCGTAATGACATCTCTATGTATTTGATCATGCAATTCCTTTAGTGTGAGCCCTTTAAAACTTTATGGTCATCCATTTTCCAGAATGTATATTAACACATTTATTTACTATTTGGATTACTTCTTGGTCACTCTTCACCCAAAGGTCTCTTTTAAATGACAAAAATATATACAATATTAAAAACAAACAAACAAACCAGAGCAGCTGTCTAGTGTAAAATATAACAGTTTTTTTGAAATAATAAAATTAAAAGTGCTAGCCCCAAGAAGAAAATAAAAATAATGTCATATGTAGGACATTTTTATTATGATTGCTATATAAGAGTAGCTTCTCCTTTTGCTTTCCTTCTTTAGAAGCTCATGAGAAACTCTTCAGCAGCCGCACTCCAAATATTTAAGAAAACATGAGGTGGTCTCAGGTTGAATTATCATGGAGGACTAAATAGAAGTAAAACATTTATCAACTGCTACAGCGGAATGAAGATTGGCCTCTAATAGTGTAGGAACAAGGTCTTCAGATAATACCCTTATTTATTTATTTATTTATTTATTTATTTATTTATTTATTTATTTATTTATTTATTTATTTATTGACTTCCCCTCTGGCAACAAGGCCATTCTGGACAGTTTACAACAATGACAAATCACAGGAACATTCCAGTAAATAAAGGTTTCATAAAACACTCCCTCACAGTAGCATAACATGGGCAAAAACACAGAATAGATGAAAACGTATCCAGCCTAGTGCTGTCGCATGAACAAACTATCTCAGAGTAAGGTGGTCTTGACATTGTAACAGTAGCAATTACTGTGCTGAACAGCATTTTGCACTTTTGAAGTGCATCAATAAATTATCTCAGAAATCCACAGAAGAGTGTTGCATGGAAGTATGGGGCATGGAGACTGAGAGGGGAAGACACAGTGATTTGATTAATTTCCAGCCATACGATCTCCACACGATCCAGTAGAGATTTTGTGATTTCTGGTATGATCTTGTGGGTTTCTTGTTTTCATTTGTCTGTTATTTCAGGATGTTATAGTTGTGGAGAGATCTTCAGCTTGCATACATGAATTATACTATCAGGGTTGCAACTTGTATTGCCAGTTTGCCACGTTAATCCTCACTGTCTTCAGAGATATCATGATAGAGCAAAATAATAATTCTACTAGAGTGTCCTTCAGTGTAGGGTCACAAGCATAGTGGTAAAAACCAGACACTTGCTAGGGCGATATCTTCTGCCATCTTCTGACTTCATATACCAGCATGCCCATGGACCCTACGTGACTATCCCAGAGGTAGTTTTAGGGAATGAAATAGTTCACTTGATGGCATAATGAGATACCCACTGTAATTTCTCATATAGAAGGAAGGAGGAGGGGAAGGCGGAAGAAGAATGAAGGAAAAAGGAAGGAAGGAACTGGTAAAGATCCATGTCTCAGCTGACTTAGAATGCATAGCTTCAAAGGTACTCTGACATTGTTTCAGCAGTGCCTTCTAAGGGTATTTGTACACAACCCCTAAACTCCGCCGCAAATGGCTCCCAGCTCCGGAGCTTAAAATTGTTTCCCCACCAGCTCCGGAGTTTACAGATAATTAAGTGCGACCACGCCCACCTAAGTGCGTCCCAGCGCACTTTTCAGGTACCTGCTCTCGGAGGGTGAAAATTCCTGATGCGGATATAACGTAGTGAATGCCGGGCTCTCCTTGCTTCTGTTTGTTCTTTTTTTGCCCCCCTCCCCTTTAAGAGATCTGAATGCAGTGCCGGGATGGCAGAATGGAGGTGAGCGGCATTCTTTTCTTCCTTTTTTAATTCCTCCCCTCACGCAGCCAGCAGCCAGGAGTACGGAGGGGGTGGGAACGCAGGAACAGCGACAAACCCCTAAGATCTCTGGTCCGAATTTAAGTGGCCAGCGGATCTTAGGGGCCGTGTGAAAAGGCTCTAAGTCAGCTGCAGCAAGGGCCTTTACCACCTAAAGTGGTAACTAGAAAGCTGGTAAGCCTGGAGAGATTGCCTCTAGAAGGTGAATTTTATATACCAGGAAGTAATGCCTGCCACCAGCCTGCTAAGTAGCTAGCAGTTGAACCTCCTGGAGAGATCTATGCACCTCTTCTTCAAACCCAATCTACTTCTAAAATGGACAAGCAGGAGGAGGATTCATTTCCAGAACATCTTACAGATAACAAGGCAGGCTGGTGTAGAGTGGCCTGATGGCCAAATTGGTGGGGTATAAACAGATAAACAGATAAACAGATAAACAAACAAACAAACAAACAAACAAATAAATAAATAAATAAATAAATAAATAAATAAATAAATAAATAAATAAATAAAGGACAGCACATAGCCAATGGCTTCGCCACTGGCAAGATGAACATGTGTGATGAACTCAAAAAACGTGAAGGCCTTAATGAGCACCCAGCAGGGTAAGTGATGAGGTACAGAGTACTTATTTCTAACCTGAAAATGTTTTCCTGGCTTGCCCGTTCTTCACTCTGGCCAAGAAGGGAGAGTTCACAAATTTGGGAGTCTAGTGTACAAGGCAATGCAAAGCATGGTGTAATTGTGGTTCCTGCTTCCCTTCACAGCACTAAGTTAATGTTCAAAGCTGCAGTCCTTGACACACACACCATACACCTTGGAGCAAGCCTCACTGAACACAATGGGACAAACCCAAGCAAGCACACACCATTGGACTGCGCTACTAGTGTCACTATTTTCATTCCAGAGATGACTCTTTGATAAAGTTAAAGGCATGGGCAAAAGCTACATGTTCTTGTCTTTGTATGCATTTTAGGTTAAATGCAGGGGACCTAATATGGATCAGGACTTATAACTTTTTATCCTTGCCATAGCCCCAGGCCACTTTCAATTTTTAATGCTAAAACATTGTACAATGAAACTCAAGAGTTTCTCTCTTGAGATCACTTGGGTGATAAAAAAAATCAAAAGAAAATCTGGATCACATCTGGATCAGGACTACAGTGGGGGGAGATAAGGTTTAAAGATCCTCTAATCTAATGGAAAGAGTGTTGGACTATTATGGAGGAGACATGGAATCAAACCCTCTCTTGACCACATAAACTCACTGGAGGGCCAACCGCTCTCAAATTACTTCAAAAACTCCTGCTAGGCACCACAGGTCAGAAGTAACTGAGTGGCACATAACAACAACATTCTTCATTTTAGGGTCCTGATCAGGATTGGGTCCCTTAACTTTTCATTACAGTCAGTAAGAAAGAAAGAAAAAGGCACAGCTACTAAATATATACATTTAAACATGTTCTGAAATCTAGCAGTAAGTCTCAACTAAATTAGATCTGTTGAATCAGTGGGGCTTTGGTGTGGTAAGTCCTCCATAAACTCAATTTACTCAGCGGGCCTGTGTTCTAATTGTGACATACAGTGCTGTTGGATTTCAGCCATTGTCTAGTTTCTCCCTTTGTAGGAACTCAAATATGAAGCAATTTGCACTAGATTGCTAGCGAGTCCAAGGAACAGGTGGTACTGAAAAGTTCAAAACATCTAGTTAAAGGAGTAATTTGGACCTATGCCTCCAAGTCTGAATATCTTTCAGAAATACTGTACGGTGTTCTTAGTTATTCATTTGGGCTCTATGGCTTAGAAGACAGATTTCAGAGAAGTGGGAGCTTCTAATCTGAACATAAGGAGGTAGTTGGGCTTTCAATTGTTATTTACTGTGACTCAGAGATCCAAATAAAAAATAAATCCACCTTCCAACAGCAACAACAACATGAATCAATCAACTCAGAATGCCCATTTAAATGAATTCTGGGGAAAGCAACTTGGACAATGTCTCCCAGAATCCCTTAGCTGGCATGGATTTACTCCAAAGCAACATCTACACAGCTTTTGCAAAAGTCATTAGTCAAGAATATGAGGGAGGGATCAGATTCTGCAGTTTAACCTGGCTAAGCTGCAGAAACTGGTCTGGGGAGACCAAAGGTTCAAATTCCCATAAAGCTCAACAAGGGGATCTCAATTCCCAGTGAAACCTACCCCACAGGTAGGTTACAAGGACAAAACTAGCAGGTGTGAAATAGCATAAGATCTATAGAGCTTTGTCCTCCACAGAGAAAAGGGCAGGGATGCAAACGGAAATAAATCAAAGAGAAAACTTTAATGGGTGTGTGTGTGTGTGAAAGGCCCTACAGCAGTGATGGCGAACCTATGGCATGGGTGCCAATGGTGGCACTCGGAGCCCTTTCTGTGGACACCCGACATCGCCCCTTCATAGCCACCTGTATACAGGTGAAATTACTGTGCAGTATTGGCACTTTGCAAAGAAATTAGTGGGTTTTGAATTGCAGTTTGGGCATTCGGTCTCTAAAAGGTTCACCATCACTGCCCTACAGCTACAGATGCTCCTTCCTTTAGGTATCATCGCCATTTTAAAAGTGCAGAGCTGGAAGGGACTCTGGATCATGGACTCCAACTCCTGTCCAAGAGACCTAGAGGGGAATCAAACTGGCAACCTCAGGCTTCCCAGGCTGCTGCCTCAACCACTGAGCTACCCAGCTGTTCCCTAGGATCGCGGGGCTGGAGTCCAACCGCCCAAGGCTCCCTTCGCCTGCCTGCCTCCCTCCCTGCTTCCCTCCCGTTGTCCCTCCGCCTGGGGGTGCCTGGCAGTGCGAGGCCCTCACCTGGCCCTGGAAGGGCACCCGCTGGACGGTGAAGAAGAGGCAGAGCGGGAGGGTGGCCAGGGCCGAGAAGACCCAGATGAGCAGCAGGACGGCGCCCACCCGCCTCCTCGGGTAGGGCCGCGACGGCCGCAGCCGGACGATGCTGACCAGGCGCTCGAGGCTGACGGCGGCCAGCGAGAGGATGGTGACGCTGCCGCTGAGGCTCATCAGGTAGAAGAGCAGGTGGCAGAGGCCGTCGCCCATGGTCCAGCTCTCCGTCCAGCGCACCACCGCGATGATGGGCACGGCGCTGATGAAGAGCAGGTCCGCGCAGAAGAGGTTGAGCACGAGGCTGTCGGAGGCGCGCAGGCGGCCCTTGCGCCTGGCCACCAGCCGGATGGCGCTCGCGTTGGCCGCCAGGGCCAGCGCGAAGATCGACACCAGCACCGCCGTCTCCAGGGCGCTCAGCGCCGCGCCGTTGGGGCCCTTGAAGTCGGAGAAGAAGGGGAAGAAAGTGAAGTTCCCGTCGGGGGTAGCCCAAGGCCCCGGCATGGGGACAGAGGCGCCCGGAGCATCCGTCCAGCCAGGCAGGCGGAAGGCGTCGTCCGATCTCCGGCCCCGACGGGGCGGCCCGCGCGACACCTCCTCCGGGCAGCCGGCAGGCAGTCCTCCGGTAACCACCTGCTTCATTAAAGACCAGCCTGGATTGGGCTCATCACCTCGCGCGCCTGCCTGCCTGCCTGAGTTTTGTTTGTTTGATATCGCCTCTGCGACGAGGAAATGACAAAAAAGCTGAGGAGGGTAAACACGGCTGTCCCGCTACGGCTCAAAAATCAAATAAGGTTTTACGACGGGGCTACCTACTGTATTACAGGAAGACATCCGTGCCTTGCCCTCTGGCTGCGATCCATGGAGTGCTGCAGGCCACTGGGATTAGTAGAAAGGGAGGCAGGGGGCCAGGGTTGCATGGCCCTGCAAAGGAAACGTCAAAGGTCAGTCCTCAGAGAACTGGGTGGGTGACCTGAAAAATAAAGGACAGGAGGAAGCCGAGGAAGCCGGGATGACAGGAAGTTGCCTCTTCTAGGAAATTGATGCAAGGACAGGCTCCCATGCACTGGGGTATCAGAAGAAAGAAGGTCTTCCCACTGCACAGGGAAAGCAGGAGGTGGATGGAAGGAAGTTACCAAGTGGAAATCTGGTGGAACCTCAGGAACATGAGAAAAAAATGTTGACTGTGGGGAAAAGGCACAACCAGTCAGAATTCCTAAGTGCGTAAGTCTGTGAAATCCAGGAGGGGGGAAAAACTTGTGCAATGAGGAGCCTTGTATGTAAACACTTTGCTGTTATGCTCACTACATTGCTACCATTGTGTGCCATCAAGTCATCTCAAGCTTATAGTGACCCTGTAAATGAGTGACTTCCTAAAGGTCCTGTCTTGAACAACCTTGCTCAACTGTTGCAAACTCAAGGCTGACGCTCCCTTTACTGAGTACCGTTACTACTACCAATTGCAATTCAACCGCACACCACTGCTTGCAGTTGACTGGAGGCTGTCTGTAGTAGCGGACTGAATCAGAGTTTGTACTTAACTCGGGCTGCTCATGCGATGACTCTGCGGAACCTTTCAATCCCTGCTATCAGCTTGCAACAAAAGAATGTCCTTATACACTCTCGAACACGGTGTGATTTGGCCTCATTTGATCCTGGATCTCCTGTTATCCAGCTTGCTAGTCAACCATTAAGCTTTTCAGCACCTATGTTTTGCTCTCAACGTGGTGGAATCCAGATCTGCAGTTCTACAATCCCTCAATCGGGAAATCAAGCGAGATCGGATGTGCTTAGGGCATCTAGGCAGCTAACATTGCCTAAATACACTAAGCAATTCAGTTCCCTTTTATAGAAGCATTTGCAGAGTTCAAACATACATACAATGAAATTACAGAAGGCTTCTTGCTCCACTGCAATACTGTTTCATGGGTGATTGTTGGTTGGCATGAAAGTTTTGGTTGTAAAAATGGAGATTGTTTGATTGTAAGTCAAGTGGCATTTACAAGAATCTGTCCCTTCTGATTCCTACCCCATTGCTTACAGCTGGGTTGTCAATGGAACAAGGTCTCCACATGCCCTTCAAAATGTTGGGGTGAGCCTCTCCAAAGCAACAGAGAGGAGTGTCTTTGAGTGATTGTAATTACTGTTGGAATGTGGAGGCCAATGTGGAATTGTAACCCTTTGGTCAACATTACAAGCTCTAATAAAGGGGAGAGGTGTGTTTCAGTGAAGTCTTTGGAGGAACTCTTGGGCAACGTTTACTCAGTGCTGAAATCAATATAGATTGACCAAGATAAGAACCATTGATATCCTAAGCATAAATATCCTAGCGATTAGTTAAATGCTTGTGGTAGGATATGATTTGCTTATGAATGCTTGCAACTTGATTTGCTTATCAAAATGCATATGGTTGTGAAGAATGTCTATTCATTTCCCCCCAATTCAGAATCTTGGATAGTAGAAGCTGTAATCTTAGTGGAACAAAGAACTGATGCCTTTAAAATACACCAATAACTAATAGTCTAGAGAAATGCTGGCAATGCCTGTGTTCCAAGGAGTTGCTCTGTTCTTTCATGGCTACTGGAAATGCATTTTTACTGAACCCAACCCTGCGTGATTATGCACTCATGCTGTGTGTCTGCATCATAATGGGTTGACATAGTATTTGTCATTGTAACAGGTGTGTGGTGCTGTATGTTTGCAAAGTGTGTTCTCTCATTGTATTTGCAATGTTGATTTTTAGTCATCGCAAGAGAAGTTTGATCAACAGCTGAGTTTGAAGTAAGACAAATGAAGTGAAGCAAGACGTTGATTAGGACAAGTGTGGTATATCATGGAACGTGTGATGATGAAACAGACCCATGGAGTTTGTTTGCTTGTTTATATACCACCCATCTGACAGCAAGGTCACTCTTTGTTGTCTTTTAAAACAGTGTTGGCTACTATACAAAGGTAAGGAACCTCAGGCCCTGGGGCTAAATCAAGCCCTAGATAGCCACTATTCCTTCTCACAATGCCTCCCCCTACCTCCCCACCTTTTGAACAGTCTTGAACACTCTCTTAAGACTCCATTACTGTGCTGTTTGAGGATGATGGAATTTTAGACCAACACATATGGTTTTGAGCTGGGGAAGGCGGCTGTCTGAGTTGGTAGAGCCTGGAAAACCCCTCTGCTTGAAAGACATTAGAGAACCACTGTCATTCAGAGCAAAGGACCAAGAATGAGCAACATTTATCAGCCAAGGCTGTTGGCTGCTTGAGAGAAGTCATTAGAGGCTGTTTTTGATGGTGAGCAAGGTCAATTTCAGCTTACAGCTCTTAGTGATAGTAACTGAGACCATCCATCCATCATCCTCAATCTATGGTTCTGCACTCCAAACCATCATTTTTGACATTCTGGGTGGAAACTTTTCTCTCTCTTCAGATCTTCTGTTGTCCACCATTGTAAAGCTTTTGTGTGCATCATCAGTTACAACACCTTATTGCTCAATTATTCTGAGCCCCATGGCACAGTGGTTAGATGCCTATACTGCAGGTAAAACTGTGCTCACGACCTGGGGTTCAATCCCAGATAGCAGGCTCATGGTTGACTCAGCCTTCCATCCTTCCAAGGTCGGTAAAATGAGTATCCAGATTGCTGGGGGGTGGGGAATGTGTAGCCTGCATACTGTAATTAAAACTGTAAACCAGCCAGAGACTACTTGAAATGGTATGGGGCGGTATATAAGCAGAACACTTTATTGCATCTTGTTAGTTAGAAACACCACTTGATCAGCAATTAAAAGATGTAGTCCCAGTGTGAAAATGGATTATACACATGCGCCAAAGTTTGAAACATATTTCATAATAACGCTGAAGCAAGCAGACTTCAGAAGCCATCTGCAGTGTTCTGGTTTTATGCTTTCAGTGCCAAGGCTCACATAGGCTGGTCTTTTTCTTATTACTGTTCTACAGCATCACTGTGAGTCAAAATATTTTTGAGTGGGTGATAATGAGTGAGCCCTGCAATATTACAACAACGTGAAAATGTTGCAATATTACAACAACGTGAGAAGCCACTGCACATCAGGCATCGTCCTTATTGAGTTCAAGAGTGCTTACCTCCTGATAAAGGATGGGAAAGACAACTCACAGAGGACTCTTGGCTTAATTGCAAGAGCTCTCCATAATATCAGTTGAGGTCTCTTATAAAAGCCATCTGCGCCTCCCCTTTTGTAGCCTTTTGGATTGGAAGTGAATAGTGGATTGGGGGCAGAGAGAATGGAATGTGCCTTGCTTCAGCTCACATCCAATCTTCTGCTCTGTCACCCCATCACATCCCCTTATGAGAAATATAATTCCACACCTCCGAAATACATGATTTATGTGCAAAGCCACACTGAATCCTTCCCGATAAATACAGGATGCATAGGATTGCAGCATTAATCTTACCCTTGAAGTATATCCTTCAATGCAAAGGTGTATGTGGCCATGGAGACCCTGAAGATGTTGTATTCTCATGCTTCCATATTTACAGAGCATCTTTACATATTTGTAGTGTTTGGTGTGACTTGTTAAACTGTACGAAATAGGAAGACTGCGTGCTTTTCAGTTGTATACCAAAATGACCATTTGTGAGCAGCGTGTTGTTTATTGCCTTCCTTACATGAAAGCATTCATTCCCTTATTTGCATGTGGCAAATATAAGAGCAGGCCAGCTTAAAATCTTTTCACTGTGTTAAGGCAAACAGATGGCAGAGATAGACTAATACAGTGAAGCAGATGGCTAGGAGTTGACATGGAAACTGGGGTGGGTTGGCTGCATTTGAAAATAGTTGTGCAGAAATAAAAAGCTCACTTATGTAGGAGAAGGAAAATTAATTTTGACCCCCTCCTACAATTAACTTGTTTAGAACATCTGTATTTTACTACAACCCACGCTTTAAAAGTACAGCAGTGCCATTAAAAGTTCTACTGAAAGTTTACATTTGTTCACAAAACAGTTTGCCTTCCCAAAACATGAAACACGAAACTTTAGATTGGGTCTTAAAGAAAAAGATCTTTGTTAACATTTCTAAAGAGAGGCAGTTCCAATCAATTGATCTGGTCAAATTGTAGGGAAGATGATTCCATGCTTCTTTCTAGACATGCATCTACTTAGAACAGGAATATACACTTTACAAAAATCAGGCTTGTGGGTTATGATTTGTCAGTTTTAAAAATTAAAATTCTGATATCCATCCATTATACCCTGATGTGATACATGCTTAGAATTAAAGAACATTGAATCCAGGAATTTAAATACCAAGAACTGAATGCTGCTTACAGTAAATCTATACAGAAATAAGTTCATTGTCCTCTAAATTTCCTCATTTTGGCAGGGCAGGGGTGGTTATTTGTTGTTATTTTTAAACATTCTGATTCATACTTGGCAATGTAGTTCAGATCATCCATAGATCTATCAGTAGACTGTGATCCATCTTCTATCCAGCCACTCTTCACATCCTAGAGACTTAACAATGTGTGGTTCTTTTAATGCTTACCGTTTTTTCATTTAAGCCACCCCATATATTAATCAACTTGTCTGAGGATTAAAACAGAACAAATTAGTTCGACCCAGCTTGGGTTACAGTCAGTGATGGTTAACCTCATCAGCATTCTCACACTATATTCTGCTTTGACTTTCTTTTGAAATGACAATACTGTAACATAGTATTTTAAAAAACACAAGACAAAAAGTAGTGAAGCAAATAAGACCTGAAGAGATAAGGGAGTCCAGTATTTCAACAAGTTTTCTGAACTCAGTCCTGTGATTTGCTGCTATCAAATTATTTCTGCACAGAAGTTGATGAGAACTTTTTCCAGTTTCCTGAAAATATTACCCCTTCAATCACCATCCCAAGAATCTGTGATTATGGGAATTGTAGTCTATTCAGTAGTCGTGTTTCCAGGATGACTTCTTTTTTTAAAATAAACAGTGTAGTCATAAATCCCCCTTCTTTGATACACACCCTAATGTGGCGAAGGAGTTTGAGTGTGTCAGTGAAGCTGAGAGCAATGTTGTCAGGGGGCCAGACTCCATGATGAGCCTGGACTCCTAGCAGGGTCACCCAAGGCAGAATGGTCACCGCTGAGACACCAGCTATGATGCGTCCACCCTCTTCAAGGCAGCTACTGGGCTGTAGTTCACAAGGGTTCAAATCTTGATTTGGTTAACAACCCTAAATAAAGATTCATTCATTCATTCATTCATTCATTCATTCATTCATTCATTCATTCATTCATTCATTCAAAGGTTCAAATCTTGCAAAAACTGTACCATGATGCCAAAGCTAGGTACTGTGATTTCTGCGAGAGAGATCAAGCGTTGGTACTGAACTCTGTAAAGCATAGTAAGCTTCAAATAATGTGGAAAGGTCTGTTTCTGGTGAAGAAAAAAACAAGTGCAGTGAATTACTTAAAATAAAGAATTGGGGCAGGTCTCAAACCTATGGTGTACAATGATCAGAGTTTAAAATTGGATGCATCACAAGAATAGGTTGTTCCTCTAATGTGTTACCTGAAAGCAAGAACAGGGAACAATCCCTGACTGGAAAAAAATGATGATCCTGTCATGGAAATGTTTAGAAGTGTACATTGTGATGTATTACATAAAATACTTTCCAAAGTGTTTATATTCTGTACTCGGAATATTATCTCTGTTTCTGTGTTGATTTATGTAGAAGTTTTTGATCAATGTATAGTATGACATTTTGAATGTTTAGTTATAATGGAGTGCACACACTGGGTAGACACCTTCATTGAGCTGTCCACCAGCACATCAAGATCTCTTTCCTGATCTGTCACAGATAGCTCAGAAAGTTTTGATTTTTTTGCCCCAATGTGCATTACTTTACATTTTCCTACATTGAAACGCATTTGCCATTTTGCAGCCCACTCTCCCAATTTGGAGAACTGGGAGCTCTTCACAATCTTCTCTGGTTTTTACCATCTGGAAAAGTTTTGTGTCATCCGCAAACTTGGCCATCTCACTGCTTATCCCTCTCTCCAGGTCATTTATGAACAGATGGAAAAGCGCCGGACCCAGGATAGATCCCTGGGGCACACCGCTTTTCGCCTCACTCCATTGTGAAAAGGGCCTGGAAGGGACCTGGAGAGTAAAGAAAGGTAGCAGGAAAAAGAATGTGGTGCTGGAGGATTGCTCTGTGGGTGCCAGGGACTGTCAGAAAGATAAACAAGTGGATGCTCCTGGATCAAATCAAGCTCAAACTATCTCTGGAAGCAAAAATGGTGAAACTGAGGTTGTCCTACTTTGGGCAAATTGTGAAAAGGCAAGATTTTCCAAAAAGGAAGAATCAGGCAAGGTGGAAGACAGCAGGAAAAGAGGAAGACTAAATACAAGACAGATTGACTCCATAAAGGCAGCCATAGGGTTTATTTTACAAGAGCTGAGCAGGGATGTTAAGGGCAGGATATTTTGGAAATCATTCATTCCTAAGGCCAGCCTAAGTTGGAGGCAAACTGCTGGCGAAGAACAGTGACAGTCATAAAAGCACAATAACATCCAGAAAGTAGGCAGAAAAATTCTAACAGCAATTAAGTGGTTGTAAACACTGATCTCTCTCTCTCTCTACCACTACCATACTTTTCCTGGTATATAAAAGACTGGTGATGGCTTTTATAGAACCAGCTGCAGCTGAAATAAACCAGCATTGAGCAATACTAGAACAGATGGGTTTCAAAATACATGTCTATGCATACACACTGTATTTGGTACTTAAGACCAGGACTGATTTCTTCCCCTCAAAAATTAGGAATTTGGTTACCAAGAGCAGAATGTGAATTTGGATTTTGTATGGTAGCCTATATCTTTAAAGATGCTTTAATATATTTTGGCTAAATCAATACATCCATGCCATGCTCAAGTCCATGGCTTCAATTAAAATGATATATATCAGTATACCTCCTAGAAAAACAGTAAGAAGGCAAAACCAATTCTGTGGAGAAGTTGGTTACATTTCACAAAAGTCTAAACCAAAAAAGCATGGTATATTTAAGATGGGCTGACTTGCACAATAATTTTCCTATTCTTTTTGCAAGGTAGAAGGCCACTTCTCCATTGTGTGATCACAAAATGGCATGGCCTTTTCTACGCCATAAACTCTGCCTGAATAATTTATGCTGAGGGAGAACACATGATATCCATGTATTTCAGAGGTCTAACCATAGTCTTAAAAATTGCCTCTTCAATTACAATTTCAAGAATCTGGGGTTCCAAGAGCTGTGGTCCAAAAAGTATTTTTTCTAAGCTCTAGATGCGAATATTCCACTTTCTCCAATGATACATGAACAGGAAAAAAAAGTAGGGAGGAAGAATTCTTCAGGTCATGCTAGAAATTCTAGGGCTGCAAATAAGCCTACTTGCCACAGTGATTTTCTGAAGAATACAGGACTCAAAGAATGCTGATATATGGATTGCAACAGGCACAAAGAACAATACCTATATAATCAATCATCATTACAAAGTATCATTACAATTTATGCAACTATGGGAATGGTGTACAGTTCATACTTAATTTGCATCCTGCTCTATGCCAAGGACTCATGCTAGTTTTTCTGAATATCAGTAATTGTGTCTCACACAAACTGAGAATCTAAGAAAATCAAAGGTAAGTTAATGGGTCTCTATCCACAACTCTTGGAAATTTCTCCTCTAAGAACCAGCAGATGCTCCATGTACTGGGAAAAACGGTTTGTAAAGTGGATGACCTGGAAGAAGAAAAGAATTCAACTGCAGGCATGACGCCATCTCTGGACCTGTCCAGTGCAAGACAGACATCATCAGGCATGAACTTATCCAGTTCCAGGTTCAAGGAGAGGTGGTCTTAGATTCACCTAGCTCAACACCAGTCTTTGTTTGGATAACACAGATCAAAGGGGCCCCACCCTGCCCTCTATTAAGTAATGCCACATTTAACATTGGAGCACTTACTCCTGTTTTGTCAGCAGTACTTATTTTCAAATTGGTGTGGGAGAACCACAAGGAATGGGGTTACCACCATGATAGTAGTTTTAACAATGGTCAATGTACAGTTTTCCAGACTCTTGAGAAATAAACCCAATGGGATTTTTGAAAATCGGCAATGAGTATTTGAAATCCAGTGAAAACTAGGAACTCTCTCTCTCTCTCTCTCTCTCTGTTGTGTGTATGTAAATGGAACATGATTTTTGGTAACATACCAGTGTAAACCAAAGAGTATGGTTTGCTAGTCACTTACCAACTAACAGTGGTACCTCTTAAGACAAATGCCTCATAAGAAAGAAAGAAAACTTGTAGGAAGAAAAAAAATTCTGGGAATAGGCATGCTTTGCATGACAAAAAAAATTCCTATGGGATGCTTTGCAAGACAAAAAAACGTTCTGCAAGTACACAGGAAAAACAACCCGGTTATTCTTGTCTTTATTCTAGCCTCTGGAATGGATTAATCTGTTCCCAATGCATTCCTATAGTAAACTGCATTTCATAAGACATTTTTTTTGTAGAACGAAGCAACCCATAGCCTCTAGAACAGATTAATCTATGTTCAATGCATTCCTATGGGAAACTGTGTTTCTTAAGACAAAATTTTCTCAAAACAAATTGACCCGTAGAATGAATTAAATTTGTCTTAAGAGGTGCCACTGTATTTTTAAAAAAGACACAAAATATTGCTGGCATCCCACTTCTTTTATTATCTTAAGTCTTTCCATATACAGACTACTTGATAATGGTATATTCCCAACTTTTAGCTGGAGGGTCAAGTGTGTGAAAGTTGGAGTGTACTTCTAACAAAATAGGTACAGCAATTTTACGACATACCCTCATGCTCTGAATTTGTTTGTTCCTTTTCCTACACACACATACTGTTTGCTTGATGCTAAAGGAATAAAGAACATTAAGAAAGTTCAGCTCTAATGATGTATCACCATATATTCTTCTGTGTCACAGCTCGTCCTATATTTAAAACATTTTCCATTCTGCTGAACTTAGCTTTAAAATGCTGAAGTGGCAAAACATTATCACGAGAGTGCAAAGCAGTATATATTAATCCAGTTTAAATATGCTACAGGACAGCCATCCTCAAGACAGGAATAGAAGTGTTTGGCAGCGGTTTTGTTGAACAGTGAAATAGTGAATTGGGTCATGGGGAAAAAATCAATGAACTAAACACCTTTCCTGACCGGATAGTGCAAATAAAATTAGTAGTCTAGAATTCAAGATGTCACGTCTGAAACAAATTTGCCAGCTGCCTCCGTGGACATAGTTAAGGTTAGACCTTCATAAAAATTGATACCCAAAGTAGAGTGTTGGGCTGGAATAGGAACTATAGTCTGTTACAATCTAAGTGCATTTTTTTTAAAAAAAAGCCATTATTTTAGTTAAAATACCTGGTCGCAGTAAGACTTAGCTACAGGTTTGCCCTTGTATTTAATCCACACAGTAATCAATATGAGCCAGTAGCTCCCTATGCTGGCTTGTAGGGTAGTTTGCTTTACATTTGGGGCACTCCAGGAAACTTTCATCAAGAGCAGAACTTTTGGGGGATGAACATTTGTCTTTTATGACCAGCTTTTCTTCAAAGGCATTCTGGAAGTTGAGCAAGACTTCTACGCATCCTCCATGCTCTGGAATCTTCTGCGGAAAAAAACCATTTAAAATATGCAGCTCAATATGTACAAATCTGTGTTGGAGTGCAAACTGCCTGCATTTTTTTATAGGACAAAATGCATACAGAGGAGTGAATGTTGCAGTTGAAGGAAACACGTTTTCTAAGTGTTTTTCTGTGTTTCCTTCAACTGCTAGAAAACAGGACTGCCTTGTCCAACCTTGCGGCATTCAGATTTGCCAAACTACAGCCCCCTCAGTCCTCAGCCAGCATGCTACCTGGGGGTGACAATAATGGTAACTTAGCAAATCTGGAAGATGCACCAGGTTGGAGAAAGCTGCAGTTGAAAGGAGATGAAGATAGAGGGTGTCCCCGCCTCACCAATAATGAATGACTCCAGCCGCCATGGCCGGCAGTGGATTTTAGCAGCTTACACATTCAGAAATCAACAGACACTTGTTGTTGCACACAGAGTCACAAAACTGCCTGCACAACAGCAAATGGGTGAGTGGCCTTCTTAACTTCCAGCAGTTTTACCACAGATCTGCACCAACTGCACCATGCTGGTGTAAAAACACAGCAATATTCTGGCCAGGAAGGTAGAGCAGAGGGGCAGCACTCTAGCTGTATCCAAAATTAATAATTTGTGTGGGAACAGCAGCATCTAATACAATGTATATAGAAGGCTTCTGAAGTCTCATCCACTGATGACCTATCAAGGAAAGCTTCCCAAAACAATTTGACACATCTAAAAGGTTTTTAACCTTCTTCATAAGATGCTTATTTAAAATGGAAGGCAAAGGGTTGTCCTTTTTGTACCATTCTGCAGCAGATAACCAAATCCTGTGTGTTTGCCCAGTTCCAGACAAGATCTCCAGAGTCCAGAACATTCCCAGACACCCGCAGAAACAACAGAGACTTGAGAACAAGGACTTTCTAAAGCTATAGGTTGGAGAACAGAAAGACAGTCAGAACTGCAAAAGATACTTACAGAAAAAAAAACCCAACAGGAGACTAATGAAATGCAACCTCTTAGTGTGGCAGTAAGAGGGAACTGAGGCGTTTGGGCGGGAACCTGCCTGCGCATGCGCGGTGCGGGTGGGAGGAGACTAACAACCTTTCCTGTTGCTAGGAAAGTCCGACCTCTGGCGCTAAGGCACCTGGGAAACCCATCTGTGTGGCTTCACAAAGGCCACAATGGAGAAAGATACTTACAGAGGGTTCAAGACGAGTTATTTGGTCCCTTGCTTTATGCAGCTCCTTAAGGACTTTGCTCAACTGGTGCTGCAAGTGCTGACGGTCAATCTTTTCATTCTCTAAGTCAGAGGTGCATGCCTGGATCTAGAGAAAAACGGCTGGGTGAAAAACCAGAAAACCTCCAGGAGACATTCCAGACCACGTGAGGCTTTTTAAAAAGGATATATGCAACACCTTTCCTTCTTCTTTTTTGCGTAACTGCCCAGTTTTAAACTTGAGCATATGCATGCATTCCTGTTTTGACCGTTCCACAAAGTTAGTCTGTTTGTTTTTTCAAAGCTAGATTTTGCAGTATGATAAATGAAGCAGAGATAGAATGGAAACAAAACCATTACTGGGTAAGATAAGCTTCCACTGATCGAATGGAGGTAACTAGCACCCCCCCCCCCAAATCCATTACGGGCTCTCTATGCACCTGCTCTAAAGGACTGAGACGCCCACAAGAGTGGATTTTAGGACAGCACAGAGGAATGTAGAAACAAAGGTAGGGAGGAGAAAATTCCGAAAACCCCAGCAGGGCAACACTGGATCTACCTCACTCTTAACTCTGTATTCATAACGTCAATACATAGTAGCTGTCAGTAAGAGAGTTTGCTAACATCAGAAACAGACAATGGCTGGAAGCCCATTACTTACACCCACCACCGAATGCCAGCAGTCATATATCACCATTAGTTAAGACGCCAGCACTGGCATTTCCTATCACAGACCAGTTGCGGGATTCAGTGTCTTATAAGGAATGCCTCTTTGGTCTTCTTAACCTGTGGCAGTTTGCAAGTACTGACATTGGAAAAATACTTTGGGATTTTGACCTGTATCTTCATATTAGGAAAAACAAATGATTTGATGGTGCTTCATAAGAATATAGAAGTATTGTTATTAAAAGGAATATAATATCACTTAGTTTTATTTTATTCTGAGATATGCTAGGACTGGTTAGGTGTCCCAGGATGTAGAAGAACATTATGGCTCAAGAACGTAAGCCAAAGGTCCACAGTGAGCGCAGATGCTCTGTTTAGAATCGCCTTAGATAAAAACCAGTTCAGGCTACTGATCGCCAATGTTCTACGAGGACATGGCACTTGAAGAAAGAGAAGGAGCTTAGGTGTCACCGAAACAGGACATCATTTGTACCTGTTGTTCCAAAGCAGCCATCCTTGTGTGTTCTTCTTGCTGTTTTAACAAGGATCTTTGTAGCAGTTCAACCTATAATGTATACAGAATATAAAAGAACAATCATACAAGAGGTCGGACATTCAGTGTATATGCACTTCAGACACTGAGGTTATTAACATCAAGCTTTCCCTTAATGATGGACTACCTATCATGTGACTTTTAGAGGAATTACCATGCATGATTGCATCGAATGATTTCAAAAGAACACCAGTGTCTTCCATGTTAGTTTCCATCCCTTATAATGGAATATTTTCTTCTTTTTGCATGCTCTTTGTAGCTTTAATGTTACCTTTTAATGTTGTAAGATGCATCTTCTAATCCCCTGTTTTTAATTTGAATATGTCTTAAATGTTTTGGGCTGTATATTGTCCCTCACTATTGTAAGCTGTGCCTTGGGTCCCTTTCCAGGAGAAAGGCGGGGTTAAAATATTCAAAATAAACAAATAAATAAAATAAACATGGCAACTATTATTTCCTAAGACTTATTTCACAGTAAACCAGTCTAGTAATCATTTTTATACATCCAATTATTCTTTTAAAAAAGCTCTCCAGAATAATAGAGGCAAGTGTTACAAAATTCCTGACCTGGTTTTCCAACTACCATGTTTGTTGTTAAGTTTAATATTTCTTGGGAAAACATTTCTCACTTCTCAGCATTCTGTGGAGAATGTTTTTGGCAAAGCAGTGTCTTAGAAATTTTTTTCCAATAACACTCACTTCCATCAGTCCTTTTCTATAAGATGGACATTTTAAGATCCACAATAGTTAATCATGGATATGGCTTTCTAGATGAAGCAAGATGTAAAATCCCCATTCCACACTGGGCCACCATAAGCAATAACACTCTGCCTCTTGGGTGGTATCTTTCTTAATACTGTAGATATAATTTAACGCACTTATTATACTGGCTAGAAACCTGTTTGCTTACACAAATGGAATGACATAGACATTTCTCTTCCTCTAGCACAGGCCTGCCCAACAGGCAGTCTGTGGGCTACCGGTAGCCCACAAAGGGTTCAAGAGTAGCCCTTCAACCACCAATAAAAAAGTGAGGGGATAAGTTCTCTACCCCTCCCTCCCCCATCCCAAGGACCACCACCGCCCCAGCAAAGTTCTGGGTCTGCCAGCCAATCAAGGGCCATGGTGTGGTCCCCTGCCCCCCCCCACTGGCCAGATGATTGAGTAAGTGCAAGGGAAGCATGTGGGTGGTCAGTCTTCCCATAGGAATGCACTGAAAAAAATCAATCAATTCCAGAGGGAACAGATTTCAATGCATTCCTAAGGGAAACCTCTGCTCTACTTACATTGCTTTTTACTTACGAGCATGTGCTTGGAATGGATAAGATTCGTAAGTAGCGGTATTAGTGTAGTAGCCCTCTGGCACTTTGGGCCAGAAAAAGTAGACATTGGCCTGTTCAAAGTTGGACAGCCCTGCTCTAGCACAGTGGTTCTCAACCTGTGGGTCCCCAGATGTTCCTGGACTGCAACTCCCAGAAACCCCTTCCAGCACAGCGAGTGGTGGAGGCTTCTGGAAGTTGCAGTCCAAGAACATTTGGGGACCCACAGGTTGAGAACCACTGCTCTAGCACATGACCAAATGCAAGTCATCGTGCAAAGGGGAGCACACCAAAGCCACTTGCAGAAGATGTGAATAGGATTTTGGCCATTGTGATACGACAGAGCCTATCTCAACAGACTGTTCTTTTGTCCTTTTAGAATGCTGTTGATAGGCACAGCTTTTGTTCTCGTTCCTTGTTACTTTGTTGGTGGTCTATGATACTTTGCAGTGGACTTGCTTGCTTTTATGTTGCTAGCTCCATTCTACTGTTACTGTGTTACTGAGTTATCTGGAAGTTGAGATCAAGGTGAACCATAAATGGGAGGCCTCACCATTAACTTTCTTCAAATCCAGGAAGCTGCCTGGATGAGTTGCAAAACGTTTTGATCTCACAAGAAAAGAAGTCCAGTTGTCAAGACTCAACTTCCAGATAACCTCACCTGGATGTCTGAGAATCTTTAGGCATGTGTTGTTACTGAGTTTTAGAAAGAGATACTGTGCTACAGCTTTCCAGTTCCGAAATATGCGGTGTGGCCTTTGGGAATTTCAGGCACCACCACCACCACACATGATCAAATCCATCAATTACTCTTATATCTATCTATCTATCTATCTATCTATCTATCTATCTATCTATCTATCTATCTATCTATCTATATATATTTGTTTTCGTAGATTTTCACGGGTATAGGTATGCATGTTAGGGTGGATTCGGGTTTCTTCCCGTGTAGAAATCTGGTTGTTTTGGCGACGTTTCGACGAGGTCTCACTCGTCATCTTCAGGCTGGTGTTCTGGCTTCTTTCTTCTTGAAGCAAAGCGTGGTCTCAGTTGAAGTCCTTCTATAAATACTGCTGGGGGTGTGTGGTTTGCTTGCTTTGTTGCTGATTGCAGGTTCCTTTGTTCCTTTGTTCTTTTGTGATCTGCTGTGTGGCTGAGGCGATCGTTAAGGGATTAACTGCTGGTGGCTGTTTAGATGGCTGTTTAGATGCTGGTGGGTTAGATGGCTGGTGGGTTCTGGCAGTATCCTGGGCTTTGGTGGAGTGGGGTCCTGTGTCTTGTGAATTCATTTTGGTCTGGCTACGTGTCTGTGGTCTCCCAATGTTTTTTTGGGGTGTGTGAGTGTGCTCCATGTGGTGACTGGAGTGGGGTGCCGCAGTAGATGGTGCAGTCGTGGTTTTGTTATTGGATGGTGGTTTTGTTTCATCTGTGGGAAGGGTCTGGGTTTGTGTTTGGTGTGGATGGAAGGTGGTGGCATCTTGTGTCCTTCTGGACCTGGTGTCAGTCTTTGTGACAGAGGCTCGTCTGTTGACCAGGGCTAGTTTCAGATGTCAGGCAAGCGGGAGGTGTCATCACGTTTATTCATGTTGTTTGGGTGTTTCTCTATTTCAATGGCTTCCATGATTATTCGACTGTTGAAGTGTTCAGTTTTGGAGATGAGTTTGGTTCTTTCAAAGTCAATTTCATGACCTGTTGTTTTTATGTGCTGGAAGAGAGAGGAAGATTTTTCTTCTTTTTGACTGCGTTCTTGTGTTCTGCGATGCGTGCGCTTATTCTCCTGTTTGTCTGTCCGATGTATGTGGCTGGACAGACTTTGCATGGTATTTCGTAGACTCCTTGGTTTTCTAGCTCAATCTTGTCTTTGGGGTTTCTTAAAATGTTGGCTATTTTTTTGGTCGGTGCAAAAGGCTGTCTTGATATTGTGTTTGTGGAGAATTTTGCTGATTTTGTCTGTGGTGCCTTTGATGTAAGGGAGGAGGGCGGTGCCGTTGTTCTCTTCTGTTTCTTGGTTCTTGGGGGTGTTTCCTTTTGGATTAGTTTGGTGATGGTGTTTTTTGGAATCCGTTCGCAATTAAAACATTCGAGAGAGTGTGTAATTCAGTTTTTAGGTGGTCTTTGTCAGCGAGGCGTTTGGTTCTGGAGATGAGGGTTTTTGCTATGGAGTTGATCTGTGCAGGGTGGTGGTGTGATTGTGCATTTAAGTAGCGGTTTGTATGTGTTTTTTTCTGGTAGATGGTATGTCCTAAGGAGCCGTCGGGTTTTTTTGTAGATTAGGACGTCCAGGAAGGGAAGTTGGTTGTTGGCTTCTATTTCCATAGTGAATTGTATTTTGGGGTGTAGGCTGTTGAGATGTGTGAGGAAGTTGTTCAGTTTATCTTTCCCGTGTGGCCAGATAACAAAGGTGTCGTCAACATATCTGAGCCAGAGTTTGGGTTTATGTTCGGACTTCTGTAACGCGTTGGTTTCAAAGTGTTCCATATATAGGTTTGCGATGACCGGTGAGAGGGGTGATCCCATGGGTGCTCCTTCTATCTGTTTGTATCTTTGTCCATTGTGGATGAAGTATGTGTTGGTTAGGCAGTGGTTGGTCAGATCTAGGATCTGTTTGGGGGGGTTGTATTTGTTGTGGATAGCTGTCAAGGCTTCTTGAATGGGCACTTGTGTGAAGAGCGAAACAACATCGAAGCTCACGAGTAGGTCATTGGGTTGTAGGTCTTGTTTCTTTATAATTTCTATGAAGTGGAACGAGTTTTGTACGTATGAAGTGATGGATTCTGCATAGGGCTGGAGTTGTTTGGCAAGAAATTTGGCGAGGTTTTGTAGACACTTAAATGCACAATCACACCACCACCCTGCACAGATCAACTCCGTAGCAAAAACCCTCATCTCCAGAACCAAACGCCTCGCTGACAAAGACCACCTAAAAACTGAATTACACACTCTCTCGAATGTTTTAATTGCGAACGGATTCCAAAAAAACACCATCACCAAACTAATCCAAAAGGAAACACCCCCCAAGAACCAAGAAACAGAAGAGAACAACGGCACCGCCCTCCTCCCTTACATCAAAGGCACCACAGACAAAATCAGCAAAATTCTCCACAAACACAATATCAAGACAGCCTTTTGCACCGACCAAAAAAATAGCCAACATTTTAAGAAACCCCAAAGACAAGATTGAGCTAGAAAACCAAGGAGTCTACGAAATACCATGCAAAGTCTGTCCAGCCACATACATCGGACAGACAAACAGGAGAATAAGCGCACGCATCGCAGAACACAAGAACGCAGTCAAAAAGAAGAAAAATCTTCCTCTCTCTTCCAGCACATAAAAACAACAGGTCATGAAATTGACTTTGAAAGAACCAAACTCATCTCCAAAACTGAACACTTCAACAGTCGAATAATCATGGAAGCCATTGAAACAGAGAAACACCCAAACAACATGAATAAACGTGATGACACCTCCCGCTTGCCTGACATCTGGAAACTAGCCCTGGTCAACAGACGAGCCTCTGTCACAAAGACTGACACCAGGTCCAAAAGGACACAAGATGCCACCACCTTCCATCCACACCAAACACAAACCCAGACCCTTCCCACAGATGAAACAAAACCACCATCCAATAACAAAACCACGACTGCACCATCTACTGCGGCACCCCACTCCAGTCACCACATGGAGCACACTCACACACCCCAAAAAACATTGGGAGACCACAGACACGTAGCCAGACCAAAATGAATTCACAAGACACAGGACCCCACTCCACCAAAGCCCAGGATACTGCCAGAACCCACCAGCCATCTAACCCACCAGCAGTTAATCCCTTAACGATCGCCTCAGCCACACAGCAGATCACAAAAGAACAAAGGAACAAAGGAACCTGCAATCAGCAACAGAGCAAGCAAACCACACACCCCAGCAGTATTTATAGAAGGACTTCAACTGAGATCACGCTTTGCTTCAAGAAGAAATAAGCCAGAACACCAGCCTGAAGATGACGAGTGAGACCTCGTCAAACGTCAAAAACAACCAGATTTCTACACGGGAAGAAACCCGAATCCACCCTAACATATATATATATATATATATATATATATATATATATATATATATATATATATATATATATATATATATATATATATATATATATATATATATATATATATATATATATATGAACCTGAGAAGAGAGAGCTTGTGTTTGCTTCCGTTCTTCATCCAGTTTTCCCCTCATAACATCGTTCTCATGCGTGAGCCTCTGTAACATCTGGTCTTTTATGTGGGTTTCATCTTGAAGAGCCTGGACGTTGACTTGCTCGTGGAGCATCAGCAGGCTGTTTAAATTCTTCACCTCCTGCTTGGCCTCCTCATACTTCCTCTTCAATTCACTCAAGTCAGAATTCAGCTGGGCAACGAAAAGCCTCTCGGCCTCAAGATCATTGTGGGCAGCTGCCAACAGCTGTTCGGACCTTTGTTTTTGTTCTTGAAGAAACACAACGTGGGGCAAATGACAACAACAAGAGAACAATTAGCCATTTTCAGCAAAGGTGGTTGCCCAACTTGCACTAAACATCTTAGAATTGTGAACAGAATAAATGGGCCACCTGTCCAGACCTACAGAGATGGCAAAGAAGAGAAAGGCACAATAATACCTTCAAGGGCCTTTTCATAATTTGTACGAACACCAAAATGATGCTCACACCTTCCAGCTGTCCATTTCAGAAGAGTCAAGGTCAATGACTTTTACATGTTGGGATGTAGCTTTAAAAAAAAATCGTGAAAATTAAGTTTCTCTTCGCAGAACCCTGTTGGCCATTTATGTTTACATAGGGAACATTGCATAACTCTTGATGCTGATTGCACTCTTGCATAAACCCAGGAATGCAACCAGAATCTTTATTAATAAAGGCAAATCACTAATGACGAATGTTAAATGAAAGCTTGGTAGAGGAAAAAACTAAAACCCACAGTTGTTCTAGCAGGAACCAGATATTTAATGGATTTAAGAAACTTAAACAGGCAAATTAAGTGTAAATTAATAAGCTTCTCTGATTTGCTACCAAAAATTCTGATCCACAGAAGTAGGCAATTCACTGAACCATCCCATATTATACATGGATTTTTTTCATGATGTATATTTAAAATCCTACGCCCAACAGCAACTGTTCTATATTGGTTAAAACACGTGGGATGTCCTTAATAACTGAGTAGAAGAAAGAATGCCAAGCCAAATCATCATGAACTTATGCCCATGACTGATTGCTTATCCAAAATTGGCACCTTGGTAGCTTGGCAATAATCAGTACATTTTTCTCCAAGGCAACAGGCTTTACACTAGCAAGAGTCTAATAGTTCAGTGTTTTTCAACCACTGTTCCGTGGCACACTAGTGTGCCGCGAGATGTTGCCTGGTGTGCCGTTGGAAAAGCTGAAGAATATCAGCTTTGTGTTCAGCCAAACAGGCCCAGGTTGCGCACTGAATAAAGTATTTTATAATTTTTCATATTTCTGTTTACTTACTATTTCATAATAAACTAATTATAAAATACTTTCTTTGTGTTTATTTGATTCCTATTCAAGAGAATTAATTTATATATAGTCGATATAGGCACAGAGTTAATTTTTTTTAACATTTTCTAATGGTGGTGTGCCTTGTGATTTTTTTCATGAAACAAGTGTGCCTTTGCCCAAAAAAGGTTGAAAAACACTGTAATAGTTGGAAAGAGTTAGTGCCTGATTTCATTGTAAAACTGATCAAAACAGTTGCCACAATGTAATCCAATTGTGTGAATCCTGATCACCTTGCAGAAAATTCACAGCCCGTACCTTCTAGCCTGGCATCTTTTCCTTGCTTCTGATGAACAGCTTCCAACTGTTGCTCCAACTCAAAGATCCTAACTAAGAGGCTATGAACATAAGCTTCTCGCTGCTGGTCGTACACGAGCCACTGCTGGTTTTTCTCCAAAGCCTTGTGAAGAAATAGGATTTAAAAATGGGACTGAGTTCAGGGATAAAAGTATTTAGAGCCTAATTTTTTTAAGCAAATTATATGCTCATCAGCATTTCAATCACATCTTGTATATACCCCTCTGCTTTTCTTCCAAAAAGTTTATAAACTGAAAACATTCTGGGGCCACCAGAGGGTGCAAGGAGTCTTTTTATGTCCTCTGACTTTTTAGGGTGTGTGTGTGTGTGTGTGTGTGTGTGTGTGTGTGTGTGTGTGTGTGTGTGTGTGTGTGTGTGTGTGTGTGTGTGTGTGTGTGAAATAAAGACCTTCAAAATCTAGGGATGTGTGTGTGTGTGTGTGTGTGTGTGTGTGTGTGTGTGTGTGTGTGTGTGTGTGTGTGTGTGTGTGTGTTAAATAAAGACCTTCAAAATCTAGGGATGTGTGTCTGTGTGACCCTGTCATTCTGGAGGTTGTGTATTCCTGTCCTACAGCCTAAGCGTTCAGCATTTGAAGTCTGCAATTTAGCTGTAGCTTTTTTTTCCAGTTAAGAACTTTTTAAAAATAATGCTGATGTTTGTGTTTAATATTTTATATGGTTATTAGTGTTTTATTTTTGTTAACTGCCCAGAGTGGCCTTGGTAGCCATGGGGTGGTTAAACTAACTACTAACTAACTAACTAACACTGATTTCCTAAAATAGCTCAAATGTAATTTTATACTCCACCTATGAATTCCCAAAATCATTGCACATTCTTGTTTTGGCCCATATTTACAGAGACCTAGATAATACTGAAATATTTAGAGGATTTTCAGAAATCACTCAGATGTTATTTAACTTCAATAGTTAGAGCAGTGTCAATTTGTCCTGGTGGAAAATTAGATGTTACATATTTTAATCTTGATCAATTAAGTCAGCAAAGTAGATGGCACGTGGGGCAGGAGATTAGAGTGGGGAAAACCTATGCACCCATACCTAGTACAACCCAATATTATCCTACTGCAAAGGTTAGCACAATTCAAGCTTGTGGGATCTTGTTTTTACTAGAACTCTGAAATCTACCAACCAGAGTGTAGTGCAAAATATAAATAGTTGGAATTAGGAATTCTGAGGCCTTGTATTTGCTTTAAGTAGAATTTACAGTTTTGCACTTGAATCTGTTCCTGGGAATGATGTTATCTTCATTTCAAGGTTATACATCAATAGACGGATTGATCATTTTGTTACCAATATTGCTAAACAAATGTAAACCAGCAAAACCTTGTTGATCCAATGTGATATATTCAGACAGCTACCTTTTGCCCTGCCTCACCCTACTCAACACAGAAAAACACCCTGCATGTATACAGAGGTTCTTTCACCATGGTTTCCTCAAACTGAGTCCATGATGTCAGGAAATGTAAATATAAATAACTAAAGTTAAATAACTTTAATCAAACAGCAGGATCAGTTTTATTTAAGATCAGGGAATCTTGTAAAGATAGGACAGGTATGTGCATACCATCTGTAGATGTAGTTGCTGATAGGGTTTCTTTTCTGTTTTGCAAACAATGTAGATTTTAAAATATGCCAGTAAACAACAGAAGAGCTAGCTGAGAGACCTTCCAAAGCTCTTTAAGTAAATTTTGAATAAACATTTTGAAGATTTGCATATAACGACAGTGTTAACTGAAACTGCATCTATTATGAATTCTCAAAAGAAGCTGTACTGCACAATCATGAAACTGTCCACTTGAAAGTTAACTCCAGGGAATTCCCTTGGATTTACTATTGGGTAAGTGCACACAGGACTATGTCCTTTGTCTCTTAACATATACAGGTCCTAAAACGAACTCTGCTGGTTTCAGCATTAGCTCTTTATGCCTGTTAGATTGGTAGGAACTAACAACAGGGCCTTCCCAAAAGAGGTCCCTGCTTTACAGAATTCCCTTTCAAGAAATGAGAGAACCCTTGACATTCTACCGGTTTGTCATGCTTTCAGCTGATGCACCTTATTATTAATGCTGTTTTACTGTTATAGTCTTATGAGTCCTTTTCGAGTTCAGCCTCTATGTTTTAATGTACTTTTGGCTCTCCATATTTTTTTTGGAAGTTCAAATGTTTTATTTATGTTACTGCCTTTCCCTTTTAACACTTACATCTTGCTTGCTCACTTGGGAGAACTTTGCCCTGAAAGACACCTTTAAAAATTAAAAATCTGCAAAGAGCTACTTAATATAGACCAATTGTTAAGGAAATGTATGGACATAACTGTCAAGTAATGTAAACTTTCAAAAAATGTATGTAATATAATATTTAACAGATTCAAAATGGTTTCTGTGTATAAATGCATAGTCAATTTGTCAATACACAGGTGAATAGTACAATCACATGAAAAGGTCAGAATAATTATATCCCGATGCCATGGATAACTGCTTAACAGTGTCTGCCTATGTGTACTCATGTGATTGGTTTGTATGATGTGTGTCATATGTATAAAAGGCAAGATGGTATCCCATTTTACTTTGGGACTGCTTTTTGGAGTTTCCCCACTACTCTGTAAATATTTATGCCGTGTGTTTTATCTCATTGTGTATCTGTGTACGTTTTTTTAATACAAGCTTTTACGCTAGTTTACTTCTGTCCCCCAGCTTCAAATCTGTGCTTACCAATTATCTTTCCACGGCACTGTATAACTCTGCTAATCTATTGAAACATTAAAAACCCAACCACTTTTTAACAATAACAATCCAATATTGACAAATGGTGGACCTTTAAAGTAACCATAGAACTGGACAAAGGGCTGTGTTTCTTATACTCAGTGCCATAAAAAAGATATGGCTACTTCCACAGCCCAACGGTGACACATGGCATGTTTATCTGGACAGGATCCAAAGCACTGTTTGGACCCATAGAGGTTGTGCACTATGCCTGTGGAATCTGAATCAATGTTACAAAAACTGCCACAGCAGTATGAAAGTGATTCTGAAATTGCTCTTTCTTTCAATAGTGGTATGATTTGTGGTACTGGAGCAGATATTAAAGAGCTTTAGCTCCCAGGCACCCACAACTGTTATGGGCTTTTGACATTTTTATCAGAGAAGGACTGTACTCTGGTTAAAACCGCACAACCCCTTAGATGTTCAACCCCAAGGCTAATCTAAAAGGAATAATTCTGTACAAACAAAGTTTTGCAACATGATAAAAACAGGCTTTCTTCTGCAGTCATCCAGGCTTAACTGCTACCAAGCTGAACTATACTTTAATAATGGCCCTATTCCCTCCATAGTAAAAAAAAAAAAAGTTTGAAGCCGTAGGCATGAGTATAGTCTTCCTACAATCCAAGTTGCTTTTTGTAAACTCTGATAGAACCCCCCCACACACACACAATATTTGTGTATTCAGAAGAAAGCTCTCCAACAAGGCGCTGACCTATGTCAGTAATGGCTTACTTTGCGTTGCTGAACAGCGGAAGTAGGCAAAGGGGAACAGACCAGACACAGTGGGCTAGAGAGTGGTGAATGAATGACTTGCTCAACTATTCCTGCGTTACAGCCTAAAACCATGTAGGGATTTATGCACGGTGGGGCAACAGGGACACAAGTCTTTGCCTCTTCCCCCTGCCAAGAGGTCACACAAATCTTTATGCATTCAGCTATGCGGTCAGCAGCCCTAACAATGCAGGATTCCTGATCACACAAGTGCTGGATGCCTGTTAGAGTGAATGTACTTGGAGGCGCTTCTTTAGAACTTCCTGCTACCCGCAAGAAGGTTTGGGTGAACTCCAGATAGAGAGAAACATTGGTACAGCACTCCAAAAACTGCCACTCATAGTTCTATAGCCCAAGTGCAATGTAGTTTAGTGACCAACATAATATAAGCAATAATGCTGTATTGTTTTCTAATTAGCCTTCTTCAACTTAACCCCCCCCCTTGATATTTTGGATCCCTCCTAAAATTAAACCAACATAACAGGGAGGATGATGCTTTTAAAGCAGGTATGGGGAAGCTTTTCAGATGATGTCAGAATGCAACTTCCACCATCCATCAACATCATTTCTCTGCTGGACAGGTTTTAAATATCTCCCTTAAAACAAAGCAGCCTAGAAGAGGGATTTCTTTTGTATCTCTGCTTTACAACACAAGTGCCAATTACCTGCTAATAAAAATGCAATTTAATCTCAGCTTTAATTAAAAACAGAGAATGAATAATGGAAGGCCTGTTTCACTTCCCCCTTATAATCAATCCAGACTGGAAACCAGAATCTGGACTAGATAATTCATTTTGGCTTAAACTGGTATGCTTCACCTTCTTAGTACCTTGTTGCTGTCCTTAGGTGCTGTCAAGCCAGAAATGACAGTAATAAGATGCTTAAGGCGTGGTTTTACCAGTTGCACTCCCTCACTGAGTTTCCACAGCTGAGTGGGGTTTCAAACCCAGGCTTCCAGAGTCCTGGATGTCACTCGACCCGCAACACCCAAATGGATCTACTCTGAGCATCTCACGGTATTAAGGTTGCACTCGTCTGGACTCCTATTTGAGATCCAGCTCCTTTCAAGTCAATGAAGCTTAACATACTTCTAAGAAGTGTCTAAATTATCTGTGTTTAAATAGTCTTTTAAAGCAACGTGCACATAGCTGTTTAGCAAGTCTTACATCTTTCAGTTGTACTTCAACCTCATTTACGTTTACTGATGTTCCAGAGCAGCTTGGAGCAACTTCCTGCCAAAAAAGCCAAAGAAAGTAGCAGTTAACCTTGCTTCAGTGTTACAAGACCATAGCAAATGGAAGCACACATGAAGATATATACACACACACACCTAGGTTAAAGAAACAGAGAACACAACTATCATTTTACAGAGCAGTGGAATGCCTTATACTACCTACATCAGATTTCTCCCAGATTACTTTCTTTTGTATTATTTGTTTTACATGATTTTTTTAGCCTCCCCACTACCAGGTGGTCTCTGATCAGAATGTAAGCAGAGCTATCCAGAAATAGTAGGATTGCAATGAATTGTCTATGAGCATGTAGCACACTTCCAAATTGATTAGATTGTTAAAGATAGATTAATCAGAAACTCTTTTGAAACTTGAGATACCACCAGTCTGCATTCAGGCCACGAGATAGTAATTTGCTGGCAAAATATGAGGCTCTCCACATCTTTAGATACAAAACCTGAATCCACTTGAATGCTGGTGGAGTGTAACACTCCTTCAATGTAATTGTATGCTGCAGAGGTTCTGTGCTGGATTGCTGCTATGTTTTGATTAGTTGCAGTCTAGAATGACATGTTGTGGGTTAAAGGCCCTAAATTTTCACTGGAATCTTTGGCATTGTGAGATACAGACTGTAGATGCCAGACCACCAATCAAGAAAACAACCAAAAAAAAGTCCAGTATTCCTGTGTGGCAGCCTACTTTTCACATAGATTATATTCTATTGCCATCTACAGTACATGTGTGGTACAGCTATCATGGTTTCTTGATATTCCATAAACAGGAGACCATTCCACAAACCCCATTCTTCAAGCAAGGAGTTACTACAGTCTTATTGGTTCATTTACACTTGTGATGACCAGGTTTGAATTTTTAACTGTATTAAATGTTTAACACCCTAATTATATAAAACTAGCAAGGATGTGAATAGAATTAAATTCTTAATCCAGGTTTGATCTACCTCTACACACAGGGCAAATTTGCACAGCACAACCCGAAGGACTACAAGAATCCAGTCTCGACTACGCAGGCAAAATGTTTGTCCACAATGCATGATTGCACCTGCTCGCACTGGGAGCAGCTCACAATACAAATGGCTCTACTCTGTGGTTGGTTTTGTGTACTATCTGCCAGCAGGCAACTGTCCTTAGTACAAAATGGAGGGAAACCAAAGAAGAGATCCAGGACACCCTAGTTTTCTAGGAAAGAAACTATAGAAGTGAAGCTATCCACTGCCACATGACATGATAAAAAAAACTGAGTTGCCAAGCAAATGTGGCTGTTCTCACTCCAAGTGGGCACTACTGAGCAGTGTGCATCAACATGCTGCAATGTTTTTAAAAAAAGCAGAGGCTACCAATGCATGTTATCCCCAGAGAAGTAGCTAACCTGGTAAATGGAAAAGAGGAGCTTAAAGATTCAACAAATGTACCGTGAGATGAGTGCATGTCAATAAAATCCCACTTTTATCAGACAGATGTGATGTATCTTCAGGTGACAGAGGCACACCTCCCAGTTTGGGGGTAGGGACTGTAAGCAGCAAGAACAAATGACAAGTGGAGTCTAACGCTCCTTGAAAGAGTTCACATAGTAGATAGACCAGATTACTCCTAGCTAACTTATCACCAACAGCTATTGTTGTGAGGGGTTGTTACAAATCATGCAACTTTGAATTTTGCACACAATTGTTATATAGGCTGCATGTATGCACATCTTATTTTGATGGGAATACACTGATTAAAACAGTAGTGAGAAGGTGATCCAGTTCAGAAAATACTCCTTTTATTACCATCCCCCCCAGTCTTCCTTAGTACAATCCTGCCTTTTCCATATGTATCATAGGAAGGATACCATGGCAGAGAAGGCTGATAGGCCTTGCACAAACACCAAGTCAAGACAGATCTGAGTTTAAATGAATCTACACAACCCATTTTCATTTGAGACCAATTCTAAACTGCTCAAGGCACTCAGACAATCACTGCTTTTGATCAGTGCAGGAGACAGAGGAGGAAGGAAAAAACTGTGCATGCTTTTTTTCCAAGCAGACAGTGAGCCTATTAAACTTGCAAAAACCGTACCTGGGAATTCTTGCCAACTCTGTTTTCGAGGTCTGCACATTTTGCAGTAACTATAGATAATTGGCTGTTCAGCCGATTCACCTCTTCGGTGAGGGCACTCACTAGCTGTTCTCTCTTTGCCGCCTCCTTTGTTTTCTCTTCCAGTTGATCAAGTGTACTGGTGGCCTCACTGTTTTCACTTCTACTCTTTCTCTTGTCCCTCAGTAGCTGGATTTCTTCATCTCTCTCTCTAAGGACATTCTTGTATCTTTCATTTTCCGTTTGAAGAGCAAGTATTTTCTACACAAAACAGGGAGAAACCATTCTGAAATCAAATACTCCTTCTACAGCACAGCGCATCTAAGCTGACGATTTCAGCAGCCAGTTCCATCCAGCGGAGAAGCAGGGGAAATGGGTGGCCAGAGTTGTTGTAAAGGATTTGGGTGTGTGTGTGTGTGCAGAGACTTCCTGTGCTGAATCTTAATGGGTTTGACATTGGCAGGAGATATCCCAGGGAGAGAGTGTCAGCTACCTTAGCAGATGATGTGAACTGATAGGGAGATATAGCTCCTTTCCTGTGAGATTGCTTTTGTATAATTCAGATGCAACAGGTAGGACATGGCAATTCAATGTAAAACAAAAGGAAGCTGACATGCAAGCTATTATAGGAAAAATTAGAGTGACAATCTTCCGTCAAAACATAGTACAGTAGTTAGAAAGATATTGCCAAGACTACACACCAAAAAGTTAGGCAAGTGAGAAAACAGCTGTCTTTCTTTAATCAAAACATGGGCACACTAATAAACTCATCTTGGTCCTTAGTTTCTCTTCAGATAAATAGAATGTCCTAAAAGAGAAAAATAATGTCTCTTTTCCCATGAGACTCTCTCTCTCTTCAAATACATATCAACTGGACTGGTAAAAATAAGATATGGACTGAACTGTGTTGCAAATGTGTTGCTAGTAGGTGCTGTCAGTATAAAATCCTATGCTTTATTTTAGCTCATCCTCCTATCAGTGTGAACTGATGGAAAATTACTACAGTATATAATAATGCAATATTCAGGACTGTGGCAGAAAGCAAGATTGTGCTGTAGTGTTTACTTACAGTAGAAGTTAAGGAAGAATTTTCCCTCTCTCCTTTTTTTAACTACAACTCTAAATGCCTTTATTTTTGGTGTAGTTTCAATCAAAGGGTTTGACTTTAAATCAGAGTGTAGGGGTGTTCTCCCATTTTTAAAATGTAAAAACACATTAGAATTTTCCATCATTAGTTTTAAGAGGATAAAATGGAAACCTCTCAGCAACCAATCTATATGGTGGTTAGATCCACTATTTATTATATATATGCGTGTGTGTTGTATCATTGCAGTCGTGACTGACTCTTCATGACTCCATGTCCATGGAGTTTTCTTGGCAGGAATACTGGAGTGGCTTGCCAGTTCCTACTCCAGGCGCCTACAGCACCTGGTATTCCCTGGTGGTTGCCCATCCAAGTACTAACCAGGGCTGACCCTGCTTAGCTTCCAAAATCAAGGGAGATCGGATGTGCTTAAAATTTGACTTTTTTGTCCCACTCTGTGCTATGGCTCTGTAATAAAGCTATACTGTATATAGCTATATACAGTATAGCTTTATTACAGAGCAATAGCACACCGAAGGACAAAAAGAGTCAAATTAAATGCTAACAAAATCTGAAAAAAATCTGAATAAGTTTATAATTTTCTAGGGGTTTTGCAGATTAACATTGCTGACTCACATTTAAGGGAAGACTGCTTCTTCAACAATTTCAATACTGCATAATAATCGTGGAGTCAAAGACAACAAAACAATTTTACTAGGTGAGCTTCAGCCATACTAATTGGCTTGTTGAACAGCTTAGTGCATTGGAGCTTCTCAGTTGAGAAGTTTGATTGCCTGCTGCACCTCTCAGGAGAAAAGTCAGCCTGTATAATCATAGGATACTTCAGTGTCTTAGACGGCCAGAAGGGAATAGTATGTCATTTTTAAAAACCTTCAAAACCTTACCGAGGGTAACTATAAGTTATAATTGGCTTGATGGTATATAATTAATCCTGTGGAGCCATAAAAATACACAAGTATCTTGCCTCGTGCAATGCGAGAATAGTAGATAAGTTCTGAGTTCAAAGGTTTAGGACTGACCACTACTGTTCACAGTATTTAAGTATGTAAATCAACAAAAGAAGCTGCTGCAAGCAGCAATTCCTTAGTTTCCATTTGTACTAAAGTGAAAAAATTCTTTATGAGAAACACTTTAAAAGTTATGCAGTTTACATTTAGATTCCCAGTGAACACAATACCATGTTGTCAGACATTAATGTAGTGTACCGCAGGGTAGATATGATTCAAATCTAATTGATTTAATTGCTGATTTAAATTTTAACCCTTGGATTTCTTTGACAATTTAAATTTCTTTTAAAATTTAAATTGTGATGTAAATCATGGTTTAAATCAGTTTTTAAAAATATTGACTTTTATCCACCTTGGTCAATTGATAGGTCACGAGATCTTTTTTAATAGAGAAAAGTCTCCATCACCTCCAGAAGCCGCTTCCTTTCTTCAGGTTTCAGTTTGCTTTTGCTCTTAGTGATTTCCTCCAAAGATTTTTTCAGGGCTGCATTCTCTTTCCTATACACTTGCAATTCAGATTCAGATTTGGAATCACCAGACTTTAATCCCCACTTGCTGATATTCATCTCTTTGATGACTTTTGATGCCATACTCTAGGTTTCTCTGGAACAAATAAAGCACTGTTGTAAGAAATGCCATCTCAGTCTGTATAAGAACAGCTTCTCTGTTGTGGAGGACTGGCAGATCTTTAGAACTAATTTAACACCAGACTTTCAACAACTATTTTTGCTGAAAAGCACATTTATTTAACAGTAGGATGCAATCTCCAACTAAATATGTTTCCAATTCCAGTCTTAGTCCTAAATTAGGACACATGGGACTGTAGTGTCATTCCCACTTCCTAAATTCAGGGATTTCAAACACCTTGGCTTCAAGCTAGAAGGGTTACAAATTGTCATCATGATCGAAAAAGCTCTGATAACAGGCAGGGGAAGGAGCTGCATATAAACACATGCCAAGTGTATGTCCTGTTGTAAACAGATCAAGCTTTTGGGCTCAGTGCAACCGCAATGTAACAGAACTCCCTCTCAGACTTCTAAGAAGAGATAAATACGGCCCCACGATTAATAGTGCTCCCTCAGCTCCTCCCCCCCACAAAAAAAAATCCAATTTTTTTTCCCTCTCCCAAAGGGAGAGGTTGCCAAAGTTGCTCTTTGGGGCTGCAACTCCGCGATTCCGGGAGCAGCCGCCTAGGAAATGTAACATTTCGAAAGCCATCGGAGTCCAGAGAGGAGACCCTCCGAAAGCCCTCCTTTGGACGCAGCCGTCGGTTTCCCGGGCTCCTGAAGAGGCGGCGGGACACGGCAGTGCCCCTGCCCTCTTCCCGCCACTTACCGGGCGGGGCTCATCAGGAGACGGAGCCCCGAAAAGGGGAGGATGAGCCGGCCGGGAAGAGGCGCTTCCAGGAGGCCGCCGCCGCCGCCGCCGCCTCCCTTCCACCACCGCCCCGGGGAACGGGGACGGGGGACGACCGGGCGAGAGAGAGAGAGAGAGAGAGAGAGAGAGAGAACGACGCTACCGCTCCTTTTCGAACCCAGCCCAGCTCGAACGCGGCTTCCGGGAGTTTGAATGTCGCGGCTTCGGTTGACGCCATTTCCGTTCGGCCGCCGGCCTACGGAAACCGGGCAGGGTCAAGCCCTTTCAGGCGGGGACGGTTCGCGGGGGCGAGGGAAAGAGGACCCCGGCAGGGGTGGGGTGGGATGCTTGCTTTGATCCCTGACGCTGGCTCTCTGAAGGCGTCTCGTTTCCATCGGGAGTTACATTTACTCTGCCTAATAGGAGATAGTTACCGTTACACTGACAAACAGCTGTCAGTGGACTGGGGTTTATGAACGAGTATATGAACAACACAGAAAGGCATATGGCAAAACAGGCGTGGGGTTTTTTTGGGGGGGGGAATTATGTGCTTATCAAGGAAGAGCAAATCCAATCGAATTGAGTGGGGGTGTGTGTCTTACTTCTGAATAGATGCGTTTGCAATGGCCAACAGAAGAGATGGAGGGTGCTTAATTCTGCAAGTTTCATCAGTTGCATCTGAACTTGAGGCTTGGCCAAAGTCGTCCACGACCTCCGTTATTAAAATTAGGACATGCCACTTTCTCGGAGAGAGTGAATTTTGTACACGTGTCAGGGGTGCACATGATAGAGGACACATTTCCAGACAGGTGTTTACCAGGCAGCTGCCCTGTCTCAAAGGTGGAATTTCATGAAAGAGCTTAGACAGCACCGTTTCTGACCCGTTACTTCTGAATTTATTAAGGACCGAAGGAGGAAATGGCTGCACAAGGTGTTTTCATCAGCAGCGCAAGGGCTTGAAAGACACAGGGCGGATAACCCACAGTGAGTTTGTTTGCTGTGGGTTATCTGCAATCTGGAGTCAAAATACTTCTTATTTTAATGCAATGAAAATGGAGCCAGTGACTTCCCCACTACCCCAGCCAGAACAGTGCTAACTGGCCAGCACCAACAGCCTGGCAAGATGGGTTATCTCGGTGGGGTGGGGTTGGGGTCCCAAACCTTTGAAGGTGCTCCTGATGAAGCAGGAACTGCTGCCACCATGTTTCCTGGCTGCTGCCACCACTGCTGTCCAGCCACCCACTGGACAAGCCCGACTAGCAAGCCTGGTGGAAGAGGAAGGGCTCTCTTGGCTGGCTGAAGTCTTACAGCATTTTAAAACACCACCCAGAGCAGGGGTCTGCAACCTTTCAGACATAAAGAGCCACTTGGACCCGTTTCCGACGGAAAAACAACAACTGGGAGCCGCAAAACCATTGCAACATTTAAAACAAATATAACACTGCATATATTGTTTCTTACCTTAATGCTATATACAGGATTGTGCAGTCAGCTGTCAATCTGAAGAAGAAAAAGGACTTTTTCACTTAACAATGTAAAATATATTTTTTGCAAATTAATAGCTAATTAAAATATTTAATTTACCTGGTTAATGGGATTTTTGATCCTGAACCTCAGTGCACAGTGTCTGCACATCAGGGCTGTAAGATGTCACCTTCATTTTCACACACGCTTGCAAGCTGTCATCTGTGAGGCGTGATCGATATTTGTTTTTAATATAGTTCATGTTGGAGAAGACCTGCTCACATACATATGTGGAGCCGAAGATCAACAGGACTCCAAATGCATACTTTTTCATGTTCATATAAGTGTTGGGGATGGCATTCCATGTTTCGAATACAAGTTGGTCCTGTTTGGGAAGGTTTTCAATATCACTCCATTGATGATTCTGAGCCAGAATGGCCTTCTGACGGGCAACATCCTCAAGAGTAGCGGTCAAGCATTTGAACTTGGACACCCATATATCTTTGTCAGCTATATCGGCCAGTTCCATCTCAAGATCAGGTTGACTTACACCTGCAAATGCAGTCATATTCAATAGTGATGGATCGATCGCCAGGGGAGTGACAGGGAAGGATAATGTGTTTTTCTCCTCTCTGAACTCACAGAATCGTTTCCCAAACGAGCTTTGCATTGCAGTGATTGCAGACTTGAAATATTCCACATTTATTGTATCATGTCTTTGTTTGAACTCTCTCAAAGAGGGAAAGTGAGACAGTGTACCTCTCTGTAAATCTTTGACAAGTACTGTCAACTTGCGCTCGAATGCCAAAACCTCCTCCAGCATGTGCAGGGCTGTGCCTCCTTTCCCCTGAAGGGTTGTATTTAGCGTGTTTAGATGTGCTGTCATGTCTACCATAAAATGTAATTTTTCCAGCCACTCTGGCTGTTCCAGCTCAGGAAAGGCGAGCTCTTTGCTGCCCAGGAAGGTTTTTACTTCTTCTAAACATGTGACAAAACGTTTTAGCACCTCGCCTCTGGACAGCCACCGGACCTTGTTGTAGAGCAGGAGATCAGAATATGTGCTTTCCACCTCATCCAATAGCAAACGGAACTGGCGGTGGTTTAAACCCTTTGCCATTATCTTATTAACAATCTGAATGACCACATCCATCACTTTTGTGCATTCCGGGGGAAATGTTTGAGCACACAACGCCTCTTGGTACAGGATGCAATGAAATGACAGCAGCGTTCTACCCAGCGCCTTCTGCAGTAGAGCCACAAAGCCCTTCTGTGCTCCTCTCATGCTGGGTGCTCCATCAGTAGCCACTGAGACCAGGTGGTTGGTGTTTATTTTTTTAGCACTTAAATAGTCCAGGACAGCCTTACAGACATCCTCACCCCTTGTTTGGTCTTTTAGTGGTATCAGCTCAATCAGTTCTTCCTGTGGCCCAAAAGAGTTCACATATCGGCAGAACAGCGCTATTTGTTCAATATCACCTTTATCTTTGGACTCATCACAGGCGATGGAGTACGCCACAGCTGAATTAATGTCTTGAATTTGCTGTTTGCTAATGTTTTCTGCCATTTTTAGGGTTCTGTCTTTGACAGTCTTCGCAGAGAGAGGCATGTCTTTGATTTTCTGCACAATTTCATTCTTGTTTTTGAAGTCCACGTATAGATGTTCCGAAATCTTAATAAATGCTTCTTTTATATACTCTCCATCTGTGAATGGCTTCCCGTGCTTGACTATTTCCTGAGCGGCCAAAAAACTAGCATATGTTGTGGAATTTGCAGACTTCACCCACTTCTTGAAATTGTTTTTGCTCCTATCAACCTTCCTCATAAGTTCTGCAATGGCTTTTCGTCTCTCATCTCCATCTGGATATTTTTCAGCAAAGGCTGTGTGTTTATTCTGGAAATGTCTTGCAATATTTGACTTTTTGTTATTTGCAAATTTCTCACTACATATTAAGCATACTGGTAAACCAGTCTCGTCAGCAGTGAATGCAAATGATTCTGTCCATGTATCATTAAACACTCTGTTTTCTTCAGAAATTTTTCTCTTCTTGCCTTTACCCATGGCTGGCCTGGGGGGGGGTCGAAGACAGGGACGTAATTAGAAATCACAGGGCCCCATAGCAAAATTTGCTATGCCCACCCCCCTCAAGCTCCAGCCACCCCTCCCCTTCCTTTCCCTGCAACCTACTCCAACCAAACACCAAAATGGCAAGTTAGTGCAAAGCCATGGGTGTTTTTTTTTGGGGGGGGCTGTAGCGAAGCAAAAGGAGGGGGCTGCTTGAGGGGTAGTAGACTAATTAGAAATCACAGGGCCCCATAGCACCCCCCTCAAGCAGGGGGGAAGGACGGAAGGAAGGGTTTTCCCATCCAAAGAAGCGTCCCATCCGCTGCTCCCCCAAACACACACACACACACACACACACACACACACACACACACACACACACACACACACACACACACACACACACACACACACACACACACACACACACACACACACACACACACACACACAGGTCGATTCTCCCCTCTCCTGAGATATTTCCCAACCCCAATCCACCCACCTCGCCGTGAAGCCTTCAGATTGTTTTTTTTTTTATTATTTTAAAAGGGAATTCACCCACCCACCCCTTCCACCGAGCTGGCGGTGGGGTTGGGGGTGGGGGGAAGAGAAGAAAGGAAGGGGGAAGGACAGAAGGAAGGGTTTTCCCCGTCCAAAGAAGCATCCCATCCGCTGCCCCCCCAAACACACACACACACACACACACACACACACACACACACACACACACACACACACACACACACACACACACACACACACACAGGTCGCCGTGAAGCCTTCAGATTGTTTTTAATTTTAAATTTAAAAGGGAATTCCCCCCTCCGCCTCGTGCCCCGTTTTTTCTGCCTACCTACCTGCCTCCTCCACCTCCTCCTCTTCTCTTCCCTCTGCTAGCCCCAAGTTGTTCCTCTCCCCCTGTCTTTTTTTCTCCGTGGGGGGAAAGGGGGCCCTCCTTCAAGCTCCTTGCGACGGTATGGAAGGCTGCCGTTTGGAGGGCACTTTCCACCACGCCTCCCTCTCTCTCTTGCTCTGAAGAAAGCGCGGGAAGGTAGAGCGGGAGAGTGTGGGACCGGCTGTCCTCGCGAGATTTGGCGCCTCCCTCCTCCCGTTGGTCACCTTCCCATCACTTGCAAGGAAGTTGCGGTGCAAGGAGAGGGATGGTGTTTTGAACTCCCAGAGCCACAGCAAAGGTTGCAAGGAGCCGCATGCGGCTCCGGAGCCGCAGGTTGCCGACCCCCGACCCAGAGCATACTATTAAAGCACAGTGAAATGACAAAAGCCACTTTCCATCTATAAGCAGTACCTTGACTTACGAACGCTTTGACAACCAAAAAATTTGACTTAGAAAGGCTCTCTATGCCATGCCAGACAGCTGATTTTGTCTGGTCCAACCTGTCAAAATCCTCTGGCGGGGCTGCAGACAAAAGCCTTCGGATGCCCTTCATTGAAGGAGATTGCCACCTCCTCAACCAGCAGGGGTGGTTTAATTTTGCTCTGATTATCTCTTCCTGATTAAATTCTCTCTTCCCCACCTCAACATGTCTCCTTTTGTTTGCTTTCTGCCCAGTGTGTCAGTTCCTCTGAAATGAAATTCTTTGTTTCCAAACAGTTTCTTTTAAGAAAAATGTTTCAAAACAATATTGGAACAGAGTATCACTAGGACACTGAATACAGCTTAGTGGGGGAGTTGTCAACTAACACCTTGTTAGTATCTTATTAAAGGCAGATTCTGTTGTTGAAACTGGAAGTTGGCACTCAATACTCCTTGGAATTTGGAGTGTATATATAGTTATTTTGAGTTTACTGGTGGCTGTTATGAAACCAAACTATATTTACTGTTTTAGAAGATAAACAATGTAATTTGTAAGCTATATGGAGTTTAAGTTTGTATGTTACTTAGCTGCAAGCACAGCTTTCTGCCTCTGTGCCTGCTGATTCCTGCAACATTTCTAGACAACTACAGTATAGTGATTTCAGCTGAAGTAACACAATTTGAAAAACTGCAGATCAAAGCGGATCAAACCATACAGTATTTTCTCTCCTATGTAGTCACAGCTTAAGGCTCCAGTTAAGCCTACATCCCAGATTGAGGGCTAATGGATTCTGGGTGACTTACCTCAGAGTAGGAACTGGCAAACCACTCCAGTATTCCTGTCAAGAAAACTCCACGAACATGGAGTCATGAAGAGTCGGTCACGACTGTAATTACACAACACAGAGACTTGTAAAGGAGTGAGCGGCAGAAAGATTTCACACTGATGGTGCCCTGTGTTATGTGTTCTATTATCCTGACCAGGTGTGACTTTGTGTTTATTTATAATATTTAGAAACTGTCCACAGACACAAAATGGAAAGAGAGATTAGAATGAAAGGGAAAGCAATGCAACTCTGCGACACATTCTTATTGATATGCGGTTACTTGTCATGATAATAGTTGACAGGAGGAAAGACTAATTACGTTGGCTTCTAAAAAAGGGTGACCTTGAATTTCTTTTCTCCCTCTCATGTTTGATACAGAGTTTTGAACTATATGCTTAGTGTAAGAACTGTCTTTACATCATATAGTATACATAATTGTTGTATAGAGATGGGCACGACTTAGCGGTATTCCCGTTTCCGTTTCCGTTACTCGTATCTGTTACTCTACGGAAACGGTAACGGGAATTACTCCGCCAGAATTCGAGCTCGAACTGACGAACGAACAATTTGGTCTGATTTGTCGTGCTCGTTACTTGCATCGCGGCGATCGCGCAATGCCAAGCGGCACAGAAAAAAAGTTTTTAAAAGTAAAAAAAAACAACGATTCCCGTCCCTAAAAGTAGGCGAAAACTGTCTGAGGGCACCTACCAGGCCAGAAGGGTGTTTTATTTGGGGGGGTTCCCCGCCCCCCTCTCCTTGGCTATTGCTACTGCTGCGCTGCTGGTACCAGGCTGGGAGGGCGCATCCATTTGACATGCAGTGCGGGGGATCCAAAATGGCGACCGCAATATTTTTTTTGAAATTGTTGCCCAAAACCCCACCAAAGCACCACAGAAACATGCGAAAATTAGCTATTTTAAATGCTTGAATTTTTACAGTAGCAGCAGTGGGTTTTTCTTGCAAAAAAAAGTCTCCGTTGATTTTATTTTATTTTATTTTATTTTATTTTATTTTTTTACACCTGCACATTTGCAATGATGGGCTCGCCCATGGGAGTGGACCATGCAAATTTTCCACCAATCGCATGGCCACTTGGCCAGGTTGACCACAGAGACTTCTGGGATGTGCCAATCGGGCATAAGCAGCCCAGTTATCATAGCCCAAACCCGAATCCTAAGCCTAAGCCTAACCCATACGCCAGTACACTGTCCTTCTAAGTGGGTCAGAGAGGCACCCAGAGGTGCACCCCAATACTCACCCTAACCTCACCCGTAACTAGCCTAACCCTAGCCCTTGCGCTAACTCGTCTTAACCCTAAGCCAGATGTACTTGCATTGTACTACATGCAAGTACGTGAGACACAGCGGGTGCAAAGAGTCTGCCAGTCCGTCACTTGTGGCTCTGGCTGACTCCTGCAGCTCCCTCCAGGAGCCCACTACCCCCCCAAACCAGTACTAATGAAAACGAAAAAACGAACCGACTAATTTTTGCGAAATTTCGCAAAAAACGGAAACGAGCCAAAACGGACTGCCTCCGACACACAACAACTCAAAAACGTCATTTTCCCTAGTCGTGCCCATCTCTATTGTTGTAACATGTTTAGTAGGTTGTTTTTTATCCCTGCAGAAGAGGGCGATCTAAGACTGCATTGACTTCCTGAATAATTTAAAAAAAGGAAATGTCGGGAGTATTGTAAGAGCTGGTGACGCGTGGAAAAAAATTAAGCCAAGAGGAAGAAAAGAAAAGAAAAAAGAGAAGTCTGTCATTCTTGACCTCAAATATATTACTTTTATTACAATGAAGAATAAGAAAAGTATATTACTGTATGTGCTTTAGCGTGAGTTATATGCAATGTTTTATGCACAGTTACTGTTGTTTCCTGCAATCCCTATGTAGAGGAATTCCACCCCCTCCCTTTAAGCCATGAGGCATCGCACATTCTTCATCCTGCACTCTCAGACTCACAAGTTTGTGCTAGCTGGGTCTAATGCCACAGGACTTGCAGTGTTTACACAGTATACACCAACTTTCTTTCTTTTTTTTTGGAAGGCTCGTCATAGATCCACCCATCATTCACATTTCCCTGCAGTAAAGGCATTCCCGGCCTCCCCCTCCTCCCCCCCTCCTTCTCCGCCTGGCATTTCAGCCTTTAGCCTGGAGAGTCTCTGAAGAACACACTTTCTCATGTTGCTTCTTTAAAAACTGCTGGAAACAATGCTTCGGGTAATTGTGGAATCAGCTGCAAATATCCCTAAACACAAGTTTGGAAAACCAGATCCTATTGTATCGATTATTTTTAAAGGTAAGGAAAGCTGGGGCTTTTGGTGGTTGCTTTTTTAAAAAAAACCTGTGAAGGTAGCATGGTTTTGGCTGAGCATGACAGAAGGCCTTCTGAAAGAACTAATAAAACTTTTTATGCAGCATACGTTTTTAATGCTGGAAAGAGATTGGTGGCATTTTCAGAATCTATCATTTCAAAACATTTGGGTAGAATTGTCCTTATCTTCCTCTACACATCTCATCAAAGTTCTGGTGAAGGTAGAGTGAGATGCACCTTTACTAGAGGTGTTTTCCTTTCCCTCTGCAAATCTATGTGTCTGAATGTTTAGTTGACAATTAATTTTTATTTTTTTAAAGCAGGTATTCTGTTCATATTTATCTTAAAATATATTTTAAACAGTTTTAATAATGATTATCTACATTACTACAGTTTCCTTTTTCTCTAAGAGCCTTCTTAGTTTTTCAGAAACAAATAATTTTTAACAAATTAAAATTTAAGGAAGAGAACAATATTTTAGTGCTTCTTCATAAACATAAGCCTTGCTTTACTTGTATGTACATTTTGTTGTGAATTTTTGTTTATATTATCTTATTTTCTTGTGTGATTATGTTACATTTGTGGTACTGCATTTTAAAAGGAGCATATAGGTTATTTAATCTATCAGCTGGAATATGGCCTGATGATTAGCTATCCCTTCTTATTCATTCTTTGATATATTATTCTTGGTATGCTATCCTATGTATATAAATCAAACATAACACATTAATATATTCATATGCTATTTTGATTTAATTATTTGGAAAATGTAAGAGTCAACTAACTGCTAGGACTAATATTTGCAATAATTGTTAGAGTATAATGAGAAAAGCAACAATACCCATTGTGGTGTTGTGGAATAATGGAGTCAGGAGGCTTGTGTTCGAATCCTTGCTCAGCTATGGAAAACCACTGGCGGTGTGAAACTGGCAAAACCACTTCTTAAATATCTCACTTGCCTTGAAAGTACTATAAGGGTTGCTATTAAGTAATTTGACTTGAAGGCGCAGAACAACAACAGCAACAGCTGTCCCTCTTGGTAGTGGGGTGGCTAATTCTTTTGTAAATAAATAAATAAAACAACAACAGGGGTCAAAATCCCATTTTAGCCCTATGCTAGCTGTGCCTTAACAGTCTCATTCATTCCATTGGGTCTATTGTCAATGAAGAGTACTACTCCTGGTAGGAGTGATTTTAGATGAGATGGATTATCTAGATCCATTTCAATGTGGCTTCAGGCCTGGTTATGGGATAGAGATGGCTTTGGATACCTTGGGGCAGATGACAGTGGGAGTGTGTCCCTGTTTGTTCTGCTGAAGCTCTCAGCGGCTTTCAGTACCATTGACCATGCTATCTTTCTGGGCCACCTCTCTGGGATGGGAGTTGGAGGCACTATTTTACTGTTGCTTTGGTCCTTCCAGGAAGGAAGAACTCAGAAGGTGGTACTGGAGGGACTTTTTTGACACCTACATAAGAACATAAGAAGAGCCATGCTGGATCAGGCCAAAGGCCCATCTAGTCCAGCTTCCTGTATCTCACAGCGGCCCCACCAGATGCGTTTGGGAGCGCATGAGACTAGATATCTGTCTCCTGATACCACTCCCCTGCATCTGGCCCTTGAAGTACCCTGGTTTCTCCATCATGGTTTGTAACCTGTGATGGACTTTTCCTCCAGGAATCTGTCCAATCCCCTTTTGAAGGCATCCAGGCCAGATGCCATCACCACATCCTGTGGCAGGGAGTTCCAAAGACTTACAATGCGCTGGGTGAAAAAATATTTTCTTTTGTCAGTTCTTACTCTCCCAGCCTTCAATTTGAGTGTATGTCCCCTAGTTCTGGTATTTTGGGAGAGAGAGAAGAGCTTCCCTCTATCCACTTTACTCATACCCTGCATTATTTTGTATGTCTCAATCATATCCCCCCTCAAGCGCCTTTTTTCCAGACTAAAGAGGCCCAAATGTTTTAGCCTTTCTTCATAAGGGAGGTGTCCCAGCCCAGTAATCATTTTAGTCGCTCTCTTCTGCACCTTTTCCAGTTCCACTATGTGGTGTCCCTCAGAGTTCTGTTTTGTCCCATATGCTGTTTAACATTTACATGAAACTGCTGGGAGAGGTTGTCCAGAGTTTTGGGATTCTGGGTCATCAATATGCTGATGGCACCCAACTCTATCTTTCCTTTCCATCTAACTCCAAGGATCCTATCTTGGTTCTAGATCACCGTCTGGTGACAGTAATGGACTGACTGAGAATAGATTTAAACTTAATCCAGGCAAGATAGAGGTGCTCCTGGCCAGTCAAAAACCTGATCAAGGCATAGGGATGCAGCTTGTGCTGGATGAAGTTATACTCCCTCTGAAAACATAGGCATGCAGTTTAGGGGGACTCCTGGATTCATCCCTGAGCCTGGATGCCCAGGTTTCAGTGGTGGCCAGGAGTGCCTTTCCACTCTTAAAACTAGTGCGCCGTCTGGCACCATTTCTTCAGAAGTCTGACTTGGCCATGGTGACACAGCCGGGTTACTGCAATGCACTCTACAGGGGACTGCCTTTGCAAAGTATTTGGAAACTTCCAAGGGTCCAAATTGCTGCAGCCAGATTGTTAACTGGGGCTCGCTACAGGGAAAATACTACTCCCTTGCTGTAGCAGCTCCATGGGCTCAGCGGAATAGCAAGGTCCTCCCCAACCCCATCGCATCCAGCCAGCAAGGCGGGGGGCAATGTTGCAGGCGTGGGGTGTGTGTGTGTGTGTGTGGGCGTGTGGATGGGCATTTTTGTGTGTGTGCACACACGCATGGTAGGTCTCGTCGCCAAGCCTGAGGACTGCTGGCAGGAGGGCACAGGGCTTCCTCTTCCTCCCCCTCCCCTCCAGCCCCCCCCCAGATTGCTGCGCCTGGGGCAGATGTACCTCCCCCCCACATGGGCTGCCAATCTGTTTCTCAGTACAATTCAAAGTGCTGGTTATAACGTATAATGCTCTTGACGACTTGGGTCTAAGCCATCTCCCCATCTGAGCCTTCCCGGGCATTAAGAAAATCAGGGGCGGACTATCTCTCAGTCCCACAACCCTCACAGGTGCATTTGGCCAGTACTCAGGGGAGGGCCTTCTCTGCGGCTGCTCTCCAACTGTGGAATTCCCTCCCATGGGACGCTAGGCTGGCCCCACCTCTGCTGTCCTTCCACAGGCAGGCAAAGACCTTTCTCTTCAGGCAGGATTTTCCTTAATGACTGCTGGTTTGAGAGGAGTTCTAAATGGACCATTGTGCTCCATTTTAATGTTTGCACAGATGAAGTATGCCTTTTATCACCTGTCATACTAGCCATGAGGCGCAATAAAGATTAGGCAGGTGTAGTCCCTACTGCTCAAACTATAGGACAGTCTCTGTCAGATGGTGTTGTGTGAAACAGTGATTTGTGGGCTAAATGAAACGTTTATACAATAATTAAATGTTTAAATAATTAAACGTGTACTGTAATAGAATTTTTAATTGACATACTCTGGGACTTTATGTGGGAAGCCAGAAGCCAATATCCTTCTGATTCATTAATAGGTCCTGCATAAAACCCTTGTTCTCAAGTTGCATTGTTTATATATTTAAATTATTTATATGCCACCATTCGCCCCACAGGGGACCCAAGGTAGCTTATAACATATATATTTTTAAAAATAACAGATTAAAAATATACGATATAAATATAATGTTTTAAAAACAATGAAACATACATCAAAATTTAAAAAATTAAATTTAAAAATAATTCATAAATGTTTAATTAAATGCCATTTCAAAAGCCAGCATTTCTGAGTTATCTTGCTATCTAAAGGCCAACCTGAAGAGGAAGGTCTTGACCTGAGGGTGGAAGGACATAAGAACATAAGAAGAGCCATGCTGGATCAGGCCAAAGGCCCATCTAGTCCAGCTTCCTGTATCTCACAGTAGCCCCACCAGATGCATCTGGGAGTGCATGAGACTAGATCTCTTGTCTCCTGATACCACTCCCCTGCATCTGGCCCTTGAAGTACCCTGGTTTTAAGCCTGGAGATTACATATCTCCATCATGGTTTGTAACCTGTGATGGACTTTTCCTCCAGGAATCTGTCCAATTCCCCTTTGAAGGCATCCAGGCCAGATGCTATCACCACATCCTGTGGCAGGGAGTTCCACAGACTAACAACAGGCTGGGTGAAAAAATATTTTCTTTTGTCTGTTCTTACTCTCCCAGCCCTCAATTCGAGTGTATGTCCCCTAGGAGAAAGGGAGAGGGTCAACCTAGTCTCTTGGTGAAGTCCATTCCAAAGCCTGGGGAGCAGCCACCGTGGAAGGCCCTCAGCTTGTTTTCAGAATGTTGTGTGAAGCACTATATGTGAGCACATGGGTGGCTTTACAAGAGGGCTAAGAAGGTGCAGTGCCTTAGGGTGTGGCTGGACAGCCAACTGGCCTAGGCTGGGTTGGACTAAACTGGATTAAGAAAACAGAAGCAAGAAAACACATCACAAATCAAGTGTCCCTATCTAGCCCATTTCTCCCTTTGAAGGGAAGGAAGGGGGAAATGAGAGGGGGAAAAAGATTCCCCTCCCTCTCCTCTTCTCTCTCACCCTTTGTGGGGAAACAAAAGGCAGCTGCACTTAAAAATATCCATTAGTGGCATGCATTCACACAATACAGGGCTGGATTTTAAAGGGAGCAAAACCCAAAAGTCTTCTCCCATTCTTTTCAGCCTTCCCCTCTACAGGGGAAGACGAGAAAGCTGGATGTCTTTAGTAGGTGGCTCAGGGCCACTGTGGGGTAATTTGCTTTGGTTCAATACCGACAGTCACATGTGGTGGAACCAATTCAAAAGGAAGCAATCCTACCTGTGCCGAGAAAGTTGTAGTCCCTCCCAGGGACCCCAAAAGGGGCATGTAAACATGGACAGGGTTCAAACCAGCCTGTTCCCAAAGCAATGTGTGATTACATTTACACTGAGTCAGACCGTTGCTGTGTCTAACCCAGTATTGTTGAGATCAAGCAGCGGTGGTTCTCCACTGCCGCAGGCAAGATTCCTTCCCAGAGAAGTAGGGGTTGAACCTTCTGCATCTAAAGCACAAACACTATATTCAAGCTATGGCTCTTCCCAACCAACTTAATCTGTATACTATCTGTATTTGCCTTCCTTCAGGTCCTTGTCAGGGTTTCAAGGCACCTGCAGAAGGAGGGGGCTTAGGTGATGAATGCATTATAATATAATAATGATCTCAGAACTACAGAGCTAGAAGATCCTCTATGGATAATGTTGCTATCTCTCCTCTCTTCCTCATGTCTACCTTTAAGTAGAAGATAAATATATTTAGAGATCCAGCTAGGAATCTCTTGCTCAAGTTCAAGTTCAAGTTTATTGCGGTCGTATGACCCGTATAAGCAAATATACAGTGAATCATAAAAACAGTGAAAAAGAGTAAAACTGTGAATGGGTAAAAACATCAGGAAGATGGATGGATGGTCGAGGTAATCTCTGCTCTCTTGCGTATAGCAGCTATAAAAACTTTGCTACCTGGGCTGTAACATAAGAGTTCTTGTCTATTAAACAGTATTGGACTGACCATCTAGAAGGGTGGCCTTGGAACTTCTTCAGCAATGGGGCAATTAAGTTGTTTCTAATATGATCGTAAAAAGGGCAAAATAAAAGCACGTGTTGGATAAATTCTGGGGACTGCTTTCCACATGGGCAAAATCTTTCTTGGTGCGGAATCCCCGTAAACCTACTCTGAAGGAGTGCTGATGGCAATACATTCCTCCTGGCCAGCATGAAAGCTCTACAAGCCTGTGGTGAACTAAGTGAGGTTAAATATGCCGTGGGGGTCTTATATGTTGGAAACACACCTTGTGACAAAGGGGAGCAGGTTCTATGTGCCAGGGAGAAAAGTTCCTGCCTCTCTATGTCATTTAGCCTCTGAGTAAGGATTCTTAGAGCCTGTTTCTGCCCTAACGTCAAGATATGGTCAAGCGGGATACCTACAGACCTAATTTTTTGATTAATGAAGTTCAGTTCGTCTCCGACTCTTCAAGTTGTGTTGTTGTTCATTGGAGGAATATCTTGCATAATGTAGAATTTCAGCCCTAAAAATCTCCCTGTGCAAGACAGCTTCAGTAATTTCTGGAAGATTAATAAGGGTTCCAGACAGAGAAATAACATTAAAGTTGACATTTTCAAATGTGTGCACACAAAAGTTCTTGGGCTACAACTCCCAGCAGTCCTAACCATTGAATGTGTTGAATAGGGTTTCTAGGAATTGTAGTCTGAAAAAAACATCTTTGGCTCCACGTTTGGGAACCATTATATTAAAGTGTTGGTTGATGGCCACACACATGCACACAAATGAAGGTGCCATGTCTAAATATTTTATTTGTGACGTAGAGGAATTTACTGAACATGCTCTCTATTAAAGGGTGTTTCAATAGGAAGATTTTAATGTGCAGTCAATTTGTCTTTAAAATGGAAGAAATATTGGGAGAGCAGGAGGTTTACAAAATGAAGATAACATCTGAACCATCATGTACACCTGTCATTTTTCAGTTGCAAAGCTCTGCCATTTTCCTAAGATATTTACCCTATTTGTTTCATAACACAAAAAGAAAAAAAGAAACATTTAAGGAAGACATGATATCCTAGCAGAGTAATAGTTTTCAATCTTCGGTATTAGCAGTTAACTATCTGGCATCATACTTGGCAGATGGATAAATGGTTAGGAATGAATGGTTTCTAATTTACACAAAAGCATATAGAAGTGTGCATTCCCAAATACTTCTTATGAAGTAGTAAATATTTTCATCTTCTTTGATATATATTGTGGATAAACTGTAGGATTCAGAACACCTTCTTCCACCATTCTGAGTGAGCTGCCAGATCTCACAGTGACAGCTGAAGTTTCAGGGAATTTCTGTGCTTCTCTCAGTCTTCAAGGGATGCCAGTCTTGGGATGAGCTGTATGGGAGGAGGAGAACATTTGATGTTATTGCATGTGGTGGCTTTAATGCCGGGCACATGTCTTCTCCTTGCTCCCATATGGCACCAGGGTTTTCCTTACTCCCAAATGGCACCAGGCTTGCCATGAAGTTGTTTGTTTGAGCATTGCAGACATCCACACTCAGACCTATTTGGCATTTGTCATAGAGGGGGGCTGTCTCCTATTAAATTAAAAGGGCCTGCCTTTGTGTCAGGTTTTGTCCTTCAAATGTTAGAAGACAGAGAAGTAATGCCCTATGGACCCTAAATTTCTGTAGCTGCAGATATAGAATATAATATAGTGTATTGGGCTTATGTGGATGGAGCAAAACTTCCACCCCAATTGGTCATGACTGATGCTTTGTTACAAAGAGGAATGGGACTGACTGAAATTTCCATCTGAACTGCACTACAAAAGATCCTGTTTTTGCATGCCACTTCTCCTCAAGAATTCCCCGGATATAAACCTTGGAAATCAAATTCCTTGCGGGAGCCTTTTTTTTATTTGTAGGTGATGATTTGTTTTCTTTATATTTCTGAGTTAATTGAAAGGTTCTGACTGGTTGCTTCTGGTGCAGAAATGAGCTTCCTAAGGAAAGTTCCCCTAGTGCTAAACTTTGCCCCTGGAAGAAACTCCAGAAAAATAATAAAAAATAAACCATGGCTTCAGCTTAGTATAAGAGGACTGTTCTTCAACTACCTTTTTGGCTAGGTACGGTTGCATTTAAATGTGAAGCTACAGTACTCCAGAAGCTAAAAGCTGCTCAGAAAATACTATCAAAAATAATTACTACAGTTTCTCATGATGCAGCTTACTGTTCTAAAATATTGTGAATTAATTTCCTCTTGCCATTACAATAATGTGAATAAGTTGCCTAGCAGTAGACTAGCTCCATTTGGATCAATAGAACTTATGGAGGAGTTGACCATCCAAATCCCCATTGATTCAGTGGGGCTACTCTGGTGCAATCGGATGTACTATCCAACTGGATTTTGGCCTCTGTCCCCAACATTTGGCTTCAATTTCCAACCTTTTTCTCACTGGGTACTGAGAAATTCAATTGTATCCTAAATCCCCATTGATTCAATGGAACTACTCTAATTCAGTTTATTAAAATATGACTTTTGTCGGAGCCTTAAACTATGGTTCTCTACAGGCAGATACAATCATCATTAACATTTTACTATGTGAGCTGCAATTGTATAGCGTTTTGTGGTCTGGAATGAGTCAATATCCTGAACAGATGGTGGAAGGGGGAGTTAATTCCTGTTGCAATTACAAGAATGTGAGTCAGAGCCCTACTCTTTATATAAAAAACTACTTGTCATCACCTCCCCCAGCCATACAACAGAAAGATCTGTTCAAGTACAATAGAGCCGGGCAGGCTGACTCACAAGATGGATCAAAAAGAGAAAGGATGGGCAGGCATTTTGGTTATGGTCTGTTAATTCTATCGTGGTCCATTATTATAGGTTTTATAAGATTCAGTGCCTTTTAATATATAGAAACAAACAGATTTTGTCATGATTTTCCTTTTGAATGTTTTTGCTGGAATTTATGTGGATCACGAGAAATGTGTGCTATGTTTAAGAAATTGCACATATCCCACACTTAATGTAAAACAAAACCAAAAACAAAGAGCCCGCTCGATGCAGGAATAAAAATCAATGGATATCTGCCATGAACATGTTGGTTGAATGCCTCCTGTGCTGGATCATTCAGCACCTCTTGAGGCAATTGGTTCCATTGCTGTACTGCTTTAACAAGGAGGTTTTTCCTAATATTCATCCCAAAGATGGGTTCTCTTAATTTGAACTCACTGTTGTGCATCCTGCACTCTGGGATTATCAAGAACAGATCCTGCCCCTCCTCTGTATGAAAACCTTTCAAATATTTGAAAAGTGCTATCATGCCACCTCTCCGTCTTTTTTTCTCTAGGTTAAACATGCCCAGTTCTTTCAGTCTTTCCTCATAGGGCTTGGTTTCCAATCCCCTGATCATCCTTGTCACCCTCGTCTGAATGGGACAAGTTTGCCAGCATCTGTCTTGAAGTGTGGTGCCCAGAACTGGACACAGTACTCAAAGTGAGACCTAACCAGGGCTGAACAGAAGGGGCTGAACAGAAGGGGATTTGGAAGTTATACTTTTGTTAATGCAGCCTAAAATAGCATTTGCCTCTTTTGTGGCCACATCACATTTATGGCTCATATTCAGCTTATGATCTACAAGAATTCCAAGATCCTTCTCGCTTGTGGTATTGTCATTCATATATAGTAGTCATCCATAAATCTCTTGAGAGCAAATGACAGAATAGTGATGGTTTATCACTATTAGAAAATGCCATAAGTGCTCCGAGGAACACTTGTCTGGTCTACAAAAAAAAAATCAGATATTTTCTTTCCCTCCAGCCTTTTCTGTAAACCTATGGGCAGATGCAAAGCTTGTACTCCAATGGTTAGGGACATTACACAATATATTACCACAGAACTGCTTGTGGTGACAGAGCTTAAATCATGGGCGTATCTCCAACAGAGCACTCACACAAATGCTTTACACAGATGCATCAGGAAATCCAGGCTGACAAAAAAATGCCAGCTTAAAGTTTGTGTGTGTGTGTGTGTGTGTGTGTGTGTGTGTGTGTGTGTGAGAGAGAGAGAGAGAGAGAGAGAGAGAGAGAGAGAGAGAGAGAGAGAGAGTTGTCAACATACCCAGGGCCTAAAAACTTTACAAAGAGGCATGTTTGTAATAATAGCGAGTAGGCAGATCAGTTTATACTGCTGTTTGGGTGCACGAAGAGTGTTTTGTCATATTTGTTACTGATACAATTTAAGTGTTTTTTTCACACAAACTAATTGCCTTTTTGTTTATTTCTAGATGAAAAAAAGAAAACAAAGAAAATTGATAGTGAACTCAACCCAGTTTGGAATGAGGTGACACCTTTGCTTCTTTAATATTTGAGTAGGCATAGTTTGTGTGGGAAAACTCAGTTTTGTGCTGTGTGGCACAGCTCTGGACATTATGGAACAAGGGAATGATGAGCCAACACAGCCCTACCATTAGGCAGGTTGAGGTAAGCGGCTGATTTTGGATATAATGAAAGAGCAAAAAATTGGTTGTTTTGGTGGAACGGGTGTAGATAAGCACATCTGAGATTTTGTGTCTCACGCAGCCGGATAATATTTGGACTGTCCCGCAGTCTGGGGAAGGAGCACTATTCTCTGTGGTGGGGCCCTCTCTCTGGAACCATCTGCCGCCTGAGCTGCGCCTGCTGGAGTCCCTGCCTGCCTTTAAGAGGGCTCTAAAGACCTACCTCTTTAAAGATGCATATGGTGACCTTGCTACTTAGTCCATCTTTTATTTCCCTGCCCTATTGTTTGCCGCCATCTTGCCTCCCGCCACCCCTGCCTGGTGGCTTGGCTATTTTTAGCTTTTAGCTTTTTATGCTTCTTTTTTTTCTGTGTTGTTAGCCGCCCAGAGTTCCCGTAGGGAAGATGGAGCGGGATATAAGTATTTAAATAAATAAATAAATAAATAAATAAATATTGGCTGCTTCACCTCTAGCAACAAACTGCTGGAGGCCAATCCTACTTCCTGCCCCCCCTTTCAGAAACAGAACTTCCACATGTTCTGCTTTGTTTAGGTGGGATGTGCAAGAAAGTAAGCAATCTGTTTATTTAACCTCAGTGAAATATTCAAATATTTTGTTTCATTGATAGACAAGAAGCCTTTGTGCTGGTCCTTCTCTCAATGTTCCATAATGTCTGAATCTGCTTCTGTGAAACATTCTATAAAGCGTTGTTAAATAAATATAGCGAGCAGCTGGGCAAATAAACATGAAAGGAACTGAATTACGGGGAGCATAAATGCCTCAACAGAGGTGGGTCACCTGGAGAAGTTGCAAAGTCAAAGGGATGGAGAACTGTCTCTTATTTCAGTGGACTAATTTGCACAGACGTGCCTCTGCACTGATTTTTCATTTACACTTGACTTCGGGTCCACAAAGGCAGTAGTGTTATGATGAGTGCAGAAAACTAAGGTTTAATTTTGCTAAATAAAGTTGAAATGCCCATCAGAAACCTCATTCACCTTTTATCTAAAATTATATTTATGCTAATTTATTTCAGGTATTATCCATGCTGTGTAGCCACTGTATTTCATTTTCTTCCTATGATTCAGTCTGGTCTTCCCAAACTATGCCTGCATTCTATAAAATGTAGTGTATATAGTACTTTCCAGATCCACATGCACATACACCCCTCAGCTTGCATTTTGTTGCAGTGAGTAATTTATTTATTTATTCGATTTTTATACCGCCCATCTGGCTGCGAGGTCACTCTGGGCAGTTTACAACTATTAATAAATTCAAATAATTCATACCAAAAAAAGATAAAATACAGTAACATGATAAAATAGAAATAAAACTAAAATTAACATTAAAGTGACATCAAATAATGTATTATTATTGGCAGGTTAACCAGTTTTGCAATTTCAGTTATGCATGCATGAATCACCGCCAGGATCCTGCCCTCCCAAAAGGTCTTAGAATGCAAGAAATAATCCTAAACAACCTTCTCAAATAATGGGTGAAATCCTGTTGCATTATTGCACTGTTAGAAGGCAAAAGATCTAATATTCACATCTTCCTAGCAATAATTAAAGAACTTCTGGTGTGATTCTTGGAGATGCACACACACACCTGCTGGCTTGGAGCATCCTTGGGAATCATTGCAAGGATTGCAAGGAAGTGGTGAATGTTGTGCCTTTTGCTTTCTGCCTACTTAAAAAAAAGCAACAGGACTCCAGCCAAAGTTACAAAGTACAGCAGTAATGATCAAATAGAGTAAATATTGCTGGTTACATCAGATATGAAATTGTCCCTGCCTCCTGTTACAGTCCTGGTGATCATCAGTTCCCCTCTCTGCTGTTATTGTAGTTTATGTTTTCCATCAGGGACAGCTAATTTGACATTTCACATTAGATGCCGCTAATGTGACATTTAGTTCAAGCCTCAGTATCAATACAGCTAGAATAAATATTTTCAGGCCTCTGTTTATGTAAACAGTAATCTAGTTAATACTAGGATACAAGAGTATGTTTATCTCAGTTTGGAGCTCAGGCATTTTTAGATCAGTACCATTCCTATAGTAATAGTATCCTCAATGCTTTTTGAAAAGTAAAAATATACTTTAGGTGAGACCAACATCCATGACGTTTTGTTGAACTGGGCAGCTTTCTGTTGGTGGTAGAGTGATGCCTCCTAAGACGAATTTAATTCATTCCATGGGTCCATTTGGTTTGATTAAAATGTGTCTTAAGAGTCAGAGTTTCCCATAGGAATGCATTGAAAACCAATTTATCCATTCTGGAGGAAAGGATTACATTGGTTTTCAATGCATTCCTATGGGAAGGCTGTCCCAAACTCCTTCTCAATCAACTGGCAGCCTGCAGGCAGCCTGACAGTCAGCTGATTTGAACAGCTATCAAACTCAGCTGTCTGTGGAGGGCTGTGTGGAGCAGCCTTCCACTGCCTGTTGATTGAGGATGGAAGACTAGGCTTTTGAATTTCATGCACCCATAATGAACATGAAATTCAAAAGCCTGCCCTATAAAATGAATTTTTCACAAGACCTCTGATAGGCAAACCGTCGTCTTGCAAAAAATGTCTATTGCCAGAAATTTTATTCGTCTTACAAAGAATTCGTCTCACGGGGCATTTGTCTTGCAAGGTACCACTGTATTGCACAAATGCAATGTCAAGTTTAATGCTGTGTACGTAAATACACAGTTACATTCAAAAAGGAGATTTCAGCAGATTTTGTCTCTTGCTAGACAAGCCACATATATTTATATGTTGCCATTAATATACCCAATAGAAACGGTTTGAAGGAGCCCTGAGAAATGTCAAGCCCTGATGTCATCGTCCTCTATACCCTTATCTGAGATTAGGCCTTATTAAATTCAGTGGAGCTGGTTTCTGAGTAGACATGTCTAGGATTCAGGAGTTAAAATCATGTTGAATTTCAGTATCCAGATACCAGGATGATCTGGAAATGTCTATCTGGCAGTACTGCAAATTTTAATATGTTTAAAATGCTTATTCCTGATTTTTAGAATTGCTGATTGATTCATATTATGGTATTCCATTCAAATGCAATGGTTCTTCTTCTTTTTGCACAGATTCTTGAGTTTGAATTAAAAGGAATTCCTCTGGACATTTCATCATCTCTGCAGATCATTGTGAAAGATTTCGAAACTATTGGACAAAATAAGTATGTGCAAAATATATTTTTCTTGTAAAAATGAACTTTAAACCTTAAATCCAATATTTTTACGATTAACATGTATGGTTGAATTTGCTAAGTACAGCATTAGAAAATTCAGATATATTACCAGATCATTCTGCAATGGCTTTTCTGTTTTATAGTTCAATTAACCTTTCATCAGAATTTCTAAGGGTAGCCCCAGCTTGTCGGATTCTCAGTTCTGTTGAATCCAGATTCTTCCAGGTTCAAGGATGTTGGAAGTTACGGTACTTAGAATTAAGCTTACCTTGACCTAACTTTATTCTGGCCTAGTGGCTGAAGCAGATTGGAACTTAACATACCTCAGCTCTCCCAGCTTTGCCCGCCTGGGTATCTGGTTCAGGGGGTGGGAAGGTCGGGGGGACAGAGGGGAGGGGGGGTCGCCATCATCTATCGGGATTCTTTACATGTTAGCAGGACCTCGACATTGGTTAGCCAGGGTTTAGAATGCCTTCACCTGTCAGTGGGGCAGCGGGACAGATTTGGCATCGTGCTGGGCTACCGTGCTCCCCGCAACCCAGCCCAATCCCTACCAGAGCTCGCGGAGTTCATCGCGGCTGCACTTTTGAGGTCCCCGCGCCTTTTGGTGGCGGGTGACTTCAATGTGCATGTTGGCGGTGGACTTTCCGGCGCAGCTCTGGAATTCATGGAAACCATGGCTTCCATGGGTCTGTCCCAGCATGTTGTATGTCCCACCCACAGGTCAGGCCATACCCTGGATCTGGTGTTTTCCTCCATGTCGGGGGCCTCTAGTCTGGAGGTGGGGGATTTTATCTCCTTACCTGTGTCATGGTCGGACCACCACCTGCTCTCTTTTTCCCTGGCGATCACGGCCCCCCCTCACGGGGACCAGTGGCCTTCCGTTTTGGCCCGCCCCCGTAGACTGATGGACCCCCAGCGGTTCCAGGAGGTCTTCGGGGAGCTTTCTGGTGGACTGACTGGCGCTCCGGCCGAGGTTATGGCCAACCATTAGTTTGAAACAGCTGCCAATACCATAGACCGGATCGCCCCTAAGCGCCTTCTCCGGTGCCGAGCCCGGCGCTCACCGTGGTTTACGGGGGAGCTCCGGGCAATGAAGCAGGTGAGGAGAAGGTTAGAGCGCAGCTGGAGAAAAACCCGGACGGCAAGTAGTAAGGCTGCCGTTGACTCCCAGACTAGTCGCTATTCCAACGCGATCACGGAGGCCAAGTCATCGTTTCTCTCCGTGAGAATTGGTGAGGCCTCTAACCGCCAGGCGGAGCTCTTCCGGGTGGTTCGAGACCTCACCAATCCTAGTCTGGCTAGGCCTCCTCCTACTGATTTCAGTAGTGAGAATTTCGCAGCCTTTTTTAGATCCAAGATTGAGGCCATCCGTGCCGGCTTTGACTCCGGTTGCAGTAGCACTGCCCCGGCATCCCCGGTGGCTGGTCCGCCTTCGTCGCCTCAGTTGGAGGAGCTTGGGCCTGTTTCCGCTGTCGAGGCCTCCAGGGCTATGGCGCATTGCCGGCCGGCGTCCACTCCTTTCGACCCTTGCCCCTCCTGGCTCATTAAAGCTGCCAGCGGGACCATGGCTGAATGGGCTTCTGCCATCGCCACCGCCTCTTTCAGCGAGGGGTTTTTTCCCTCTCGTCTGAAGGAGACGGTGGTTAAGCCCATCCTTAAGAAGCCGGGCCTTGCGGCGGACGATTTAGGCAACTATCGTCCGATCGCTAATGTCCCGTTCATGGGCAAGGTCATCGAGAGGGTGGCGGCGGTCCGGCTGCAGTCGTACCTTGAGGATCGGCAGTGCCTCGATCCATGCCAGTCGGGGTTCAGGCCCCGTCGGGGGACTGAAACAGCTTTGGTCGCCCTGCAAGATGACCTGCTCCGGGCGGCCGACAGGGGTTGCTCTACCCTGTTGGTTCTCCTGGATCTGTCAGCGGCCTTTGATACCGTCGACCACGGTATCTTACTGGATCGGCTCTCTGAGGTTGGAATCGGGGGCACTGCTTGCAGTTGGCTCCGATCCTTCCTGGAGGGCCGTCACCAGTATGTTCAGCATGGGGGGGAGCTGTCGGCCCCATGGGTTCTCCCTTGTGGGGTCCCGCAGGGGTCGTCGCTCTCGCCGTTGCTGTTTAACATCTATGTAAGGCCGTTGGCTGGGGTCATTAGGAGTTTTGGAGTGTGCAGTCATCAGTACGCTGATGACACGCAGCTCTATCTCTCCTTTTCCACCTCTGCAGTGGAAGCTGTGCAGGTCCTCGATGGGTGCCTGGATGCCGTGCTGGCTTGGACCGGGGCGAACAGGCTTAAGCTCAACCCCGGGAAGACGGAGGTTATGTTCTTTGGGGGCTCACCGTCTGGGTACGGTGGCCCTTTTCCCTCTCTGGGGGGAGTTTCCCTCCGGCCTGTGGAAAGGGCGCGGAATCTGGGAGTGGTCCTGGACCCGGCGCTGACCATGGAGGCCCAGGTGGCGTCGGTTACCAGGGCCGCGTATTACCATCTTCGCCAGATCGCCCAGATCCGCCCGTACCTGGACGGTGACTCTCTGAGAACAGTGGTCCAGGCACTGGTGATCTCGAGGCTGGACTACTGCAACGCCCTCTACATGGGGTTGCCCTTGACTCTTCTCCGGCGTCTGCAGCGGGTGCAGAATGCGGCGGCCAGGCTGGTGGCTGGTGTGTGTCGTTACGACCACATCACCCCAGTCCTGGCCCGCTTGCACTGGCTGCCCGTTGCGGCCCGGATTAGATTCAAGGTCTTGGTTTTAGTTTATAAAACCCTCCATGGCTTGGGACCGGACTACCTGACAGAGCGTATTGCTCAGCGATCCACCTCGGCCCGACCTGTTCGGCAGGTGCGAGCGCACTCGCTGCGGGTTGCCACTCCTCGAGAAGCCCGGAAATCGGTCACCCGAACCGGGCTTTCTCGGTGGCAGCCCCCTCCCTTTGGAATTCCATCCCTAGCGAAGTGCGCTCTGCAGAGTCCCTGCTGGCCTTTCGAAAAGCTGTAAAAACTTATTTATTTCGAGAGGCCTTTGGCGAGCCCTGAATTCTCTCTCTCTCTTTTTTTTTTTCCGTTACGTCCCGCCATCTTTAATGCCCAAGCAACCATGTTAAGTGTCTTATGTTATGTGTGTGCTTGGTTGATAGCTTTTATATTGCCGGGTTTGGATGCACCGGGTTTTAATGGTTTAGTTATTTGTTGTAAATTTATAATTATTGTTTGTGTTTATTGGCGCTTGTTCGCCCGTGTAAGCCGCTTAGAGTTTCGTTTGAAAGATAAGCGGGGTATAAATATAATAATAAATAAATAAATAATAAATAAATAAATAAAATAGCCCAGTGGTTCTCAACCTTCCTAATGCTGTGACCCTTTAACACAGTTCCGCATGTTGTGGTGACCCCTTGCCCTGCTTGGAAGAGGCCACAAGCCCCCTTTGGCAGGCCATGGCCGCAGGTGCCATAGAGAACTTCCCTCTACAGGCACCCTCAGCCAATCGCAGCCTCCAGTGGTATTGACTGACATTCCCTCCAACCTATCAAGCTGTAACTCACTCTTCTGCCCCTTTTCCTCCCCCTCCCCCTCCAGACCCAAGCCGTTTGTGCCTTTTTCTTCATGGTGACCCCTGTGAAATGGTCGTTTGACCCCCAAAGGGGTCCCGACCCCCAGGTTGGGAACCACTTATCTAGCCCCTTCTATGACTCTTTTGGCCAGGTGAACCTTATCCAACAGAGTGGTTGTGCCACCAGATTTCTCTTCTGGTGCATTTTCTTCTTTGACCACACAGACCTTTTTCCTGGCTAAAGGGAATTTCTGCCAGCAGAAGAGGCTTCTCCCTATTTCTACGCTCTTAACAATTGACAAATCTTTGTGTTAGGATTGCACTATTAATGGCCCAAAGCTGGCTCAGGGTAAATTATAACTGAGAAGGACAGAGAAAGTGAGGCAAAAGTAGTTCTGCAGAGGCTGTGAAGAACTGACTTTGGGAGGAAGAAAGCTGTAGATGGAACAGGCTGAGGTACAAACTGAGAGTTTGTAGGTACAAACTGAGAGTTTGCAAAAGTCATGAAGTCCACCAAAGGCATTTTTATGTATACTAAGAAGATGCTATGAGGTGGGAACTTGTTTCAATGCTTTTTGGGTAAGGGCCAGATACATGTTAGTTACACATCTTTCGTAGGGAGCACTTGTATATTTATTCAAAACATTTCTATCCCGCCTTTCTTTCCCAAGGCCATTCAGATTAGCATCAGCATTCAGTGTATGAGGAGACTTCAGGGGGAGTAAAACAAACACTGACTGCAGCCAAACAGTAACCAATGTGTAAAAGACAACAACAAGACACTTTTGGGGAGATAAGTATGCAAAACATGTTGAAGGGTTAACAGATGTGCATTTGATTATGCATTTTACCTCAGAATGGCATAGTAGGTGTGCAGTACAGTTGGATTCAGTGCCCATGGACCCATTCTTCTTCAGGAAATTAGATGGAAAAAACTGAAGACGGATAATCAGAATGTTCTCTCATTTACTTTGTGATTCATATGTAAACAAAATTCTTCCTATGAAGTAGAAGCAAAGTTTATTTAGAAAACTTCCTGCAAGAAGTTGTCCCCTCCTCTCTCTATCATTTATTTTACAACACGTTATAAGCGAACTGTTGCATTCTGAAAGAGAAAGATAGTTTCCAAGCAACCTCCAGGCTTTTAATTTTTGGGAAAAGACATATATATATGTTGTTATCTTTAATACGCTTAATTGTTCTGTGCTAAAGTGCTTGCTGCACCCGGTGACAGTACACTCTTACCAATGTGTATCTGCTCAGAAACAGACAGTGACAGAATCCAGATAGTAATTATTCTGCCATCAAATGCACTGCATTTCGTGAGACTTGTCAGATTACTTTCAGCTATCCAAATAATGCACAACCTGCCCTGGTTGTTTCCATGATTTCCCATTGTTCTCAGAATGTTGGTAGAAGTGCAACCTGCAAAATTATGTTGGGACATCTCAGGCATCATTCCCCTGTGTGCATACAGATTCCATGTTGTTTTGCAGCCAGGGTAGGTGTGCCATCGCCTAATTATCCCGATGACAAAATCAATTTAGGTATTCCCAACCTTTCCTGTTGTTCCTCCTTTTCCAAATCCTTTCCCAGTGCTTATAGTTTGTTTCTGGTGGCTGCCCAGGCAACGTGCCCTCCAGCTATGTACTTGTTAACAGATGGATATTTGTTAATTCTGCTGCACCCATCTCTGTGCTCTGGGCATTCCTGTTCTGTGGTTGCATTTGCTCTGTATGTGCTGTGGAAAATAGCCACAATTATAGAAAGATGTTATGCCTTGGCTTCAAATGGTTGTGGGAAGAGTCATTATTATTATTATTATTATTATTATTATTATTATTATTATTATTATTATTATTATTATTAGACATGGGCATGACCAGAAAAAATGATGTTTCGAGTTTTCTTTTGTCGGAACGGGTCCGTTTCGGGTCGTTTCCGTTTGTCGTGAAATTTTTCAAAAATTTGTCATTTCTGTTTGTCGTTTGTTGTTTGTCGTTTCCACCGCGATTTAGCACAATTTGACTTCCCAGAGCATAGGGGCGTCCCGCAATCAGGGCCGGCGCTAGGTGTTTTTGTGCCCTAGGTGGTGGGCGGGGCAGGGTGGCGGGCGGCGGGGGGAGGTGTGGGCGGGTGGCGGGGGCGGGGGCCCATGGGTGGGCGGTGGCCGCGGGCGGGCGAGTGGGCGGGCGGCGGCGCGGGCCGCAGGAGGGTGGCGGCATGGGCGGACAGGCGAGTGGGCAGTTAGGATATCACTTAGAATAGAGGTTCTGTTCTTGGCTTGCACCCCAAATGTGTGTGTGTGCAAGCAAATTGAAGTGGGGAAAATAGAAAATAAATGGTAGTATATAATATATTTTTAAAATAAATCCACACCTCCCACTCCCAGTCGAACCTCCCCCTTTATCCAATATCAGAAAAAAATCCTCAAACTGCCAGAGAAGAAATAAAGAATAAACTGCTATTCCCTTCAGCAGACAAAGCTGCAGGGAATCAAAGAAATTATTTTCTAAATTCAATTCCCTCCCTGCCTGCCTAACTTAAATCCGAAAGCCTCCAGCCTCCCTTCTCAATCTCGATCGGATCACACCAGCACCAGCAGCCAGCCCTCCTCCCTCAACCACATCCATACACCCGACTGCGATTTCTGGAAGGTGCCTCGGCTTTTTATGCCCTCTGAGACATCCAGAAGTGTCAGTCAAAAACCTGGTGATGCCATTGGTGGAATGGTTCAAAAAATTTGCATGGTCCCATCCCATGCCCAGCCCAAATGGGCAGGTCTAAAAAAATAAAAAATAAAATAAAATAAAATAAAATCAATATGATGTTTTATTGCTATAAAAACCCACTGCTGCTACTATTAAAATTCAGGCATTTAAAATAAATAAATTTCACATGTTTCTGTGGTGATTTGGTGTGTTTTTTGACCACGATTTCAAAAGAAAAATTGCGCTTGCCATTTTGGATCCCCCCCACCGCATGGCATGCAGCGAGACAGACGACGAGGATGACCCCCCCCAGCCTGGTGCAAGCAGCCCAGGACAGGAGAAGAGGGGGGGGAAAGGCCGGGGAACCCCCAGAAACCACCTCTCTGGTAGGTGGCAAAGCCTCAGGCAGGCATATTTTCGCCTGCTTTTTTGGAAGGGAGTCGGGTTTTTTAAAAAAACTTTTAAAAACTTTTTCTGTGCTTCGCATCGCGTGATCGCCGCAATGCCACAAACAGAAATGAAAAACCCAACCAAATTTTTCTTTTTTCAGTTCGAGTTCGAGTTCTGATGGCTTAATTATAATTACCGTTTCCGTTACATAACGGAAACGATAACCGAAAACGGAAACGACAATTTCGCCGAGTCGTGCCCATGTCTTCTTCTTCTTCTTCTTCTTCTTCTTCTTCTTCTTCTTCTTCTTCTTATTATTATTATTATTATTATTATTATTATTATTATTATTATTATTATTATTATTATTATTATTATTATTATTTGTATGCTGCCCATCTAGCAACACAGCCACTCTGGGCAGTTTAAACGGTTACATCATAACAAAATGAATAATAAAATGTAAAAATAACATACAAATAAAACAAAAGCAACTGAAATAGCAATATAATCATTAATACATTTACATATGCAGAAGCATAGAACAGCGGGCGGAGCAAACCATTAGGATGTCAGATCATAAAACAAATAATTAACGGTCAGGGAAAGCAGATCTAAATAGCTATGTTTCCAATTGTTTTTTTAAAGATCAACAGTGTGTGGGCCAAACGGATCTCAGGTGGAAGTTGGTTCCACATGCCTGAGATGATCAGGTGATGTGGGCTGAATTTTTGGAAGGAGCCGGTCTGCCAGATAACAAGGTCCCAAACCATTTAGTGCTGCTGCTGCCATGCTCCCATATTTCTTTGCAGTTTGATTCTGACGGTTGTCCAGGCAACTTCCCCTCTAGCCATGTACCAGATTTTATGATGACTCAGCTTCAAAGTACAGATAGAAGGAGGACACCACTCACGTGGGAGGCATGAGTGCCTATTAGGAACCTGCACTGAAGTGTTTGTGAACCATTTCACCATGACACCAAATACAAATAAACTGTGTAGGCAACAGAAATGTTCCTCTAGATGTGTGCACACCCCTTGCCTGCTTGGCAGAATGGATAAAGTGAAATGCCTTGGATCTTAGAATATGTTCACTTAAGGAACTTCAGAGATGGGAAAATTGCTGTTTCTTCCTTCCTAGTTAGGGAGTGTGTGCCACTCCTGTCACTAGGCAGTCAGTCTGCCTTAGGCAACTAATTTCATGTACCGTACATAAAAAGGCAACACATTGGCTTTCTTCCTGTGCTTTGATTGCTAGAGATGGGAGAAAGCTGATTTAGGGATTTGCTTTCCCATGTGTCAAAATCACTTGAATGAGCTTGGGTGATGTGCACCTTGATTCAACATAGATGGATGCAGGGGTGGCATTTTCTGCTTTGAGATGTGGAGCAGAATAGCTTCAGTCATGGGGTTGCTGGTAACGTGGGGTGAAGAGAGATGAGGAAGGTTGTCATCAGACAGCCGAAGGATCACATCTGAGGATGGTGGAAAGGGTTGCTTCACTGGAAGCAATTTCTCTTAAACTTAAAGCAAACCTTCCACCCAAATAATTATAATTTATAATAATAAAAAATAGCATTACCATTGTGGAGCAGGGTTTGTGATTTCCTGTATGTCAGCAGGTGGATGGAAGATAACTGTCACCAGATCATATCTCAAAGAGTCCAAAATGCATCCAATTTCTCCATCTCATCACATCCAAACTTTCCTTTTTCGAGCTTCCTTAAATTGTAAGGAATTTAAATTTATGAGGGTCCCGTGCCAGCGTGCCTGCGCTTCATGGGCTGCAAAAGACCAAGTCTGAGTCTCAGGAGACGAGAATTTATTGATTGATCAATCAAGGGACTTCCACACTTTTTGGTGGTGAGAAGTCCACCCAGAAAACGAAAGGAGATATTTTTATAAGGTTTTTCCAGCACTCTATCCCCTCCGCCCATCCGAATTTACGTCATATACATTTGTTACATGCATCAAACACTAATTGACATCTTTGGTCATTTATTTTGTATTCCTGACACTTGCCTAGAAGTTCTAACTGGTACGTTTGATCTCCTCCCCTCACAGGCAGGGAGGGTAGGATCATCCTTATGTCCTTGGACATTTTGACAGTTACGAACACCAGACGCTGAGATAAGGCCTCCTGGTACGCCTTGGACACACGTTAATTGCTAGTGTGTGATCCTCAAAGCTTAGGAACTTAATTGGATCCTTGAATTCATAATTGCCTTAGCTGACTTAGCGGAAGTTCCTTTCTCTATTCTAGCCGGAAAGGCTTGACCAAAGATTCTAAGTTTACAAGAATACACTGTAGATACATGTGTATGTGATACATATATGTCTATCTATATATATATACGTGGAGTGCTTAAGTGAATATAACTACATTATTCGTGTCACTAGTGTGGCTATATATATATATGTATTGCTTAGAATACATTGTTGTTGAATACATGAGGGCTTGTCCATACCTGTGGTTAGTGAAGCAGCCATATATATTTATAAATATATAATTAGTCAAATGTCCTCCCTTACACTCGGCCTGAACGGATTTCTGGAAATTTATGCCAGTAAATTTCCCAGAAAACGCCATGGACTTGTAAGGGACGAACAAAACATATCAAAGGTATATGTACAAAAGTGTGAACATTGCGTGAGCCCCCCCTATGTCATTCCTGGGGTGAGATGGTCTTCATGGCTCATGGAAGGACTTTCTATTTTCCTGACAAAAATTTAGGCAGGGCAGTCAGAAAAACATTCTCAGTCCTTTTTCCCCAAGGGGCTTATAGGCACAGTTCAAGAAAATGAATTATCATAAAATGATTTGTGGCGTCTCAAGTCAGAGGGACGCATCAAATAGGTGAAGGCCAAGGGAATACCCCTTAATTCATTAGGGCACTTTCTAGAGTAAAATGTTAAGTTAACAGATGAAGTGTTGCCATGCTTGGGATGTAAGAAGACTTCCCCTGGTCGGACCCACAGACTGCAATGGATGGATATGTTCCATGGACCACAGCATTTAAGTTTCCCCTGTTGGAGAAATGCATCGTGGTCACAGCAGTATCAGGTAACCTCCCAGGCCATGTTGTACACTTCTCAAGGATCCCAAATTCTCAACTGTTGAAGGGGGCTGGCATAAGAATTTTTGATAATATTGTGATAGACTTGGATATCACGATCCCGTCCCAAAGCGATAATTAAACATGCTTTAAACAGCAGATTTGTTCATTACCTTATTTTAGGACCATCATGAAACCCAAATTAATTTGCCTGCCACAGCAGTGCACATGTGAGATTTCGTGTTTGTGTGTTTGGTAGTCAGGCTAAGAACCCTGAATTCTAACAAAGCACCACACTGTAGGTTCATTTTGCAAACCAAATACTTATAAGGAAAATATGCCCTTCTTAGCCCACCAAGGAAATATGTGGGCCAGGCTACTTTGCTAGGTTTTTTCCAACCTTATTTAGGTGTGTGTGGTGTGCATTCAAACTCAGATAGTAGCAGGCTGTGCAGAATCACCCAGTTGTGTGTGCATTCTCAATTGATAGACATTTGCAATGATACTAAATAAAGGTAATATACATATCATGAAGGCTGAAAAGGCATAAGACACATCTAGATGGTGCTTAGAAAACCCACCTTGCGCCATACATTCTCATGGTAAAGTCATGAATGAGCCGTTGAAATCCGGTCAGAAATGTCTCTGTGGCTGATAGTTTACACACAAAAATCTGCCTCGTAAACATGGGGCCAAGATTAGTTCATCAGTGTCTTTGGTGAAGAAAATAATGTAGATATAGCTACTTCATAAAGCCACTTTTTTCTTAGGTATAAAGGCTCGTGAACACCCATGGGCACCAAAATGTCTCTCATTCAATACAAATTGCATAGAAAGGCAAGTCATAATCTCTGGCACTCAATGCTTTGTGAGTAAAAAGCATTTTCAGTGGCCAAGCATGATCATTACATAAAAAGGCACATCCAGAGAAGCACTTCAGTAAGAGTTTTCACAGTGACTATCAATAATAGACAATAAACACTATCATAATAGAGCCCAGGGTAATGTAAATATGTGAAGTTGCTCTGAAGCCTACCGTACGCAGGAGAAAAAAAAAAAAAATAGCGCTCACTTGTCGGATGCTGGGAGGCTGGTGTGTGCGTGTGTGGCAACACAAGTTCATGGTGATCCAGGGCACGCGCACAGGCATCAATGAAGGTCTGAAAGCAGTAGTTAAACCCCTAGTCTCTGTCCCGGTGAAAAAGGGGTTAAATTGCAGACGTGAAGTCTGTTGGCCGCAATCCAAAACAAGAGTCAGTGGCTGTTTCAGACCCACTCTCTCCCCCCAGAAACAAACAGAAAAGAAAAGAAAAGAAGGAAATGAGAGACAGGAAGACAGGATTTTAATCTGTCAACCTGAGTTGAAAGTGAATCCGCAGGCTGCTTTGGGACCCTCCGAAGTATCAAACGCACGCTGTCATCTGGGGAAGGATGGGCAAGGATGCGGTGACCACAGGTCAGGTTCATGTTGTCGCCCGCCGTCCAGGGTGAAGTCATCTAAGGCATAGGGGCAATCTACAACAGAGGGCAGAAGGCGTCACCGGTCAGGCCTCACTCCCTCTCGGTCGCGGGTGCGGGTCACGCTGGGTGAAAAGGCTGACATCACTGGATCCTGGAGCCCACATCGATCGAACCCGCGGAGCGAAGTCATCACGAAGATGGCATCATCAAAGGCATCAAAGGCGGGAGGGGGAGGTCCAGGAGGGATGGCAGAATGGAGGGCAGGAGGGTCCCCATCTGAGCATCTACGACCGGCGGCGTCAGCTTTCCAAACCCGACCGACTCCGTGATCCAAAAATAAAGAACGGGTGGGCGTTTTTCCCAGAGCAAAAACCCGACCTCCAGGATGTACCTGGGTAAGGGAAGAACAGACACACGACCACAGACAACCACAGAACACAAACACACACGAAATGCCCCCGCAGCTGTCTTTGTGCTGCAAGGCAGGGTGGCACAGTCTATCTGACAGTCTTAAAAACAGGAAGGAGAGAAAAAAAATGTTGCAACAGGTAGGATAAGGCTTCCGTTTTTGTAGAACCAGTCTGTGAATGGGGAAGCCAAAGTTTATGGTGAGGACGCATCTGTAGTCGGCCGTGTATGATGAGTGCTTGCAAGATGATCTCGCAGGATCTCACAAGCGAGGGCTCAGGCGTTCCCAAACAGGCACCTGAGATAGATCTCATCCCCAAAGTCAAATAGCTCTGCTACATGGGGACAATCAAAAATGGAACAGGCAAAAATGTCCCAGGGTCGCAAAGTGATCTCTGAGCATGAAGCAAAATGCGCCAGGGGAGATGGGCTTGGAATGTGGCGTGGTATAGTCTCGGAAAAAGTACGGCTGATACAGGATTGGGGAAAAATAGGAGCAGGCACCACATTCATATTACTACCAAGTCCCCAAGGGCACGGCGAATTCCCATTTGGAAATCGTGCAGAAATATATGTAATCCGGCATCCGTGAGATGAACACCGTCCCTCCTGAATAAGTCAGGCGGAGGGAGTGTCAAAGCTGGATGAGTAATCACATAGCCAGAATGCCGACGTAAAAATGCAGCAACTTTTTGATTTAAATGTTTCCTAGCCCTTTCAATCTTGAGGGGATTAGATGCCCCTCTCCATATGAGCCTAGGGAGCATGAAGGACCAAATGATTTTTGTATGTGGGTAAAGTTGCTTAAAAGTCCGCAAGTCAGCTATGATGCGGCGAGTCAGGGCCGGACCTCTCACCGTGGCCAGATCATTGCCTCCCAAATGGATGAGCAAAATATCAATTTCACATTCGCGAGCCATAAGGGTCGCGGTTTCGAAGAACGAATCCCAGGACATTCCCTGATCCCTTTCCAAAGCACTTGAAGGGGCGGCCAAGGCATAAATTCACGCCCCACGCCGACATCCGGGCAAATCTAAACGCCCAGAATATAAAACTGTGCCCCAGAATTACAACACGGCGAGTCGTGCAATGAATTGGCCTTAAAATACGTAAAATATTACGCCCCCCACGTCCAGCAATCGGAGGTGCACGTCGGGGCTGTGTGGTGGGTCGGGCAGGGTGGCCCTCTTCTGGTTGCTGGTTAGGATTTATAGAAGCCATGGCCCATACTATACACACACACACACGCAGACAGAGAGAGAAAAAAAATGGTAAAAGAGAATTAGTGTCTCTCTGCAAGGCTGCAAAGGCGCCAATCTGTCCTAGTGCGTGTCGGGGGCTGGTGTGTGTGTGTGTGTGTGCGAGGCAAGACGAGCTCTTCTGATTCGTCGCTCAAGAAAAAAAAATACATGCAAACACCCACGAGTACACAGCCTCACACATGTTGGCATCTGCCATGGATTTAAAAATAGTGACGATGTCACCAGGTTCAAAAACAGCTAGTTCTCTATGCTGGCGCAAAGGGTATAAAAAGGGTGAAGTTGCTGGCCTGTCAGCCTCACCTCAAAGTAAAAGTCAGGTGCTTGCAAAAGCCCCCATTCCCCCCACAAAACAATAGAGAGAAAAAGAGGGGGGGGGGAAAGGCAGGAAGCCCTCTCCTAGTGTCTCTGCTGGCTGGTTAGGAGTGACACATGCCATGGCACAAACTGCTTGACCACACAGAGATAGAAGGAGAGGAAAAAAGGCTGATAGTAGTTTAATAGCTATCAAGTAACTAAGAGTCTATTTCAGCAGGTGTCCTACTTGGAAAGGAAAGGGTTAAAAAAACTCAGACGGAAATAAGGCTAGGTGAGCATTATTAAGTCAAAAGGAGAACGTCTGCTCGAGATTTTTAGGAATATAGGATGTGAAAGAGGTGTAAAAAAAATCAGGCTGGTTGCCAGCATGCTTGAAATTCCTGAGGGAAGAGGGATGAGGTCTACTTTGTGAAGGGGAAGGAGGGGGGGTGAAGGCAGAAAAAGGAAGGCGGGGCAATGGACTTTGAATTCTCCCCCGCAGGCTGCATTACACAGCCTGAGGCAGGAAGGTGAGCCCCTTCAATTACCCTGTAATTAGGTGAAAAAGGGCACTAAACTAATTAAGGCAACCTATTATCCCTGTGGTTTGTGAAGTTATCTACTTAAGCCTAATTTGGGATGCATGGCTCTCGTACAAAGAAACAAGAGCCAGAGTGTGAGACCCCGCGTTATTGATACGCCTTAAAAAAAAAATGTCACAGGCGTTTCCAGCCAGAATGTGAGAACAAGAAAAATGATTTTATTTTATGTTATTTTTACCTTTTGGCGGCTTTTAAGAACCCCTTCGTATTCTAAATAAAAAAAAACCTTGTCCTGCTCTCAAAAACCTGTTAGCAGCTGCTTTAAAAAAGAGGAAGGGGAGTCCCTGCTTTGGACCACTTCCAGCACAGAAGTCTCAGGCCCTTCGTTTTCCTCATGGAGCTGACGTACTACAAGGGATTTGGATAAAGATTCCATATTCAGAGATTTAGACAAATTTTGTTGGGGAAATAGGAACTGTCTAAAAGCTTGGATTAAATAATGTAATGGGATACAAATAGAGCCTCTGCTTCTCAATTGCTGGAGCGTTCTGTGGGTTGCTGCCTCAGTCTGCCCATCATGAACCCTGCCCATTCTCGTCCCTGACTTACACTTTCCTTCTACCTCGTTTCCTTTAACTATGTCTTTTCTCTCTCTCTCTCTCTCTCTCTCTCTCTCTCTCCTTCTCTCTTCGTCTCTTTCTCTCCTTTCCTCTCCCCGTTCTAATGGCATCTCCAAGGTCCTGATCTAGGTAGGAGATGGGAGGGAATTCTATTTTCAGTTGCTCCTAAGAATCTCCTTGTTCCAAATTAAATTGTCTTATGGTTCCAGCCAGGGCTTACTTGCAAGGGGAGGGAGGGAAAGGCTGCCCTAAGCCTTTTAGGTGCAAAATCTTAAGGAATGATGTTATCACTTGGTTTTTTTAATTGCTAGCTTGCTGGGCTATGAGTACAAAAATGCTAGCTGTCTTTTCAGAGCACATAGTCGGTCTGAAAAGGGGTGGATGTTCATTTCACCCATGGGACCGGCCGCAAAAAAAAAAAAAAAAAAAAACGTATTTCTCAAACGCCCTGTGATGATTTCTTCTTAAAATGTCCCTATAGGTGGTGAATTATATTGTGTAACAAGCCAGGCTAAGTTATACAAAACATGCGGCTTGAGTATTCAAACATATCTTCTTGCAGTGTCTATACTTCCCCTGGTTTATAAAATTGGGGTCTTCTCATTTTGGGTGATTTTTACTGCCTCTGGACATATTAACAGGCAATACATGGCTTGCCACCCTCCCCTTTTGAGGGCTAGAAACTTAATCTTTGGGATGTTAAAGTCCTGCCTTTGTCAGAGGGGACTTTCTTGAAATTTACATTTGTTGCATTCAATATCAAAATCAGGTCTCCTTATGGCAATGTGCCAATCTTGCCACAGGGTTCCTTAACAAAGGGCACAGAAGCTGAATTAAGTTATGCCCATCTACCTTTTTGTTAAAGGTTTAGTAGTATGCTCATAAATTCTCCCGCATACCAAACGGTCTCACACTCAATTAATTACACATCAAGCACATACAACAGTTGATACTAAGATTTGATTTCCCTGCTTTTGACTATTAATAGTTCAGAAATAACGTCCCTACCTGTCTCCTCATGTGGTGCATAGCAACCCTTAGTTCTGTTTGAAGCTTCCATATCCAAGGAGTTGGGCATTGGCGTAGCGGGATGGAAGTACCTCCTGAATGCTTGAATAAGGCAATTCAGGGGTACGCATCCCCCATCTAGCACTTCCTGTCCCCTCAATGCTCCGTGCTCTCCTCCCGTTCCCTCAACATCATACCTATCCATCCCACTTCTGTCTTGCTGCCTTCCTTCTACTCCACTTCCTCTATTCATCTGTCTTTCTCTATACCTTTTCAGTTCATCATCCTGCCTTTCCTTCCATCATCTTTTCAGGTTTCCTACCCAGTTTTACTAAAAATGCATTACTCAGATACCCTATGATTTTTTTTTCCTTGTAAAATATCCCTTCAGCTGGTAAATTTTGTTGCGTGACCAGCCAGTCACAAAATATGCGGGATGTTGTTTATCCCTGAGTATTCAAAAGTATTTTTCTCACTGCCCATATTCCCCCTGGTATTATCAAAATTGCTGGAGGGGTCTCCTAGTTGGCAGAGTTTTTTTAGTCTCTTATATTAATTAACTAAGCACGTCCTTGTACATTCACACACCTCTTGCTAGCAGGTCATAATTGGTCTGTCCTCCCTGAGGGCTAGAATCTTAATTTGAGATGGTAAAGTCCTGCCTCATCCTAGTTAGAGGGGTTCTTCTTAAAGCTTACTCATGTTCCATTTAATACTAAAATCATTACTTCTGGTGGCAGAATTCCAATGTTACCACATCGCACATAAAAAGGGGGTGCATAAACTGCACTAATTTATCCCCATAGGTTTACTTTAAAGGTCTAACTGTGTTCCTATGATTTCTCCCACACAAGCATCAAACGGACTCACACCTCAACAATCAAATGCCCATCATACACGCCAACATGTGATTCAGCAACCATACACCACTCTCCCACATTTCTGTTTCCCCAGTTAACTGCGATCCCTTGCCTAAGAATAGATCTTTCTAACTTCTCTAAAATCAAACGAAGATGGTGGAACTCCGTTGGTATTGTGGGGCAAAGATTGCCAGTCTTTGCCCCTGCTTAAGACACAGGGAATGGCCACTTCCCTATGGTTACCAAAAAGAATTCAACTTAACACCCACATATATATTTAAACATCAGTAAATCCTCTGAGGAAGCCAGAGCAGTGCTCTGCTTCTAATTCTTCAAACACTTGGGGAGGGGGACACTAGGGTTATTCGAGAGGAGCTCTCCTCCACCCTCGGGGCCCTCAGAGTCTCTCAACTCTGAGTCCACCCTGGTCCGCGGGATGCTAGAGACACACACAGTGTCTCTTCTCGTCTTCCTCCCTCCCGGGCCGACTCATAAGAATCCGCAATCTTCTCCACTCCACAGAGCTGTTAGATTCGAACTCACGCCACCCCACAACTAGTTTTCTCTTCTTACCAGATTTCTTTTGCGCAGTCCTCTTACAGTTCCTCCGTTGTTCTGCCGGCTTTGTTTTCTCCTTAAATAACAGTATTGTGTCCAATGCTGATAGAACAAGTCTCCTCTCAAAATCAGAGGGTCCGGACTAGATTTGTTCAAGGGTCAGCATGAATCCTCACTGTGATTTAAGTCAGACTCCCAAGAGCGCTGGGGCAGTGGCACTTTTCCCGGCATCTCCACCAGAAATGTAAGGAATTTAAATTTATGAGGGTCCCGTGCCAGCGTGCCTGCGCTTCATGGGCTGCAAAAGACCAAGTCTGAGTCTCAGGAGACGAGAATTTATTGATTGATCAATCAAGGGACTTCCACACTTTTTGGTGGTGAGAAGTCCACCCAGAAAACGAAAGGAGATATTTTTATAAGGTTTTTCCAGCACTCTATCCCCTCCGCCCATCCGAATTTACGCTCATATACATTTGTTACATGCATCAAACACTAATTGACATCTTTGGTCATTTATTTTGTATTCCTGACACTTGCCTAGAAGTTCTAACTGGTACGTTTGATCTCCTCCCCTCACAGGCAGGGAGGGTAGGATCATCCTTATGTCCTTGGACATTTTGACAGTTACGAACACCAGACGCTGAGATAAGGTCCCTGGTACGCCTTGGACACACGTTAATTGCTGCTGTGTGATCCTCAAAGCTTAGGAACTTAATTGGATCCTTGAATTCATAATTGCCTTAGCTGACTTAGCGGAAGTTCCTTTCTCTATTCTAGCCGGAAAGGCTTGACCAAAGATTCTAAGTTTACAAGAATACACTGTAGATACATGTGTATGTGATACATATATGTCTATCTATATATATATACGTGGAGTGCTTAAGTGAATATAACTACATTATTCGTGTCACTAGTGTGGCTATATATATATATGTATTGCTTAGAATACATTGTTGTTGAATACATGAGGGCTTGTCCATACCTGTGGTTAGTGAAGCAGCCATATATATTTATAAATATATAATTAGTCAAATGTCCTCCCTTACACTATGAATTTATCTCAGAATCCAAATGAATGCATCTAATATTTGGTACTGATACAAACTTCTTATGACACAAAGTAGACCTCTAGGATCACCTCTATTCAGAAAATACAGGTCATACTAGATGTTAGAAAGATGTTCATTATTTATCACTAGTCAACTTTTTCTTTTCCATAGCATCATTTATTCAAATACAAGGCTGGGTAATCAGACTTGCAAATGAAGCCCATATTTAATTGCTACTGACCAATAACAAAGCAAAGATTGTTGGAATATAAGATACTGAGCAGAGTAAAAGTACATGCCTTCACAAACAAATATATCATTGGCACATGAGAATGCTCCCTAAAGAGGAGTGAATGATGTCATCTAATGCGATCCTACAATTGTATGCCAATTTTCTTGTAGAAAATATTTACAATCTGGTCACAGAAACTTTAGACAGGGTGGAGGAACGCTCATGAGATTATAAAAAGTGGATGGATTTGTATCTGATATCTCAGGCAACCACAGCCTAGTTTTTAGACTGTGGTTTTTGGTGCTTCATGTTTTCATGTAAAACCAGATCTCCTTTAAATGACTGTGCATTTGCAGATGCCAACTGTTTTTTGTTGGTTTGGATTTCATATAATGATCCAGTGGAACCCTTGGCAATAGAAATAAATAAATACTAGTTATTTTAGTGGAGAGTTGGATTCCTATTATCTATGCAATGCATAAATAGGGAGTGAACAAACAAAATGTCCTGAGAAGAAAGTTCTTATCATTTTCACTGAGCTTTCTAGTACAAAACAGTATGTTGTTGGTTTTTTATTTATTATTATTACAAGGAGGGCTTACAAGGAGGTTTTCCAATTATGAAAGTCACCTAGCCTAGCCGCTTCAATAGTATTCCTGCCTCTCTGCACCCCTTAGCCTTGAGATGGGGAACTCACAACACCGCAGGATGCATCCCAGTAACTGGGTGTCACTGTCTCTTTTCCGTTTTCAAGCACTTGTTTGTATGTTCCACATCTGAATGCCTTACTTCAGCGGAGCTTGTGTCCAAAGCAGATACTGTATAGTGGAAGGGATTCCATACAGAGAGAGAGGGAGAGAGAATAGAGAGAATAAAGAGTTGGGAGGTGGGGAGGATTGTAGTTCTCTTTCTGCCTATTTCCTTAGTTCCTGAGGGAGGGTTTTTTTTTTAAGCTTTGTAAAATGTTTCCTTTTGACTGAGTATTGCCAGGAAACTATTCACTGCTACGGCATTTATGTTCTGGGAAGTTAATGTGACTATGACATATTTTTCCACTTCTCGTAGAACTGGAACTTGCTTCGACTTGCAGAAACTTGACCAGGCATACTTTGGTTTCTCTTCAGATCAATTTGACCAGGCTTCAGACCGACTTGCTGTTGCAGCAAACTTCTGTGTCACTAGAACATATTTTTATAAGCTCCAGCTGCCTAATGTTAGCACAGTAAGAGCTGAAGGTTCAACCCAAGTTAACGTCTAAGTAGCTGGGTTTTCCCTTATAAGGAAAATTGAAAGAAGAGGATGGAGAACAGAAAACATCTGCTTTCTGTTATGTGACTTGGCTTTTTCGGCATCTGTAATTTTACGAAAGACTTTATGTACACCACTAACCCCCCCCCAAAAAAAAACTTAAGATCTTGGAGAGTATTCCTGCTAATGCATGTTTGAGAACATATTTTCACACTGCAAGAAGTCGCTCCGAAGTTTATGTGAAGTGATTTTAATCCCCATGCTCAAGGGGAAACTCATGCACATTGTTTTCCAAACATGTAATGGCATGGTAACCTAGCAACCAGGGCACCTCAGCCTATAATTTGAGAAAACAGCCATTAAGCTGCAGTGAGGAATAGAAATGTGCAGCATAGAGAGAGACTATGCAATGATGCCTTCTGGACTGAAGGTTAAGGCTCCTCTCATTAATGAGTGGAGCTGTGAGTGATGTCTTGATACACTGAGGCCATCCCAAGCCATTATGCTGCCTGAGGTTAAAGAAAAGATGGCACCACTCTGCATATAGGACTTGGTATATTTGGTGAGGAAAGGCAAAAGGAAACAGAACTGATTAACAGATAGGAAAATAGGTTAAAAGTTACTGGCACAGCATGGTTTAACTGTGTGTGTTAGAATCAAGCACAATATGTGGCGATGAAGGTATAAATGAGAGGCCTAAGCCATTGCGAGGACAAGTCAATTAAAGTTACACAGAATATGATCTCTAATCCTTGTAATCTGAGGTCTGTTGTTTTCCATAAGGAACATTTTAGAATCAAGTTTTACTGGGGAACATTACTGTTTTTCTTCCTTAAACTGTAAAAACTGTTGTCTGGACAACAGTTGCTGATTCACATCTCTGGAACTCAGATGCAACTCTGGAATTGGAAATGTAGCTAAAAGGAAATTCTTAAGCCCAGGTGCTGGTCTTCTTGCCCTAAACTGTGTGGTGGGGCAGGTTATGGTCAAAGAAATTAGGATCTGAGGTAGATGTATCTCTCAAGTTTGATTATTATCAACTTGTCCTTTAACAAGCCTTAAGTTTAATTCTGTGTTCACTCCACAGGTTTGTAATTTAAAAGGGAAAAAAAACGTTCAGACAACAGTTCATATGGATTTTCATTCATGGATGCATTTTCATATGCAGTTTTATTTAATAATATACATTTCTCCAAGCATACCCACCTCCCAATGTTGTCTTTGGTGGCATATGATAATGTTTTCTATGCTAGTGAGTAACTAGACGTTTCACTGTTTGTGCTGTGTGTTGCACTTTTCCCTTCAATAGTTATAAATGTGGATGATGCAGCATTGGTGCTAGTGATGAGCAATTCAAAGCTTTTACCATGGATATGCCATATGTTTTGTTCAGCTAGCAAGTCTTGTGTTCTAGTTCTAGTTTTTAAAGTGGTGGTGGTGGAGGAGGAGTTGATAGTGTTTCCATTCATGTTATTCCCCCCCACCACCACCACCTTTAGGGCTATTGTTCAGCATGACCAGATAACATCAATGATGATACAGAGAATAGGATGTGGTGTGGGGTTGAACCCTATTCCTTGTGCCTGCTTTCTGCTTGTACTGGTAAGGACTACAACTGCAATGCAATCTGCACATTGCATTTTAAAAAACATCCTCCGCTCAAAGTACTAAACCTAGTATGAGAATGCTACAGCGATGCAACAGTAATTCAAATGTATACAGTACTTCCCCATTTATTGCAGAGATTATGTTTCCTAACCATGCACGATAAACAAAAATCTGCAGTACGCAAACACCATCACGCCTCTTTCCAAAGCTGCTTTGGAGGGTGATGGCAATGGCGGTGGCGGTGGCAGTGAGTGGGCAACAGTGGGGACAGAAGTGGCACGGCTGGTGGCAGGGATGGTAGCAGGGGTGGTAGTGGTAGCAAAGGTGACAGCAGTGGTAGTGGTGGCGGATTCTGTGATATAGAGAGACCACAATATTTGGGCCGCGATATAGAGGGGGAGTACTATACTGTGCCTTGTCAGTTCAGTGCTATTTCACTTGCTAAACATTTTTAAAAAGATTGTGAATGCTTGTGAAAGAGATGGTTTAAGATAGTGGAAATAATAGCAGAGAAGGGCAATAGAAAAGTGAGGCTGTGTGGTGTGTTGACACTTGAAACACATTTTCCCAGGATAATTAAACATTTCTGTGTGAACTGTGGCAGCAATTTAAATGCTAGGGTGTGGTTTAAAATGTTTGCATCAACCTGGGACAAATGTTTGTGTGGCCTCACCCTTATTTTCTCAAATGAATATTATTGTGGACTTCTTTGTAAATAAAAGTTCTTTGTTTACATATATATTTGTAAAACTGCATGGCAAATTATGGAAAAATGCTTTTTAAAAAAAGATCCTGTGTTTTAGAAGTATGAATCAGAGGAATGTACATTCAAATGAGGTTCTTGGACATCTTTCTCCTTCTCTGGTGAGAATTGTGTTGAAGAACCTTATTCTTCAAGTCTGTTTGTTTTGATTTTCATTTCAAGTGAATTTTATCAACCCATTCCGTAGAACGCATAAATTTGACAGCTTTAATTACTTTGTAAAAAGGAATAAGAAGTGGGATTTCAGTTTTGCAATTGGAAACCAGCAGATAAACCCACAAGAATGCATAATGTGCTATGAGTCAGTTTATCCAGGGAGAACCGAAAATGTTCCTCTCACTTGCCCATCCCATCCCACTTCCTTGAGTACAGTGCTCTGATAAGAATTGACAGGAATTTGCATGTTCAAAGAAGTGCAAACAGACTTGTATAGAAATAGAAACAGTCCTGGAAAGAGGAAGCGAGATGCACAGGCTTGAACATACAGAAGAGAAACAGATGGACTATATCAGTGGTGGGGAATCTTTGGCACTGCAGATGTTTTGGACCACAACTTCCATAATTCTGACCCTAGCTTGCCAATGACAAAGGACTGTCTGGAGTGCCAAAGGTTTCCCACCACTGGACTATATAGTCCTGCTAGATAGATGGCCGGGGCAGGAATGGGCCCCATTTGGATACATTCAGAAGACAACTGCCCTGAGGAATTCTTTACTTATACCCCATCCTAGGGAGAGAGATGTGGTCTTGATTAAACTTAAAAGAAACTGTACACATCCAATGTGTAAAGAGAGATGAAGTCTCCAGATGTAAAGACATATGTTTCATTCGTTAAAATGTTCCAATGAATGAATTAGAAAAAATATGAATTAAAATGTACTTTGGCTAATAGATTAATTTTTAGCCTTTAGCAGCTAGGAATAAAAGAAAAAAGACAATATAGGTATTACAATCATATTACATTCATGAAATGGAAAAATAAAACAATTTTAATAGAAGCTGTTCTAAGATTTATCTTGTACAGTTATGTGTCAGTGTGTGCAGAGATCCTAGGAGGTGGATAGAAGGGAGGTATCCCACATTGATACAGAGTTTCTGGAGGAGTGGTATATTAATATAACAAACAAACAAACAAACAAACAAATAAATAAATAAATAAATAAATAAATAAATGCATTTTGCACTGGCTGTAGTCATTGTTGACATCCACATAAAAGTGCTTAATTATCCTAGGACAGTGAATTGCAAGGGTCTGCATACCAGAAGATCAAATTGGGTACATTTCTCCTTCTAAAACATTACATCCTTCACTATCATTATCCTTCCTCTCCTGCCTACCAGGCCTCTCTTTTTCTATGTACACTTAGCAGTGAACTGACAAAAACATGGCTACTTCAGAATTACTGCTATGTTACCTATCTGATGTAGCCTTAAACTGGTAATATTTGTCCACTGAGTTGTTTTTTGAAAGATGTCACCCCTAGGGGTCTGAGCCTGAAGGAGAAAATACTGAGCCCTCATACCCTAACCCTCTGAAGATGTCACCCCAAATGTGACCAGCATCTGCTCCAAAAGACCAATATAGGTGATGACACAAGTCAGAAAGTGAGGCATAGCAATGCAAGAGAAATGCTACCCCCCCAACAAACATAAATATCTAATGGCATATCAAGTACTCATGGAAAAGCCTTTACTTGTGATTCATCTTATGTCATTTTGTAGATAGGCGGAAAAATCTATGAAAATTAACAATGACAACTCCAGCACAAACCATGGGGGAAATGTCCATTGAGTTGAGTCCTCAGATAATCTGTTTCCAGGTTTTGTGTGTGTGTGTGTGTGTGTGTTTTGTGTTGTTACAGTTGTGACTGACTCTTTGTGACCCCATGTCCATGGAGTTTTCTTGGCAGGAATACCGGAGTGGCTTGCCAGTTCCTACTCCAGGCGCCTACAGCACCTGGTATTCCCTGGTGGTCTCCCATCCATGTACTAACCAGGGCCGACCCTGCTTAGCTTCCGAAATCAGGCAAGGTCGGTTTTACTAAGTGGCAAATAGTGATGTAATCAGGAGATGTTCTTGTTATGTGCCATCAATTCATCAGTGAGCCTTTGAGAGCATAATAATGTCAAGCTATTTCTAGCCATCAGGAAGCTCTGAATGTTTAAAGATTAAACATTTGTGGAGGCAGACAGAGCCTCTGAGTTGAACACTCCTCTTTCTCCCTTGCTCTGCTCAGACCACTGAAATGTGAGAGGGAGGGCAGCAATCGGAAGACCAAACTAGGGCCCCACTTCAGAATGGCTGTGGCTACACAACCCGTCATTTTTATGCTGTATATACAGTACAGTGTTAAAAACAAATAGCCAGTCTTTTGAGTTAGACTGGCCAATTCCTTTCTCCTTCCCACTGTCTCAGGGGAACACTGTGGAGGACGAGGTTTTTCATTTATCCTTGTATAATTGAAATAAAGGCTTGACTGATTTGAAGTACTGTACTTTTAAAGGATCTCCCTGTCCTCAGATTAAAAGCTATTACACTGCTTGTGCATTTGAGAATGCGAACATACTGCTGAAAGTCAGTGATCTGAACCACGATAGCAACAACGAAGTTGTCTCACATAGTTGACACTTTCAACAACCACACCCGTGTTCCTTATGACACCTGCTTAAGAACAACTTCTTCCCTGGAAGGATTTTGAAATGTTTCACCTTGTGATTCTGTTATGATCCCCCGCAAATGCTGGAAAATATGAACTGCAATTTTAATAGCGAATGTAAATCAAAGCAAAAAGGAGTTGAGCCGTGTGGCCATCACAAAACACAATTGCAAATATAGGTTACAGGCAATACCTTCATAGGCCACTATTAAAAATAAAAAAGGAACATTGAACACTCGAAACTTAAAGCTTGCTTGCAATAGCGAATGTACTACATATGGTTTTCCCTAGCTCCACCTAGTGGTCAGTTCTGGTGATAAGATTGTGGAAATCTATTTCTCGATAAACAACTAGGCTCTGCCTAGTGGCCAGTTCTTGATGCCCTAAGCACACCCGATCTCGCCTGATTTCGGAAGCCAAGTAAGGTGTGGCCTGGCTAGTACTTGGATGGGCGACTGGGGTAGGAACTGGCAAGCCACTCCAGTATTCCTGCCAAGAAAACTCCATGGACATGGGGTCATGAAGAGTCAGTGATGACTGTAATGACACAAGAACAACAAGTAGCCAGTTCTAGCAACTTCATCATTTAAATTAGGGTGGGTTTTGGCGTGGGTTTTGGATTATTCTTTTCATATTTTTAATATTTTCAGACCATGGACAAGTGAATCAGTAGATACTGATAGCATGGATAAGGGGGCCCTCCTCTACCTCTACTTTCTGAATCTGCCACTAAATGCCAGGTCCAAATGCTTGATGGAAATTGTCCTTTTAGGGAAAGGTGGGGGGGCGGCCCAAGTGTGTTGTTTCCCTCCCCATCCCACCCCCTCTGGTAAGTGAACAGTGTCTGCTATCAGGATGGAGGTTTCTCAACTGGGGCCAAGACCTTCCAGATGTCTGTGCTTTTGAAAGCAAACACAAGAGGCAAATGACAAGTGTATAATGTACTGCAGTATCCTATGTATTTTTAGCTCTGACCTTTTAGAACTTTAGAGTCTGTCCATCTTCTCCCGGGGACCCTAAGCACAAACTGGAAATTGCTCAGAGGAAAGAAGAATTCTTTCTTCCATGCTTTGGGCAGACATGTGGATGACGTACCACATCCTTTTTTGCCTTCCAGGTTAATTGGCACCGCATCGGTAGCACTGAAGGAACTGGTGGGCACACAAAGCCGATCCCTTCCTTACAAGCTTATTCCCCTGCTAAACGAAAAGGGATTGGATACTGGGGTAAGTGGTGTTGTGTTTACCAGTTTTAATGAATAGTTCATGTATCTGATTGGTGGTTTGTAGACCAATGAGAGAGCCTAGGGGAGAGCCTGAGGGGATTTAAGCCTTTGTCCAGCACTGAATTAGTCAGATAGGGGTAGATAGGGACCTACACTGATGGGGGAAAAGATAGATAGAGAGAGAGAGAGATAGAGAGTGTCTGTGAGGAAAACTGAGTGTTTAGTTAGGAACTGGGTATACATATATTCAACTTTATCAGTAACTAAACTTTAGTGGGTTTGAATTATATTCTTCCTTTTATTTTTACCTAAACACATTACCCTTAATGATTTTGATTCTACTTTGTAATAAATAAACGTATTTTATTTTTATTCAACTTAAAAACAGTCTGAAGGGTTTAATTTACTAGCGGAGCTAGTTGGTAGCAGCAAAAGAGAAATATTAGAAGTAGTGTTTGTCGATAGCCTGTGAAAGGGCCAGGGGTAAGCATGTTAATGCTATAAGTGGTTATCTTCTTCAAATTATTTTTATTCATTAAATATCCCAGCAATTCCCAGGTACTGCCACAGCAATAGTTCTGCCTGTGAACGGGCATCAGAGGTGGGGCCAGCCTAATTTTTATGATTTCTCTTCTTTGATTTAGGCAACAATTGATCTGGTGGTAGGATATGAGCCACCAGCTGGACCTCCAAATCCAAATGACCCTGGGGGAACTAACATGGAAGGCACTGAAGGTATGCCATCGTTTTAATGAAACTTTTCTTCTCCTAGCCTTTTTTAAAAGAGGTTCAGGTAGAGACGAGTAGGACTTATTCATGAATGATTCTGTTGGGTAACCATCAGTCGGAATTTGGGCCAGACCCATTCTGAGGCCCTATATCATTCCAGATCTTTTTTGGGGGGGGCAGTAGAATGTTGTGGCTTGTCTTGTGTCCAGAGCAGCCAGCCAAAGTCTGTGGCCCCAAGAGGCAACCAAGGTTGGGGGTGAGTGGTAGTGCCAGGCAGGTCTCCATTTCCACAGCCTGCCTCATTTCCATGATAGTGTGGTCACCTGGCCCAGGTGCCTACTGCCACTGGTCACCTCTGAGAGGTCAACTGAGATCAGGCCCACTCGAATGTCACAGGCGTGCTAACTCAGGGTGGCCACCCCTAGGGAGGCACGGAGGTCGGTTACGTGCAACCAGGCCTTCTCTGTTGTGGGCCCCTCATTGTGGAACCATCTTCTGAGTGAGCTGCGCCTTACACAGTCCCTGCCCCGCCTTCAAAAAGGCTTTGAAAACTTTGCTTTTTAGGGAGGCATTTAATTTTATTTAATTTTACTTATTTAATTTGATCCTTTTTTTTTTTTTTGCTCCTGATGCATCTTGCTGAGGTCTCCCCCTCTCTGCTTTGTTTATACTGTTGTTTTTATTTGTTTAACTTTTAACTTGTTGTAAACCGCCCAGAGTTCCTGTAGGAAGATGGGCATTATAGAAATGAAACAAACAAATAAATAATAATAATAAATTAAAAATAGCATAAAGGAGAGGGAGCGCCACCGGAAAGATGGCCAGCTGTCACAAGTGGCACTAATTAAAGTAATTATGATATATTTGTATATAAGATTACCATACATGATTGAATTGACTAATTTCATAAGAACAGTGATTTCCATGTTAGTTTCCACCCCTCATAATGGACTTTTTTCTTTTTGTGTGTTCTTTGTAGCTTTAATGTTACATTTTTAATGTTCTAAAATGCCTCTCTGAATTCCCTGTTCTTAATTTGAATATGTCTTCAATATTCTGGGCCTCATTATTGTAAGCCACCTTGGGTTCTTTTCCCAGGAGAAAGGTGGGGTAAAAATATTCAAAATACAGTGGTACCTTGTGTAAAGGAATTAATTTGTTCCAAATGAAATTATGTTAAGCAAATTTTCCTTTATACAAATTTCCCATAGGAATGCATTGAAAACAGAGTGATCCCATTTTTATGTTGTACAGATTAGCCCCATAGGCGATTATGTTAAGCAAATTTCCCCTATCTCCAGAATTTTTTATGTTGTACAAATTTTATGTTATACAAACTGTTTGTTATACAAGGGTCCACTGTAAATAAAAAACATTTAAAAATAGGTATATGCAAATTTGGGAAGAAATTATTTTGTTTCCTCCTTTTGGCGATGCTTGTCTTCCTTTTGGGCTGAATTTGGCTCTCCTCTCTACTTTCACTTTCTCAGAAATCATTATGAGGATATTGGAAGTATCTCATTCTTTTGGACTTGACATCTAGAGATTCCTCTCATAACTAGCCTCAGATTTAGTCTAGTTAGGTGAAACGCCGATGAGTGAACAAGCTGGGTGCATATAACGCTGTTCGATATTTGACTTGCTTCAGCTAACAATAGTACTGTATAAGGAGCTTTTGTTTCTGACACTGGACATTATAGATAACTAGGGTCAGTTTAAAAATGGAACTGCATCTGTGTAGTGACCTTCTGGACACACACACAGAGGGGAAAGAGGAGTGAGCACAAGCCTTATTAAACTCATTTACACAATGCTAAATTGTAAGCTTGGCATTATATCCAGGTAAAGAGTACAGAAATAACTGAAAAGCTGACTGTCTCAAGCTATTTTGTGATGGACCCTCAGGACCCAACTAGACATGCTAAAAGTGCAAATATGTTGCTTTGACTCTCAGTCCCAGCCAGTAGCAGGCAGCAAGGTGTGGGGTGCTTGATTTACAATGCAAGTGGCATACAGGTGAAGGGGAAGGAAGCACATCCTGTAGCTCGTCTCGTCAGACACATTTCGTGGACTTGGCTGAGCTTGGTTGAATGGTGGGAATGGATTGTAAGACAGAAGTTAAGGCTGTGAAAAGAAGATCAGCGTGTGCTTTTGCCAGTAGCATTGGACATGTCTAGTCTGCTGCTCCTCTCTTGACATACAGTTTGGGGCTTATGAAAACAGGTTTGCCGTGTACAAAGTTGAGCCTTAAGAACTGCTGCTTGGAAGTCACTTTCCCCGCATGCTTCTGTAAATCAAGGTTTTGCCTGAAGCTTTGTATTTTAGTTGTTATTGTCCAAGACATTTTCTGTTATGATTTATGGCCTCTCCCAAATGTTAACTCTCTATGTCATTTAAACCAATTTGTTAGCTTTCAGAAAGCCTGTTGTATAGTCAGCAATTACACTACTCTTAAGTCCCCAGTGAGAAAGGAAAATCTTGTTATTAATAAGGAATATATTCAAAGGCTAGAGCGTAACCTTTCCCTGCAGCTACAAAAACTTGTTCTTCCAGTTCTCGTTCAGCAATGCCACCTTTAAACATTAAATTGCATTGTAAAATGTGCAACAGCTAGACTGTTACAGGGTTGGGGTGGGGTATTTTTTCAACAGGCACAGAACATGCTGTCAAGTAGCTAATGCAAAACAAAAGAAGCATTAGATTAATTTCCTCCAGAGTTAAAAAAAAAAAAAAAAGGTTGTGCAAAATTTGCCTAGCAGTGTAGAGGGTGAATTTTGTTTCAGGTGTTTGGTTAGAGACTGAACTATTGTTTTAAAAGCCATGTGACTCCAGTTCCAGAATTCAATTTGGTCTTCCCCTCTGCTTTTGGCTTGAAGCAAGATGGCCTAGTTCTACAATTGGTTTGCCTGTTTGTTTGTGATGACAGTGTCTAATGTAGCTGCCTGTCTCCTTTGAAGGAAATTTCTTGGTTTGTTTTTGTTTTTGTTTTTCTTAAAAAGCATTGCTTTGGCTTCTTCTAGGTGGAGAACATGAACATGGGAGAGGTCTTAGAAAAAACTATACAGATAGAACTTTTGATTAGAGATGGGCACGAAAGGAACAATTTTTTGTTTCCGTTTTTGTTTTTTGTTTCATTATGTAACGAAATGACAAATGAATTTTGTCTCTAAAATGAAACGAAACGAACAGAAACACCAGAAATTTTGCCGTCCGTTTCGTTTTCATTACGGCAATGCATTGAACTGATTTAAATGCTAAAAAAATCACAAAAAATTGAAATAAATTGTAACGAAACGGTAATGAAATGAATGAAACCAAAAATGAATTTTTTGCAAAAATTCGCAAAAAATGGAAATGAACTGAAACGGACCCCCTAAACGACAAACTACAAACAAAACACATTTTTTTTGATTTGTGCCCATCTCTAGTTTTGATTGTGTAAGAAAGATCTTTAGTGTTGCAAGTTTAGCATTCATTGGACAATCTTCTGAAATATGTGTAGAATTCCCCTGTTGAGGGCTTGTGTAGAACGACTGTACCATAGGGACCTTTGCAGTTTCATCATTTGAGAGTATCTTCTGTTCTTCTCCAATGACATCGCTCTTTCGGTTTGCAAAATCTTTTTGAACTAGCACTTGGTCCATCCCCTGGTTCATCCTCACAATAAATTTGCAAGCTGGGCAGCCTTTACTGAGCTGCTGCTGTGGGGAGGAATAGCTCTGGATGACACAGCTGCCACCACTGTTAGAAACACCCCTGTTTTTCCTAACAAGAGCTTGCAAAATAACTTGCTTTTATTTTGTAAGTAGTCATCTGATAAAGATAGATTTTATCTGCATATGTGATTTCTCAGGCATGTAGGTCTGGACTACTTGCTTTCCTGGAGGGAAAATATTTGAATGTGTGTGTGTGTGTGTGTGTGTGTGTGTGTGTGTGTGTGTGTGTGTGTGTGTGTGTGTGTGTGTGTGTGTGTGTGTGTGTGTGTGTGTGTGTGTGTGTGAGAGAGAGAGAGAGAGAGAGAGAGAGAGAGAGAGAGAGAGAGCAGAAAATATGCATTTCCCTTAACACAGTACTTAACCAGGACAGACAGCATTCCTCATAACCCTCAATTTGGGTGGTATATTCTAGCACAGAGCATACTACATTGTGATATATTTCTTTGACAGATGGAGAAGAAGATGGTGGTGATGAGCATGTGCCCGAGGGAGGCAGCACTCTCCCCCAGGGCGGCCCAAGTGGGACGCGTGAAGCTCAGCTTGTGCGGCGCATTACCAAAGGGAAGAAGAACCCGAGGGTGCTTTCCAACAAGCCTCAAGACTTCCAGGTTGCCACATTCTCAGACACTGCACAATGTGCCACACAAGGGTTTAAAACTTAAATGCTGGGCCAGTTTTGAGAACACTTGAAAGTTGCAATCCTATGTATACTCACCTCTTGTAAAATGCATAAGATTGTGCTGTAAATGTCAGAAGGAGAGCTGAGGCATATAAACATATTTATTTTTCATTCCAAGAACCTTTAGACCTTTCAGAACCTCTTGTTTAAATATTGGAAGATTCTTTTCCCTGATGTAATGTTGTTGGCTCCCTCTCGTACTAACAAAGGAGTGGTAGGAGTAAATCCCAGGAATCACAATCAAATGCTAGAATTCTACTTTTAAAGTTTATTATTTATTTATTTATTAACAAGATTTTTTAGCTGCCCCACTACCAAGAGGTCTCTGGGCGGCATACAACAAGTATTAAAAACTATAAAACAATAAAATTATTAAAACTATAAAATACAATACAATTAAAACAACATACAATACCAATTATAGATTATACAACTCTGCTGCTCATGTGTCCAACTGAGTAATCTATAGTTCCAAAGCTATTTGCTATAATGCTAAAATTTGAGGCACAACACATTCCAAATGAAGGGTCAGTAATTGACCTTCCAGATGTGGTTGGACTGCAAGTTTCCTCATGCCTCATTGTTAGCTCTACTGACAAGGGATGCTAGGCTCTGCGTGTTGCAGGGTTTGAATGTTCTGCTTAAACTCGCCTAACTATGTAGCAGACGTACAGGGAATCACAGAGGAGAATCTCTTCAAATATCCCCCGACTTCAGCCTTTCTCCCCCTCATCAACTCATCAACATAATCCAAATAACTCACTTTGAGACAGCAGAAAGCATTTTGTTTACTCAAAATGAACAGGCTATCGCAAACTAAAACCACTGCTGCTTTGCAGCAACAGGCCTCATCAGATGGACTGGCTGTTTCTAACAAACTACTGAGAGGGAAAAAGAAGGAGAGTGGTGAAGTGGGGTTCTCTTTGAATCTAGAAGCAGGAATGGCACAACTGGATAGCGTTGGCTAGCTCGACAATCACTCCGTCCTAGAAAGGTCTCTCCCAGCCATACCGACGAGAGGCACTATGTGATTTTGCAAAAAACTCCAGCACTACAATTCAATAACATCTGGAAAGGCACAAGTTGCCCACTTTGGCTCTTATTATTTCTTATGACCTAGTGTAGAAGTAAAGAATACATGGTTTCCCAGATATTGAACCTACTACTGTCATTCTTACTCTTGGCTCGCTCTTGGGCTGTCTGGGCCTGACGGAAACTGCTGTCCCAGTGACATTCTGCCTCTGATCTAGTAACCCCAGTGCACAATGGAGCTTTGCACAAAACTCCATGGCTGAAGGGCTTGCTCCTTTTCTGTTCTGCAATGGGAATATTGCACGTGTGCCAAAATGAGCTTCCCATTGTGCTTCCCTTGATTCAGGTGACAGAGAGGTGGTGCTGCAACCAGATGTGACTAACTTTCACAGATAGTTTATTTTAACAGCAAAACGAACTTGTAACAATGCACATGCAACTAAAAGCCAGGCAATCAGTAGAAAACATCACTGTGTTAACATAAAAATATAAGAGCATAAAAAGAGCCATACTGGATCACGCAAAGGGCCCATCTAATCCAGTTTCCTATATCTCACAGTGACCCCGCCAAATGCCTCTGGGAGCACACGAGACTGGATATCTGTCTCTTGATACCACTCCCCTGCATCTGGCCTTTATATAAGACTGGAGATTACACATCCCCATCATGGCTTGTAACCTGTGGTGGACTTTTCTTCCAGGAATCTGTCCAATCTGACATCTGTGTTTCTTTCTTTCCTGGGTAGATTCGTGTTAGGGTCATTGAAGGCCGCCAGTTGTCTGGGAATAACATAAAGCCAGTTGTAAAAGTACATGTTTGTGGCCAGACACACAGAACAAGAATTAAAAGAGGAAACAATCCCTTTTTTGATGAGGTAAGTGCAATGCACATTTTATTGGTTGGCTGACTAAAAGACAGCTATTTTAAAAATTCTTGAAGCAAGGTATAAGCATTTTAAATTTGACAAAAGGGTTTTTTTGTTTCTAAGGGCAGATTTCCACTGCCAGAACAGAAAGACTTTCAGAAATGGAATAAAATCTCATAGTCCAATAGGGATGGGCACAAAATGAAAAAAGAAATACTGTTTCATTGTTTTGCAAGCTTACGAATCAAATTATAAGTGTACGAGATGGGAGATGGCATTTTGTAACAAAACAAAACAAAATACCATTTTGTTTTATTACTACTGGAATAATTCATAAGTATAAAAAAATGGCTCCCCTGGCACCAAATATGGTGCCTCTAGGACCCAGGTTTTTATACTTATGAACAGTTTTGTAAGAGGTTTGTTTCATTACAACTTTTTAAAAAAAAATCATAATGAAATGAAACAAAATGAAATGGGGGCAAAAATGAAACAAAATGAAACAAAACAGAATTTTTTCATTTTGTGCCTATCCCAATAGTCCAACTTAAAAAAAAAATCTCATTCCCATGGCACAGTAGTCCACACGTGTATGTGCCTCAAAATCTAAATCAGGTTGTTTTCATCCCAAAACTAAGCAAGAGAAGGGATTTTTTTGTCCACAGGATTGAACCCTAAAAAGAAAAATGTCCCAAACAAGTCTCAGTTTAAACTACTATGCGTTGCAGAAGTCTTAGTCCTATGTTCTAAGAAAGGCACAGACAGATTATATAAGTTACAATCCACAGCAGACTTAGTTAGACTGCTTTTACACGACCCCTAAAATCCGAGGCAAAGGGCTCCCAGATGCGGAGCTTAAAATTGTTTTCCCACCAGCTGTGGACTTTAAAAAAATTAAGTACAACCACGCCCACCTAAGCACGCCCCAGCGCATTTTACAAGTACCTGGTCTCCGGAGGTAAAATATTTTCCAATGTGGATCATAAAGCTGTGGATGCCGGGTTCTCCTCGCCTTCTGTTTGTTTTTTGTTGTCTTCCTGCCCCTTTAACAGCCTGGAATCCCTACCAGGCAGCTCCAATGGAGGTGAGCCTGCATTCTTTTCCCCCTTTTTTTCTCCCTCCCCTCACCACAGACAGGAGCAATGGGGTGCGGAAGGGTGGGAACACAGGAAGCAGAACAAACCCCCACAATCTCTGGTCTGAACTTAAGTTGCCAGCGGATTTTAGAGGTCATGTAAAAGTGCCCTTAGAAGTGGTTCTTGCTGAAATCAATGGGATTTGCCTCTAATACAATGTTCTTGCATCTGAGTCAGGAAGCAAGGAACAAAAGAGTGAGATAAAAGCAACCCACAGTGCTATTCTGTACACCTACTTAGAAGCAAGATCAGCTGGGTTCAGTGGAACGTACTCCCATGTAAATAAATAGAAAAAGAATCACAGACTAAGAACATCACTGACTTGGAATGAAAGTCACGAACAAAGCCAAATGGTTTGTGCTGTAATCAGGCAAACAATTCTACCTGTTCTGGACAGATGTTCTCATCTCATTGGTAAATCTTGCAATCTTCTACTGTTATAAAAGCTCATGTTTTGGCACTCTGCAGGCTCAGGGGCAATCTCTTGCCTAAACAATGGTAAATAACATGCAACATCTTTTAAAAAGTGTATTTAAGCTTGCCAGGCCTCAGTTCAGAACAGGCTGAGCACTCTGTGGAGTAGACAATTTTTAGGATGTTCCTCAGCGCTTTCTCCCTTAAAAGTACAGCTTGTGTGAGGTCAAAAAGAGAGGATATGATTGGGAGGAGAAAATTTATGCCCCCTACTTGTGTGTAGCAGCTTCCACCTCTAGTAGACCCTGTGTGCTTACTTAGAATTAGTAATAAAAAAGAGAACAGAGCTCAACTCAATGGTGCACATTTAACATAGTGTGTAGGGTAGCTGAGAACTGTAGGTTTGCTCCTGTCCCACTGTCCAAAGCAGGTTTAAAGTGGTGGCATTCAAGACTAGGGATAACTTTTTAAGTTTTAAATGTTATGTTTTACTCTAAATTACTCTAAAGAAGCTTAGATCTTTGTGCTTGAGATATTTTCTTATGTTTTTATTATAGTAGTAGTATATTTTTCGTCGCAAACCACTTTGTGGGGTAATTGGGAAGGAATGCTGTATGGAGAGGGGTGTGAATAGAAAAATTAATAAAGAAAATGAAAAAGCCAAGAAGCCTCTGGGGTGGTGATCAGAGCCGTGTGTAAGAAAAATGAGAATGACTCCAAAACAGCAGAATTTGATACTTCAGTTGTACATTGAAGTCTCATTTGCTTTCATGGGGCTGAGATTGTACTGTAGTTCTCTGCACTGTAGCCCTCTTCTTCTTACATATTTAAAAGATACCTTCCATTTATTTTGACAGATTTTTTTCTACAATGTTCACATAACACCTTCAGAGCTTTTTGATGATACAATAAGCATTCGGGTAAGAGAAAACTACTGACATTCATTATAACGGCCTCCCTGTTGTTGACTAACAGTCATGCATTGACTTGTTCTTTCCACTTCATTATAGGTGTATGACTCTTATTCTTTACGTGCTGATAGTCTTATGGGGGAGTTTAAGGTATGTAGTCTTGCTATTCTGCCACATGTTAACTCTGGAGCATGTTTGCTTCTCTGTCCAGCCAGTTAACCAGGGCCATGAAAAGAATTAGGAAAGAGGACAGAAGATTTGGCATAGAATATAGTGTTTCCTCCTGTGTTTTCTCTCGTTGAAAATGAAACGTGTGAATTGAATTATTTGGGCATAATTTTGATCCTCAATCTGTTTTTTTCTCTCACAAACCTTAGAAACATGTGATGATGAGCACCATCATTGTTGATTCCTAGCATATTGCAATGTGGTGTAGTGGACCGAGGGCCAAGCTTTGGCCCCAGAGACTTGAGTTTGAGCCTCTGGTCAGTCATGGAAACCTCATGAAATGGCACGAGTAAAAACCTTTTCTTAAATGCCTCGGGCCTTGGTCACATGAGGCAAATGTTGTCTAGTTCTTATTTCATACCTCTGATGAGTGGTCACGTGGTATATATACCAGAGCAAATGTCCCAGGAACTTTTAGTGATGATGATATATAACTTTATGCAGCAAACAATTTCCTCACCTCTTTTGGGGAGAAAGCCAGCAACCCACAGGGAGTAAAGACTGAACCCACTCACACCCATGGAATTCTCAAGGAGCAGCCAGCACAACAAAGGATATATTCCCCAACAAAAACCCCTTCTATCTATCTATCTATCTATCTATCTATCTATCTATCTATCTATCTATCATCACAATATAAATATGAATACACAACTGGTGCTAAGAGTCCATTGAAAACCAGCAGAAGATGAATATGCACTATTTCAGCTGGGTATCTTTAGCTGATGATGTAGGATGACCGTAGGAAGAAGAAAGTGGGTTCTGCTATGAGACTGAAAGCAAACAGTTTATAATACCAGATGCAGTTTGTTTCCTTGTTATGATTGTTATTGCTGGTGAGATAATATTCTAAATCTTTGTTTTAGATCGATATAGGTTATGTCTACGATGAGCCTGGTGAGTATTCTCCAGCATAAATCTACTGCATTTTGATGTTCTATGGAAAACAAAGATGTCTCTTGGTATCATGGTTGCCAGGAAGGCAGTTAAAGCTGCAATTCTATATGCCCTTATTGCCAAATATGTCCCACTGAATTCCGTAGATCTGACTTTGAGAAGTAGATAGCATTATGTTGTACTAAGAAAGGTGTTTTCACTTGCATTATGTGCTAAGGAAGACCATTTACAGATTTTCTACTGATGACTTATATAGCTCATATCCGTGAAGCTTTATCTAGCACAGCAGTTCTCAACCTGTGGGTCCCCAGATGTTCCTGGACTGCAACTCCCAGAAGTCTTCATCACTAGCTGAGCTGGCCATGATTTCTGGGAGTTGCAGTCCAGGAATAACTGGGGACCCACAGGTTGAGAACCACTGATCGTGCATCTGCTGATGTAGCAGCAGCAGTCTTGTTAAATAGACTAGCACTACATCTTTGCAATAAATACGTAGATGTTGGTGTGGAGAAGGATTGGACAGACAACTGTTGGGGGGAGAAGAACAGTCCTAGACCACCCAATGCTGTGTCATAAAATAAATAAATTGTAACTGAAAAGAATGGATTGGCCACCATTTTGAAATGCAGCATAACTTGGTACTGGGTACTGCAACCAGAGTCGCTGCAGATTTTTTTCATTTTTTCTGAAGAGTGCGGTTCTGACCTTAGACCATGGAACATATGCTTCATACTTGTCTGAGTTTGACTCACCAACGTTTATGACAAGAACTCCTACCATCCCTTTCTGTTTGCCTCACTTATGGGTGTCTTGTTAGGATCCAATGCCAGCTTTGTCTTTTCTTTTCTTTCCAGGCCATGCAGTTATGAGGAAATGGCTGCTTCTAAATGACCCGGAAGATGCAAACTCAAGTGCTAAAGGATACTTGAAAGTCAGCATGTTTGTTCTAGGAACTGGAGATGAGCCACCTGTAAGTCCAATCAATCTTCTTCTCTCCCCTCTAATAAGCTTTATGCAGGTTAATATAAAGTCATGAAAACTTGTGTACTCCAGATACTGTAACATCCACTAACCTAAGTTGGTGGATCCAATGGTCAAGGTTAATGGGATTTGTTCTCCAAAAACACCTGGAGGACAAAGTATCCCCACCTCTGTCATAGTTTCTTCCAGTGTCAGTGCTAGGAGTTTCTGTTGGTATCAGAACGAAGTAGAACAGGTGAAGCTGCTTACTGTATGTTTCTTTCCCCATCCAGTTCTGCTTGCTCCGCCTCTTTTTGCCCTTGCCACAGCGCTTCTCTTCCAGAACCTTCCACATTGCTGCCTTTAAAGGTACATCTCTCCTTAACTTGGCTGTTTCCGGTCTTTTGGGTGTAGCTTCTCTTTGCTCACAATACTGCTTTTTTTCCTGCTGTTCTAAGATGCTTAATTAAGTCACAGAAAAGTATGTGAATGTTGTGGGAATATCCTGTTTCTTTATTACTAGTTAAGATCGACTGCCGTATTTCTGCTGTTTCCATCAGAATCAGTTTTCCTTCCTTCCTCCAGCAGCCCTCCTCCCAACATACTTTGTGCCACAAAAGTGTGGTCCAGAGAGCTGGGAGATTTCTGCAGTGTTGCAGAGTAATAGGTCAGGAGTAGAGATGGGCATTTTGTTTCGGAACCAGACCCCTTCCGAAATGAAACACCCATGTCTAGCCAGAAGCAACATGAACTGCACTCTTCGCCCTTTGAAATACAGACAGAATGATTATCTTTTGTAAAGGAATCATATCCACTGTTCTTTCTAAGAAAATAAGGCAGCTTGGGCCATTTAGAAAAATACTGCTGAGATAGAAAAAAAAGTTACGGCTGAGGTTGGATCCACAAGGAGCAATGGCTGCTCCTACAGAACTAAGGCTAGATTGGAGGGACAGGAGAAAAGTGGGGAAAGGTAGGGAGGGTCATTAGACACCTTAACAATAGCTACCTAAGGTGAAGAGGGAAAGTGCACCCTGCATAATTAATTTGTAAACTACCCAGAGAGTACTTTAAGCACTATGGAGTGGTACATAAGCAATACACTTTGCTTTTTTGCTTTAGGGTGATTCAAACAATGGAGAGGAAAAAAGAAGAATTTGCATTCTTGACCATGCAACTTTTAGGTTTAATTCACAAAATGACTAACAGTCAAGGTCATTTAAAGAGCGAACTAGATTCTATTGGCCAATGGTCATTTCCAAACATGAAACCACCATGTCTGAAGTATTGTCACGAGTGGTTGGTAGAGTAAGCTTTTGTTCGTGGCTCAACATATGACTATTGTCTTAATTTATCCACTAAAAGTCAGTGAGCTATACTGATTTCTTTTTGTTTGTAGCAAAAGCACTTAACTGGGCACGGGTTAAAATAGCCGTTATTTTGACACACTTGTGGGAAAGAAAGATTTCATGGGGATGTGAAGATGTTTGCTCCTTTGTTTTTGTTTTGGCTGTCTTTGCAATGGACAGAAGGATAATACATCTAAATATGTCTCCAACAGGTGGAAAACAGAGAACGGGATAATGAAAATGACGATGTAGAAAGCAATCTTTTGTTACCAGCTGGGATAGTACTCCGATGGGTCACGTTTGTGCTTAAGATCTACAGAGCCGAAGATATTCCTCAGAGTATATACTTTTTTGTTGTTGTTTCTGAGTTTTGCTTATTGTCATCAGAAATGTTTCTAACGGGACAATCCACAAGTAAAAACAAAGGAGGGAAATGAGGGAAGTGCCCAGTGGGGACAGGATTTTCTTTGGGCACTGAATGCTGACAGAATGAGGAGGGGAAAAATAAATAGAAACCAAGGAGTGGGAATGGAATATCTGAAGCCATGAACAAAAACATCCCACCATTTGTTGCAGGGCCTCAATGTTTTGTTAAGTTTCACAGTACAGCATTCAACTACAATGTTGTAGTAAATGGTTATGAAACATACACACCTTAGACACATACTAGTTCAATATTAAATCATTGTCTTATCTTATATATATTTATATTTTTCCCTTCCAGTGGATGATGCTTTTGCACAGACAATTAAGGAAATATTTGGATCAGAAGCAGACAAGAAGAACCTTGTGGATCCATTTGTGGAAGTTTGTTTCGCTGGGAAAAAGGTATTCTGTCCACGGAAAAGAACCACCGGTATATTAAAATGTCTTCGCAGCAGATCTCAGGGAGAACTTTCACATAAGTATATTCATGGCAAATACATTCAAATAAACAAAACCTGTTACATGTACTCTTGTGTTTAATGGCAATATAACAATGTGGCCTGAATTTAGTTGTTGCAGGCTATAACTTCCTTCCCTTCTCCCTGTTGGAGGTGATGGGTCAGGCATTTGGGTATTGCAGTCCATCAACCTCCAGCAGACAACACTGTGTACACTCCTGTTGTAGATTATGCGTCTGTACATGCTCTGATCCCAAGATTCTTTTTTATTACTATATACTATATGCTGATTCATAAGAAATCATAGAGCAATGGTTGGTGCTGTCACTTTTAGTAGTAGTATCTCCAGCTGTTGCATGTTGGGCAGGAGGCATCTAGAATGTGAACATGTAACCTATTGGTTGGTGCTGCTGTAGCAGGCGGAACCATTCATATGCAAGTAGCATGTAGTTGGCTTCCATTCTGATCACATCACCCATCTGCCACATGGGACTCAATACTGCTTCAATACATGGATTAGCATATTTGCTGAATTAGAACAAATATGTGCCTGTCATCAACTTAATCCATGGATTTTGGTGACTGATCTCGTGATGTATAAAAAGAATGCAGGTGAGGCAAGATGGCAACAAGGGCTCAAAAAGGAGGCTCAGAGGCTTTATCACGATTACTTGCTTCTGCTTACACAGATGCATCCATATCTTTGTTTATATAGGCATTCTTGGTAACGTTTAGGGAGTTTCAATGAGTATTCTTAATTCTATGTGTTATTGCTTTCACGGGTCATAAAGTAAGTTGAAGAAGTTTCTGTGTGGGCCTAGAACCATGGTCAGTTTCATATGTGAAGCTGATGTAATGTGATCATGAAAAAAATCATTTTCTTCTAATATGCATCATCTTATAAAAGCAATGTGTATAAATTATTTTTGACATAAAGAGTATGGTTGTATTTGCATGTAATATTTAAAATAGTGTAGCATTTCATAGGAGGCCCAGAACCCAACTGAAAAACTGAACTCACATTAATCTGTTGTTATAAATTTCAGTTTTCAATTACTGCATGTTTAGAAGTTGGTATAAGACATTTGCTATCAGGTGCTGACTCGAATGGTGTGCAGCAAGAAATGTCTACACTGATTTCCTAACTTGTGGCAGCTAGATTTAAGAAATGGAATTAATCTACCTACAGTATTCTCAGCAATAGCTTTGAGCTTACACACTATCATCACCAAAATATCCCACCACCACCCCACTGGTGCAGTCATAAGATCAGAAGCATGTGGTTACGGTTTTAGCTACTGATGGCACAACATTATCTTTGACTTCAGACAAAAGAGGTAGTTAGTGTTAAATATGGTTTACTGAAACAAGCCAATGTCCGACTGTCATTAATAACAAATTGTGATTTAATTTTTTTAAATTAACACTAATTGTTGTTACTGGTCTGTGTGTGCTTTCTGTGCCATCAAGTCAAAACTAACTTATAGGGTTTTCAAGACAAGAAAGATATATTTGTGAGATACTTAAGGAGATTTAAAGAGTGGCTTTGCCATTTCCATTCCTCCAATAAATTTCCATGGCTGAACAGGGATTCAAACCTGGTTCTCCCGAGTCCTGGTCCATTTCTCTATCCATTGCACCATACTGGGAACCATAACAGCTGAAAAGGGGAGGCCAATGTGCCTAATCTCCTTGTGAACATAACGGAACAGCAATGAGAATGGCCAAATGCACAAACCCAAGTCTTGTGCAGCACTGTTGAAATGTAATGCAGCTCATGTGTGAACTGGGTCAAGTATTTATTTATTTACCACCTGTTTTAGTGATGAGCTCTATTCAGGGTGGTTTACATTAAAACACATATAAACAGACAGCAAAATCAACAATAAAGGGGGAGAGAAATCTACTGGTTAAAACCTAAACCTAAGAAACTGCAGGACTGGCAACACACACTGTGGAGAGGATGCCCTTTAAAGCTTCTTTAAACATTATTATCTGAAGCATCCTCTTGAAGGGGTGGGGGTGGGGCCTGGCATAGCTCCAACAGGAGCCCATTCCAGAAGGATAGTTTTCAGATAGAGTAAGGGTTGGTTAGGTTCACTTGTGTTTGAATAAATGATATCGCTAGATAAAGAGCTGATGTGTAGGTATGTGAGTGTTTGTATATTTGAATGGTCATAACACCTTGCAATTACATGGAGGTTTTTCTTTTTGCTTTTGCAGGTTTGTACAAATATAATCGAAAAAAATGCTAACCCAGAATGGAATCAGCTTGTTAACCTCCAGATCAAGGTTTGTTGTTTGTTGTCTGAAAAACAGCTACCTTTATAACATTTTGATTTAGAAATAGCATTTTGATTAATTACTATGTTCTTTTTTCTAGTTCCCTTCAATGTGTGAAAAAATAAGGCTGATGGTGTATGACTGGTGAGTTCTGCCTTGTTGTGTATACAGTCACACACAAAACAACAATTATGATGCTGAGGAAAAGTGTTTTGACATAAGGTGCCAACATATGTTCATTACTTGCATTGCACAAGCAGCCACAGAACTAATTAAATGCTCTTTACAGAATGTTGTTTGGGTTATTTGTAATAATCGTTAGTAATAGTTTGGTGATTTTGTTAATTGCCGTTGTTACAGAGCATGACAAACTCCCATGGGTTCTTTGTACTCATTAGCTACTCTGCTTGAGAACCATTATGCAGATCATTAGAATTGTTTTGTGACTGATTATGTCCATTAGGCTTACTTCCAGCAGGGTTGGTGAGGCAGCAAGCAGGAGAGGGGGAAAGAGAATGTTCTCTCTCCTAAAATTTGCTAAAAGATATCCAAATTTTATTTTAACATTCTTTTAAGGATTATAAATCACACCATTTGATGGCCAACAATGGAACTTCAATCCTGAGAAACTTTGGTAGACTCTAAGCAGTAACTCTCTCTCTCTCTCTCTCTCTCTCTCTCTCTCTCTCTCTCTCACACACACACACACACACACACACACACACACACACACACACACACACACACACACACACAAGGAGTGGTAAACATATCATTTATATGCTCAGTTGCTCATTATATTTAAATACATTGCATGTTGAAAATAATTTGTGTGCAGTGCTACAGATTCAATGCCACGATTAAAACGGCAGGCACTTGGGATCATGTAAGATCAGTACTGATGCACTTAAATGTAACATTAAACACAGGGATCGTCTTACAAGAAATGATGTCGTGGGTACCACATATTTAAGCCTCTCCAAAATTGCTGCTTCTGGTGGTGAAGTTGAAGGTAAGGTAGCCTCAGTTTAGATAATATTTCTTCAAAGGAGCGCCTAACAAGTGAGTATAATAAATACCTCCTCTTTACCTATATGGTGGACCTCTTTTTCCAAAGAGGTATGCTGGATTTTTTTCAATAGATACTGGCAGACTTTTTTTTTCAGGGGTGTGTGTAGTGGTTTGTTACTGCTCAATATAGCTATTTACACTCCCTCTAATACTTTTATGTTTCTCTTTATTGTCAGTATTGTTGCTTTGAGGGTTTTAAAATTCTTGTTCAACCAGAAAGGCAGAAGCTGAGTTTCTAAATAATATAAAGTAGAATAAATAAATTAGCTATTTACAGAGGTTTCTGCCCTTCTGAAACTCATCTTCATGTGCAGTTGTTGAGAAAAAAATGTAATAAGAGACTTAATTTGAATTCTCTGGAATCTGTTGCTGTGTCTTAAGGGAGACCAGATAAGTAGAGTTTGAGATACATACAGTTAGGCCTTTGTATTTTTGCTTTTAATATTTCCATATTCTGGAAATATAATTTAATTAATTTCATTCCTTTGTTCATTCTGTCTCTTTGTAGCAGGATTTGTTTTATAGGACCAAACATTGAAAATTCTTTTGTCATACTCCAAAGGCATATTTATCTTAGTGATTCCATAGTATAGCATCATCATCATCATCATCATCATCATCATCATCATCATCATCATCATCATCATCATCATCATTATCATAACAACAACAACAACAACAGACTAAAAAAACTAGACATAATAGAATTGCAAAATTAATACACTGTTCATTACTTACAAAATAAATAATGAATAGTGTATTCTGCCAGAATCCAAGAATCTGGTGGAAATCAGATAGAGAAGGTGCCAAAAAACAGCCAAGTTAAGATATTTGGGATTAAAATGCACATAATACATCTGATAAAAAAATAATAGAAGAAAGATGTCTGGATCACTTACACTGCAATTCCAGGGGATGCCAGAGGTGAAGATAAAGAATTTTGAAAAATTACAAAATACAGAGACCTGGCAATAGAAACAACTCACTTCTGTATGAAACAGTGGCAGAGGGGGCTGCACTATATGTTGTGTAAGGCTAGCTCAGAAGGGTATTGTTGCAAGGTCCCCCTCCCACTTCTCAAATACCAGTTGCACAGTGCATTTATTTGGAAAGGTGGTTAAAGAAGCATGTTTTCTTTTTACCTTAAAGCAGAATTTCTCCGTTATTAAAGTTTTGCTTTGAGCAGAATGTTTTATAGTCATACTTGGTGTGTTCTCTTATATATAAATTAATGACTTTTCTTTTTATAACATATAGAGCTTTCATCTTCGGGAGCTGGGGCTTCGCCATATGAAGGTTCATAATCACATCTTGGAATGTAGCATGATTCTCTGGCCAGATTATTTTAAATTCAAATGTTTTCCCGGAATCTCGGCAATGTTATGCTGACTTCTATGAGAATTCCTCTAAAGCATCAGAACATGATTGCAAAAAATTACCTCTGCATGCTTTATTTCAGAGATTGGCATGTAGATTTTTAATTCTACTACTTATACTAATCTAAATTGCTTCAGATAAATGCTGCTGCATGAGCTGTTGGTGGGGATTTGAAATCTTAATGGCTCTTGGGGTTTAATTAGAGGTCAAAAACAGATTTTATATATTAAACTAATATAGCTTATCTTTAAATATATTGACATCAAGTGCTGCAATTTCCCCCCTCCCAAATAAAGAAGAGAGAATTCATAAAAACGAATGCAATATAAAAGTGAATTGCCTCTGAAAGAAATCCAGTTTTCCCATATACTGTAGCTGCTTTGCTTGCTCTCCCTGTTTTTGAAAACAGAACAAAAATATGGCACAGATCACCAACCACAGTTTGGAAACAAAATCAGTAACTGCTTAAACAAAATTCACATTTCTTTGCTCAACTGCATTTAAAATTAAATTGTGATTACTCGAATGAAATAAGCCATCCTAGTCTGTAAGAGAAATATTGTGATTCCATTTTCCCCACTTTTTAGTATGTTCTTATCTTGTTTGAATCTACGAGCAACCATTTTTGTGTGTGTGTCTGTGAAACCAAGTAGTAGCATGTTTCCTCGCACATTGTAAAGACAAGGGGGACACAAATATGAGCGAGTCACAATTCTAGGGCCTCATTTCTCTGGAAATAAGGAATAATAAAGAATCTCACTTTCAGATTACGTGTGCTCTGTTGTTTAGGGAGCAGTTGCACTTGCACCCATGAGTGACTTCAGGAGGCTCTGTTTTTCTCTGTATTTATTTCCACTATTAAATAACAAACAACTGATTCTTCTAGTCCTGCAACGGGAGGATGTGGTTCCTGCACTGATAATATTTGTGCAGAAGAAGGGATTTTGGCAAATGTTGTTTGCTGTGGAAGCAAGAAATTCCTTCTGCTTCACAACCGTGAACTGTGCAGAATTGTGCCCTCCTTTGTATTTGATCCCTAAGATCTTTTACGTACAAGATTTTAAATTACTGCAACGATGTGCTGCAGAGTACTAACCATTTGTTTATAATACCTTTGACTGTAATATTAGAAGAGTTGTAATAGATGCAAATATGTAAAGTCAGCTTGGGGAAAAAAGGTTTTGATTATATGTTTGACAACAGTTCCCAGATTCTTCCATTCAATCCATAGTGGGGGCATTCTGGAAGTCACAGCCCTGAAAAGTAACTTTTCTAAAGCTTCCACAGACTTTCATTTTCAGTCCCATTAACATGTGAATCGTTAAAATCAGGGTCAAATGAAAGGAAGAGCAGGTGAGAATGTGGCTAGTGCAGCTCGAGATTTTCTGCCTGTGTTTTATGGCAGACGTTGTCCAAAGATGAGCTGCTTCCCACCTTTTAAAAAAAAAAAAGGATACTTGCACATTTAACTGAAAGAAAATATATGTGGTTAACAGCCAACATAGCTCTGGCTGTACATGCAGTTCTCTGTTATGGGTGCTTGTCTCTTCTTCGGATGTTAAACAAATCTACCAGTAGTTTTAGAAGAGGTAGCCATGTTAGATTGGGGTCTCATATCAGGCAGAAACAAAAGGAGAAAAATTAAAAAGGGAAAAACATTGCAGCACCTTCAAGACTATCTGCTACATTTTAATGTGAGCTTCCGTAGATAAGTTTGAGGGAGTGAACATGCCTATGAAAGGTTACAGTAAAAATACAGCTATTCGTTTTTAAGGTGCTACAACATTTTTGTCTTTTGTCTTTTGTTGTTGTAGCTTTTGCTTTATAATGTAGAGATATTTTTAAACCTTTCCCAATAAATTCTGTTGGCATGAACATTTCACCAAGCCAGTTTATTCTATGGTGCTTTTTAAAATTGTGTTTGGTGGAGCTGAAATTTGCAATTCATATCAGATCTCTCTGGTTACCACAGTGTGCAGGCTGCTGCATTTACTGAAATGTGATGTAAATGTTGTTTATTTATTTATTTATTTATTTATTTATTTATTTATTTATTTATTTATTTATTTATCCAATTTCCCTGCTTAAAAATGAAACAATGGACTTACTGAATTAAAGGACAACATTTATAAGCTAAAAACAGTAAGTACCAGACAAGTGCCATGCCAAAAATAGTCAACAAAATCAACACTAAAAACAAATTCAAAGCCCCAAGCAACAAGAAACGTTCTCTTGTGCATGTGAATTATCTGTAGACATTTGCAATCAGGGTAGAAATATAAATCAAAGTAATAACTTGCAAAACATTTAGCTTTTCTTTACACCATAGAATAAAATGTTCTTATCTTACCAGCATCCAGAGAATACAAAGTTTGTATTTTGCTAACAACTAACATTTTAACATTTTAATTTGCTGTGCCTAAATTAAGGTTCACATAGTGGTTGTACCATATATGTGTATAGTTCCAGTATGTTCTAACCAATAATATTTGCCTATTAGCAAACACTGGAGAGACAGAAGTGGGTTTCTTACCAACATTTGGGCCTTGCTATTTGAACCTGTATGGAAGCCCAAGAGAATATACTGGGTTCCCAGATCCATATGATGAACTAAATTCTGGAAAGGTGAGCTTATTGTTTCTAAGGTACCTCATTCCCAAGACACATTGGAGTGGATGAGCAAACTATGGGTTTTCTGTGCACAATTTGCATTCCCTGATGTCTGCATGCAGCAATCTGGCACCTTTCAGAGAAATCACCCAAGACAACAAGGATGGTCAACACAGAAATGGAACCTATCTAGCCATTCTCATGTTACCAACAACCGATTCTCCCATTTAATTTATTTTTTTAGTTTTGTAAATAAGATGTGAGGGGAACAAGATGTGCTTTACTTCTTCCAGTTGCCAGGGTGGAGGCAAGATGGATAATTAACATTCAGAAAGTGCAGCAAACAAAGGGCCTTTTTACACGACCCCTAAGATCCGCTGGCCACTTAAATTCGGACCAGAGATCTTAGGGGTTCGTCGCTCTTCCTGCGTTCCCACCCCCTCCGCACTTCCTGGCTGCTGGCTGCGTGAGGGAAGGGAGAAAAAGAGAAAGAAAAGCATGCCGCTCACCTCCGTTCTGCCTCTCGTCTCTGTAAAAATAGCTCTTAAAGGGGCGGGAGCCTAAAAACAACAAACAGAAGCAAGGAGAGCCCCGCACTCACTATCGTTACACCGGATCAAATAATTTTCACCTCCAAAGAGCAGGTACCTGAAAGGTGCGCTGGGATGTGCTAAAGTGGGCGGGGTCACACTTAATTTCCTGTTAACTCCGGAGCTGGTGGGTAAACATTTTTAAGCTCCGGAGCTGGGAGCCATTTGCCCCGGAGTTTAGGGGTCATGTATAAACGCCCAAACTGTGAAGAACCATGCTTCGCCCAGCTGCTCCAGCTTATGGTAGAAGTGACTGGGTAATGTTTATATCAGCATACTATTTTATCCTAGCTGTTGTCCTGCAGGAAGACTGATTATAATTTATTTGCAGGAAATAACTCAGCTCCATGGCTTTATGCATTCATTGTAGTGTATATTTCACTGACATTTGTTTCTACGCCAATCAAATTGTGTTTTAAACAGATTTAAGCCTTAATAACTCTCTTATATGGAAATTCAATATGTTAGATATACAGAAAAGAGACCAACGTAAACAGCATGTTTGCATTTTGGTTCTCTGATGTCTTGTGTCACCACAAGCAAATAAATGTCCAGCCCACGCTGATGTCATGCAAAGGAAGGGTGACAGGGTGTTTCTACTAAAGTCACGGTGTGGCTTGTTAGCCAGTCACCCTTTGAAGCCGCCCGTGTCCAAAGGAATATGTAACTTCCTTAGATGTGGTTTTTGACTGATAGGAACATAACATCACAAGACGAGGCATTTTTGTCAAGTGTCAATGCATGAATGGCATCAGTGTTAAACATTACACACACGGGTCTTTCCCAGCGTTTTGGTCCACTTACAATATATGTGGAATGCATATTGTTTGATCCATCTGGAGGGAGTGTGGGCGTACAGAGGCAGCCGGCTCCCACTTGCATCTCCCCCGCTGGATGGGGGAAATCACGCACACACAGATGGCTGCTTCTTTCCCAAAGCCCGATTCAGCCAGCCCCGACTGTGCGTGCGTAGCTCTGTAAAGAAAGCCGAGGTGGTAACAATAAAGCTGTTGGGAAGGCAGGACAACAGGCTGAATGCTGTCCTCCCACTCCTCTGCCGTGCCAAATGGTTAATTTGGTGAGAGCCTAAACCTCTTTTAAACAATTGCAATGGGCTAAAATGCTGCCGGGTCCTGGACCCTGTGGCACAAGCGAAAAACAGGCTTTATTATTAGTTTTCATAGCACAACTTGGATTGGTGCCTCGGATGTTTCTCCGTTGATTGCAGCGGTAAAAAGAGGCATTGTTTTCGCAAATGTGGAAAAACTTACATTTTACAGGAAAAATATTGACAGTGCCTATGCCCATCACAGTAGAAGCAGTCTTCCTTGTCTTAGCCTGGTATCCTGTTTTGTGTCTTAGGGAGAAGGCGTAGCCTACAGGGGCAGAATCCTCGTTGAACTAGCTACCCTGCTTGACAGTGAGCCCCTTTCTAAGAAAATTCAGATGATACCCAGCGACGATGTGTTAGTGGTGGAGGTACGTGCTGCTTCGTCTCTCAGTGCAAGAGTTACACAGCTATGACATATTTTGAGCTTTCTCCTGCTAGGAAATAACATGGCTTTCAGATCCCATGTACAAAAATTAAAAGGCTTAAATGCCATCGCCATTTTCCAAGTATCTCAATAATGGGATAAAGCTGCCACAGGTCTCCTGCAGTGAAAATAGTCACAAGCACTACAATTCTACTTTGAGTGTTTATTTTTTTTTTATCAAAGCCCTTCATGCTAAAGATGTTGAAAACCAAAGCAACTGAGAAAAGTGGCCCCAGATTTCAAAACAGACCTTCCTCAGCTCATTGCAGAAACTTATTTGTGTCCCCTAGAAACTAGCTCTGTCTGTACGATTCCCCTTCATTTCCTTGATTTCCAAGCCAGGAAGGACACATGCACAGATAATTCTCAGTAAGCCTTTTTATTCCATTTTATCTACAAACAGGCATGAAACTGCTGGAAACACACGCCTGGTTTTTATGCAGTTCCTTGCATTAAAGCAAGAGGATGGAGTGCTCACTTGCTGCTGATTAGGGCTGGGAGGCATCCTGACTGCTGACAGTGTTGGGTTGGGGGAGCGGCTGAGAGTCCTTGCTTTCTCAACATCGGGGGGGGGGGCACTAGAGATGAGCTCTCAGGCAAGGACCATGTCGCCAGTCAACCAGCCAGTATTGAGGTAGCCAGAAAGTCTTCCAGCACTGGCTTGGCCAGCAGCATTGTTCTTGTGGAGAGGTGGGCAGTTCCAGTGGTTATATTTTCATTGCATGTTAAGCAGGGCCTCGAACCAAGCCCTGTGAGTAGTCAGGGATCCTCCCAGCACTGGCTGGCTGGAGATGGAAGCCCCACTGCAGTTTCTAAAAGTGTGGATTGGCACCATTTTGAAACCACAGTAGGGCTTATGCAGTGGCAGATCCCCCCCACCCCCTTATGTTAGATAACAAGTTATTCATTCATTCATTCGATTTCTATACCCCACCATCTAGCACGAAGTCTACTCTGGGCGGTTTACAATATAAGGAACAAATTGTTTAAATAACAATAAAATTATAAGACTATGCCAAACATATACAGAATGTTTTAACGGGACATAATTAGCCAAAAACAATCAAATAATTTGATATTTCTAGCTGACTGGTTCATGTGTACCAGTAGGGACAAATTCAAAAAGTGTGCCATGTGTGATGCCAAAATATTGTGGATGCTGAAGGATGCAGAGTAGCCTAACGACCAGATGGGTAGAGTATAAATTTAATTAATAATAATAATAATAATAATAATAATAATAATAATAATAATAATAATAATAATAATAATAATAATAATAATAATAATAATAATAATAATAATAATAATAATCCTGAAACCCCAACTTGTAAATGTTGCTTGCCTGAAAGAGATACTACTCTAAAGAGGCTGATAAGCATATTATGGCATAAACTTTGGTTGGCTGGAGTCCTTTTTATCTTATGCCTGGACTGTTTTCCTTATTTATCAGATATATAAATCTGTGGCTGCTTTCTGCAACTTGTTGCCTGTCAGAGTTCTGCAGCGATCATTCCTTTACACCATAGCAACATAGTCAATGGTTAGACTTCATGGGTGTTGTAGTCCAAATTATCCAGAGGCAACAGGTTGTAGAAGTGTGGCGTGTGGTAGTGGTAAGCAGAGGTGTATGTGTGTGTGCATGTTTGTCTCTTTAGCTACCAGCGAATTCATTGTTTACTATGGTCCTGCTGCTATATAACTTTTCAAGAAAAAACTGGTATAGTCTGAAAATATCAGTTTCGTAGTTTAAAGTCTGCGAATGCACTTGGAAAGAAATTCTATAACAACCAGTGAATTTGCTTCAAGAGAAGACATGGTTCTGCTTTGTTTCTTGGGGCACCAATGTGGAGTGGGATAGCCATTGGTCTTTTTCAGTTACAATAATTGGACAAAGACTCAATCTACTTCACATTTCTACAGCAGCTACAGGTTGAGGCAACCACATGATCCCCTTGTGAATTGTGGGCCATGGAAATATGTGTGTCTTAACCACGTTGCAGGGTTCAGAAGAAGCCTTGAGAAACCTTGTGGGAAACTGCCATTTTGTTTTCATTTAGTGGTGTAATTATGGTGGGAGAAAGAAATGTCCACTCTACAATCTTGAGCAATTCATTTGTGCATTTGTTTTGAATTGCAGGTGTGACTATTCTTAATGGTCTTATTCATTATCGAAGCTCTAACAATTACTTTTTTGACTGCAGTGTTCAGAGTACTCCAAACAGCACACTGGCTGAAGAATTTGGAGAGTTGTAGTTTAAAAACATATTTTTTTTTGAATGTTGGTTATCAGACGTTTGATCTTGTTCTCCCATCCATTTTTCTTCATAGTATATGCACATATATATTGGGCAGGATCCTATGGATCTCCAGTGATGTCATCTGCCATGGGCATGTTGGTGGTGATAATTTCCTGGCTTTAAATAATTCCATACCCTCTTCTACGGTTCCCTTGGGGATCTTCAGAACTTGGCAGTGTGGGTGGGTAGGAAGCTTTTAATTTTCTGAAACTGCCATGGCATGGTCACAGCTTATGATATCACCGGAGACCTGCAGCATAAATTATACCAACTGGATTCCAGCCATTATATCTCAGGTAGGTTCCTGTTCTGCAAATGTCAATATTAATTAAAACATCATGTATGTTTGAACTTACAGAAATATCAGCGGAGAAGACAGTACAGCCTTTGTACTGTGTTTCATTCTGCCACAATGTTGCAAGACATCGGGGAGGCTATCCAATTTGAAGTTAGCATCGGGAATTACGGCAATAAATTTGATACCACGTGTAAGCCTCTGGCATCAACAACTCTGTACAGCCGGGCTGTATTTGATGGTGTGTACTAGCTCTGTATAAAAACTAGCAATAAATATATGTTTGGGTGGGTGTACGTGTGGGAGGGCAAATTTCTATTTTGTTCCCAGTTTAGGAAGCCAGAGAATTAAACTGGACAAAGAAAAACTTGCTGCTATAAGCTCTTTTGTTACATTTGAAAACAAGATAGACAAAACTGTTTCAGAAGTTCATTAAAGGCACATTGTGTGCATCCTTCAAGGCTCTTTTTAGTTAGCCTGGCCGTAGAATATGAATGAGACCATTAAAATTTAAGATGATATGCCGTGGCTGAATGAACAGCTTGATATATCAATAGTAATGATACGTCGTAATTATATTAATTGGATAGAACACTAGCATTTACTTTTTCTAAAGCTTTAGTACTGATCAAATAAAATATACATACGGTGCCTCTTGCTCTGTTAAGTGGGGGGGAAATAATTGAGGGTCATGCCAGACAATCAGTTTGTAACATAACAGATGCCCAGTTTTGGCCTATTTGTTATATAACATGCCTGATCCCAAAGGGTGGGGTTGGAGCAAAGAATGGCCCCTGGGCTGCATTTGACTCCACAAAGCCCCTGTGGCATGTCAATCCCCCAGCCTCCTTCCAATTCTTCAAAAATTAATTTTAATGTTGTCCCTCTTCTCCATTTCTTTCTTTCTTTCTTTTCTTTTTTTGCGGGAATGGTATATGTCTAGAATTTTTTTCATCCCTGTCTCAAAGGGAGATAACCGTTCAGACAGATGTCTGAGCTGTCCTCATCCCTTCAAGGTACCAAGAACCTACTTCTTAGTCTCCACAAGCAGGTTTTTGAGGTGCATATGGGCAACTACAGAAGAGGCGGAGATTATCTTTCTGAGTTTTGCGATTGGAAGCAAATTCTACCACCACCAGCACCTCCGTGGATCTAACCCAATCCTCTTCCCTGACACTCTAACAAGGATAACTTCTTTCAAAGTCTGTAGGCCCACAGTAATTTCAAGGGCTGTTTCATCGAAAGTACCCAAAGAGTTTTTGCTGAATGAAATCTCATTGGGACCTACTCTTAGGTAGACTAAAAGTAAATGATTCAGATTTCGGATGCTGTTGAAAGAGCAGCAGGTTATGTTATTCAAGTGAGTGTTAAGTTTAATTTTTTACTGGCGTATTCATTTTGGTCTTCTGTCTGAGGCAACAAAATGCCGCAGTAGCACGAATCAAGGTATATTGAATAAAACTATTGAAATTCAAGGCAATTGCGGATCTTTTTGTAAGGAGACATATTCAGAACCCGCAACATTACTTTAGCAACCATGAAGATAGTAACATGATGGAGCCATCCAGAACTGACTGCAAGTAGGATGGTTCCTGAAGAAACCATGTTTCTTAATAGTTATTTTCCAAATTCCAGCCATATCCCCCGCCCAAATATCTGTTGACACATCCCTGTAAATCTTTCGCCACAGGAAACTATTATTACTACCTGCCTTGGGCGCATATGAAGCCAGTGGTGACATTGACTTCATACTGGGAGGACATAAGTCACAGGCTTGACCCTCTAAACCTTCTTCTGCTTATAGTAGAAAAACTGGTAAGTCATCTATGACAATTTCTCACATAATGCATATACACAAATGTAGTTGGCTATGGGTATGATCAGACGGTGCTTTCTTCCACAGCTTGGTCCACTTGGGGAATAGTTTGTTTTTGCAATGATTGCATGATATGGGGGCAGTCTATCCCTCATCCATGCCTACCTGGACCTTTTTACAGCCCTGTCAGGGGTTACTAATTTTAAAAAAATATATATATACAGGTAGGATTGCTCCATTTTGGTTTGGTTCCAGGTGCCAAAATAAGTTGACTGGGCCTTTAGTACTATATGCCTTGCCTTGGATTTTGGTGATGTTTCCAATACATCTACAGGCAGCAAAATCTCATCAGCTAGTTCTCACAGTCCACATGTAACTGGATTTGATTTCAATTTTGCACCCATCCTCCTGTGTTCCAGGTGAAATATTTTTACCCGCCTCCCTCTCTCCTTCTTCCCAGTCTCCAAATGTTTATTTTCCAGAAGTCCAAGGTTTGCTGTTTCACGGCATGTGTGACCACAGGATCTGTGTGGTGCATTTTGAGATAGAAAAGGTTGTGTTTTGGGGTGGGACAGTGCTCACTGCAGTACATGGCATTGCTGATCTTTAATGGCAAGGAGACAAATGTAGTGAAAAATGGATCTGAATAATTAACTCATGGGAGACTTTACAATTTTTCCCCCAATCTGTAGCAAACAAACATAGATGCTTTAAAATCAGGAATACAAGCCAAGCAGCCAGAAAACCAGTTGGTTGAGATATGGCTGAAGCTAATTGATGAACTCATGGAGGATGTAAGGTAAGTTGCTTTGGATCTTTCCTCTTTGAAAAGGTAATATTCCTCTTTACAGAGATGGAGCTAGCAGTTCCTTCTGTTTGACAGGTTTTCCAGAGGATAGAGCAAGTTCCCTATATTTCCTCAGGCAGAGGCTTCTGGCTAGGGTCCCCCCCCACACACACACACATACACACACTCCACTGCTTGCAGTTTTCCTAGGGAACTGAGGCCTGCTTCCCTAGCTGTTTTGGCAAATGGCATTTGAATACTAAGACGTCCTCCTGACATCTGTGTCTTCATTTCAGCAATGAACTCCCTCGCATAGAAGGCAAGCACAATGTCACTGTTCTGGACACACAGATCCGCAAACTGAGACTCAAATCGCTCAGCCAAATCCAGGAGGCAGCAGCCAAGATGAGGAATGAAGCTACAGATGTGAAGGCTACCTTGACAGAAATCGAAGATTGGCTACATAAATTAACACAACTAGCTGAAGAGGTTTGTTCTGTCTGTTTGTCTGCCTGACTCTCTGGCAATATATGTACACGTACTTCAGGTATATGCAGTGTTCCGGTGTGTGTGGTTTTTGTACATGTACAAAACTGTGTAAGACTAAGTGATTTCTGTGTTTTAAATCCAGTGTTGATCTTAATAGATGTTTAATTGATATGACTATGGTATTTATATAGCATTATTAAACTGCTTTTTAATTGTTGTGAGCTGTTTTAGGTCCCCTATAGGGAGAAAGGTACCATATAAATAAAATAAAATTGTGTGTGCGCGTGTAGGGTTGCATAGCCTGTAAGTCACATGCAATGCACCTTCTCTAAAAACAGACCCTCATGCCTTCCCAAGAATACTGTCGTTTTCTTCCCTCCCTGGCAATGTTAGTTTGGACAGGCACACCCGACCTGGTTGTTGCCGATGGTTCCAAACTCCCAGGAAATGTCTGGCTGGTGCAAGAACAGCTTCTGTAATGGCTGCCCAAAACAATGCTGTCAGCAGGGGATTTGGGATCTGTGACTGTTACTGCAGTCTGTTTCCCTCTTCTCATTGCCACCTCACAGTCTTGCTCTCTACAAAGCACAGCTCAGAGAAGGGATGGAGCCTGGACCCACGCAGCTCGTTGGGCGGGAGCAGATGTTACAGGTGTAGGCTGGGAAGAAGACGACATTTTAAGTGTGCAAGAGAAAGAGAGAGAGGAAATAATTAAATCTCGAGAAAAGACATACTGGATGGATGGGGAGTTAGGCAAGGCAGTGTGTGCATGTATGTGTTTGTCGGGCTATCCCAGTGATGGCGAACCTATGGCACGGATGCCAAAGCTGGCACTCGGAGCCCTTTCTGTGGGCACCCGACATCGCCCCTTCATAGCCACCTGTATACAGGTTAAATTACTGTATTGGCGCTTTGCAAAAAAAAAGTGGGTTTTGAATTGCAGTTTGGGCACTCGTTCTCTAAAAGGTTCGCCATCACTGGGCTATCCAGTACCCAAGCCCCTTTCTAGAGCTCTCTATGTTCTGTGGGAATCTTCAAGGCCTTTTTTTAAAATTACCTGGCATTTGAGGCATGGTAGGAAGAGAATGAACATGACTGTAGGGAGAGAGCCTTTTGTGCTGGTGGAACTGCCCATCTAAGGGTCTTTGTACACAACCCCTAAACTCCGCCGCAAATGGCTCCCAGCTCCAGAGCTTAAAATTGTTTCCCCACCAGCTCCGGAGTTTACAGATAATTAAGTGCAACCACGCCCACCTAAGCGCGTCCCAGCGCACTTTTCAGGTACCTGCTCTCGGAGGGTGAAAATTCCTGATGCGGATATAACAGTAGTGACTGCCCCGCTCTCCTTGCTTCTGTTTGTTCTTTTTTTGCCTCCCGCCCCTTTAAGAGATCAGAATGCAGTGCCGGGATGGCAGAATGGAGGTGAGCGGCATTCTTTTCTTCCTTTTTTTCTCCCTCCCCTCACACAGGCAGCAGCCAGGAGTGCGGAGGGGGTGGGAATGCAGGAACAGCGACAAACCCCTAAGATCTCTGGTCCGAATTTAAGTGGCCAGCAGATCTTACGGGTCATGTGAAAAGGCCCCAAGAAGTCTATGAACAGCATAGGATGATAACAAGCAATGTTATTTTTGCATAACTTGTTTCCTTTATCCTCTCCCTGACTGAAAACGACAGCCACAAAACAGCATGCCTGACGTGATCATTTGGATGATCCGCGGAGAGAAGAGGCTGGCCTATGCTCGCATTCCTGCTCATGAGGTTTTATATTCCACCTCATGTCCTGGAGGATCTGGGAAATACTGTGGAAAGACCCAGACTATCTTTTTAAAGGTAAACTGAACCCAGACCTTGGGAAGTCACAAGCCATAAGTATTGTACTGTAATGATCTACAGGAGGTCTCTTTTTGCGCAATGCAAGCAGAACAAAGTTAGACTGCAAAAATAACCTAACGAGAAGGAACAAATCAATTTTATTTGTGTAGATAATGTTTTCTACTCGCCTTAAATGCTACATACAAGTATATATGACAAGTTACTTTTAAATGGCATTCTAAATGGCAACTTTAGAAGAATTTTGACAGGAATTTTCCATGTTTAATGCCATTCTCTTATCAGTTCTAAGGTTTTCCTTTAAGAAAAACCCTAATGAAAGCAGAACAGTAATTAACGCACTAAGCTACTCTTAAGAGAGTGTTGACAAATAGCCTCATATATTCTGTAATGAGTAACAGGAGCAAAGTACATTGCAAAAGTAACTTATCAAGTTCTGCCTAAGTCTAACCAGATGCATTTATGCTGAACATGTGGGGACTTTGCCCGTGCCTTGGATGCTGGTTGTCTTTGCCTGTGGCTTGGATGTTGGTTGTCTTTAGCGCAAATTTGGTACAGAAAATACATCACAATATAAAGCACAATGTAACTTAGCAAGAACAATTCTGAAAAGAGAGGATATGACATTTAAATCATCCAGTCTAATCTATGAATTCGTGGCCTGTCATTGCTTTCTTATATTGATTAATTCCCTCACACTCTTATTCCACAAGTCGAACTGCATTTGCGAAAAAGATTAAAGAAAGAAAGAAAGTAAGACAGGCTTTTTAAAGGACCCCTCAGTGGAGGATGCCACCTGTTTGTGTCTCTGGAAGGTTGGCTGTGACCAGACCATCTGAACACACCTGGTTTTGTTGGATTTTGGCTAAGAAGCAGAGTTTGGCCTGTTTGGTATTTGTATTGTCAAATAGTAGGACTGCGCAGGCCTCCTTCCCCCGCTGATCTGCCCTTGCCTGCAGGTCTGGTCTGATCATTCAGTCAGTTCCAGGACTCTTTCCCAGCAAAACTGCTGATAGGCCCCATATAGCAGCACAGGACGTCAGAGGCTTTCAGCCCTTGTTTGTCTGCTGGAAGCCAAGGTGGATGTGATGGGGTGGGCCTGCGGTTGCGCTGTGCAAACCCATGACCGCTGAATGCGGAGAGGTGATGGTTTCACATTGGACTGGCTGCTGACAGCTGCTACCATTCGGGGGAGCCATCCCTTCTCTCATCAAAAAGTATCCCTGCCTGCCCAGTACCAGCACAGGCTGTAATCACAGTTCTTGCTGCCTTCTAGCTTTACAAACTAAATGCAGGAAGACATACCCCCTCTGCCCAGTGTTAGGGCCACCACTGCTGAATTTTGCCTCAATGGCTCCCAGTCACTCATGGCTTCCTGCTGCGGAACATATTCTCAAAGAAGTGATCTGATTAGAAAGGCAAGGGCTGGTGAGAGAGGGTCATTGCCCTGCCAACATGTCGTTCTTACTCTTTGTGAGAGCCATGGATGGGGTATGTGTGGCCCTTGGGATGTTGTTGGACTCCAGCTTCCACCATCCCTGACTTATTGGCCATGCTAGATGGGACCCACAGAAGGCAATGTCCAACAGCCCCGTCCCCGAAGAGTCACAGGTTGCCCCTTTTGAAAACTTACTATTTTCAGGGGTATGCTCCCCGTTTAGAAGGGACATCTCAGCTCTTAGTAGCAGGAGAGGATATTCAATCCTTTTTGTGACAAGGAACATAAGAACATAAGAACAGGAACAGGCCACAGCCCATCCAGTCCAGCATTCTGTCTCACACAGTGGCTCACCATTTGCTTCAGGGTATTCCCAAGCAGATGTCTTCACCTGCTTATGATATCCTGCCTATCTCTCTAACCCAGAGGTTGCCCTTAGGTATCCATAATGATAGCCATTGATACCCTTGTTTTCCATGAACTTGTCCAATCCTTTCTTAAAGCTGTCAAGGCTGACAGCTTCCACCACTTCTTCTGGCAGGGAGTTCTAGAGACCAGTGATCCTCTGGGTGAAAAAAGCACTTTCTCTTCTTTGTTTCAGATCTAGCACCCCAAAGTTTCATGGAGTGCCCCCTAGTTCTAGTGCTGTGTGATAGGGAAAACAAAACAATGTCAACTGGATCTCTCTTATCCACATGCTTGTTGACACTCTCAAATAATTCCAACAGATTAGTGAGGCATGATTTGCCCTTGCAGAAGCCATGTTGGCTCTCCTTCAGCAGCGTCTTCTCTTCTATGTGCCTATTAATTTTATCTTTTAGGATTATTTCCATCACTTTACCTGGGACACATGTCAAACTGACCAGTTGGTAATTTCCTGGATCACCTCTGGATCCTTTTTTGAAGATTAGAATTCCTCCGGGAAGATGGGCGGGATATAAGTGCAATAAATAAATAAATAAATAAATTTGCTACCTTCCAGTCATCAGGCACAACTTCTGATTTGAGGGAAATAGTATATAATTGGCTAAGACATCAGCAATTTCATCTTTAAGTTCCTTGAGAACTCATGAATGGATGCCATCTGATCCTGGTGATTTGTAAGCATTTAGCTTAACAAGACATGCAAGAACCTCCTCCCTGGTTATTTCTATCTGGCTTAATTCTTTGGTTTCCCTCCCTACGAAGTTGGGCTCTGTTTTGGGCATGTGGTCTCTGTCTTCTTCAGTGAATACTAAAGCAAAGAATTAATTGAGTCTCCCTGCAATCTCTGTTTCCTCTTTTAATAATCCCCTTGCCTTCCATTATCATCTAATAGCCCAACGGCCTTCCTAGTTGGGTTCTTACTTCTGATGTACTTAAAGAAGTCCTTCCAATTTGTACGATTTTATCATTTCTTTGACATACAAGGCTACACCACCTCCCGTTTGCCCCTTCCTGTCCTTCCTGTACAGTTTATAGCCTGGGATAACTGTATCCCATTGGTTCTCATCCGTCCACTAGGTTTCAGTCATACCAATAATATCAATATTTTTATCTCTTGCTAAGTATTCCAGCTCCCCTCTTTTGTTCCGGAGGCTTCTGGCATTTGTATACAAGCATTTATAGATGTTTTTCTGATGCAGTCTTTTGAGTCCAGTTGCATCATTACACTGCCTCTCGCATCCTTCTGCTGGAGTGCACTGCTGGCGATTAGCTTCTCGCTCTGCTCAGTAATGTTTGCATTACCCTCACTACTCAAGTAGACACTTTCCCAAACTGGATCCTGCCCAGCTCCTGTCAACTTTCCCCCAGTTATCAGTTTCAAGGCTCTTCTGCAGCCTTTATGATGTTGAGTGCCAGCAATCTGATCCCATCGTGGTTCAAGTGCAACCTGTCCCTCCTGAACAAGCTTGGCTTGTCCCAAAATGTTCTCCAGTTCCTGACAAATCTGAAGCCCTTCTGAGCTCTGCCTGCCTGGTGGGTCCTGCATGAGGAACAGGCAGCACTTCTGAAAATGCTGCTTTGGGGTTCTGGACTTCAGTCTTCTTCCTAACAACCTGAATTTGGCTTCCAGGACTGACCACTTTGATGATTAGAATCTTGAAGTTCTCAGAACTGGGCAAGGGTAAACACATGGTGAGGCTCGTTCTGGGAATAGAAAAACAGGAAAAGAATTAGCGGTCCGTCTATGCTTGTTTCCTGCATCTTGGCATATCAAGGACAATGTTCTACATTAAAACTGTTTCTGGGCACTGCTGAACTCAGAATATCCCTCGATTTTGCTACTGTTTTGGAGTTACCTTCAACAACACATTATCATGCTTAGGCAGGCACATATGTGTCAATCAGCTGCCAATGTAGTGCAAAACACAAGCCTCGCTATTGTATATATTTTGTCACCATGAAAGTCAACTGTGGGTTGCTCCCCTCCCCCATTTCTTTTCTGACTTGTTTTAGTACCCAATGGACAAAAACAATGGCATCAGAATCCCTGTACAGTTGCGAGTTAATATTTGGCTTGGCTTGAGCGCCGTTGAAAAGAAGTTCAACAGTTTTGCAGAAGGGACATTCAGTGTCTTTGCTGAAATGGTAGGTGCACTAATGACTACTTGAGCACACTTGAAAGTTGAACTATGTGGAATGTTTTGACCCTATTTTTAAGAAAGCCTGGGAGAGCGTGTTTATGCTTTGGATTTTGCACATCTCTGAATTAAATGTTGCATTCAATGTGGATATTAAGGAAAAATGCATCGCCTCTGTGTGTGTGTGTGTGTGTGTGTGTGTGTGTTAAGGAAAATTATTTCAAGACCCACTATCTGCCATATAGTAGAATACTAAAGGACTAAAATTGCACATAATAGATGGTTCAAACTACGCTACCTTCAGGAGAAGCATCCTCTGTTGATCTCAGTGTTTTCCAGACATACAGTGGACTCTCGTATAACAAACAGTTTGTATAACATAAAATCTGTACAGCATAAAAAATTCCGAGATAGGGGAAATTTGCTTAATCGCCTATGGGGAGAATCTGTACAACATAAAAATGGTTCAATCCCAGGGAGCAGGCTCATGGTTACTCAGCCTTCCATCCTTCTGAGGTCAGTAAAATGAGTACCCAGCTTGCTGGGGGGGGGGTGCATTGTGTATCATGCATACTGTAATTAAACTGTAAACCGTTCAGAGATTACTTGAAGTGGTATGGGGTGGAACACTTTTAAAAATGTGCCCTATGTGTCCTTTGGTGGTGAAGTCAGTAAAATGTAGCAACTCTTAAGACTTTCCAATACTGTAAAAAGTTTCTTAGCACTTGTTTGTTTGTTTGTTTGTTTGTTTGTTTGTTTGTTTGTTTGTTTGACAGTACGAGAATCAGGCCCTTATGTTTGGAAAGTGGGGAACCTCAGGACTTGTTGGCCGTCACAAGTTTTCCGATGTCACTGGAAAAATCAAACTAAAGCGAGAATACTTTTTGCCTCCCAAAGGGTGGGAATGGGAAGGTGAATGGTTTGTTGATCCTGAAAGGAGGTCAGTTGCTTTTTTTTAGTTTCCTGTGTCATGAGACAAATGAAGTGGGTGGGAAGAAGCTTATGGAATTTCCCTGCAAGGGACTTTCCACACTTTTGCCAAAGGAGGAGAGCATGTTAAAATGCCAGGCTCAAAGCAATTCCATTTAACTCTCTTAAGAGTTTCATGAAATATCCACACAGCTTATTTTTATGTAATGTTTTAGTGATTGTTGCAGGAATGTAAGCTGCTCTGTCCTGTGTCCTAAAGTACACTGGTGTTCATACTCCTGCTTAACAAAAATGAAAATGAAATCTTAAACTCTTTTATGTAATTGATCTGGACAGAAGTTTTGCACACTCTTCCTTCCTAGTCCTTTCCCTGGCTCCACTCGCAGTTCCTGAATGTTTCCTATAGTCGCTTACCAAAACTGGAAACCATGTATGGTCTTCATATAAAATGCATGCTTTTTCCTACTCTACTAGGCTTGCTTGCATGTATCTCCATGGGAGCAACTGCCTGCAATCTTGCAGTCAGGATGCACAAACCGTGCTTGTCTCAGCAGAGAGCAGTGGTACTTAAAAAACTTAATGTGTATGCCAGATTCCGGTTGATGTTTTCACCTCTGAGGTTTAAGGAAACTCTTGCTTTTAATGACATTTATAGTGCAAATCTATTTTGGCATTTACACCCGTAATTCCTCTCAAATTAAGTATGGTGGGGAAGCACACACTTGAAATAATATGAAATTATACTGCAGTGTTGGCGAATCTATGGCATGGGTGCCAAAGGTGGCACGCGGAGCCCTTTCTGAGGGCACATAACATCACCCCTTCACAGCTACTGCACTTTCCCCTCTGCTCGGAGCATGCCACTCTGCTCCGTGCAGAGAGCCAGGCCAAAGGGAGGCAGCGGCTTGTGGGCTCGTTCGTAGCCCCAGTTTACTCTCCAGCCACGCCGCTCTGGGCATCCCAAAAAGGCATGGCTGGAGAGTAAACTGGGGCTACAAAGGAACTCACAAACGACTGCCTCCCCTTCACCTGGCTCTCTTCACTGAGTCGTTTCGGGAGTCTTAAAACTGCTCTGTGCAGAGAGCCGGGCAAAGGGGAGGCAGCAATTGGTGGGCTCCTTCGTAGCCCCAGTTTACTCTCCAGCTATGCTGCTTTTGGGATACCCAGAGCAGCAGGGTAGCACCCCTGCTCTTCAATCCTCACTCTCACGAAGGGGAGCACAATCACTGTGGTCGCAGGATATTTCAAAGCTTACTCGTTGATCCTCGCTTTCCTGAAGGTTAGCACCCGAAGCATTTGTAACCCTGGGTACCACTGTAATCAGGTTAAATTGCCATATTGGCACTTTGCAAAAAGTTAGTGGGTTTTGAATCACAGGTTGGGCACTCCATCTCTAAAAGGTTCGCCATCACTGTTATGCTGCATTTAATTATACAGTACTTTTCAAATTGTCTCAAAAAAAAACCCTGTAATTTGGCCAATAGATGGCAGTCTAGAACAGAAGTAAGCTCTTTGATACCCCAATTAAATTTTCTGATTCAGTGCTTTTAATGTGCCATGTGTTCTATTGACATTTTCAATAGCACTTTGCATACTCATTGATAATTTGAGTTAAGGAGAGAGGAGGAAGAAGATTTGGAAGATGAAAAGGGGAGACATACACAGTTAAAGCCTTGAGTATTTTTTTCTCCAGACTCTTTGTCCACAGTCCTGCTGTTATTGCTTTCTCCCAATAGCTGATGAACAGTTTATTGGTGAAAGGATAGTGTTGCTTTTTTTATCCTTTCTGGCTACCATTCTCCTGTTCTGTATTTTAACACTGCCTTGCCCTATATTAAAATATTAAGACATAAAGACTGATTGCCATCATGTCTTTCTTTCTTTCTTTCTTTCTTTCTTTCTTTCTTTCTTTCTTTCTTTCTTTCTTTCTTTCTTTCTTTCTTTCTCTTTGGTTTTGTTTTCTGTTTCTTGCTAATATGCTTGCACAGACTAGCACAGCTACAACTTTGAAAACTAGTATGACATGATCATTACGCTGTCTTCGGTCCTTTTCCAAGGAGAAAGGTGGAGTAAAAATACTCTAAAATAAATAAATAAATAAATATTGACAATTATGGCTGTGCATCTGATTTGGATAGATCCCAATCTCTGATCCAAATAGGCCTGTTTATATGTGGCTCAGAATGAGGAACAATGGTCAGGTTCTGATGTGCAGCACATTTTCAAACTGATTTGTGTCCAGACTACAAATTGAATGACACCAATCATTTCAGACTCCTTCCTTCCTTCCTTCCTTTCTTCCTTTGGATAACTTTTTAAAAAAGATTTGTTGTTTTCAAATCCTGGAGTTTAGCTGTCTGAAATGGGACAGGTTTAGTCACCATATTCCATGTATATCAGTACAAAAGGGAAAAAATAGATAAAAACCAACCTTGGTTTTCCTGTGGATGTCAATAAGAGGCTTATATTTATTTATTTATTTATTTACAGTTTGTATAACATAAAATCTGTACAACATAAAAAATTCAGGAGATCAGAGAAATTTGCTTAACAGAATCGCCTATAGGACGAATCCATACAACATAAAAATGATCACGATTAGGGATTACTCGTTTTCAATGCATTCCTATGGGAAATTTATATAAAGGAAAATTTGCTTAACATAATTTTCATTTGGAACAAATTAATCCCTTTATACAAGGTACCACTGTATTCATTCATTCATTCATTCATTCATTCATTCATATACCACACCATCTGACCTAAGGTCACTCTGGACAGTTTACAAATAAGATAAGGTGCACAAATTAAATTGGATGCACAAATTTCTCTGGATGGAACTGGGATAAAATGGAAAGCCCCGAACTGGCCTCCCTGCACTTCTTTTCCGAAGCCTTCAGGACCAAGTATTGAGAAGACATCTTTCAGTACCTAGTCACAGTCTGAAGGTTTCCTTCTGTTTTCACAGCCTATTGACAGAAGCAGATGCTGGTCACACAGAGTTTACTGATGAGGTGTATCAAAATGAGAGCCGCTATCCTGGAGGGGAATGGAAGGCAGCCGAAGAGAGTTATACAGATGTGGTGAGATGCCTTTTTGATAACTCAGAGGTCTTAATTTCTGTAGCCATTCTCCAGAGGTTGGAAGAAGGTTATTTTTGGACTGTATCTCTTACATCTAACATGGCCATGCTGACTGGGGTTATGGAAGTTGTAGTCCAAAAGCACATTTTTCAATTGCTGCATTTCTTTCAATGATAGTTTAGTGCAACTGTTGGGACATTGTCATTGGTGTGGATCATCTGATGGAATCAGGAGGGTGGAGAGAGGAAGAGAGAGAGAGAGAGAGAGAGAGAGAGAGAGAGAGAGAGAGAATGAGAAAGATCTTCACTTGTACAAATGGGTTTTCCTGACTCCATCCCCCTCTAGCTCAGTCCCTTATAGACTCTCTTGAGGATCAAGAAATCTCTAACACAAGACATTTCTAACACAATATGATTATATTTAGGCAAAGAAACCTACCAGCAAACAGGTGATGATACAATCAGCTAAATTTTTAGCAGCAGCAATTAACACTGGGCCAAATATTTTAAAATAGCAACCTTTATGGCTATACTTGTCTGATTTTGCTACAGATATACTCTAGTCTACGTATCTGACATATGTGCATTTGTTATCTTGATTTTAATATGTTTATTTTATATCTTTTTCAGTTTTATATTTGTTTTGCTAAGGCCATGGATAATACATATAAAATGCTATTAGACAGTGTGTGCTGTTGTACATTTTTTAAAGAATCACAACATGGTATGTGTGTGTTTCCTTTTCTGCTTCAAAGAATGGAGAAAAAGCACCTCCACCAGGTGAAATAACCTGTCCTCCTGGCTGGATGTGGGAGGATGATGCTTGGATATACGATATCAACCGCGCTGTCGATGAAAAAGGTAAGGATGTGGATTTACAGGCAGCTTTGTTAGAGTCTTTAGTTACCATGTTAGACACAGAGATAGATGCCAATTACATTGACCAATACATATTTAAATTGTGTTGTTTCAGGTTGGGAATATGGGGTCACCATTCCTCCAGACAACAAGCCAAAGTCATGGGGTGCAGCCGAGAAAATGTACCACACTCACAGAAGGCGGCGGCTGGTTCGCAAACGCAGAAAAGATCCAAGCCAAACAACCTCATCAAAGGTAAAACGGGAAAACAGTGTTATCTGTTGAAAGTAATGGAAGTGGGATGAAAAATAAAAGAGAGTTGTATGGTGTTTTTTAAAAATAAAAATAAAAAGTTGTCTTAATTGTTTATAATTAAAAACCTCGTTTTGCTAGTGTGGATTGTGGCCTTGTGCTTGCCTCCTAGGCAGCTCTGTCTTATGAAGATCATGAAGGATGGGAATTTGCATCTTTGATTGGGTGGAAGTTTCACCTGAAGCAGCGCAGTTCTGACACTTTCCGACGGAGGCGTTGGAGGAGAAAAATGGCTACTTCTGATGAGTATGGTGCAGCAGCCATTTTTAAGCTTGAAGGAGCCCTTGTAAGTGAGAACAGCTGGCCTCGGCTAACTTGTTCAGTGTCCATTTCCTAGCATAATAATCTCAAAGTTAAATTATAATAAGCCTGCCATGCTGCTATGTTTAATTTGCATGTCAGCGCGTAGCATATTTTGGGGGGCTTTATCAATCTGTGTATTCTTAGGGAGCAGATACAAGTGAGGATGATGGAGACAAGGCATCCGAGAAGAGCAAAGATTCAGCAACATTGGCCTTTGGTGCAAACACTCCAATAATTTCTTGCCACTTTGACAGTAAGTTCATATGGAATTCCATATCTGAGGCTGTCTTAGCGATGACGTAGAACCTTTGATTCTTGCTCCACAACAATGCTTCTAGAAATCTTCCCCTGTGCATTTGGTTCTCCAGATTTTCATCTTCATACTATCCAAAGTTTCAAGGATTGCTTTGTTTTTGCCCTTCTTGGGTGAAACAGCTGATTTCCCATCTTGATCTTAGTTCCCCAGGAGCCAAACCAGGATTGCCACCCTAAAAGCCTGGCCATCGGGCTTCTTTTAGACCAGCCTTTCCCAATTTGTTTCCCTCCGCCCCACAATGGTTTGGTTTACAGCTTCCGTCATCTTCAGCCAGCATGAAAAGCATCTGCTGGAGTAGTAGCTCCCAACCTTTGGTCCCCAGATCTTCTTGGACTACAACTCCCAGAAGCCTCCACTACTAGGTCTCCTTGCCAAGATTTCGGGGGGATGTGGTCCAAGAACATTTGGGGACCCAAGGTTAGGAACCACGATGCTGGAGGAAGACCACTTTAGCCTACAGCCAGCTATATTTAACAGCCATAAAATTATACTTCATAGCCCCTCACATGGGGATAATGATGGCTGTTTTCATGAGAGACATGTAGAAGACACCAGGTTAAGGAAGGTTGTGCTAGGAAGATTAATGTAATGCAAATTTGCCCATAGAACAAACAAAAGTGTATTTCAGGGTGAGGCTTTTAAAATCACAATGAAGAAGGAACCAGGTATGCCTTCACCTATTTGATGGCTCAAGGAATTTTGTTACAGATTCAGAAATGTGTTTAAGGACCTGGTTAGCTTCACATCTTTGAACTTTTCCTTAGAATGTCTTCTTAAGTCCAATTGTTATGTTACAGAAGTGAAATGTTTCAGGCAAAAATCAAAGAAAACAAAACAAGACAAGACAAAACAAAAGACACAAACATGTGGCACCTTATAGACTAACTTTCGTATTTTAATGTAACGTTTCGTCAGACATATAGCAGCAGAATCAGGTGTGAAATATAATATGAGATGGGATATACATTTCATATCAGATGTTCATTGGCTGTAGTCCAGATATTCATTGGCTGTCGTATATAGCTTCCTTCCTGCCTCCTGCCTCATCCCTTTCCAATCTAGGAGATTGTGGGGGGAGGGGCGAGAAATGTGATTCCTTTCTAGGACCACATCGTTACCCTTGGAGGCAGTGCTTGCATGGCGGCGGTGGGGTGGGGGGGGGGGAGGGAATGCCATCCGTGGCTCTTCCCATTTGATCTTTCTGATTGAATTGTTATTGTAGATGCTTAAAAAAGTATGATGCAAAAGTGGCACCATATACCAGTCCCACAATGGATGCCGAGCTTATGTTTAGAGGCCGACCTTTGCAGCAAGAGGGGCCGGACCCTTTCCCACTATGTTTCTGCATCAATTGCAGAAATCCTATCAATCCAACACCAGTGGTTTTATAAGCCGTCAAGGCACATTGCTCATTAAAAAGAACAGCAAAAGAAAAGCCGGAGGTATCTGTGTATTGTACCTCTAGTACGTGAGGCAGCTGGGTGTGTGCTTTTTATTTTTATTTTTATTTTATTTATATATATATATATATTTACAATGTCACATTTTATTCCTTAGGAGTCTACACTTACCACCTCCGGTGTTATATCTATCAAGCAAGAAATCTTCTGGCTTTGGACAAAGACAGTTTTTCCGGTACATGCACTAGAGGGGGAAGATCTATGAAATTCAGATGGCCCCTGTACTTTCAGTAGCAAAGCCTGTTATTTTCTTTTAGTGAATAATACCTTCTCTAATATGGGTGGCAATAGGAGCTGTTTACTTCACTCTGTGTGTGTGTGTGTGTGTGTGTGTGTGTGTGTGTGTGTGTGTGTGTGTGTGTGTGTGTGTGTGTGTGTGTGTGTGTGTGTGAGACTGGAGCCCTGCAGCCCTGAATTTTGCCAACTCCTGCTTCCATTCATCCTTCCTTCCCTATGACCCCCCCCCCCGCACTACCCTTGGCTGAAAGATCAGTGCAGCTTAAAATCTAACATGGAGATGAGGTGGCGGCGTCTCTTAATTGTAGGGCAGAGGTTTGGGAAGGAAGAGTGTTCTCGGAAGACCAGAGGCGCCCCAGTGCTGATCCAGCCAGAAGACCTCCTAGCAGTCCAGCCCCATGGGACTGCAAAGCAGCTGAACAAATCTTTCATAAGACCTTGACTTGCAGTGCCTCCAGTAAGAAGGAAGGGAGACCCTAGATGCCCATATTTCCACAGAACAGTTGAAAATCCAGGAAAGAAAGTTACAAACAAGAATGCTATGACACTTGCATTGCATTTTATTTTAGGTGGGAGTTCTGTAGTGTTTGGGTTGTAAATTATATTGCTTTTTGAATGGGTAGGCTTCCGTTTTAACATCTATCGTAATATAGATGATGTAAGAATTTGTCAAGTGCTAATGCAGAAAACACAGTGCCTAGACTGAAATGCTGGAAGACTGATGTGCTAGAGATATGGAAGCCTGTGGCATTTCACTGATATTTAAAAGCTATACTTGCTGAATCCTCCCCTCCCCACCAAAGATTGCACCCTAATTCCCAGACACTAAACCAATATATGTCTGCTAGGAGAAACACATATTTCAAAATGTGCACATACCCTGACCTATTGGCCAAATAGCAGATGCACTCACAAAGGCTTTGCTGTCTTAGTATGCCTATTAATGACTCCCTACACCACCGTTATCCCCACACAGAATGTATGCACACAAAACTTAAACACAAGTATGTAATGCCCCCATTAGATCCCTTGTTAAAGGGCTGGTGAAGATGACCTCCAGATAACCTTTTAAATGGCCTAGGGCAGTAGGCAATGGCAATTTGTACAGGAAATGTTAATAACCATCATGAGAGACCTTCTTCAGAGGCCCCAGTGATTTAAAGGTGTTTCTAACAGTAGGACTAGAACCCTTTAATCATTCACCCTCTACTTCAGAAGAAGGACAAGCCATAAATAAGTACCTTTCCCCCTCCCCACTTATGTTGAATGTATGTTTAAGGGTTGTGGAGGTTATTGTTGAAGCTGAAAATGAAGCACCCTTTTCATGAGTCTGTGGATGTTGTCCCTTAGCAAAGGTCTTGAGGAAAGTTTTCTTGTCTGCTGGAAAAAAATATATAAATATATGTGTCAAAACACTGAAAATCACACCTTTAGTTTCTTTGTTTTCATTTTTTAAAAAAGGATCCATAAGATTATACTGCATAAACTTCCTGCAATATATTTTTTCTGCATTGGCATGGTCACAGCTTTTTCTCACAAGTCTGCTGATGGTTTCATGGCATATGGTAAAAACAAAATCAACAATTGCATGCCATAAAAGGATGAAGTCTGGTAGACTTGATGGCTTGCAAAGATTGGATTGAACTAGCACCCCAGACTGCTTATTTAATAGGTGTGAGTGTCTATGCAGTTTAAGGCAACATTATAATCTAATAGGTGTGAGTGTCTATGCAGCTTGAAGGCAACATTATATGTTAAATAAAATGCCTGATCCCAATCCTAGACTGATAAAGATTACGGGCATTTGAGGGCATTGGCACATTTGAAAGGGAAGGTTGAAGAAAATGTTTCTTAAGCCCCTCCTTATCTCTATCACACAAGCATAAGAGAAACATTACTTCCTGTTGCTATTGTGTTGTTAAAGGATTTGTAATAATTTGACAGGAAAAATTAAGTCTGTCTTGTGGACATGATTTCACATGCTAAAACTAAAAGATAAAAAAGGAGGAACTAACACAAAGCAGTTCCAAAGCCAGTATCTGTTCTGATGACCTAAGTGGTGCTGTTACAGTAGAAATGGGAAGAAGTTAAAATAGAATCATGTAATGTGTGCACATGTGTGTGATATTCTCTTTCTGTGTTGTGGTAGATCCATATGCTCATGTTTCATTCCTCCATCGGAGCAAAACAACGGAAGTGGCCCACTCCACACTGAACCCAACCTGGGATCAAACCCTCATCTTTGATGATATCGAAATCTACGGTGATCCCCAAACAGTAGTTCAAGATCCTCCTCAGTTGGTGGTTGAACTCTTTGACAGTGACCAAGTGGTAGGTAGAAGCTTTGTCTTCAGTTCTGCCCTGATTTGATGTATGGAAATGGAACAACTAATTCACCATTTGGAGCTCATGCTTCTATTCAGGGCAAAGATGAGTTTCTTGGAAGAACCTCCTGCACTCCGATGGTGAAACTCAACCCAGATATTGACATCAGTCCAAAGCTTCTTTGGTATCCAGTTATGAATGGAGGCAAAGCTTGTGGAGATCTGCTTTTAGCAGCTGAGCTGCTTCTGAATGAAAAGGTAACGTAAAACAAATGTACTTATTTCTGAAATAGAGGCATCTTGATGAGAGGACTGCTAAGCCCTAACATAAATTCTCTGCTTATCTCTGATCAGGGTGGTACTGATCTCCCAATTCTTCCTTCACAAAGAGCACCAAACCTGTACATGGTGCCGCAAGGCATCAGACCTGTTGTCCAGTTGACCGCTATTGAGGTATTGTGATTGCTGCTTAAAAATACACATAATCCAAGAGGCACATGGATGATTCATGAATGAATGACCTTTCTGCAGACATGAAGTCAAATGCTAGGGCAAAAATGTGATGCCTATGTGAGGCAACAGAATTAATCAGGTCTACATAAAACAGAATGTGCAAAGTTGAAACTAAATCTGAAGATCAGAGCTAGTTTCTGAATCTAAGAAAATGCATTGGAATTGATATAATAATGCAGGCTTTATGCTTAAATGCCTATAAAAATGCACATTTTACCTTAAAATGCATTACACTAAAATGTGATAAAACTGCATGTATGTTTTATGAGTATTTTCTCCTTGAAACCAATAATGCCATTATTACATTGAAGAATAGTGCAGAACAGATTTGTGAACCAATGTATGTTAAACTGGTAAAAGTCCAAAAATAGGTTTACTGTATCCTGATATCATCACATTTATATTAATATAATGTCCAAATAATTGGAATGTTGTGGCCAGTTAGATATATTTTTAAAAAAGCATTGGCCTATAATGCATTCCACCTATATAGGAATAAATACATACAGTGAATATTTTCTTTGCCTCTGTTTCATTAATTCCTTGAGTTGCTTTTCTAGTGAATAATGTTTTGTTTTTCTTCCCCACAGATCCTTGCCTGGGGCTTACGCAACATGAAAAATTATCAGATGGCTCCTGTCACTTCCCCTAGTCTCATTGTACAGTGTGGAAGTGAAATGGTAGAATCAGTAGTGATCAAAAACCTGAAAAAGACACCAAATTTCCCTGGATCCGTTCTCTTCATGAAAGTGGTATGATGCTGATTTTATCTTCTACAAAATATTTGTTGCATACATCTGGAACTGATAAGAAGAAAGGATGTAGATGGGAAGATAGGTTAAGATTGCACACCACAATCTCTGTGTGCAGAGGACAGGTCTCTGGATCAGTCTATTGTTGCTTATTAGGGAACCAGGTTCAACCAGACAACTTTTTTGCATGCATGTGATTTGCTAAACCAGAGCACGCACAAATATTGAGATGGAGCACTATTTCTTTTGCTTCAAAAACATTAAAATAATTATTCCTTTCTGGGTTTTAAAAAATATATTTAATAGCTATGCTATGTATTTTATATGTGGGGCATGATGGCTCAGCAGACTAGAGTACTGAAACAGTCGGCTGCAAACTCGGCAGCTTGGCAGTTCGAATCCCGGGTGACACGCAGCGGAGTGAGCTCCCACTGTTAACCCCAGCTCCTGCCAAACTAGCAGTTCGAAAGCATGTAAATGCAAGTAAATAAATAGGTACCGCCATAAAAAGTGGGATGATAAACAATGTTCCGTGCAGCCATGCCGGCCACATGGCCACGGATTCTCACAACACTGGCTCTTTGGCTTGATAATGGAGATGAGCACCGCCCCTAGAGTTGGATACAACTAGCACGCATGTGCAGGGGAAACTTGACCTTTTTATCTTATGTACTTTATGCATAATAAAAACCCCAAATAACAGACATCCAGATTTTGTATTCAGGCTATCATGGAGCACTAGACTGAAACAGACAGAACCACGTTGCATGTAGTCTAGCAATTTTATCTAAGGGCCAGAGTAGAGGAGATGCGTGGCTGGCTCTCCCAGTGTTCTCATTCTGTAGTTTCAAGGATGGTCCAAGAGTAGCCCTCCAGACATTGTTGGGCTACATGCATCTCCTGGGCATCTTAGCCAGCACAGTCAAGGATGAGGAGTGCCAGGAGCTGGAATCTAATAACATCTGGAGGGCCTCATGCTGTATCCACTTCTTGGTTAGAGCAAACCACTGGGTGTTGATTTTTATTGGAACCGTATTGCTTGCAGAGAAAGAGTTAACCTTTTCCTAATTTTCTGAGTCTGGATATTTCCCTCCCCCTAAAACTGCTGTTACTGGAACATAGGTGAAATAGAAAACCCTAGAGAAGAGCAGAACAGATTGCAAGGAAATAAATTATGGACACAAGATGACTTAGCACACCTTACCTGTGTGCCTCCTGCCCTCTTCAAATTGAACTACCTGCATTCCATCCTGTAGCATGATTAGCGAAGTATCCCTTTTGAAATCTGCGGAAACCAAGATGGTTTTACGGTGCATTTGGAAAGAGCCTGTTGGAATCCTGATTTTAAATTTAAACAAATGTGTTGTTGTTGTTGTTTTAAATAGCTGCTGCCGAAGGAGGAACTGTACACTCCATCGCTAGTTCTTAAAGTGATAGATCACAGGCCATTTGGCCGTAAACCTATTGTGGGACAGTGTACCATTGGTTTATTGGAGCATTTCCGCTGTGATCCATATGCTGCTAAAGAGGACATTGCACCACAGATGAAAGGTAGAGTTCCCTTTAAAAGCGAATCTGTGTTTCCTACCCGAGGTAGGCTTTGCTTTTCTCAGTACAGTCCACTAGCAGCCCAACCTCAGCCCCCTTTTAATAGATGAGCTCAACAGAATGTTATGTGTGGAACAATTAGTTTGTGAGGCTTGGGGAAATATGCACAAGGAGAGAGAGAAAATTTGGCACAGGATTCAACAAAAATGGCAATATGTCCACAAGATTGCCGATGGGATTCCTTCCCATCTGGTTCCTGCCTGGTCTCCTTAGAGAGGTTTAGCGTTGGTGGTGGACTTGGGCTGTCAGCGGTTTTGGCGGTCCCTGATAGATCGGGCAGAGTTCAGGCAAAGTGTGGCTGCGGTGGTTGTGGCAGTGCTCTGGTGTGGAAGCTCCTGGTGGCTGTGGCGGTCGTGGTGGTCCCTGGCTCGGAAGTTCCCGATGGTAGCCAGTTCTGGCTGATATGCAGTGTGGAGGTGGTGGGAACGTTGGACAGCTGGGCAGTGCCTCACGTGCAGTGTTTTCAACCGGCGTTTCAGCCGGTGTCGTCGGCGTTTCCGGCTCCTCCTTGGCTTGGCAGCTGTTGGGCATCTCCCAGTCTGGCATTTTCTCAAGGCAGGCATTTTACTTGCTGGATGTCGTCAGTGACGCAGGTTGCCGGGTTAGGGCTTCCCGAATGTTGAGGAGCTTGACTTTTCTACTGGGAGCCTGCGGTGGCTGTTTGCCTCCCTGTTTTGTTTGTATGCAGGCCAGGGGGGGGCGAAGGCATTGCACCATATTCCCAAGCCCCCCCCCTTGGCCGCGGGTATCTTTGTGCCGCCTGGAGCGGCTGTGGGTGAGGGTGGGTGGTGGTGGCCACCTGCCTTTCTTTAAGACTCTCAGGGTGGTGTCTGCCCGGCCTTGGTATAGCCTGTGTTCTCTGCATCTCCTTCGGTGCGGAGCTCGTACCTCGCCGTGGTTCACGGATGATTTGTGGGCGATGAAGCAGGAACATGCCAGGATTCCATTCTCGACTAGGAAATAAATGTTTGTTATATTTACATATACAGGTACTCTGCTACTTGGCCAAAACTGGCTTTCAAAGTAGTTTAGGATTAAAATCTACTTAAAGTACAATATAGCAAGGAGCTCATAATGTGGAGAGCAGACTGAACCTTTGCAGTTGATGAAACATAGTCCAGTCCAAAGGGAAATGACAGAAGAGTGAAGGAAGCAGGGAAAAGAAAAGAAAAAGGACAAAAGGTTTACAAAGTTATCCTGTTTTCACTTTTTTTTGTTTGATTTGCAGTTAGCATTCTATCAGCTGCACCTCGGCGGGATGTGATAATTGAGGTGGAAGACACACAAGACTTACTAACAACACAGGTAACCTTAGTTGTGTGTTTTCATTTGTCACAGTCAGCTAGGGCACTTTAGCATACAGTTTCTTCCAGCATAAGCCTAACTAGAACAAATATATGTTAGGGTGCAATTATACCACAAGAAAAAATTAAATGCACTGTATATTACTGAAGTCCCACTTGGAAATTCAGGTTTTTCTTGGTGAATTTGTTTTAGCCAAACACACCGGGTCCTGCAGAGAGGGAGAGGGAGGATTAGCAATCAGACTTGTTTGCAGCTTCTTATGATAGTTTTGCAGTGACCATCCAGATTTGCTGGAGAATTGGTCACAGAACAGCTGTCTTAACAAGCTGCAAATGAGGCTGATCTATACTTTCCTCCTACTTTTCTCCTAGTTCAGGTTTTCTTTGTTAACCTACCTGCCCAAACCTAGGAAGGAAGGAAGGAAGGAAGGAAGGAAAACAAGAAGACCCAAGCACTAGATTTGGAGAGTAGATTCATAGGGCAACCAGTTTCCCTGCTGCCCTCCCTCTCTCACTGCTACGATCCAATGTGAATTTATTACTACAATGCAGAGGCTCCAGTAGATGAAGAAAAAAAATCAAAAGGGTGGGGGAATTCAGGTTGGTGTGTATAGTTAATGGGAAATATTGTGAATCTGGCCATTCCAGTCCTAGTGTTTCCTGTATTAATTGCCAATATAGTTCCCCCCTTAGAACCTGCTGAAAGCTCTGGCCAGGATCGAGTGGGATGTGGTGTACTTCAACTGATGGAATTGGTTCTGTCAGCAAAAGGAGCTGAAGTTAATCCCACTGCTGATGGCAGCATCTCAGCGAACCCCTGCATGAACCTTCTGGGCTCTTTTTTTGTGTGTGTAGCCTAGAGGGCTGTGGGTTGGAAGTAAAGCCAAGGGAGCTTTGTCACTCGAGCCCTTGGCTGCCAGCAGGATCTTGGGCCTATCCTTTGCTGGGGGGTGGGGAATGTCATCAATAGATAGATAGATAGATAGATAGATAGATAGATAGATAGATAGATAGATAGATAGATAGATAGATAGATAGATAGATAGATAGATAGATAGATAGATAGATAGATAGATAGATGGCTTCAAAGAAGGCAGAAAAGTGCTGTTGCCATTCCTCTGGTTGTGATATTTAGTTTGATTGTGTCAATGGCACGCTGTTTCCCGTGTATGCTTATGCCATTCATTAATTGTCTCTGAGCAGCTTCCATGCATATTTGCTGTCTTCAGAACGATCTACTGAATAAGTTGATGAATCGTGTTGGAACTATAGCTTGTTCCCTGGCAGTTCATGGAGTGCTGATAACTGAAATACTGTATCTGTTGGATGTTATGGAACTTAGGATACAAAAAAGGTTTTTCTACATGGGTGCTGTTAAAAAGATTGGCAGCTGCATAGAAGGAATATATGAGGACCTTCTTGTTCCTTCTTCTCTTATGGACGGTTTGTGTCAGAAGCATCTCATGGGAGTCTGGACTGAAAATGGCCATTTAGAAAGTTTAGAATAATTTTCTATCAGTACTGAGGTACTATTATTTACTATAAATTGAACATTATCATGGGAACACCTGCCAGTCAGCCACTTAGCAAAACTATTTATCAGAGGCAAATATGAATGCAAATACAAATGTTTAATGTGCTTTTAAAAGTTTGTATAGTGTGTGCTAAAGATGTTCAGGGGTCTTCATTTAAAATGTAGCCTTCAACATTTTAAACCTACGCTTAATCTGTTTCCTCTTTATAACTGTAGGGTTGTTTAATACCCCTTTGTGTTGCTTTGAGAAGCCCTTCCTCGTACTCTTTGCCTGCTGTTCCATTTTAGACTTTGATGTAATGTTGCTGCCCTTTAATTGTACCAAATGGAAAGAGCCAATTAGATGAGTAAGATGTTATTGTAAATACCATGTGGTGTAATCTACAGAGGTACATGTCCTTGCAACTAATAACATACGTTCAACATATCATTCATTCTTGTAGTTTGACTATAATAATTAGAGGTAATTACCAAAAAATACCCCAAAACATTGGGGCGAATAAGGGTTGTAGACCTAGGGTCTGGGTCTTCTAATACTGTACCTGTGACCTTCACATTTGTTTAGCATTATTTAATGTTTAATATGTAACGTCCAATTTTTATGGAAACAGGATGTAAAATGAAGTCTTGTTAGAGTAGTAGTTCCCAAACTTGGGTGCCCAGATGTTCTTGGACTACAACTCCCAGAAGTCCTGGCCAGTACAGCTAGTGGTGAAAGCTTTTGGGAGTTTTAGGCCAATAACATTTGGGGACCCAGGGTTGGGAAGCATTGGGCCAGACAATACATAAAATAAAGATGTGTTGATAACAGCTTAGAGTAACGTATGCAGAACTTTCATAAACTACATTCCAATTTCTAGTGCTTAAACAGTGTGTCAGCAGCACTCAACAAAATGGCTTCTTCTCCAACAACAGTGCATGTATGTATGTGTGGGGGAAAATGCATGATGAACACTGTTTCCCTGGGCCATTTTGTGCTTTGGTTCACCAGATGTATACTGTACTTCTCTTTTGGATTTCCTGATGGGAGATTTTGGAGAAAAACCAAAGGAATCAGGGAGCAGGATTGTGATATAGGGATTAAATCTCATTTGACACAAAATGTTTGCAGAACAATGTTTTCTGCTGAGAAAGGAAAACTGCATTCATGGGGTACTGGCAGGTTACATGAGACTTGGAATCTGGATTGGGTTGCTGACTGGATAAGAAAAATATCATTGCATGCTGCATGTATAAAGGAACACGTAATTTTGAACATTGACTGTTTTTAAAAATTCAGTGTTTAAAAATTTTGTAGATAATTTCTCCAAAATCTCAAATGCTTCACTTTATGCCCAATTAATTAGTGCCTCCTGGTACATAATCATTGTTTGTGGGGTTCTGTCCTAAATTGCATTCACAACTGGGGGTTGTACAGTAATTGTAGTTTTCCGTAGGAATTTGTTTAAGAGGACTTGTGTCCATTAATTCAGCATATGTTTGTTGACGTATTTATGGTGGGAGTTGTAAACGGTCAATTCTGCAGCATTCCCAGTTTCTATAGCATTTTGACATACTAATGAAAGAGAGTAAATAAGAGCAATGCCTCCCTGGTCTTTTGTCACAGGCTTTTGAGTTTGTGGTAAAATTTGTTTTTGCTACACAGCAAAACTACAGAGTTCTAGACAGGAGAAGAGCTACACGTCCCTCAGAGGCCACCATTTTCTCATTAACTGGCATTCAGACATTTGAAGGAGAATGCATTTTTTTAAAAAAATCTTTACTTACAGTTGCTTGGAATTAAAGTCTCGTGCATGCTGCTTTTTTAAAAAAACTGCACACATACATGCATTTGAGGTTGCGAATAAAATTCCACCGGTCTTAACCATTACAAACATGGGAAGCCCATTGGGACCACAGTTTCTGTCGACACAATCCAGTGCAGCTAATGAGGACTAGTAGGAGTTCTTGTCCAACCGTGTTCCGATTGCCCCAACCTCCCCCTCCATCTTGGAAAAGAAGGGAGTTTTTCACTGGTATAACTAATATTGAATAGCCCAGTTCCAGTTGTCCACACAGTGCCAGGTAATGGAGACAGACAGCATGGCCGTTATGATGATGATGATGTGCTTCAGAGCTTCCCAGCAGCATCTGACTGGCGACAATGAGGAGACAGTAGGAGGCTTGATGAATCTCACAGCTTGGAGATGTTAATATTTTTTTTTTTTTTGGCTACCACCTCTAGAATCCCCAGCCAACGTGGCCACTGGGCACGCTGCCTGGGGCAGTCTCACTGTTTCTGTCCAGCAAGCCAAGGTTTCCCATTTCTGGCAGCAGCAGCACCACCACCACCCCACCCTGGTGCAAGAGGCTCACACAAGTAGAATTCTGGAGCTCCTACTTCCTGTCCAGATACAACCTCCCCAGGCCGTCCTGTTCACTGTAGATGTAGGATAAGAGGGAGGAGTTGTTGTGTGTGTGTGGGGGTCATTGCAAGGAGCTACTGCTGAGAAAATGAAACTGGGGACTTTCTGTTCAATGAATACAGTTTTTGGAAAGAGTTTCTTGTAATTGCAGTCAATACAGGTATCAAATGGGGATATTCTAATCTGATAACACTGGCAATAAGCGAGGTTATTTGGTGTAGATTTGAAAACCGTTTTATAGCTATAATTTTGATCTACTCAAAATTCAGTTTATTCTTATGCACACCATGGATTTTGCATTCTAAATGAATTATTTTTCCCCCAGATAAAGATAAACCAGTAAAATATTTGCTCAGTACTTAGATAAACAGCCTAGTTATCAAAGCTTCAGTGCTATGCTAACCTATCTGAAAACAATTTCAGTTAAACTCATTGGAGAATTCTTATGCAGCAACTAAGCAAAGAACTCTACTATATATTATGTAAAAATTCTTTTTTCTAGGAAGAGGAAACTAGAATCTTCCAAACATCAAAATAAGGCCCATAAAAATAATAACTGTGTGCCTTTTAATCAATTCGGACTTATGACAACACATTGCAGGGTTTTCTAGGGAAAGAGAACTCAGAAGTGGTTTGCCATGCCCTTCTTCTGGGGGTACTTCTGTAACTGTACAGCTTGCCCAAGGCCACATGGACTGACACTTCTGGGATGCCCGTGGGGAAATGAACTCTCATCTTGTGGCTCCATGTAGAAATAATGGGAAAGCGCTATAAAGAACACACACACACACATATAGATGTCTGTACCAGCGGAGCCTCTCCCTTTGTCTACTGAGGTCTCCTTTTATTAACCCCTCTAACATAGCTGATTAACATAACTGATTACATCATTTCTTTGTGGCGCAGCAAGAAATTCTCCAAATATAGTTAAAGAGGTGTTACATAGAAAGGCTAAATTAATATGCATTTCTACATGTATAGGTATAACTATGTGTCTTAGGGCCTTTTCACACGACCCCTAAGATCCACTGGCCACTTAAATTCGGACCAGAGATCTTAGGGGTTTGTCGCCGTTCCTGCGTTCCCACCCCCTCCGCAGTCCTGGCTGCTGGCTGCGTGAGGGGAGGGAGAAAAAAAGGAAGAAAAGAATGCCGCTCACCTCCGTTCTGCCATCTTGCTTTGCTCCCGGCACTGCATTCAGATCTCTTAAAGGGGCGGGGGGCAAAAAAACAACAAACAGAAGCCAGGAGAGCCCGGCAGTCACTACTGTTATATCTGCATCAGGAATTTTCACCCTCCGAGAGCAGGTACATGAAAAGTGCACTGGGATGCGCTAAGGTGGGCATGGTCGCACTTAATTATCTGTAAACTCCGGAGCTGGTGGGGAAATAATTTTAAGCTCCGGAGCTGGGAGCCATTTGCCGCGGAGTTTAGGGGTCGTGTGAAAAGGCCCTTACTCTAATGGGTAAGCTTTAGCTTTAGTGATAAGAAATATTGCTCTAATTGGCCAACTTTGAGTAATAAGAGAAGTAAAAGGGATATTGCTCTTATTGGCAAGCTTAACTAAGAAAAAAAGGTGGAGAAGAGGGAGGGCTAGTGTGCTGACATGATTTGTCTGCTGTTGCAGACAAACTCGGACCTTTGCCATCAGGAAGCTGTTGCCGTCTAAAATGGCTCCGGTTATGTCAAGCTCAGGAGCCCTATTCCCACAGCTCCACATCCAAATGCCTAACTCACCGAGTTATCCAGCCAGTATAAATATACCCAAGCTACTTGGAATTCCTGTGACACAGGACACAATCTCTCTATGATTTGTATGCAAGTAGTCTGAGGACCTTTTCACACGACCCCTAAGATCCGCTGGCCACTTAAATTTGGACCAGGGATCTTGGGGGTTCATTGCTCTTCCTGCGTCCCCACCCCTCCTCACTTCCTTGATCCTGTCTGCGTGAGGGGAGGGAGGAAGAAAGAGAGGAAGAAATGCAGGCTCACCTCCGAAACCGGTCGAAGCCCCGTCGTCCTGATTCCTTCTCTTGTTGTTGTTTTTTTTGCCTCCCTCCCCTTCTCTTAAAGGGGCGGGAGGCAAAAAAACCAAACAGAAGCGAGGAGAGCCCCGCACTCACCAGATTAAATCCAGACCTGGGGATTTTCACCCTTCTAGAGCAGGTACAAGAAAAGTGGTCTGGGACGCGCTTAGGTGGGCGTGGTCGCACTTAATTTCCTGCAAACTCCGGAGCTGGTGGGGAAACAATTGTAAGCTCCGGAGCTGGCAACCATTTGCTGCAGAGTTTAGGGGTCGTGTACAAAGGGCCTCTGTCACCTTTAGATAGAGACCCCCCACCTACTTTTTACTACTTGAAATCTATGAAACAAATGAGTTCTTTTACTGTTGGGTGATGATAATGATGGGTTATAAATTATGACAATTCCATTTCATAGTTTTATTTTATCCTAGTCTATCAAGTTGATCAAGAATATCAAATTGTTAGCTTATAATTGGTTTGGTGGGAACATTTCTCCAATAACTGTTGAGGCAATATCCAAACACAATGAAATATATTTATCATTTTCAATTTGAATCTAATAAATAAAACCACTGTTTTCTAGGCTTTATGCATTTTGTAAAATTAGATATTTCTTAAGTTTAACCATTCTGCTTTATTTTTATTTTCTGCTCCATTTGCTCTGGGTGAATCTTCCTGAGCAGCTCACTGAAAAGGTAACTTAACCTATCATGCATGATATTGGTTACTTGTAATTTAGTCCATTGATTTCCTGCACTTATAAAAATATCCGACATGCATTCACCAGTTGACAAAGTATTTCCTGGTTACCCAGGGGCGGGGTATAAACAAGTGCGAATCACACATGTAAAGCACTTACAAAGCTTTCCTATGCAGTGGTGTGAATGGTGAAGCTTGGTCAGACGCACTCTGGTGCTCGTAAATGTTATTCCTTTATTTTGAAAAAAATTGCAAAAAGACTTACACCTCTTCAGATTGTTAAAGTTAGCAAACTGAAGATTAAACTGTACATTACAGAGAATATTACTTTATAAGAGAATTATTTAGGTCTGGAAAAGGTTTGGTTGTCACAACAGAAGTTTGCCACACACCTCATAGTTGACAAAATTATTTGCTTTTTGTGTGTGTCCAGTTTTTGAAACTCTTTATGCAATTTCACTACAATGTTGTATTACCTGTAAAATATGATTTGTTCCTCAGGCTGGTCAGGGCTTGCTGTATGCAAGCCCTGTATGAGTTGTCTGAAGAAAAATATGTAGCAGTTGTAAACTGGTACAACACAGCCATATCCATACTTTCATTGGAAAACTAAGATAGAAGGTGATTTGAAGTTGGGAGCAAGGAGAAAGAGGGGATTAAGCACATACTAGAATCTTTATATTACAGTATCTCCTCCAGAAAGAGCTGCTAGTGAGCTACACACATACATATATCATCTACATATATAGAAGTGTGATTTTCTTTCAGGTGAATTATAAATAAATTCATTATTTAAGTCTGCTTCATAGACACCTCCTGGCCCAGTCACTGCTTTAAGCTTATATTATCCATATAGATAACACAATTTGTATGCAATCTATTCAGAAAAAAAATTCAACCCTACCCCACCCCACCCCCCAAAAGGGACATTATATATATCAGGTCTAGACATGGGCATGACTCGGTGAAATTGTCGTTTCCGTTTTTGGTTATCATTTCCGTTACGTAACGGAAACGGTAACGATAATTAAGCCATCAGAACTCGAACTTGAACTGAAAAAAGAAAAATTTGGTCGGGTTTTTCGTTTCCATTTGTGGCATCGTGGTGATCGCGCAATGCGAAGCACAGAAAAAGTTTTTAAAAGTTTTTTTAAAAAACCCGACTCCCGGCCAAAAAAGCAGGCGAAAATATGCCTGCCTGAGGCTTTGCCACTTACCAGAGGAGTGGTTTCTGGGGGGTCCCTGGCCTTCCCCCCCCTTCTCCTGTCCTGGGCTGCTTGCACCAGGTTGGGGGGGTCATCCTCGTCGTCTCGCCATGCCATGCGGTGGGGTGGATCCAAAATGGTGACTGCATTTTTTCTTTTGAAATCATGGTCAAAAAACACACCAAATCACCACAGAAACATGTGAAATTTATTTATTTTAAATGCCTGAATTTTAATAGTAGCAGCAGTGGGTTTTTTATAGCAATAAAATGTTGTATTGATTTTATTTTATTTTGATTTATTTTTTATTTTTTTAGACCTGCCCATTTGGGCTGGGCATGGGATGGGACCATGCAAATTGTTTGAACCATTCCACCAATGGCATCGCCAGGTTTTTGACTGACACTTCTGGATGTTTCGGAGGGCATAAAAAGCCGAGGCACCTTCCAGAAATCGCAGTCGGGTGTATGGATGTGGTTGAGGGAGGAGGGCTGGCTGCTGGTGCTGGTGTGATCCGATCGAGATTGAGGAGGGAGGCTGGAGGCTTTAGGATTTAACTTAGGCAGGCAGGGAGGGAATTGAATTTAGAAAATAATTTCTTTGATTCCCTGCAGCTTTGTCTGCTGAAGGGAATAGCAGTTTATTCTTTATTTCTTCTCTGGCAGTTTGTGAGGATTTTTTTCTGATATTGGATAAAGGGGGAGGTTCGACTGGGAGTGGGAGGTGTGGATTTATTTTAAAAATATATTATATACTACCATTTATTTTCTATTTTCCCAACTTCAATTTGCTTGCACACACACACATTTGGGGTGCAAGCCAAGAACAGAACCTCTATCCTAAGTGATATCCTAACTGCCCACTCGCCTGTCCGACTGCGCCGCCACCCGCCTGCGGCCCACGCCGCCGCCCGTCCACTCACCCACCTGCGGCCGCCACCCACCCACCCACCTGCCCCCCCACCCCACACGCTGCCTAGGGTGCAAAAACACCTAGCGCTGACCCTGATTGCGGGACGTCCCTATACTCTGGGAAGTCAAATTGCACTAAATCGCAGTGGAAACAACAAACAACAAACTGAAATGACAATTTTTTGAAATTTTTTGTGACAAACGGAAACGACCCGAAACGGACCCGTTCCGACAAACGAAAACTTGAAATGTCATTTTTTCTGGTTGTGCCCATGTCTAATCAGGTCTTTCTATGAGTCTGGCATTAATACTTTATTAATAATTTATTCCCCTAGAAGAAAATAATATATGGCAAATTGTAATCCTGCTGTGAAGAGGTGATGTGCTTTGTTTACTCTAGAAAAAAGATTATGACTCCAAAGAGTCCAGTATTTAGCATGATCTGACAGGACAAGAGATGTGCAGAGGGCCTGTAGAAATTGATGGATATAGCAGAGCAACAGTCTTCAAGTCTCTCTGTTTCTGAGTCAGCCTTTATTGTCTTAATTATTGCATCTTTTATTCACTGCATAAAACATAATGGGCTGCAGAGTCCCACTGGTTAAAAGTGTACTGTCTTGATGTGAAATAAATTCCTTTCGGCCAGTGGGGATAAGTATGTATTCCTTTTAAAAATATATACAAGTGGTACCTTGTATAAAGGAATTAATTCGTTCCAAATGAAATTATGTTAAGGAAAGTTTCCTTTATACAACTTCCCATAGGAATGCATTGAAAATGGAGTAATCCCATTTTTATCTTGTACAGATTCTCCCCATATTCAATTATGTTAAGCAAATTTTCCCTATCTCTGGAATTTTTTATGTTGTACAGATTTTATATTATACAAACTCTTTGCTATACAAGGGCTCACTGTATTTCTGTATGGGGAGGCTGAATTGTTAGATTATATATAAAAAAACGAATAGCGACATATCTTAAAATACACAATACAAGTTAACACGAATCTTGCAAATTTCTACTGGAATACTGGACATTGTCATGATTATCACTGAGTCTGCCTTGGTCATAGTAAAACCCTTGAGACGTGGCTTTGTCATCAAAACACACACAGACACACTTTGAAAAGGCAAAGATCTTCCTTTTCAGGCAAGCTTTCCCTAAATGATGGACAACCTATTATGTGACTTTTTAGATGGATTACCATGCATGATTACATTGATGGATTTCATAAGAACACCGGCATTTTCCATGTTACTTTCCACCCCTTGTAATGGTTTTTTTCCCCTTTTTGCATGTTCTTTGCAGCTTTAATGTTACCTTTGAATGTTCTAAGATGCTCCCCTGTTCTTAACTTGAATATGTCTTAAATCTTCTGGGCTGTATATTGTCCCTCATTACTGTAAGGCACCTTGGGTCCTTTTCCAAGGAGAAAGGTGGGGTTAAAATATTCAAAATAATAAATAAATAAATAAATTCCTCTGGGACCCGTGTCAGGTGAGAGCTTCATTTTCCACCTATGCCATTCAGGGCTTAAACCAAAGGGCCGGAACAAACTTCTCCAATCTGGTGCCATCCAAATATTTTGGAATACAATGTCCGTAATTTACAGACAATATGGTCAGTGGTTGCAAAATGCTTGGCCAGCATGATCCTCCTAGATGGCTTGTTATTGCTTCATTGTAAATGTCTTGTTTTTGGTTGTTCTTTTTAAAACTCGAAACGTTTAGGAAGAAGAAATTGTAGACTGGTGGAGCAAGTTTTATGCTTCAGTAGGAGAAACTGAAAAATGTGGTCAATACATTCAGAAAGGATATGACACAATAAAGGTATTTGTTTTGAAACAATGGTATGGACCTGCTCAATATTGGTTGGCTGATCTTTTCTAAAGTGTAGCCAACTTTAAAAACAATTGGTTCTTCAACCCATCTTCTTTTCTTGTTTTAATGTAATGAGGCAGTTTCCTTGTGATTGCATTATTTTTATCCAGAGGATTTTTGTAATAGGTCATGTATCAAGAACTCAGTACTTTAAAATAATTTGTTTCCTTTGACATTATAATTTTGTATTTTCCAGTCATGCTAAAATGTCTATCCACATGAAAATGCCACAGTGAAATTGTGAAAATGTTGCTGCTTTCTGATCTACTGCCTTAGGCAGTATTAATTTTTTCAAAATAGTGACATTCTTTCACAAGGACATTGATTTACTTTTCCCTTTACATGTACTTCCATAAACTAGAAATGTACAGTACTTTTCAATCATGTATATTTATCGAAGTTGATCACTGATTTTTATGTCAGATTTTTTAGTTGCGATTTTTTTGAACATTGAAACTATATAAATTTTATTTGAAGGTATATGACTGTGAACTGGAAAAGGTACCTGACTTCAGGAATTTAACAGACTTCTGTGATACATTCAAGTTGCATCGGGGCAAATCTGAAGAAAATGATGACCCTACAGTGGTAGGAGAATTTAAGGTAAAAAAAAAATTCTTATGTGTGTTAAATTACCTTCATAAGTAGAATAGTTACTTATTTGCTTACGTTGTCTGTATTATGCTGTCTCTGTTGAATCAGTGGAATCGTTTGATATTCTTAATGGAATACCGTGGCTGTTAAATTTCTGCATGAGTGAAAGCAGAATCCAGAAAAGCCATATGTGTACATTTCTCAAGGCTTGTCATCTGTGACATAATGGAGACAAGGGTTTTGATCTAAAGATGCCACACCACAGGTGGATGGTCTTTCCTTCTCCCTTTCTGGCACCAAAGGGTCCAGGAGATCACCCTGAAAAGACTGAAGAGGTGCTGTAGTTGATGCGGGAATCAACAAGCACTCCCACGTGTCTGGAAGACTTCCCACTGGCTTCTCAGAGTGGCTTTTTAGGGCAGATGGAGAGTAAATAAATAAATAAATAAATAAAATAGGGTCTTTGATTTTGGGCTCCTGGGCGGGCGGGCAGCTTCTTGCAATGGCAGGTTAGGGAAGAAGGATCTACTATGGACATTTGGCAAACCATGGCTCATCAAAGGTGGCGCCTCAAACTGCACCCCCACTCCCATTATCCCTTCCTCTCAGAAGTATAGATTAGGCTGATGGGTGCCCCACCAAAAACACCTGAAGTACCATAAACCCGGTGACAGAGCAGAAAGCTTTTCTGCTCCAGATCATGGGCCACCTATCTTTGTTCTAAAATAGAGATGGGGCATTATTGTCCCCCGTGGCCTTCTGTCTCACTTCACAAATGAGCTGTACAGGTATGGGATATTGGGATACAACTCCCAGGAGTTGCCTCTCCTCCCACCCCCATCCCCCCACACAAACCCCTGCCCCCCCCACACCCCATCTTTCCCTCTCCCTTTCTGGCACCAAACAAATACAGGTCCGTGGAGATCACCCTTTGAAAAGACTGAAGAGGTGCTGTCAATTGACTCCCACGTGTCTCTTCAAGCACTTCTCAGAGTGGCTTTTAGACTTCAGATGGAGAGTCAATAAATTTTAAATAAATAAATAAATAAATAAATAAATAAAATAGGGTCTTTGATTTTGGGCCACTCATTTGTATATACAGCTTCTTGCAATGGCAGGTTAGGAAGAAGGATCTACTATGGAAATTTGGCAAACCATGGCTCATCAAAGGTGCTCAAACTGCAACTCCCATTATCCCTTCCTCTCAGAAGTACAGATTAGGGCTGATGGGCATTGCACCAAAAACACCTGAAGTACCATAAAGGTGACAGAGCAGAAAGCTTTTCTGCTCCAGATCATGGGCCATATCTTTGTTCTAAAATAGAGATGGGGCATTATTGTCTGTGGCCTTCTGTCTCACTTCACAAATGAGCTGTACAGGTATGGGATATTGGGATACAACTCCCAGGAGTTGCCTCAGAAACACACAGCTGTACAAACCCCCCCCCATCTGCAAGCAGTGAGTTCAAACCACAGTGAGGGCCACAGTGAAAAGAGAGGAAGAGGCAAAAGGGCTGTAGAAAAAGAAGATAAAAAAGAAACGGAGTGGCAGTGGGGAGGGAAGGAGAAGTTGTCCCAGGTCACTTCTGGCCTCAGCCTCACCCATCTCTGTCTTCAAAATCTATCTGTCACCAGCATTCAGCTCTGAGATAATGCCTGTAAATACAGTATACATATGCAGTAGTACCTTGTATAAAGGAATTAATCGTCCCAAATGAAATTATGTTAAGCAAATTTTCCTTTATACAAATTCCCATGGGAATGCATTGAAAACAGAGTGATCCCATTTTATGTTGTACGGATTCTCCCCATAGACGATTATGTTAAGCAAAATTCCCCTATCTCCGGAATTTTTTATGTTGTACAAATTTGATGTTATACAAGCTGTTTGTTATACAAGGGTCCACTGTACACATATATTCCCCACTTCCATGTTGAAATCTCATCTATACAAATAAATGCACTGTATCTGGAAGACATGCTTCCTATGTGAAGAACTCTTTTTGAAAGGAATTTGTAAGGCAATTATCCTAATTACTCATTTGTAAATTATTCAGGCCAATAATCTATTATTTTACTTGATCTGGTTAAACACAGACACCTCTTAGTTTAAAGGATTGAATCTAATTAATTCAGTATTAAGAACAGAGTATAATTAGTTTAATGCCCTTCAAATCAGAATTGGATATGACTGCAGAGGAGGTTCCCCTTCCTTTCGTTTTTTAAATTCCAAGTCGACCTGTGATGGGGACTTGAGTGAAGACGTAAAACAGGGGAGGCTGCCAGTTATGCCCATTCTTTCATTTTCGTGGTCTCCACACATGGGGACTAAAGAGACATTGGTGTCTGTGGAAGGTATTTTTTTTTTTTTTTGAAACATCTTTTGAAGAAAAGAAGCTGCACTGCAATGCTGCCTTCAGGTGTTGCACAAACAGGCAAAAGGGCTTTTTTGGGGGGGTGGGGACTTGTGTATTAATTTCCTGTTACTTTTTTTCCCTTAGGGCTCCTTTAGGATCTACACATTACCAGACGACCCCACTGTACCTTCCCCTCCTCGGCAGTTCCGCGAGCTTCCTGATAGTGGGCCTCAGGAGTGTATAGTAAGGATTTATGTTGTCCGAGCCTTAGACCTCCAGCCTCGGGATAACAATGGATTGGTGAGTCAATGGGTATAGGAACTCTTTGTGATTACAGCACTGTGGTCCTGTAATTGGAGTTCCCATCTGGGCCAGGATTACGTTCTGAGCCCTGAGAAACAAAATAAGGATCTAGTGGGAACAAATGCACAGATATAAAGAGCTATGTTGAATATAGAGAGCTAAACACTGAAACATTTTATAAAACAGTTATTAAATGCTTAGTAAAAATGAGATTTGGAGAGAGAGATCACCAAGTTTGGATCTGAGTTTTGGGTTCAAATTTCCAGACACATGAGAAATATCCTTTCTGCTGCTGCAGCAGACCTATTGTTGTGTGATCAGTCGTGCAAGTGCAGTGGTTGCATAACCAGCCTCACACAGGGATGTTACAAGGAGGAGCCTGCTGGATTGGGTGAATGCAGAAGCACTTGCTCATTTGCTATCACATATTGCAACAGAATACTGGCCATAATAGCTTCAGGGGGTTCTACCAGGCAAGTTGCTATCATCCTCTCTTGTTCTCTGCCTCACTCGGATGCAGAAATCACCTGAACTGCAGGTGGATTTTCTCGTCTGTGGTTCCCCATTAGCTCTGTGGGGGCAAGGGAGAGCAAATGCTCATACTGTAAACACATACTTATGTGTATACATCATAGTATATGTGAATCCATGTAGAAAATGTGAAACGTATTATGGATCAGTTTTGCCATGCAATATTTAATTAAGAATATCCTTTTTCCCCAAACAGTGTGATCCTTACATTAAAATCACCTTAAGTAAAAAGGTTATTGAAGACAGAGATCATTATATCCCCAACACGCTGAATCCAAATTTTGGCAGGTAACTTTTAAAAAATGTTTTTATCTATCTATCTATCTATCTATCTATCTATCTATCTATCTATCTATCTATCTATCTATCTATCTATCTATCTATAATTCCCTTAAACAGCACCTTTATGACACTAGCATTAGTTTATAATCTTGAAGAAACTATTAATTTGACTTGTTTCTTTATTTTTATTTATTAAAATTATTTATATGCCATTTTTTCCTTATAGGGGGCCAAGGTGGCTCACAAAAGATAAATATTGAGCACTTGACACTCGATTCCTTGCTCCTATCTCTTTCATGTATTTTTACATATGTAAGAGATAGGAGCATGGAATAGAATGTCATGCTTTTCAATTGTTTTCTGATGCTTTGACTGATTTGCCAAGAGGCTAGGATTTTTGCTTTGATGAAAAGATGGTGGAGGGAGGGGCGAATAGAATAATTACCGGTACATGATTTCTGGCACTGCAGAATTAGGGATTTATAACTTGAAGCTTTTTAAGTTTCTTTAAAAACCCGGGAGTTTTAGAAGAATACAGAAACTATAGCTGGTATGCTGTTTATAGGCTACTATCCCGAGTACAAGCAAATTATTACTAAGAACACATTGGATAAAAAATGTCAGCTTTAAAATAGCAAGTCCTGTTGTAAATCGAGTATAAGTCATCTCAAATATATGTTGAGGGCAGTTTTTTTACCACAAAAACTGGTAAAAATTATTGACTCCAGTATAAGTCGAGGAGGGTATATTCAGGTAGGCTTATATTCCTTGCCTGACACCGGGCTCACGTGGTCAGAGACCCAGCGGGTGGGCCAGGGTCACAAGCTGTACTTACCTCACCACCGAAGCGGCCTCCACCAGGTCTGGCACGGCCTGAACCTCCTGGCCAAGCTCTCAGGAGGTGGCAGCCAGTGGAGCTGCTTTAGCAGGTGTGTCATGTGATCTCTGTAACCCGCCCCAGTCAGCAATCTGGCTGCTGCATTCTGGACTCGTAGAAGTTTCCTGAGACGTTCCATTTGTAGCCCCACACAGAGCGCATTACAATAGTCCATAAAACTAGATTTTATGTGCTGCAATTCCTGATGTCAAATTTGTGTCTGTTTTATTTTCCTATTGGTTTTAGGTTGTTTTTATTTTTGTTATATATCTTTTTGTTGTGGTTGTTATTTCAAAATGAAACATACCTGTTATTTCTGTATTTAGAATGTATGAACTAACATGCTTCCTGCCTCAAGAGAAAGATCTGAAAATTTCTGTTTATGACTATGATATGCTGACTCGAGATGAAAAGGTTGGTGAAACCATCATTGATCTGGAAAACCGGTTCCTGTCCCGCTTCGGAGCCCACTGTGGAATACCACAACAATACTGCATGTAAGTCTTTGCTGTACCTTTGCTGTGGACTAGACTCTGGCCAACAGGGTTGGTTTACTTGCTCAACCATGGAAACTCACTGGAAAAGTGGAGATGGTAATGCAATTCCTTAAATATTTCACTTACTGTATATACTCGAATATAAGCCTAGTTTTTCAGCCCTAACTTTGGGCTGAAAAAAGGGGCCCTCGACTTATATGCGGGTCAATACTTTTAGCCACTGAGGCAAGTGCTTGGGGTGGTGGCTAAAAGTCATTTTAAACATTGTGTGCTGCTTCTCATGACCCCCCTCTGCATCACAGGGGAGCGGTGTGCGATGTTTAAAATAACTTTTAGCCACTGACCCAAGCACTTGCATCAGTGGCTAAAAGTCATTTTAAACATCACACACCACTCCCCCAGCTCACAAAGGAGGAGCTGCCAGGCCCTGCTGCATTTCCCACCTTAGACTTATACTTGAGTCAATACATTTCCCCAGTTTTGGGGGGTTAAATTAGGGGCCTCGACTTAAATTAGGGGCCTATACTCGACTATATATTTTTGTTCTGGCTGGAGTAAAATGTGTAACAAAAGGTAACAGACCACTATGAGCAGACGTGTGTCAGAATAAATCAACAAGTAGAAACTGATCAAAATACATACACTTGAGTATATACGGGTATCTTGAAAACCCTTGTTAGGGTTTCTGTAAGTCAGTTTAGGACTTGACAGCACAGAGCACAGTACATTATTCATGGGTTGCTTTAACAGAAAATGCTACATTTTCTTGCATCAAACAGCACACTATTGTTACTACTGTAAAATAATAACTGCTGTAGTGAAACTACAGATGACAATTGAACTACCAAAAGGTTTGCAAAACATCAAATGAAACCTAGCCAGCAGTAAGTTGCAACCAAGAGTAGGTCCATTTGCATCAGTAGAACTTTTTGAAGAGTTGAATCAACAAATCTGTACTCATTCGTTGAGCACAATTTAGCTGCAGCTTACTACTGGATTTAGGGGCACTATTTCACAAAATTTCAGATCCTACCTTTAATCAATCACCAGTTCAGCATATTCAGGTATTATTATAATGTATCAATAAATAATCAATATGTGAAATAATTAATATAGAATGCCTTTATTGTCTATTGTATTCTATTTTCAAAAAAGTTCGGGAATCAATACCTGGAGAGACCAACTAAAACCAACACAACTGTTACAAAATATAGCAAGGGTAAAGGGCTATCGTCCACCAGTCCTCTCTGGGAATGGACAAAGGATTACTTATGGTGGAAGAGAATACACTTTAGAAGAATTTGGTGAGTTCTTTCCTGATCAGTGGATTTACTGATTTGTGTTTCTTGTATTCCTACTGAATTTTCCTGCTTCTATGAATGTAGCATTTTACATAGCATTTACAGTTGTAGTCAGTAACTAATACAGATAACTCTGATATGGGAGCTCAATATGTAGAACTCAGTCTTTCATATCAAAGACAAAGTTTGGAAAAGTTTTGTTTTGTTATTTGGAGAATGACTTCCCTTATCCTTCAAAGGCAGGGCTTTAGATCCGTAGTTCATAATGGCAACTTCCCCAATTTTCCCAAGGTTTGATTATAAGTTATGGAAAAGGGTAAAACTCCAGTTCATACACAAATGAGAATTTTGCTTTTCTATAGCTAGAATGTGTTCATTGTGCAAAAAAACCCTCTTTAATTAGTCTCAAATAAATCCACCAAATTAAGGAATATGTTGAAAACATAGACATGGTCTAATTTCAATACATGTCAGTAAGTTCTTCCTGAGAGTAGGGAAGGATGGAAAGTAGTGGAGAAACTGCTTTTCTTTGAATTTCTACTAAGTGAGAATGCTGGTTTTCATTTATTCTTTCAGAGGCCAACAAAAAGTTGCATGAACACCTTGGACCTGCCGAAGAACGCCTCGCCCTTCACATTCTCAGAACTCAGGGCCTCGTGCCAGAGTATGTAGAGACAAGAACTCTATACAGTACATTCCAGCCAAACATCTCACAGGTATTGTATACTTTTCTTTAAAAAGCCTTCTAAAATTAGGAATTTTGACCCGTCTAGATCTATGACATGAATCCTATCTTATACCTGGATTTATGATGGAGGAAATGAACAAATAAAGTGTTATTCCCTCTTCTCCTTTGTACCTTCTGGTATGTACAGTTTTGCCAGGACATATCACATGCATAAGACCTGATTAATCCACAGGCAGTATCCAGTCAAAGACAAGTATTTACTGAAATGGGAATGCTAAGAAAGCCCACTGATTGAGATTGAGGCGTCTGGGAACTAAGCACTGCTTTAAGTGGCCATGGCCTGCTATATATTCTATCATAAACATTTACAAAGAAAAAATTAACGGAAGAGCACATTTATATTAGATCTGCTTTGGTTCTTCCACTAACCAAAAATTGCTCATTCTATGTGAATAGTAATCTGGTTGAGAATAACAGAATTTACTGAATTGCATAATCATTTTCTTAGCAGCCAATTTTCTTCAATTTTCTGCAATCTTCCATGGCAAAAACCAGCTATAGATTGATTCTCACATTCCCATTTAGGAAATCCTGCATAGAGGGCCCAAAATATATCCTGATCTTCTGGAAAATGGGAAAGCTCCTTCTTTGTTTTGCCTTCTTATATATTACCCCCTTTAAAGGGTAATAGCCCAGTAATCCATATTGCTGTTTATAGCATCAGTTTTTAAAATGTATTGTTCTATTTTCCAAGGCAAAACTGACAAACTGCAGAACTATTTAAATGGGCTGAAGAAAGCCAAAGGATTTCTGTCAAACCTTCTTTATAAATAAGGGCAAGATAGATGTTGGATAAATAAAATTAATAAATGTCCAATTCTCTCCAAACCCTATTGTTAAAACCAGTGAATAACAAACAACAAAACCAAAAACACAACCTGGAGTTTTAAAGTGGGCCATGTCTGTGTCTGATGGATGTACTTGATCCATAAACTGAGCAGGTCATTCTTGTCATGTTTCATCTTCTAAAATGTGCTTTGAATACAAGGCAGATGCGTTTAAGCATGGTTATGTCCATAGGTCCACAGCAATCAATCAATTAGACATACAGGGCAGTCTTAAACATGCTTAGGTCCATAGCAATCAATCAAGCAAACATACAGAGCAATCATAAATGGCTACTTAGATTTAATCCTCATTCAGTTCAGTGGGGCCTTATTCTAGAACCATTGGTTTTAAATTGTAGCCTTCAGCCTAAATCCAATGGCTAGTCCTAGTGAGCACAGACCCTCTGAATAAGTGTTGAGTTACCATTCAGTAACTGATTCAGTAAAAATGAATAAATGGTTGGGCTCTACTTGAGGCCAGTCATTGGATTAAGGCCATAGACAGCAATCCTTTACCTGGATACCTATGAGTAAGCCACGCTGTGTAAACTCATATAGAATTGCACTGCTAAATCCTATATATTACGCATAGCAGATCAGGATAAAATGGCTGATATCCAGTTGCTTTGACAGTGAGTTGCACTAGAATGGGGCCATTGAATTAATTGGGATTTGATGAGTCAACTCCTCCATAAAATCCATTGAGTCAAATGAACTTACTCTGTGATTTCTTTTAGCTTGGTAAGTTGCAACGCTGAACAGATTGGCCCACAGATTGATTGGTTATACCCCATAAGAATGTGGAGTATCAGCTGAATGCAGGGCATTGCAAATGGGGGGGTCTCCTTTTTTACAACATCTTGCAAGTTAAGTAGGTGTTGCTCATTACAGGAATTGGTGCAAGTGAATTGCTTCTGACAGCTATAACATGTTCAGCCAAATATGTGTTTCATAGCAGTTCCTAGTGTGTGTACTGTTATGCAAATGTATGAGCCATGAGTCAAAGATCCCTTTTGGGTCTTGGGCTGTTCCAAGCAGAATTCCTGACTTCATCCCTTTGCAGCAGTAGGGTCCATGGGCCCGGGTTCCCTGCCCTCTCCCACCATCCCTTGTCCTTTTGTCCTCACTCCTCAGGTAAATACCATCCATCTATTCCAGGCAGGCCTTTAAGCGATAAGCTACCTCGGGAATACTTGTGTTTATCTTATTAGTTTTAAGTGTTTTTAAATTCTGTTTATATTTGATTGTTTTCATCCTAATGCATGCTTAATTGTTTTTAATTGTGATATTTATTTAATGTTTTGCCATTTTTTTATTTACCTGTTGTGAGTCATCTATGGAGAGAAAGATAGCACGCACGAGCAGCGTGCACACATGCACATACGCACGCACGCATGCACACACACACACACACACACACACAAATCATAAATAAACATGATTTCAAGTTGCTTTTAAAAGTCCCACTGTTGGCAACCATGTTTTGTTCTATGTAAGTTGGATCTTAACTGCTGTGACTTACAGCACAGCTTATGTTATTTTTGGGGACTTGAAGTCTTAGAATCCCCCACTGTTTGGACTACAACTTCTACAATTTCAGATTGAATTATTTGTACTGCAACAAGAACAACAACAACTATTATTATTATTATTATTATTATTATTATTATTATTATTATTATTATTATTATTATTATTATTATTATTATTATTATTATTATTATTATTAACCACACAGCTAACTACACTGGATTTTGTAATATTAATCACTAGTCGAACACTTCCCAAGCGTTTGGGACTATGTGATGTATCATTGAATTATGCGAGCAGATCGCAGTAAGGCGCGGCTTTCTGCAGCTGACTGAGGGTGACTTTGTCAACTCCAATTTCTTCTAAATACTTGCTTAGCTCTTTAGGCACCACACCCAGCGTGCCAATTACCACTGGGACCACCTGTACTGGTTTATGCCAGAGTCTCTGAAGTTCAATTTTCAGATCCTGATATTGGGCAATTTTTTTCAAGTTGTTTCTCGGTGACTCTACTATCATCTGGTATAGCAACATGAATGATCCACACTTTTTTCTTCTCCACAATCACAATATCTGGGGTATTATGCTCCAAAACCATACCTCTCTGTATTCGGAAGTCCCAAAGTAATTTTGCATGCTCATTTTCAGTCACTTTTTCAGGCTTATGACCCCACCAGTTCTTTGCTACGGGCAGATGATAGTTCTGGCACAAATTCCAGTGGACCATTTGAGCCACTACATTATGTTGCAGTTTGTAATCAGTCTGAGCAATTATTATTATTATTATTATTATTATTATTATTATTATTATTATTATTATTATTATTATTATTATTATTATTATTATTATTATTATTATTATTATTATTATTATCAAATCTCTGCCATGCACAGCAAGTTGCATAGTGATCATGTCAAATGAGGAATATTGACTGGTGTCAAATCAGTTATTTTTTGAAACCCTGACCTGATTATCTACTTGATGCAGGGGAAGCTTCAGATGTGGGTAGACATTTTCACTAAGAGCCTTGGACCGCCAGGCCCTCCTTTCAATATCACTCCTCGCAAAGCTAAGAAGTAAGTATATAAGGATAATAGTCCATAGCTTCTTTTTTCTTCCATTTCCTTTCAGCTAGATTGGTATTTGGAATGACAACAAAAGGTTTTCATTTTAAAACAATGTTCTGCAGGGATATGGTGAGGAGACTTTGAAATGTCTTAGTCTCACCGTACCTAATTTCCCTGCTGAAAATGAGATTCTAGTCTCATGCTTCCACATAAACATACTCACTTTGGTTTTTCTTTCTTTGTTTTATTTTTCCATTCCTTCTTCTGCATAAGAAACAGCCATTTCTATATAACTTAATGCCCCTTCTGGTAAATTCTATGTAGAAAACATGCCCTCCTGCATGGAAAATGTAACAACTCTGTGCAGCTTGGTTTTTTTTTTTTTGCCCTCTCCAGGTTGCTCCTATGCAGGAAAGGTGCCCTTCTGCACAAGAACTATAATACCCCTGTGCAGCTTCACATTTATTTTAGGGTTTAAAAAAAGACTGCAAGAAATCAAAACAATTGTTTGGGAAAGTGTGTGTTGAAAACTCATACAGTTATATCTGGCCATGAGGGAAAAAGACTTTTTTCTTGCTCTCTGTTTGAGAATAAGGGTGGGTGACATTAATTTCCTCCTCTGTTTATTCCTGCATAGTTTCACCACTGCAATATACCAGCATTGTTTTTACACTGCTGAGTGGAAACACAAAAGCACAAACACTGGGTTTTCTTTCTTTCTGTAACCTGCATTACAGATATGAACTGCGGGTGATTATCTGGAACACAAAGGATGTCATTCTGGATGAAAAAAGCATCACCGGGGAAGAAATGAGTGATATCTATGTGAAAGGGTAAGAGTACCATATCTCAAATTCTAACAAAAGGCATACTAGATTTTAAAAAACCTTGTATTTATTAAGAGCAGGTTTTGCGATAACTGACACATATAAAATGGGAGGAAGAGCCATTTGAATATTTTCTTCTATTTTCTAGGGCTGGGCTGTCTCACATGTCATATCATGTTGACACATTAGTAAAAAAATATCCTGATAAATGTGTACACATCATACTGGGTATATATTCTGTTGGGAAACAACTAGCTGGCCACTGTGGGAACAGAATGCATGTTGGTAACAAAATACAGTGGGGACATTTTACGTCCTCTTGGATTCAGAATGCTTAACAGGGATGCTGGACTGATGGCTGACTCTACTACATCTTCCTTGAGACATCAGCCATCTTGGATAGAGACTAGATGGCACTCCTCTAACAGAATAGGATGTCGGAGTCTCTGTTACACTGGTTCTGATGCTTTGCTGTGACGGTTATAATTCCCATTCATGGTGCACCACCAAATCAACATGCTTCTCTGACTTTCAGATGGATGCCTGGCTTTGAAGAAAACAAGCAGAAAACAGATGTGCATTACCGGTCTCTAGATGGGGACGGCAACTTCAACTGGAGATTTGTTTTTCCTTTTGAGTATTTTCCAGCCGAGCAGCTATGTACAGTTTCTAAAAAGGTAGCTTTGTTTGATCGTTTTAAAGAGAGGTGACTTTGGTTACTGATGGCTAGACTACTTGAGACTGTGCCATTTCTATTCAAAAGTCTTTATTTTAAAAGACACACTGGAGAAGCTGTAGTTTAGCAGATCCAGGTGGGGTGACTGAGGGAGAAAGAGGCCTTGTGATCTTCTCCTTCCCTACTGTTTTCTTAGTCAGATTTGTTGGTTTCTGATAGTTTTATGGGTGAGAAAACTGAGGTGGTTCTGAGCAGAAATGGTCTATGACAGTGGTTCTCAACCTGTGGGTCTCCAGATGTTCCTGGACTGTAGCTCCCAGAAATCCTGGCCAGCTCAGCTAGTGATGAAGACTTCTGGGAGTTGCAGTCCAGGAACACCTGGGGACCCACAGGTTGAGATCCATTGGTCTATGAGCAAAAGAACTGCATAGCTACTCCCACTGCTGTTTTTCCTTTGTCATGGAGACACCATACAGCTGTTTTTCAATCTCTCAATGAACAACACAGTGGCCAAAACCCAGCTTCTCCAGAGGGCCTGCACAGTCCTTTCCTTATCCCAAAGGCACCCAGCTGCATCAGGAGAGTAGGGTTATGAAGAGAAGCTGCCCATTCCCTCATGCCTTATTGGGGCAGGTAAGAGGGGCTAAGCAGCCTACAAAGAGTGGACAGTACTCCTGACAGTCTGCCACCTCTTGCACTACATACATGTGCACATTCATGACCATTATCTTAGGCGCTTCTAATTGAATGGTGTATTTGGATGCCCAGAGAAGCAAATGTGGCTACCTGAGAACCCAAACAGATGTGAGAGCTCATTTCTGTGAAGCAGAGCCATCGCCGGTGGGTCATACTCCCTACATGACCTGGAGGGTGAACATTTCCAGCAGGGCATATTGCCTTGCTTGTGTTGATTTCCCTGCATGACTCTCCCTGCATGATTGTTTAGGGCCCTAAATGATGTGAGGAGGCTGTATGAATAGGACAGGTGGCCTGACTGAATGCACAGAATGCAACAGGGCTGGGGGTGGTGAGCAAGGTAGCACAGCACCGGTAGCACACTTATCCCTGCTGGCACCTTATTCTCACTCAAACAACTCTAATTACAAGGGGATTTGAAAGCCTAAATATGGTTTAAGTTGCCTTTCCATTCTGCCTGATAACCACAATAGTAGTAGTAGTAGTAGTAGTAGTAGTAGTAGTAGTAGTAGTAGTAGTAGTAGTAGTAGTAGTAGAAGAAGAAGAAGAAGAAGAAGAAGAAGAAGAAGAAGAAGAAGAAGAAGAAGAAGAAATATCTGTGAATTGCTGTATGGCAAGGGACGCATGTGGTGCTGTAGATTCTGCTAGGCTGTAACTCACCTCAGCCCTAGCTAGGGGTGATGGGAGGTGTAATCCAGTTAATCTGCAGGGCACAAATTGCCCACCTGTTACTCAATACCTCCTGCAGAATCAGAGTAAATAATACTATTTTGTGGGTTTTAAACATTCTTTTACACCAGCAATCCCCAATGCATAATATTAAAAGACTAAATGGTAAAAGGCTTTCCTGAAGGATTCCTCTAAAAACAAAAACTTGCATGTATTAAATATTATTAAATACTATTTTCATTTTAAAAAGAAAAAAAGATGGAGTTTTCCACCAATTCAGGCAATCACCATTCCAACCTGCCTTCCAAGGTTCATATTGCACTGAAATCCAAAGGGGCCAGTCTAGCTGACCCATTTTAGGTGCACATAGCTCTTACGGCTCTCCACTTGTGAAAAGACTGCTGGTAGCCTGTTTCCTCCCTTTCAGTTGTTGGGAATGCACAAATATTCTGTTTTATTCTTCCTGACCTCTTCATTCTTCATAGGAACATTTCTGGAGCCTTGACAATACTGAATTCAGAATTCCTCCCAAACTACTAATTCAAATATGGGACAATGACAAGTTTTCCTTGGATGACTATCTTGGTATGCTTTTTAAAAAATACAAAGAGTTACAAATAAAGATATGCCAGTACGTCCTTGCAATAACAAATAGTGCCTGACATCTTGATTATTCCATCCCCCCTTTCTTTCCTCTTTAGGTTTTGTTGAACTTGATTTACACAACACAGTCGTGCCAGCAAAGAGTCCAGAAAAGTGCACTTTAGACATGATTCCAGAATACAAGCCAACCAACTCTCTCAAGATGCCTAAGACTGCCTCACTTTTTGAGCAGAAGTCCATGCGGGGGTGGTGGCCATGCTACATGGAAAAAGACGGCTCTCGGGTTTTGGCTGTAAGGTTCCATTAATATGCACAAATACTTTGTTCGTTACTGCAATTTAATTATGCCCATCAACTTTTTATTACAGTCTCATCCCGCTGCCCAAAAACACCCTAGTCTAGCAAAACAGTAATAAGCAACTCCTATCTATCTATCTATCTATCTATCTATCTATCTATCTATCTATCTATCTATCTATCTATCTATCTATCTATCTATCTATCTATCTATCTATCAAGGTAGAGCACACCCCATATATGAAAGCACATGTGAAAACACATACTTTCCTATAGCTGTGCTTTTCCATAAATACCACTTTTTGCTACACTTACTGAAGTAGCAGATGAGTAACATTTGATGGAATATTTAGACAGTTGATTCCAAAAAAGGCAAGTATTGAAACTTAAATGTTGTTTGAAAAATATTTAAGAAACGTTTCAAAATTCTTTATACTGCTTTGCTTTATTTGAAGGGTAAAGTTGAGATGACTCTGGAAGTCCTTAGGGAGAAAGAAATTGAAGAACGGCCAGCTGGTAAAGGAAGAGATGAACCCAATATGAACCCCAAGTTAGACATGCCAAAGTAAGATACATCCTTCTTTTCTAATGAATACTAACATCTTCTGGATCACCTTCCCATAAGCAGAACGGATGTGTTTATGAAACTTGTGAATGCCATGTCCAAGAAACCTGAAAATAAGATTTTCAGGTTTCAAACATGAGATGGGTGCTTATAGTTGCTCTTAGTCATTAACTCTTTTTACTAATGATAAACAGCTCAGTATGCAGACCTCCTATCTCCCGTTGCACCTAGAAATCATCTGTACCTTGCATAAAGGAATTATTCATCCCTGCTGTGACAAGATGCCCATAATCGCCAGTTGAGCAGGATTCAAATGTAGTAATGCTATGTGTTATAGCAATACAGTAGAGTCAGAATGGAGATTGACAGAGGGTCTGACTCCGCCATAGAATCACTGTGGGTTAAACTACCAGGTCCAAAGAGTGATGTGATAGTTGGAGTATTCTATCGTCCACCAGATCAAAAACTTGAGGGGGACCTTGAAATGAGGAGAGAAATCATGGAGGTGGCTAAGAGGGATAGGATAGTAATCATGGGGGACTTTAATTATCCCCACATTGACTGGGCCAATGCGAGCTCTGGGCAAGAAAGAGAAACTGGGTTTCTCGACTTGCTGAATGACTGTGCCTTAGAGCAACTTGTCATGGAGCCCACCTGAGAACAGGCAACTCTAGATCTAATATTGTGTGATACTCAGGACCTCGTCAGGGATGTGAATGTCACTGAGCCTCTGGGGAACAGTGACCATGCTGCAATTACCTTTGCCATGCATGTCGGAGGAAGAGTGTCAACCAAATCAGACATAAAAACCCTTGATTTTCGAAGGGCAAACTTCCCTCAGATGAGGAAACTAGTTAGTTAGTTAGTTAGTTAGAGAGAAACTGAAGGGGAGGGTTAGAAGAATCCAATCTCTTCAGAGTGCATGGAGCCTGTTTAAAACAACAATAATAGAGGCCCAGCACAAGTGCATACCACAAAGAAAGAAGAGCTCATTTAAGTCCAAGAGGACACCGGCATGGTTAACGAGTGGAGTTAGAGAGGCTCTAAAGCACAAGGAGAGGTCCTTCTGTAAATGGAAATCCTCCCCAAATGAGGAAAATAAAAAGGAACACAAACTCTGGCAAAAGAAATGTAAAAAGATGATAAGGGAGGCAAAGAAAGACTTTGAGGAACGCATGGCTAGCAATATAAAGGGTAATAATAAAAGCTTCTTTAAATATGCTAGAAGTAGAAAACCTGCCAGAGAACCAATTGGGCCTCTGGATGGTGAGGGAGGAAAAGGGGAGGTTAAGGAGGACTTGGACATTGCAGAGAAATTGAACGAGTTCTTTGCATCTGTCTTCACGACAGAGGACCTTGAGCGGATTCCGCTGCCTGAGCCGCCTCTTGACTAAAGAATTAAATCAAATACAGGTTAAAAGAGAGGAGGTTTTAGGACTAATTGATAAATTGAGGATTAACAAGTCACCGGGCCCAGATGGCATCCACCCAAGGGTTATTAGGGAACTGAGAAATGAAATTGCAGATCTCTTAACGGTAATATGCAAATTGTCTCTTAAAACGGCCACAGTGCCGGAGGACTAGAGGATAGCAGATGTCACACCAATTTTTAAAAAAGGAAGGAGGGGGGACCCAGGAAACTACAGGCCGGTTAGCCTTACATCTGTCCCAGGGAAGATGGTGGAAGGCCTCATCCAAGAGAAAATCTTAAAACACATAAAAGAACAAACCTTGCTGAGAGAAAATCAGCATGGCTTCTGTAAGGGTAAATCTTGTCTTACAAACCTTTTAGAATTTTTTGAAAAGGTCAACAGGCACGTGGCTTTGGGTGAACCGGTGGATATAGTCTATCTGGATTTTCAAAAGGCTTTTGACACAGTCCCTCACCAAAGGCTGCTGAGAAAATTGCATAGTCAGGGGATAAGAGGGCAGGTCCTCTTATGGATTGAGAACTGGTTGAGATCCCGGAAACAAAGAGTAGGTGTCAATGGGAAATTTTCACAATGGAGAGAAGTGAAAAGCGGTGTGCCCCAGGGCTCGGTCCTGGGACCGGTGCTTTTCAATCTGTTCATAAATGACCTGGAGACAGGGATAAACAGTGAGGTGGCCAAGTTTGCAGATGACACAAAACTTTTCCGTGTGGTAAAAACCAGAGAAGATTGTGAAGAGCTCCAGAAGGATCTCTCCAAACTGGGGGAGTGGGCTGAGAAATGGCAAATGTATTTTAATGTAACCAAATGTAAAGTAATGCATATTGGGGCAAAAAATCCAAACTTCATCTATCAACTCATGGGCTCTGAGTTATCCGTGACGGATCAGAAAATAGATCTTGGTGTGTTGGTGGACAGCTCCATGAAGGTGTCTCCCCAATGTGTGGCAGCAGTGAAGAAGGCCAATTCCATGCTAGGGATTATCAAAAAGGGGATTGAAAATAAAACAGCCAACATTATAATGCCATTATACAAAACAATAGTAAGGCCCCACCTGGAGTATTGTGTACAATTCTGGTCACCGCATCTCAAGAAAGACATAGTGGAACTGGAAAAGGTGCAGAAGAGAGCGACTAAAATGATTACTGGGCTGGGGCACCTCCCTTATGAAGAAAGGCTAAAACAATTGGGCCTCTTTAGTCTGGAAAAAGGCGCTTGAGGGGGATATGATTGAGACATACAAAATAATGCAGGGTATGAGTAAAGTGGATAGAGGGAAGCTCTTCTCCCTCTCTCAAAATACCAGAACTAGGGGACATACACTCAAATTGAGTGCTGGGAGAGTAAGAACTGACAAAAGAAAATATTTTTTCACCCAGCGCGTTGTAAGTCTATGGAACTCCCTGCCACAGGATGTGGTGATGGCATCTGGCCTGGATGCCTTCAAAAGGGGATTGGACAGATTCCTAGAGGAAAAGTCCATCACGGGTTACAAACCATGATGGAGATGTGTAATCTCTAGGCTTTAAACCAGGGTACTTCAAGGGCCAGATGCAGGGGAGTGGTATCCGGAGACAGATATCTAGTCTCATGTGCTCCCAAACGCATGTGGTGGGGCCGCTGTGAGATACAGGAAGCTGGACTAGATGGGCCTTTGGCCTGATCCAGCATGGCTCTTCTTATGTTCTTACAGTGTTCAGAATCAACCCTACCATTAGATAGAGTGAGACAGTGTCCTCAGGCAGTCAATGCTGAGGGTCTGGCAGGAGTAGGAGCAATTGGATATAACTAGTCCTATGACTCCTAAGTTAGTCTGTTGCCTCCAGCTACTGCTCATTGGAAGATGCTATCCAGCCTGCGGTGCTGAACTATCCCTCTGGTCAGCTTTTTCATCTGCCATCGAGCAAGGCATCATTTTGTCTTTTACATCTCCGTCTAACTATCAGCACATGGGAAAGCTCTAGAGCTCACACCTCTCCAGTTTTCCAAGCTGATGCTAAATGTCTCTGGTGGCATAGGATAAGGAGTACAAAATAGAAAATGGCTAACACAGGTATTTGGTTTCTCCATATGATTAATGCCTTTTCTTTCAAATTACAGCCGGCCAGAAACATCTTTCCTTTGGTTTACCAATCCCTGCAAGACAATGAAATACATTGTGTGGCGCAGATTTAAGTGGGTCTTCATTGGGATCATCATACTGCTGATTGTGCTTTTATTTGTAGCCATTCTTCTATACTCATTGCCGGTATGCATTTTTATACGTATAATATTGTTCTTTATACAGGATATTCTGCCTCTATAGTCTGAGGTTAGTTAGACTTGTGTTCAAATATAAACACTTCCTGCAGATTTGAAATCTTCTATGTATTTCTAAAAGTGTAGCATTGTTAATTATCCATTAGATAGTGGATTGGAAACTCAATTGTATTTAAAGAACACCTATTGATTTCAGTTGAACTTAAGTTAGTCATGATTAATATAAAGTCTAGTTGATTCTAATAGTTCTGTTCTAAATATAAATGAGTATAGATACAGCTAAATATAATTAAGTCTGGACTGAAGATAAGAAGGTATTATTGTCTAGACTTGATAAGCAAAGGTAGGATTTGAGAAAATAAAGGTTTATTGCTTTTTAAAAAAAATCTTGATAAAATGTGAAATGATTTCTAGGGAAAGATATATGGTATTGATAACTTGAAGAATTCCTGCAGAGAGATAATTTATCTACTGCAAGTTTGGATCAGAGCTTAATAGTTCCTCTTCTCTCTCTACCAAGTCTCTCTCTCTTTTTATATTTATTTATTTATTTTATTTTATTTATTTATTGGACTTATATACTGCCCGTCTTCCCGAAGGAACTCCGGGCGGTTTACAACATAAGAAATATTAATAACAGCTATTAAGTAAGGCAAATTAAACAGTTTAAAAAACAGTTAAACACAGGTAACCTAACTAAGCGTTAAGGAATGGCTTTGCAGATGGCGGAAAAAAGAAAAAAAAAGAAAAGAAACCTTCAGTCACCAAACGCCTCCCGGAAGAGAAGAGTTTTTAATGCCTTCTGGAAGGCTGGCAGGGACTTTGCTAGGCGCACTTCTGCTGGGAGATGGTTCCACATAGTGGGGCCAGCCACAGAGAAGGCTTGGGTATGGGTGGATGTTCTCCGAGCCTCCCTGGGCGTGGCCACACGCAGCATGTGCGCCCGCGACAACCTAGTTGGACAGGCCAATGTTGATTTAAGCTAGAAACAAGGTTAAAGTAAAATCTACCTCTTTTGCTGATTCTTTGGTCCCCCTCCCTTTAGTTGCCTAGCTGTCTGAGAGCTAGGATGGCAAGTCTAAGAAAGAAAGAAAGAAAGAAAGAAAGAAAGAAAGAAAGAAAGAAAGAAAGAAAGAAAGAAAGAAAGAAAGAAAGAAAGAAAGAAAGAAAGAAAGAAAGAAAGAAAGAAAGAAAGAAAGAAAGAAAAAGAAAGAAAGAACCAAGTAGACCCAGTCACCAGGTGTGGGGAAGGAGAGGACTCAAACAGTTAAAAAGCTGCAAACAAAACTGATTTCCTCTCCTCTGCCTGCACAATTGCATGTTTCTTGCTGTATAGTTGCACCCTTAGACCTCCTGCTCTAGCTCGGAGCAGCAATAAGATATGCTGGCATTAACTAAATCAATTGTCAGTTGAAATTGCCCTGATGACTGAATGGTAATTGCCTTTTTTTCTCATTTTTAGAACTATATCTCCATGAAGATTGTGCATCCATTTCCATCTCGCTGAGGACAATACTTTTCCTTTAAACTGGCTATTGCAATGAGATCTGGCAGCCTCAGCCTCTGGACCAAATTTATCTGATGACCAAAACCATGCTGGTGACGCCATTCTTCTCTTCTGATGGATTCAATAGCGCAGGGAATAGTATTTCCCCTTCTTTCCTCTCTAGCCCAGTGCCCTTAAAAGTTTTTAAGCTGTTCAGGGATCTCTAGGGGGCTTCCAGTTCCAATGACAGAATAGATTTTTTTCAGCAGAACAACAGCACTGAATTCTGGTCCTAAATGTTTTAAGCCATGTCTAAGAATGTCACTGTTACCTCAAATGTATTAGGTAACCACCACAGAAAGATGTTGTATTCTGTTTCTGTATTTTGACACTGCCAAAGTTGGAAAATTATCCCTTTTAGTTAGAACCATATTTGTCTGAAATGTTATTTCAGAAAGTGTTTTTCACTTTTCTCCTCTTTAAAGGTGCACTCTGTATGCCATGAAATCTTAGGCATGTCTAATCAGAGGTAAATCTCATTAAGGTCCATGGAATTTACCTTCAAGTGGATGTGTATAAGATTGCAGTGTTAAAAGTATTCTTTATCTGAGCACTTTGATTTATAAGGGAAAATGAAAGCAACTTCTATTTTTACAAAACAATGCAATGTGCAACAGAAGTGTTCTGTAGTGACATGAACATTGCATTTTAAAAGGTCACAATAACAGCACAAAACTTCACTATGCCTCAGATTATGAGCAGAGTAAGTAAATATAGCAAAATAAACTATTGCAATTTAGAGTCTTGTGATTATTATCTCAACAACAACAACAACAACAACAACAACAAATACAGTACAATTGTCACGGTGTTGGCGGTATCTGTTAATAAATGGTGGTTAAGATTTATAAATATACTAATTCTCTCCATTGTGTGTAGTAGATAGATTATTGAACTAAGACTCAGACGGCACTGGGTTCAAATCTCTGCTCAGCCATGGAATCTCACTGGTTGGGTAGGCATGGACTGGCATTCCTTAAATATCTCACATACCTTGACAATTAGGATTGCCATCAGCCTGATACAACTCAATGTCTCATATCTTTCATTGTCAAATGCATCCCTTTTAAACCATCTGTTTCTATGTCTCCTGAGGAACCTGGGGATTTTATAGGCATATGTGAACCAGGTCACTCCAAGGTTCAAATCCCTTATTTTTAAAATAACTCATTCACATTCAGTTGCCAGAAATTAAATGAAATGATGCCTAAGCAAGGGATCAACTTCTGTAAGGGGCTGAACTCTACTCCTAGCACATGTTTATACTTAAACATGTGAAAACTAGCTCTGAGCAAATAGCCAGGATTGTGCTATTTGGCTTCCTTTCTCTTTAGAATCCAACTTGTCTTGTCACTACCGATAAGACCATTGGAGCTGGTGAAGGTTTGGAGCGCCTTGCCCTTCCCATGAGTGTAGGGTTCTCAGTTTTCACCTTAACTGGGTAAATGATAATGACCAAAATTTGCTGAGCGAGCTGTGTATATAATTCCATAAAATCGCTTCCATAATGCAGCTGAGCAGTTAGAGGCTGGTGTGGAGCAGTTCTCCTGTCAGGATATAATAACCCTTTATTTCAGAGTTGCAAAAGAAGTATGACCTGAGAGTGACAGCTCAGACCTGGAACTAATCACTATCCAGATGGATTTCCATTTCAGTGTTGAAGCCATAATATGTTGGCAGTAATCCATAATTGCATCAGTGAACATTTTATCACTCTTGATTAAGATGTTTCAGTCGATGCCGCAAACTTCGCAGGGAAAGGAAAAAAACTCAAAAAAGAACCACTTTTCATCCCATGACCAAAAGGTGCGCCATTTATAAATGTTCTCATCAGACAAGTATTCATTCCTAAAGACATGTTTGGTGGATACTATTTCTAGAAAAAACAAAGCAAAAAAGAAGAAGGTTGGAGAGAGGTCTGAGCCATTTTATTCATCAAAAGAAAGCCAAATTATGGGCTGGAAATGAATCTTGCAACAGCTCGTCAGGTTATATAGCAAGGGGTTTGGGAGTCCGAGTGGGTTAATGACAGCAACAAAAAGCCCACTGATTTTTCAAATTTCAGAATTTATACTGCTGAAATGAAGATGGCTTAAGGGGTAACTGGTAGTGACTGTTTGTGTAAAAGGATTGTGTGTAGAGATGGGCATGAACTGAGTACTGGTTTGTTTTTCAACCAAGCAGATGTTTGGTGCTTCTGAGCCTCCCCTCCTTCTGCAGGCACTCATTCAGAGGCAGCACCTGGAGGGGGCAGGGGAGGGAATCACTGAAAAATAGAGATGGGCACAAAACAAAAAATGAAATGCTGTTTCGTCATTCCATTACACCTCCCCAGAAAGGCCACTGCTCATGATCATTGTTTAATGAGTGGTTGGGAAGGGTTGCAGAGAAGTGACCTTCACACACCCCAAGCCATGGTCCATCTAACGAGCCTACTCCGACCAAGGTGGGATGAAACCAAGATGAACTCTCAGTTGGAAGCCTCACACCTATCTTTCTCAGACTGAAGAAGCAACGTCGATGAGTAGCAAAATGTTCCAGACTAACAGGAAAAGAAGCCCGTTTGGCACTACTATGACTAAAAATCTTCACAAACTCACCTTAGAAGTCACCTGCAGATGTGTCCATGACAGTCACATTAAGGTGCTGGCATTTGAATATAGGTAGGGGAGGACCTTACTTCTTCCTAACATTTTCACATGCTGGGACTACTTTTCATCCAATTGTTGTGACAAAAATAAATACCCACCGGCTTGTCATCTAAGCCTGATGTCAGAGTCAGTGCTTAGCTCAGCACCACCCTGGATGGGGCCGGTTTCCAACAGGCACCACATGAAGGAATAGAATATGATTCCCATCTTACTGAATGGTCTGAAATGTGTATCCCACTCTCATATTGTATAATGCAAGCCTGCATTTCTTCTGCAAGTCACAAGATGTCAGTATATGTATCCTATTTCCACACAAAGAATTTCCATATGTTATTATATCAGACATAAATAGTATCTGGCATCCATACAGAGATCCTTAATGTTCAAAATGTGTAATCCAAAGGTACTTTTCCAATATAACAGAAAATCATTGTAGGATGTAAGAAATAATGAACATACATTTCTAAACACAGTGATCAGAGCTGAACAGTGACATTGTTTATGATGATGATTTAAATATCATTTTATTGCAAAAAATGGAACCTTCATAGAAACCTTAAAATAATTTTTTAGGGAATTGGATTTTAGCATCTAGGATACTTTCTCTTCATTTCAAAAGAAGAAGAAAGGTGTTTTCAGGATACATTAATCTGGCAGAATAATAAAAGCTTTTGTTCTGATAAACCAAGAATCAAAAATGAGTTTTAAACATTTCAAAAAGATGCTTAGCAGAGCCATTGCAATGATAAGGATAAGCACTTTTGCTGCAAAAACACAAATAGGATAACCTACCATTCTCTGTAGGTGGCAGCTTTTATCTGCTGCAAGGTTGAAGTCTGATTCTTGGATAGAATCAAATATTGATGTCAATTGTACCCAATTTTGAAACTAGCAGCTTAGTTTGAGTGATGGATAAAATTTGCAAGAACAACAGAATACTCTCATTCAGGCTGTATAGCCTGAAACAGCGGAAAGCTGTAGCTGTCCGGGGGACATGGAGAAGAACAAACGCCCCAAACCGTAGTCCTCCATATTGTCCGTCTGACCTTAGTGATGGCAAAAGTCTTCCAGTCAAACTTGCTTAACAATCCCTTTTTTAGACTTCCTTGCTAAACACATGAAAGCCCAATCCAGTTGTGGGAAGTCTGTGGGAGGCTTATGTGTGGTGCCTTGTCCCGATCAGTGGTGATAGCACCTCTGTTCTTGCTGGCAAATGCCTTGAGAACATTGCAGCATTTCTCTAGTAACACCAAAGGGGAATGTATCGCTTAGATCAATCTGTAAAAGTGCTACCCAAAATTTGTTTCATTTACCAGCTTCTTGGGCATATGGTTTCAAGCTCCACCCCAGGTAATCATTGACTGGATTTCAATCAACTCTTTAAAGAACCACCAAATAATCTGCATTTACTGCTCCCCCCCCCGCATCATTTCAAACCTCACCATTCCTATTTGGCCAAGGAAAAGGCAGTACAGAAAAGTGGCACGCCTCCATCGGAGAATTGGGATTAAAATTTAGTCTACCCACTAGAAGAAGCCAAATGAGCCCACATTAAAACCAAATTAATAGTGTTGACTTGTGAGTAGAAGTATAAGTTTTCCTCAGTTTGTAGACCTCCTTGGCTGATATTAAGAGTCCATGTTGTATTCTTGATTAGAAAACAGAGATGGAAAGAAGCAAATTCACACCCACTCTATACTGTTCAGAAAAGAGAAGTGGTAGATCGTGGTATCCTGAGATGCAGGGGTTGGGTATGGTGCAGAATGATGGCCAGCAACCGAAGAAGTCAAACACTGCCATGGTGTCATGGAGACAAAGATGCTGCAATGGACCTCTGACCTCACCCGAAAGCATTATATGTGCAATGATGACATCCAATCAAAATAAGGCATTGCACCAATCTCTGACAAGATGCATGAAGCCCAACTATGTTGGTATGGATACATCTTGCATGCCAGTGAGGAAACTCTGGCCAAAAAGGATCTCACTGGGGAGGTCAATGGATCCTGACCAAGGGGACATCCAAAACAGTGCTGGATAAACACCCAGCTTCACAGAGACCTATACCCATGACCATGCCAACTGGAAGGCAAAAACAAGAATAATGGACCCCACCATTAAGTGGGATGAACATTAAGAAAAAGAAAAGGGGTGGAAAGACCTGGTGTAGATACTCACCAAGAATTCATTGTGGAATTCTTCAGGAATTGTCAAGCTAAAGAAGGATGCACATGTGTTTCAGTGGCTCAGTAACATTGAGCTGAACCACTAGAAAACATGTGTTCCCTTCTTGAGCTTGGTTGCACTGCATGACAATCTCCTTAGGGAGGCAGACAGGGTGGGAGTGTAATGCTGCTGGATTTATCTCTATTCTTGGATGCCATTGCCATTAGCATCCTTCTAGGACAGCTATCAAGGTTAGGACTGGTGCTCCTTTGCCTTGAAAGCAGGAAATCACACAGGGCAGAAAGTAATCAAAAGTAATGCCAACTCAGTTTGAAGCTACCTCATTGTCTGAATAAAAATTCAGGTTCCTCACTACTAAGAGAATTTCCATAACAGGCTTCCTTGCATTGAGCTTCACATCATGTAGTCACTGGGTTAATTCAAATTCATCTGTGCTGTTACAAATTGCAAGGTAAATGGCTAATGCAATTTCCCCCATACTATTGGATTTCAGTCACTATAGGTAAGGCAATAATAGGTAAGGGGCGAGGTGGCTCAGTGGGCTGGAACACTGAAACTGTCGGCTGCAAAGTCGGCAGCTGGACCGTTCAAATCCCGGGTGCCACGCAGTGGAGCAAGCTCCTGCTATTAACCCCAGCTCCTGCCAACCTAGCAGTTTGAAAGCATGAAAAATGCAAGTAGATACCGCCGTAAAAAGCAGAAAGGTAAAATAGTGTTCCATGCGCAGAAATGTGTTCAGCCATGCTGGCCACATCACCATGGACTTGCACAACATTGGCTCTTTGGCTTGAAAATGGAAATGAGCGCCACCCCTAGAGTTGGACACAACTAGCATGCATGTGTGGGAGGAACCTTTACCTTTACCTAAGGCAAAAGTCATGTGCAAAGTGGCAGAGATTGTTGGAACTGCAAACTTTCTATTAGGTTGCCTTTATATTCGTGTTTTCACCAAAAGCCAGTAGACTTCTTAAAGCATGCTATGCTTGCATCAGCTGAATTAAGCAGCAATGTGAAAGTTTAGGAATTATGAGACACATAGATGCAACCTGGTAAAGATAATATATCTGCAAGGATCATAATTCTACATACTGATTATCCATACCAGGCTTAGTACATCCCTGGAAACCCCCCAAACTTGTACAAATAGAACATTTGGGGATTTCCAAGTATTTATGAAAACTCATTGTTAATGGTCAGTAAGTCTATTTGTTTTGTTTTTTAAATCTATCATTCAGCATAATAGTCTTTTCTGCATTTGAAAAAGCTATTTTTGACAGCTCCCAGTGTGACATCACCCCTTTCACAGACTGGGTTTTCAAAGACACAACTGGGTTTATTTCAACATCCCACTGCTGTGCCCCCAAATTGTGACGACACCTCCCTTTTTCACATGTAATTGTGACAGAAATGTTAATGCTGCCACCTTTTACAATTGTTGCCTCATGAATTGGGACGGACTCAGATGTATAATATAAAAATAATAACAAAGTTTATTGAGAAAATAATAAATATAACAATATCTGAGGATTGTATGCATTGCTTTTAACATATAATGGATTTAATCAACTCTTCCAGCCCCCCTGTCTTTAATAACTAGTAAACAGTATAGCCCTCACTGCCTGACAGAACTCTCACAGAGCAGTGCTCTCTCCCAGCACTCACTCTCAAAACCTTCAACTTAACTCAACTCAACTCAACTGCCTCAACTGACTAGGCTCCACCCTTTTTATATCATACTATTCCCCGCCCTCCTGCTGGGATTGGCTGATGATTTGTATATTCATTACTCCTGTTTCCCGGGTTTTGTCACACCCAGTATCCCATGAAAAAGAAAAAACATACTGCAGACAATCTCAGAATTCACTTAGACACACAAAGTTCTTTTTCGTGATCTCACTTCACCTCAGAATTGTTAAATTCCCAAGGTCTGGATTTTCAATAACAGGATGAATTTCTTGAAAGCTGACATTAAAAAAAGATAATTGATTTGTAATTTGGGGATCAAGCTCCTTTATGGGATAAGAGAAGTCCTGAGCATACCTTAAAGAAAGGGCATTATCTTTTTTCAACCCGAAAGCCAAATTCAAGGGCCAAAATTCTTTTGCTGATGTAACTCAAATGGTTTAACTTTTGAACAGCTGGAAGTTATGACTTCATTGTAAACATTATTTCCTCTTTGGACTCCAAATTCCAGAATTCACCAAGAATTCCCCAGGTAGAATTCTAACCCAAAGGCTCCTTCATTCAACACTCTGGGACTGAGATTTCTGAGACTCATTTCCTGGTGCAATGGTTCCTGGGGCATGCTGGTCTTGCCAGCTGTTGTCTCCCCAAGAATTACCACACCCGGGAAGCATTATGATTCCTCTCTTCCCAACCCCAGAAAGTATTGGAGCAGGAAAATTAGGACAAGAATGATATACAGCCTCAGGGGTCTCAACATTGTCCAGGTGAGCGGAATAAAGGTGCCTGCAGGTATGTGCTTGCGGGCTGGAACTCCCACAGTTCTGCCTGGGGAATTTTGGGATTTGGAGTCCCCACCCCCATCCCACCCCCGGAAAAACTCAAATAAGTGTCTCACCCCATCCGTCACATCTCTCAGGTCCAGCCATGTCATCCCTACACCTTGGAAGGCTGCATCTCGTTTTACATCCCTATCACCCTTTTTGGGCCAAGGCACACTTGTTTCATCTGAGGCACACCACCATTAGAAAATGTTAAAAAATTTAACTCTGTGCATATTGACTATATATAAAGTAATTTTTCAATTTTTCCTCTTGCGGCATATGATGGAACAGAAAAACACTGTCCTATATGATGTAGAACCGTGGCAGCACACTGTAATGAATAATGTACTAGTTCCTCAAAAAAATAATGCTAACAAATTAACATTTTAAAACAATGTTCCAAGTTCTGTGACTTAGCTGAGAGGGTGGCTACAAGGTCAAATACCGCAGGATTTGCTCTGCCTGCAAAATAGGTGAATGCAAGTATTTTTACTGACCACATAACACAAGGATTGATTTTGAACTAGTCCAGCCTTTTGTTTAAACCAATAAAGCTACCAACCCTCACCCCACTGCTCTGGGATTTCTTCTTTCTTAATCTGGAACAATTTGAATTGAACCCCACCCCATGTGGTTAGTTGTGATACATTCTTGTAAAGTTGTGGTCTATGTCTGTACATGTCTGTACAACCCTGAAGACAGCACTTAAGGCCTGTGGATATCCAAAGTGGGCCTTCAACAAAGCAGTGGGCCATTCCAGAAGAACAAGGGATCAGTCTGAGACCCAGACCCGACGGAAGAACCTGGTCATTCATTACATGGCTGGAATGTCGGAGAAGCTTAAAAGGATTTTTGGCAAACACCACATCCCTGTTTATTTCAAACCCACTAACACACTAAGGCAGAGACTTGTCCACCCAAAGGATCCAATACCAAACCATAAAAGGAGCAATATAGTATATGCGGTCCAATGCAGTGAGGAGTGTTCAGACCTCTACATTGGAGGAATTAAACAGCCATTAAACAGAAGGATGGCCCAACATAGGAGGGGCAACAGGTCAGGAGGACCAGAATCAGCAGTACACCTCCATTTGAAGGACAAAGGGCACTCTTTCAAAGATGAGGATGTACACATATTAGACAAAGAAGAGTGGTGGTTTGAAAGAGGAGTAAGGGAGGCCATTCATGTGAGCATTGAAAACCCCTTCCTCAACAGAGGTGGTGGGCTCGTTTATCTGCTACTTATCAGGCTGTGCTTTCCAAAGTCCCCAGGCAAATCAAAAAAGCCTTCACCACCAAGGCCATAGCTAACGACCCATTCTTGATAGGTTTCAGCACCTTAGGCCATTGTTCACCTTAAGGCTAAGGATACTATTGTCCCCCTAACGAGCCTATTTAGGCCACTGTTCATCTTATGAGCCTAATTCAGGCCAGGGTGACAAGAGGTCAAAGCTGCCTATAAGATGGAGGATTTGCACTAGCTGTATTCAGACAGATGAAGCTGTTTGGATGAACAGCGAAACGTTTCTCTCTCAAAAAAGAAGTCCAGTAGCCATGACTCAACTTCCAGATGTCTGTACATGGTGTTTTGGTGACGTAGGCAGCTTGGGTATGACGTACAGGTCAGTAGAGATAAGCAGCAACAAAGTATTCTGATATTAATGTGGGAGATCAGATCCTGTCATATCATGTGGGAAGGCCTTTTTGTTGTTAAGCAATAGCTTAGTGTTATTAATTACTTAATGGACAGGTCTGAAAGTGTCATTAAAATAATCTTCCCATCCATTATTTTTCCCCTCACTTTCAAATTACCTCATCTCTGTTCACATATAGTTTTAAACCCTTGACATGATAAACATGATCAGCGATGAGATAATTCCTGTATGTATTACTTGAAAGTAATGGAAACGAGTAACAGAGGGGAAGGTGGTGATGCCTGTTATGGAATCATTCTGACATGTGAATTATGATATATTTTGCAAAATGGCCGTTCAAACTTTTGATGTTCTCTAGTCTTAGAGAGTTAAGTGCCATTCCCTGTTATTGTTCCATAGAAAGATTTTGAGAAATGTAATTGTCTAAAGTTTTTTAATGAAAAGGGGACCCATGGTAAACCATAAAAGGATTAGTAGTGAAGGATCGGAGGAACGTTGTTTTGGCAGAGGCGGAACTAGAGGAAGGAAGGAAAGAAGGGCACCCTTGTGGGCTGAAATGCAGTTCCTATCACATCCAGGATGAAGGGTGGATTCCCAAATTAATTGGCAACTTCTGCGTGAGCACTGACTGCAATTTCAAACATCATACAAGCTGCAATGCAGCAAAGACGAATAGTTCCAATATGGCTTTCCAGTGTACACACACACCCTGAGTATTGCACTGATTTTAATGGACTGATTTTTATATTTTAATTGTTTCACTGCCCAGTTTGGCTTTAATCCACTTGATAGCTCCCAACTAGAATTGACCCACTGCTGAATAGTGAGACAACAATTATGCAAATCCCACTGATTCAATGTGTCTAGTCAGGGCTACTAATTAGATTCATGCCAATGTTTGAAATCTGTTTTAACGACTATCTAAACTACCCTCCACGCTACTCCATAGGAGGGGGATGTGTGATACAAATGTAATACATTGGTTTTTTTAAAAAAAAATGGTCATATCTATAGAGATGGATATGACAATGCTGCTATATTTTAGGCAGCAAAAAATCCTAATTAATTTCCTTAATTTTCTGCTTTCTCTCAGTTCTGGGACTCAGAGCAGTTTATAGCCTGATATGAAAAATGTTAAAGTTGGGCTGCAACCAGTTAATACAGCTGGAAATCATATAGGGTGGCTCCCCTTTAAAAAAACAACAACAACGCAGGCAAATGACAAAGCCAAACTCACCATAACCTTCCAGGAAAGCACCTACAATTCTTTTTCATTAAGTGGCACCAGAGCTTTCAGTGTAAGATACAGTCTGGTAAACAAACCACTAAACACTTCATTATTAATGCAATTGCCAGATGAAATGGAAATATCTTCCGTTTGATTGGCATGCTGTTGTCATTCTTCTTTTGAAGTCAGTAGGAAGCAATTTATTCCTTAATGGGGTGAGGGGGGGGTTGCTACACTGGCCTGGGGAAGAAGAAACAGAAGGAGGACCCATAGACTAGCAAAGCATTCTGGAAACTACTAAAGTCATTTTTTTTCTTTGATCGTGTGTGCAGGGTGCCTACTAAGCGCAATGGTCTGAGAATCACACCTTTATTTAATGCCCCATTTTGCAAGAGGGGGTGGGACTGATGGCCTCATATTTTAGTCCTCAAGCACTACAGAAACAAAGCTCGCCAGCCCCTTAAAAGCAAATTGTCCAGATCAGCTACATATTAGTGCGCAATGTCAATTCACAGCCAATCTGCAATTTGTAATGGTGTGAAAAAGACCGGAAGACCCATTACCACAAGAGGAAAGAAACCCAGACTCCAGTTCACTGGCAGCTAGACGTAGGATCCACAGTTTGTGCATCACAGAACAGAACTTATTTATCCACTGTTATTGCTGTTGTTGTGCTATGTGCTCAGTAGTCAGAACCAACTTTTAGTGACCCGAACAGAGATTTAAGGTAAGTGAGATATTTAAGGAATAGTTTTACCAGTTCCACACACCCTGGTTAGTTTCCAGGGGGGATTTGAACCCTGTTCTCCAGAGTTCTAGTCCTAAACAAAACTAGGAACCTTGCAGGAAACATCATATATCTGAGAAACAGGATTTTATATTTTTGGTAAGTTGAAGTAGACCCTTTTTAATCCTGTACTGTAGATGGATTCACTTAGATTCATTTTATTAAAAGCAACACTTGCAACTCTAATTCCTCATAGCTTCCTTACTCTTTGGACTCTCCCAGTTCCAGAGTTTTAATGGTAAACCGCTCCTGGAAATGACCTGTAAAAGTACCATAAAAGATTAGCAAATGTGAATATCAACCATTCCAATATATCTACCCAATTCCTTCACCTTCCATTACATTCTGTAACATGTCTGGCAAAATAGCCAGAAAACATCCTCACTGCTTCTCTGCTTCCTGTAAACCAGACAGGATCTGCTGGGGTGGGGGTGGGGAATGGGGGTTGGGCTGTTTAGAGGGAGATCAAAGAGAAGTTGCAATCCTTAAAGGATGACATTTCATTGTGGACAATTACTAGTCTCTTTTAAGCGCCACCCCCTTGTTTATAATCTATTGCACCAACTTTCCAAAGCCTTCATTATTTCTCGCTTCCCCATCATGTTCCATTCCTCAACTCTGCAAAAGAAAAAATGAAAACAATATAGAATATGCTACTTGCTTGCTTGCTTGCTTACTTACTTACTTACTTGCTTGCTTGCTTACTTAAAAAACAGATGCTACTTTGTAAAATTGATGCCAGATTCAGAATAATGAATATTATTATAATGAATGTTATGAATATTATTGTAGGAATATTAATGATATTCATTCATGATAATGAATATTATTAACTCAACAAAGATGTATAGTCACTTTCTTCCCAGCAATGAATGAAAGTAGTTTGAAAGCAGGATTGCACCTGAATACACTTTCACCAGGGATAAAAAGTATGGCAGGTATTTGTATTGTTTTAGAAACATGTACACCCTGTTTGACCCCAAGTTACAGTGCAGAAGAAAAAGGAAAGGAAACTGTGTGTATATAATGGGAGGGAAGAGATGCTGTCCACGAACTACTGTCACTGGAAACAAGCAGCTAATGCTAGATTCCAAGTCCCTAGTATCCACTGGTGTGTGTGTGTGTGTGTGTGTGTGTGTGTGTGTGTGTGTGTGTGTGTGTGTGTGTGTGTGTGTGTGTGTTGTGTTTGGGGGAATGCCCTCTGTACAATTCTGATAAAATGTCCATTGAAAAAAGGAACAGCTGCATTGAGTGAAGAAGTTCGACATTTGGATGGGAGAGCTTCTCTCCAAGCAGACACACACACCACTTGTCATGCCATCCCTACCACACCCCACCACACCCCGATATAGCCTCCAGAATTACTTGAGAGGAGGTGCAAGGCAGGGTTGCACCCTTATGAAGCAAAGTGGCATCTGATTAAGGCAACATGCTTTCAGTGTGGAAAGCGTGTCATTCCCATTTCATCCGTGGGAGATGGCTATTCCGGATCCTGCAAATCCTGCCAATCCATCGCTTTGGCTAGTAACCTCTCCCTGAATGTGAAAGCAATAGATTTACCTGGCGTGAACAAGGAACACTGGAATCTTGCCCTAGAAGACGGCTCCCGGATCACATGATGAAATAACAGCACTGCCAAGAACACAGAGATGAGGTCTCCTGGCTCACCTTCCAGTGAACTACACACACTCAAAAGCAAACACATTGATTAAATAACTACAAGAGGTTTTGGCAAAAAAAAAAAAGGGAGAGAGAGAGAGAGAGAGAGAGAGACCCAGAATGCATAGGGATAACAAATATTCAAAGGCTGTAACGGTTACCTTTTAAACCCGCTTGACTTAACTGTGTAGGGCAACAAATCTGATTTGGAAATAGCAGCACATGATAGAAAGAGAGATTTCTAGAGAATCTCCTTAAGTTTCCCAAAGCTGCAGGGTTAGAAGGACGGAGTTGTTATTTCCTGAAAATTAGCCTCAGAGCCTTAAGAAGCATCTTTCTTCCTTGGCAGCACCACTGTTTTGAGTAGATCCCAGGACTCTTTAAGCCTCCATTTGCATCTGCCAGAGTGCCATATTTTGAAGTTGATTTACAGATTGAAGTGGATTTATATCATTTTAGATCGCTTGCCTACTTAGAAATCATTTATTTGCACAAGTTGGCTTGACATTTTAGTTACATTCTAAATAGCATGTTCAACTCCTTCACTCCATCTGAAATTTGGCCATGACTCTGAAATTGATATGAGACAGCAATCCTATGCATATTTACTTGGAATACGCCTCACTGAACATAGCGGGAATTTGTTTCAAGTAAAATGGCATTGATTTGAGCTGTTGGGCAAGGGATAGAAGTATCAGCTCTTAGAAAAGCCTAGCTGCACAGCGCTTTTCATAATTATTGCTACTTTCTACTCTGCTCCCCATCGATATTCTGTTCCAATTCAGCATGAAGTCTGGTAAAAATGCTCTAAGCTCTCTGTCCCTCCAGCCCCCACTCTTACTCTATATATGAATGAAATGCACAGGCACTTCCTTGTTAAATTATTACTGTGTTGCCCTGAACTGTAAATGAACCCTTTTTGCTTATAAAAGCAGCAGCTGTTCTTGCCATTGAAACCATGGTTCATTACAAACTGACCTCAAATCCAGGAGTAAAACATCCTCCCTTTTACTTCAGCTATTCATATGTGATCTAGATATAAACAATAATCAAAATTGGGGAGAAACCCAGCTGAAGGGCAGGGAATGCTCTGTTTTGTTTTCTGGAAAAATTACAGCAATGTTTGGAGGATGAAAAGTGGTTATAAAGGTTAAATGACCCTCAACTGTTCTCTTATCAAATGGAGAGGATCTGTGCTTCAAACCTTGGAGTGAAACCGTCCTTTGTAAGGAATCCTTAAGTATATGAGTATAGAAGAACTAAGGAGTCCATTTTCTCGTGCTCAACACTAGTAGTGAGCTGTGACAGAACAGACTTGTTTATTTCAACTGTAGAATATTATTTAAGGAAGATATGTGATTTATAACTCAGGCATGCCTTCTGTTGGCTATCATACCTCTCATTCTTTGTTAAACCGTCCTTCTATATTTATCAAATGGTTCAGGATCATACTAGTTCCTGCACACAAAAAGAAAAGAAATATGGTCCTGACTGCAAGACCATAATATATGGGATGCTTCCTCAAACTGATTCCTTTCAAATGTCTTGGACAATTCCCAGCCAACATGCCCACTGTTAGTTGACTCTCTTCTATGCCAACTTTATGCCAAATGCAGTATTTTTAAGATGTGGATTAAGCTTCCTGTACTTGAAGATATTCTGACACTGAGGACCTGACAGCAACATAGCATGAGATGTTCATCAATCTAGATATGACCACAGTTTTATAGGTTTAACCTAAGTATTTTAAAATCAATAGTGCAGATGCAGAATACAGATTCACCCTGGGGTGGATTGCCTTCAGGATTAAGCTAGTGGACATGATAAGAAATTGTGGGAAAGGACTGCAACCAAGTCCACCCATATGTGATGTCACTTCCTTATCCCCCATTTCCCATGTTCACTTCCAGTTCCTTGGTTTTGTCTGGATGAATGTTCCATCTTGCACCCCCTGATATCCCATTGGACAGCAAGAGGCATAAGAAAAAAACATGTCCATTGGAAAGTGACCATTGTAGTAAAAGATCTGGAACTCAAGCCCTCTGACAGATGTTGTTTTTGTAAAATAAAAATAAAAAAAATCTCCGATAGCCATCCTGTCCTTCTCCAAGCTGTGCTCTGAATTGACTAATTGATCCTTCCATTGTTAGCAAGAGTACTCATTTTTACATTGCAGGATTGAAGGAAGGAAGGAAGGAAGGAAGGAAGGAAGGAAGGAAGGAAGGAAGGAAGGAAGGAAGGAAGGAAGGAAGGATATTGTCTGGATGACAATGTGCATGTGTTTATAAAACCCTCCATGGCCTGGGCCCAGACTACCTGTCAGAGTGTATCGTCCAGCGATCAACCTCGGCCCGTCCAGTCCGGCAGTCGCGAGCGCACACTCTCCGGGTTGCCACCCCGAAAGAGGCCCGAAAGTCCATCACCCGTAATTGTGCCTTTTCGGTGGCTGCCCCTTCCCTTTGGAACAGTTTATCACCTGATGTGCACTCTGCAGAGTCCCTGTTAGCCTTCCGCCGAGCTTTAAAAACCCTTCTCTTCAGCGAGGCTTATGGCGGCGCAACTTAACGGTCCCCCCCTTTTCCTCCTGCCATCTACACATTTGCCAACAATTACTGCTGCTGAGCTGTGACTATTAGTCAAGATCCTAAGATGCCCTGCTGTTTTAAAATGCTGTTTTTATTGTTGTTGTTGTTTATTATTGTACTGTTGTTCTATTGGTTTGTTTTATATTGTATTGCTTGCTGACGCGCTCAGCTATTTGGAAGCTGCCCAGAGTTCTGTCTCGGAAGATGGGTGGGGTAAAAATAAATAAATAAATAAATAAATAAATAAATAAATATAGATTGGCTCCACCCGTGTGTAACTATTTTAAGGAATTCATCTGTATGTGTTTCTATGGCTGCTGATGTATGTCGGAGGTATTGCCATAAACCTTTTCAGCAGAATTATCCTGTGGTTTGTGTTCGGAAATGAAACCTTTTTCCCCCTAAGCATTGCTGCTAGGGATGCAGAGGAGCCCTATTAAGCTACCCTTAATTTTGTATATCAGCTGGCTGCTGGTTTAGCGAAACCTTAAGACTGCTCTGTAAATCTGTTTTTGTTTATTCATTAATATAACTGCAGGATAGCCCAGTGGCTTAGGTCTCTTGCTGAAGAACTGGAAGTTGGTACTTCAGTCCCACACTGTGCTTCCTTGAGAGGAACTGGACTGAATTATCCATAGGTAGTGGTGGATCCACTACCTATGCTCTACAGTTCAAGGTGGTGGTGGTGGTGGTTTTAAATGCAGTGTGTAGACTACTAAAAGAAAACAAACCACTCCTTTCAGTGAAAGTTAATAGAATGGTATGTCATTGTCTCAAGAAAATCCAGTTTAATCTCAACTACATGTGTAGTGTGTCTCTATTATTAAATATGGAATACAATCATATATAAAGATGTGATATGAACTTGTACTGGATCACACCAGAAAGGGTGGCTTTGCTGGAGGTGATGATGAAAGTGAGTCTTTAAAGCAACTCTTCTGTCCACATGTGATCTGGTCCCAATCACTCTAGTCTAGCTCCAAAAAGAGAGCAGGCCTGCTATGGAACCAAAAAGGTCCAGACAGCATGGAACAGGATTGGGCAGAGTCACCATCTCCTTAAAAATTTTTCAGATGTCTACAAAGAAAATTGAACCAGACAGCTCTGTAGGAGCTCCAAAAAGCAAGCTTAAATGGCTTTTGGATCACACCCCAAATATGCATAGAACATATGGTTCACAGTAGACACTTTTTTCAACTATAGACCCCAGAATTAAGTTCTACTGGGGATCCTGGGACTTGTAGTCCAATGAGGTGACTTCTAATTCAGAAGTATAATTTGAGTACAATTGGCCATACTCCTACATAAGAATCAGGGCCGGATGAAGACCCTCAGAGGTCCTAAAAGCACTTAAAAGATTTTGGTGTTCCCCCATATACAGTGCTATCTCACAAGATGAATTCCCATAAGATGAATGAAATTTCCTGGTATAGGCATTTTTCACAAGATGATGGTTTTACTACTGGATGTCTTGCAAAAAATCTGTGTCACGGGGCAGGCATTTGAATTTCACACACCCACAACCTGAGAGGGTTATGGGCATACGAAAATCAAAAGCCTTGTCTTCCATCCTGGCTTTCCTGACCGTGTAGCACCTGATCCACGGGCACAACGTGGTTGGGAAAGCCAGAACCGAGGCTGCTGCCAACCCCCCCATTTCTCCCAGAACGGATTAATTGGGTTTCACTGCATTCCTATAGGGAACCGTGCCTCTTAAGATGAGGTGTTTTTAAAACAAATTGACCCCTGGGAACAATTAAATTTGTCTTAGGAGGCACCACTGTATATGTAATTCAAAATACCTGTATGAACAATAATAAACCATAAAATATTCATTTCCACTTCTGAGGACAGAGATTGGTTTTGACCTGGAATGGGTATATCATGTTGTGGAACTTGTGTGAAGAAATCAGACAGCTTTGCAGTCTTGGAATGCAGGAGCAACAGAGCAGGAAATGGGAAACAGGCTAGACAATGCAGGCGAAAGCACAAGAACAGAAAACACTTGTGTTGCTGATGCAAAAAAAGCCTAGGAGGCAGAACCTCTTCTTAAAGAAGAAGGCCTGAGCCTGCAGTTACCAGGCCAGATCCTGACGCAAAATTACAGTGTTAGCATTGTGTTATTGCCTGTCGGCACACTGGACACTGACCCCCTGCACAATTTCATTCTCAGTGGACAACTGACTGCATGCAAAGTTTTCCCTACTTTCATTTATGGGGGGATCCCCCCCTTCAATTTCATAACCCTTGGTGGAGGTCTACACTCTCTGAGTGCTCTTGTTAATATTGTATATATCTGTATGTAATTTTTTCATTTAATATGCGGGTCCCTTTTTGCAGTATTGCAGCATATGGTCCATGGTAAATTCAGCTATGGAAAATTTCTGTGGTGCCCCCGCTTCCCTTGATGTCCCTAAGCACGTGCTTATTGTGCTTAATGGTTAATCCAGCCCTGGTAGGAATATATAGAGTAGCATCCATCATCTAACCAAACATTTCGTAATGTATATCTTTCCTTTTTGTGCTCTGACACTTAACTTTGTCTTTTAAGAGAGGCTTTTGGTTTGTTTAATGTCATTCTGTTCTTTCCTTGTGTGTGACCCATCTAGTGAGACAGGCACTTCCGATTTGCTCAGGCTCCATGATATTTTGTCTACGTAGATATAAAAGTGATAGATTTACTGGCCTTTTGTTTCCAAATCAAAGGACCAGCATCAGTTACACTGAACAATCTGATACCCAGCCACAATGCAACAGTAAGGTATGTAGGCACAAAAGGAAAAAGGTGAACTGGGTATGGTCCCCCCCAGGAGGGATTCTCCTTAAATTCCTCCAGGAGAATTACATTATTTCTAAACTCCCCAAAAGATTGGACAGAAACACAAGGACTATATATTTTACAGCATGTATTGACTCATAGCAAACAAAAATAGAGTTTTCCATGTTCCACTGTGGAACATGTATACAGTAACAACAGAGTTAATCCATTTTGAAAACCATAGATATGAACATTACCATTTTATATGGAAGGGAACTTTCCCCCATTTTAAAGCCAAATGCTGAACATCTACCTACACTGAGTTAAATATTTTACAACAATTTTGGTTGTCAAATAGGACCAGCATTGCAAAGTGCTCATCTAATAGCAAATATTTCCATCATATATATTCTTACGCTGATTAGTTCAAATACTCAGCAAGCAGAACAATGTTAGTTATACCAGTGATGGGACAGTTCTTTGCTTAAAATCTGATTAGAAGATCCACAGAGACAGTGTCGAGATAATGGGAAACATGTCCAGGGAATGAAAAAATAAGTTCAAATTGATTCATATCTTCTGTTGGGCTCCCAGAATTCTAAACTTAGGTTGCCAATGACAAAGGACTGTGGAGGTTGTGGTCCAAAACATCTGGAGGGCTGAAATTTGGACATGCCTGTCTTAAGAGTATCTTAATTTCTCTCTAGTCATATTCACATATTCAGTAAGTTCTAGAATAGAAAAAGCAAAAAGAAATGTAACATGCAGAAGGAGCTTGAATTTTCTTATTAAAACAATATCTTACTGCTGCTCAGTGACATGGAGCCAAATTGTATTTTCAACTTTATTGGTACCATGTTATGCACAGTATTCATCACACTTGGAATAAACCCACTTCAGTGTTTCTACTCCAAATATCTTTACTGTATGTCTGGATCCAATGTATTCTAGCAAGTTAGATGTTCCTTTCTATTGCTAAACTTGTTTTACTGTCCTGTTGCTCTGTTAGTTCTTATTGGAATCTGATGTGGTTCCTTAATATTGTCTTTGATGTACCATGAGAGGTTTTATTTCTATTCTATTTATGAATATATATTACACACACACATATATCCAGTATTCCTGCCAAGAAAACCCCATGGACATGGAGTCAGGAAGAATCGGTCACGACTGTAACGACACAACACACACACACACACACACACACACACACAGGTATGCTTCTCTAGTTAAGAAGTAGGCTGGTGAATGTTCTGCAATATTTATGTAACAAGACAGTGTTAACAATGCAGTATAGGATGCTCCTTGAGAGGTACATCCAACGTATACAACTTTTCCTCTAGTAAAAGCAAATTCATAACAATCTTAATACATAGGTTCCCATTACTGATTTATTAAATGTTCTGAACCACAGCTCTTTTGTTTCCATTTTAAATGGTTCTATTGTTAATATATTAAGGCTATTGGGATTCATCTAGCCACTGAGTTTACAGTTTTTAGCATTCCTGTTTGGGGACGATCACAACTTCTGCTCCAATTGTGGACATTATGCAGCAACTCTTCCTACGCATAGTATTTGGTGATTATTAAAAACACAGCACACTCTAAAATGCTCTATAAATGCAGTGCCTTTTCTTAAACAAAGTCTTGAATATACCAAAGACGTGACCAACAGGAAGAAGAGTTGGGCATCCCAGTGCAACAACATCCGGAGGCCCACATGGGTGATGCCAACCAAAACCTGAAAGGTCACATCAGATCATTACTCATAGTATAATTCAGCCTTTTCCAAACCAGTTCTATCTTGCTGGACTTCAGCTCTCATGATCATTCACTTATTGCCCACAAAGGACAGGATGTTTGGGAATTATCATCTAAAAATCTGACAGGCAAAAGCAGAAGGCTGATATAATCCATAAAGGTCCTTGTTGAGCCCTTTTAACTGGATAAGAAAGGGGAAATAAGAAAGAGACAGCAACCATTATCCCAGGCAACAATTTTAAAGGCTGTGTTCTAGTTCTACTGAGGTCATGGTATAGCATGATAAGCCAAAGTGCCTATTCAAAATGTAGGAAAGCTCTTTTACATCAGAAACCTTTCGGGTGTGTGGGGGACAAACTAGTTTTCTTCCACTGCTGTTACTTGGCCTGAATAAGGTGGCTGTCTAGTGGTTGCCAGAAACAGAAAACACATCATATCCAGATGCTGGAATCCAGTAGTAACTAGAGTAGGCCCACTGAATTAGTGGAGTCTTGGCAAGTCAACTCCTTGATAAGTGCAGTAGATTTAAGTGAGTGTACTCTGTTTGTTTGTTTGTTTGGTTGGTTGGTTGGTTGGTTGGTTGGTTGTTTGTTTGTTTGTTTGTTTGGTTGGTTGGTTGGTTATTTGATATATACCACTCATCTGACATGAAGCCAGATGAAAACACAGTGTCAAATTGAGGTTTGCTTGGATTTTGCTCTGAGTCCAGTATTAGGTCTTCCTGACGGTAATGGCAGTGAAGAAGACAATGGGAAACCACTTCACTTAAGCTGTTCCCCAGGAAAATCTTTAGTATGACTGGAAAACCTAAAGCCATAGCCCCTAGTCCCCGGCAACCCTTCAGTGGGCAGAGGGTGCTAAGAATCTCTAGGCTAGTCATGAGAAGGATAGCCACCTGGAATGTTCAGTCTACTCTCCTGGTGCTATTTGCTGATAGGCAGTAGGTTCAAGGCCCTTGCTTTCATAACTTATGGTTCTTTATCTTTTACCCTGACTTAGACCTCACAGTCCTTCAAATGATGTCCAGTCTCCTTAGGGAACTTCAGGAAAAGGAGTCTAAAATGAGGCACAAGTCCATTTTAAGAAGTGTAGACTAGAAGGTAGATCAGTGTATTGCATAATTTCTGACAGATGTACATTGACCCATATTGCACTTTACTAAACCTGACACATATCTCAAATACGTGTTTGATTGTGGCAAATCCCTTCTCCATCCAAAGGCCTACACTCTGTTAGGTCAAGGAGGGAAACATGATATAAAGGGAAGTTCATTCACGCAAAATCCCTTCAGGAAATGGCCACTCAGGGAGTGCTAATGGTCCATGTGTTAGGAGCCACAATCCTTGCCTTGCTCCAGGTGCCACTGCATGACAACAGCTTCCCTGGGGAGGGGCCAGCTGGCTTAGCCCTGTTTTTCCTCAAACATTCACAGAGGTTCATAGGCTCACCCTATTGTATTCCACCTTCCTCTTCATGATTCATTTGGGTACCTCTGGAACTTAATTTTACAATAACCAATGAATTGTTGGGAGTGACTGGGAACAACAACTCAGCTTATGCTGTAGAAATTGATTGTCTTTGCATGGCAAGGGGTGGACTGAGAAGGTCCTCCACTGATTTCCTCGGCTGTCCTTTACCTGCTCTGAACTACACCAAGCTTCCTATAAGACTAATATTCTAAGGGTTGCTAGTGTCATTTCCTTCCTTCTAAGGGCCTTTTTACACGACCCCTAAGATCTGCTGGCCACTTAAATTCGGACCAGAGATCTTAGGGGTTCCTCGCTCTTCCTCTGTCCCCACCCCCCTCCGCACTTCCTGGTTGCTGGCTGCATGAGGGAGGAAGAAAAAAGAAAGAAAAGCATGCCAGTTTACCTCTGTTTTGTTCCCGGCAGCATTCAGATCTCTTAAAGGGGCGGGGCGCAAAAAAAGAACAAACAGAAGCCAGGAGAGCCCTGCACTCACTATCCTTACACCGGATCAAATATTTGTCACCTCCAAAAAGCAGGTACCTGAAAGCTGCGCTGGGACGCGCTAAAGTGGGCGGGGTCGCACTTAATTTCCTCTTAACTCCGGAGCTGGTGGGTAAACATTTTTAATCTCCGGAGCTGGGAGCCATTTGCCCTGGAGTTTAGGGGTCGTGTATAAACGCCCTAAGACTTGCTTCTTGATGTTCTTTGGGAGAGGACAGAAGAGACATTTTGCTCGCAAATTTGGGGAACAGCCATGCCTCCTTGCATCTTCACCTTGAACTAGGATTTGTATTGGTTTTTTAAAAATCTCAATGTTGCAATAAATACTGTGCGTGTGTGTTCTGTGCTGCCAAGCTGGAACCAACTTATAGCAACTCTAATAGGTCTTTCAAGGAAAGTAAGATGTTTAAGCAGCAGTCACTACTTCCACTCCTCCAGTGAGTTCCCATGGCCAAGTGGGTCCTAGTCCATCACTATATGTACTACATCACACTGGGAATAAATACTAGATTCCTTAATTGTTTTAGAAGTGCGGATGGGATTTCCTTCCAAAAACTGAGCTATGTTCTGCTCATCATTCCAATATTCAAAACCTGAAACTACAGGTTAATTTATTGATCTTTGGTATTGCTTGCTTTGTCATCATGGTTTATGCCCAGGTTGAGAGCATCATTCTGTTTAAACCCATGTTTTTAATCAGTTAAATAGTCAAAAGTATAACATAACATTTGCAACAAGGCAAGAAAGTAATCTGCAATGAATGGTATGATTCTCCCTGCACCCACACTACAGCATCTTCACCTGCAACATATCTGGTAGCAATTTAAATGCATAAAAAGCATTTTTACTGAACTGACATTATTTTACTTTTGACTTTACTCTTGATATACATTATTCTATGGATGGAGGTTAAAGGTTCCATTTATTTAATTTTTATTTTTTTATTTTATTTTTTTGCTCAGTGTCAAGGAAAAACAGCACATGCTACATGCACACATTTTTATATCTGATGGGGGGACCCCTGAAAGGGGGAACATAACTGACAGGTAAAGAACTTTTTTTAACTCCAGAAGCAAAAAGCAGTTCTAATGATTCAAATATAGGCCCCAGAGGAAGAAATAATTGCAGGAAAGCATTACTGATGACAGAGTAATAAATGTAGGTAACACACAGTAGGTACAGTAGAAAATGAAGTACTGTACTAGCAAAGCAGCAGTACCTTTTTTTGGTGAGAGATGAAAGAAAGCTTACACATTTCTTTAAACCAAATGCGCCTTTCAAATGGAAGCTACTGTCATCCTCTGTCGCATGACTCTGCAATAATCCATTCTCTGTACAGTACAATAAAAGTAGCCTGTAACACCATGTGACAACTCTCAACATACATGTTTTTTGTTGGTGTTTTATTTCAAAATAAATATAAAGTTTAGGTTATTATGAGCCATCAGGTTGCATTGGAGGCAGTATTATTTTGTTTCTGAAAGAGCTCACTTTTTTGTCAGGACTTCAGTCAAATACTGCAGATAAACATTTTCCTGAATAAGTATTCAGGGTGGGACCTCAGTGTTGAGTCTGAAGTTATTTAAGAGGTCCTCAACCTTTTCTTTCACTGTTAATGAAATCCCCAGATGCAAATACTTTCTCTCTCAGGCATTTCCCTCTAACCTTCTTTATAGCAATAGCAGCAAGAGATGTCCGTACCTCATCTGTTAGGTCAGTAGACCCATTATTTTATTTCACAATAATTTACTGAGTCAAAAAAATTGCTCACCTATCTCCCTCTCCGTCTCTCCCTCTCTTGTTTGACCCCAAACCTTGGCAAATTCCACGGACCGTTAAACTATTTACAGGAAACGCGTTTGTTGAATCGTCTACTCTTGTGCCAAACAGAGGGCTTCTCTATCAAGAATGAAAGACTGGTTCTCGGAGGCTCACTTGACATAGGAATGAACCCATCAAGTATGAAAGGTAAAGACAAAGAGTGTTAAAACAGGAGTGAAATGTTGCAAGGAGCGTTTCCCCTTAATGAATTACAGGGAGATTTGTAGCAGGCCAGCCGGGGAACTCTTTCAGCATGTGTATCTAGAAGTGTCACAGGCTTGCTGTACTATATCCTAGCTGCCCTTTCCATGAACTGGGCAGTTTCCTTTCACCAGTTTATTTTCGCTTCTATTCTGGCAGCTGTCTGTGGCAATAGATATTTCCCTTAAATAATTTGCTACTTGTTTGAGAACTTGTGCCAGCCCAAGTGAGGTGGGGAGGGGAGTAGGAGCTGTGGAAAAATAGTCATTCTTGGAGCAGTTGTGTCATAATGAGATGAAATGAACATTCAGGATATCTGCACTGGTTCTCCTTGAACAAGAAATACATTGTAATTAAAGCGGCATGCATCTTTGGAAAAATTGACCAGCATTCAAAATGCTGGGTGCAAAGTGTGGCATTCTAAAGAATTCTCCTTTATGGGTTATCATTTGGGAAAAATACTACAGACATAAATATACAAATACACATACTATGATACGCTTCAGCCGGAGTCAGATATTTTCTTAAGCAAAACAATAAGTAGGAGAGAGTAAAAGTAATGCTATGGGAACAGAAAGGAAGGAAAACACACAAGTCTTTCCAGGTTTCTTTACTGCTCTTCCGTAAAGCCACATACAGTTTGGATGTGATGTACCATATTGGCTTGGATAAGTCAGTTCAGCAGGATACATTTCTTACATCCAATACTTTAATCGTGAGAATATTTTAGTGGGAATTCACCTAGTGCATTAATTGTAGGTTGCAGGTTTATATTCTCCTACCTGCTGAATGCTGACGGAACACTTTGGCAGTATTGTAATCCTAGGTTTCCAGTCCTGCTGTGCAGGCAGACATGGCTGCTGTGGCAGCCCAAATTCCACTCATGCAAGCAATTTAATGTCTTAGTTGCCCAAGGAAGTGTCCTTGGGCAACTAAAAAAAAATGTCTCACTGCGGGTACTGCTAGGAGCCTCATGATGCAGTAGTTAAATGCCTGTACTGCAGCTAAAACCGTGCTCACGACCTGGGGTTCAAACCCAGGCAGCCAGCTCATGGTTCATACAGCCCTCTATCTTTCCAAGGTCAGTAAAATGAGTACCCAGCTTGCGGGGTGGTGTCGGCAATGTGTAGCCTGTATAATTAAATAGTAAACCACCCAGAGAGTGCTTTAAGCATGGGTGTGGACAGTAATTTGCAAGATGTGTGCCTGTTGGAATGTAGTTTGTCAAAAGATAATGCTGTTATTTTTCTTTCTCTCTGTTTCATCCACTAATTCATAAACTAAAGATTATTGGGCCAATAGATAATCAAGGGACTATACATTCCATCTGCCCCACTACAACTAGTAATCAGAGATGAAGGGTGTTATTGCCTATCAATATATTCCCCTGCTTCCACAAGTTACCACATTCTTTGTAGACGAGATTGTAATTAGCATTAACAAATGTTATAGGTTATATCAAGGTGAACCTTGCATGATCTTGGAAATGTTCCTTTGTTGGACTACAAGAAATAGATGTCATGGTCATTAAAACAACAATAGCAATAAGTACTTGTTATTAACTGTAATGCTTGGTACCACCCTTCAGTCTGAACCACCCCATAACTTCCTCAACATTCAGGAAACCTAAAATTTTGGAGAGGGTAGCCGTGTTAATCTTTTCAAGAATCTCAGGCAAAAATCAAAGCAAAACAAAGCAAAACAACATACACAAAACATGTGGCACCTTAAAGACTAATTTTCATATTTTAATGTAACATTTCGTGGACACGTCCACTTCCTTAGACATATAGCAGCAGAATGAGGTGGGCAATATAATATGTGATGGGATATACTTTTAGGAAACCTAAAGTTGCTTGAAGGTAGTGTTGTTGTTGTTTTTTACAGACAGATAACGTCAAGTGAACAGTACTCAAGTGTAATGGATGCAAAAAGTCATTGGTCATACTGACTGTGGATTCATGGTATTGTTTTTTCTGAGCTCTGAATATAACTGTGGTTTAACCGAGTAGTAGGAATTGATCATGTATGTGTGCGTGGGGGGCTACTGCATAACCACGCAGACTGCTCTTGTGCTCTTAAGCCATCAGGAGTGTTACATCTGCTCAGGTCCTACCAGTTTGGGAGAGGGGGATAAATCTACTCACAAAAAACACAGCAGAGAAAAAGTACATTCGGTGTTGCCTCTTCTACAGAATTAAAACATTGTGTGTGTGTGTGTGTGTGTGTGTGTGTGTGTGTGTGTGTGTGTGTGTGTGTGTGTGTGTGTGTGTGTGTGTGTGTGTGTGTGTGTGTGTGTGTGTGTGTGTGTCCAAAAAAGTAAATAACATCTACTTGTCCTCTGGAGCACCTGATCCTAATGTTTGTTGTTTGCCAGTAAGACTCACAACATAGCAAAATGTATCATAAAAGCTCAACTGGTGTAACAACTTGGATATAAAGTGTACAGTACAGTATAAGGAAGTGATAGGTTTACTGGTAATTAGCTGAATGGTGTTTGTTCACTTATAGCAACTTGTAACAGATCAATAGGTTCTGTAGCCAGAATCCTGTTGGCTGTCCCAAGTAGAGCAGACCCATTGAATCAATGGGATTTATATCAGTGTTGACTTACCATTTAAGAATTGATTTGTTGGGTCTACTGTAGTTAGAACTACCATTAGGGTTCTGGCTAAATTATACATTTGAGATTAAGCATGCATGATGAAAGGTGAGATATAATAGAACCAGATGGACATTATTTGTTTTATAGATTTCTACCCAGCCCTTCAAATGAATCAGTGGACAGTTTGAGGAAAGCTTGTCCATAATGTTTATAATTAGATAATTTGTTATATATTGTACTTTTTATTACTGTATTAATAAAAGATATACTATACATATAATGCTATATACCAGTACTGTACATATATCATTATATATTAAACATAGAGTATGTGCATTCTTTCTATATATTCCTGTACTAAAAGTACTATGTTACACTATTAACTACTATGCTAGCAAGCATATTTACTACAGAATATTAAAGGTGACCAAGAGCAATGTAATTAATATAAGCAAGACAATTGTTGCAAGACATTTTTTTCCAAGCAGGCCTTTGGTACAAAATATAGTTTCCTGCTGCCTTTTTTTACTCAACCCACAAAAAAGCACAAGTCCTATATTGCTCAACAAATGGTTCAGTGTGTCTCTGTATTAGGGAAAACCAGTATAAAACTTACCATCTATGGCAGTGTTGGCGAACCTATGGCACGAGTGCCAAAGGTGGCACTCGGAGCCCTTTCTGTGGGCGCCCAACATCGCCCCTTCACAGCCACCTCTATGCAGGTTAAATAGCTGTATCGGCACTTTGCAAAAAAAATATTGGGTTTGGAATCACAGTTTGAGAACTCAAGTCTCTAAAAGGTTTGCCATCACTGATCTATGGACTTCAGTTCTCATCAGCAGTACTGTAACAAAGAATGTCAATGGGGAGGCAGCACAAGAATTACAGTACAACTAGAGAAGTGCCTGTTATTGTCGTTTGTTTGTTTGTTTGTTTTCTTTATTTACTCGAACTGGCAGAATTCTCTAAGAATTCCCCAGGCAAAATACTGAGAGTTTTAGCATTCAGATCCACAACTACAGATATCGCTGCAGCAGCTTCCGGTTTTGAACAAGAAGCAAGGCCTGAGGTAGGGTCCTAGATCCAGGTGAGCAAACTATAGATGTGGGTGCGTGGTCGGTAACTGCCGGAATTCTGTCTGGAGAATTCTTGGAGTTGGAATCCAAAGAATTGCTCCAAACAACCAAATAATACATCACTAGCAACAAATGGAACGTCACAAACTCCCCACTTCTTCCTTATATCTTAAGTCTTCTGCTGTGTCTGGAACATGTGATACTCGGTCTGTTTACACAGATGATATGGATAAATATGTGAAACTAGCATATAGAAATCACCACTGTGGTCATCTTACAGCACCAATGTTCTGTTTGGTACATCATCACTCATCTTTGGGCCCAAATCTTCAGTTCTGTAGGGTGACCAACTGTTGAGGAAGGTAGGCGTCCTGTTACTTTCATGAGAAGTTTATTAATGCTCTACGCCAGTGGTTCCAGATAAAGGTCATCATATGTGTTTGATGGTGGAACATGGATTTTTACCTGTTCTTTCAAGTCCAGTGCTCTTTTTTAGTCTTTCCAAACTCAGTCTCTGTGTTGGACTACAGCTTCTATCATCCTTAGCCACAATGACCATGCTTGAAGATGGAGATGGAAAGGGAGGCTGCTGCAATCATTACATCATACTTCTACACAATTGGTTGGGAAGGAAATATTTGACAGATTCTGTTTGGTAGCAGATATTAAGTTGCAGAAGCTGCCTAGATGCCCTGAGCACATCCGATCTCGCCTGATCTCGGAAGCTAAACAGGGTTGGGCGTGGCTAGTACTTGGATGGGCAACCACCATGGAATACCAGGTATTGTAGGCGTCTGGAGTAGGAAATGACAAGCCAATCTAGTATTCCTGCCAAGAAAACTCCACTGACATGGGGTCACAAACAGTCGGTCTCAACTGTAACGAAACACAACAACAGTTAAGTTGCAGATGCTCCTTCCTTTGCATATAACTTTTAGCTTGGGCACTTTCTTACAGTGCTAAAGTTCTAAACAGGGAAACTCTCTTTAAGAATCCAAGAGCAAAGAGATCTAATGTTATGTGTTTGAAAATGTCAATAAACAAATATCTCACTAACTGCTTTTTCCCCCCATAGGCTTTTTCTAATTGTGTGTGCCGTCCAAAAAAAAAATGATAAAACAAGAGGTAGTCTTCCTCTTTCCCAAACAAAAGTACTGCCTGCCCTTGCATAACTGTTCATTTGAAGAGACTGTATCACAAGGGACCATGGATTCAAACTTTTTAAACAAATACTCAGAGTCATGACCTATCTTGTTTGGATACTCAGTGCTGTCCCAGACAGAGAGAAAGCCATCACTGAGCCTGTAAAGGCATACAAGACTTCACAATTTATTAAGAAGATTAGTCAGGTTTAGTTTGTGCATTAAGCACTAGCCATTGGATGTATGTTGTTTTAAATCCTGCTTCTGTTCTTTCAAACGATGGCGAAATTATTTGATTAAAAAAAAGAAAAGACCTGCTCTTTCCTCCAGTCATTTGACCTGGTAAAACAATTGGTAAGATAAGTAAAGGATAATAGGCACAAACAAAACAAGACACCCTAAATCAGGGGTTGTTTCCACCTTACTCTCCACCCTGCTGCCCATTTGGGGGGCAATATTTGTAGAGCAGCCTGCTGTGAAATGACAAAGTTCATGGTTCATCTGAACTTTTGAACTCCAGTGAGTGTTTGACACAGCAAAACAATCTAACGGTGAACCTAACACAAAGTTTTCATAGTTTTAAAACCTGGCTTTCAGGCTTTTGTCTGGGGCAATCGGATAGGAAAGTTCTTTATTGATGTTGTAAAAACTGCCCATTTAATAACAGGCAGAGAGAGAGAGAGAGAGAGAGAAGGGAGAGAGGAAGAGGGAGGAAGGAGGGAGGAAGGAGGGGCGAGTGGAGATCAGTTGAAAGAAAGAACACCTTAGCATTTCTGAAATGGTGCTGGGCTGGTAGTTCTTTGAACTCTACCTGAACCCATTCGGAAGGCTTCCTCAGGACAAGTCATAGCAGCAATTTGTGACAAGAGCAAAGTTGCCCCGTGTATTTCACATGCTTCAGGGCTGGGCGTTCACAGAAAATGATATTCTTTAAAAAGAAAAAGAAAAAAAAAGAAAAACAAAACCCAAAAAGTATACACAAACACGAAGCATGTGGCACCGGAATTTTGACCTCTTCCGCAGCTGAGTTCGCTCTCCAAGGCAAGGAAGGAAGGAAAAGTCTTTGCAAAAATGCCTTGTTTCCTGACAACTGTTAGCAAAATATTTAAAACACCTACACACATGCCACCGTGATCTTTCCTTGCCCTAACTCTGAATACAAAAGTAAGCACCCACTGAGGAAACTGTAGGGTGAAGATGGGCCTGAAGTATGGGTTTGAAGTGGCAGGCTAGCCCTGCTGGTATGGCCAGGGAGGGTAATTTGCCTTAGGAAGCAAATTTGGGTTGTCTTGAAAAGGTAGACAATTTTAATCATTTACTCTCTGGTTGTTATATTTCTATGACTGCCTAGGAAGATGCAGCACTGAAAGGAGATTCTCTGTCTTAAGTGCAAAAAAAAAATCAGCTGGCTTGTTTGAATAACTATGGCTAGTATCCTATTCACCAAATGTGAAGGTGGAGCATACAGTAATACCTTGGTTTAAGAGTAAATTGGTTTAAGAATGTTTTGCAAGACAAGCAAACATTTCTTCTAAATTTTGCCTTGATCAACAAGCAATGTCTTGCAATACAAGTAACTGGAGCGCAGCTCACATGATCACAAGTGAGCCAATGGAGGCTCTTACCCCCCCCACTGGATTATGGGTGATTTTCTGGAACATTCCCTCTCTGACAGCCTCCAAAGCAGAGGGAGGAGAGAGGGAGGGAGGTCTCCATTGCACCAGCCAGGATCATTTTCAAAGGGGAATACAAATTAGGGGTTTGTTTTATTTTTCTTTATATTTTCCTTTAATTTGTTTTTAACATCCTTTCTTATTTTTTCAAACAATTTCTAGTCATGGGACAGCTAGTTTTTTTTATTGTCACATTAAAAACACAGAGTAAAATCCAGTTGTTAGTCCCAAGAAAAGTAATTTCCACAGCCAGGTACCTAAACCATGGTGTGGACGTGGCCTTCTGGTCAACTTCTTTTGTGAATTTTGGTATTTTTGTGTACACTATGTGATCTATGGGACCCCAGAATGAATCATCTGAGTTTCCATTATTTCCTATGAGGAAATTTACTTCATTATACGAGTGCATGTTTCCGGAATTGAATATGCTTGTAATCCAAGGTATTTCTGTAATTACATAAGAGTTCCCCCACTCTGGTGGATTCCAAATTGTGTGACTGGTCTCACAAACTGTACAAGACCAGGCATGGAATAGGGAATTATCAGAATAGGGGGAAATGCTTAATGCAGTTATCCCTCAGTACTGCATTTGCTGTTCAGGATACTGGCCTATGTACTTTTATTGGAAGGCACTGTTTTCTGCTGCTCCTCAAACAGCATATGTCTTGAGATAACCTTTGGTAGGGTGAGTGTGTTGGGCATGGTTGGATGAAATCCTCTAGCCTAGGGGGAAGAATGAAGTCTAAGCACAGTTGACAGCAGTTGGGAATCTGGGGGAATGGGGAAGAGCCTGCTTTTATGCCTCTCCTTGTCCTCTTCTTCATCCTCATGACTCCAAAAACAGTGTGCTTAAATAAGTAAAACACAAGCAAATTGATTTAGTTGGTAAAATCCATACCAGGCAAGACACATGGGTGTATACCCAAAGCCCTATTGTTCACTCAGTGCAGTCCAGGTACTGGCACAACTAATAGAAAATAGAGCATTTATTTTGTTTATTTGAAAGAGAATAAAATGATGGCACAATAAAAACAATACATCCGTTTAAAAATTCATTAAAATTATGCTTAACTAATTAGATGTTATTAAAATTAGAACTGATTAGAACTAGGGACATAGCCCAGTGCCTGAGTCAACAGACAGGTTATCAGGTGGAAGCAGAAATGTCATCTATTGGGAGCTATTCTCCAAACTGCAACCAAATAAATATAGCCAGGACATGGTACAGTAATAAGGTCTCCTTTCCTCCATACTTCCAATGTGAAGACCAGGTCACTCTTCTATAGGAGAAGGTACTCTTCTTTTCCTAGTCTTAATAATAAGCTAAGAGGAATCTTGGATATGGCTTGATCTTTCAGCCCCATAGGTTATAGTGCAGTGGTGGCAAACCTTTGGCACTCCAGATATCTTGGAGCACAACTCCCACAGTCCTTTGTCATTGGCAGTCTAGGTTCAGAATTCTGGGAGTTGTGGTCTAAAACATCTGGAGAGCCAAAGGTTCACCTCCACTGTTATAGTGCATGAGAAGAAGCTCACTTAGTAGCCTGGCTGCCATATCCCGCACAGCCTGCAATTTCTGAACCAAACAGGGGATGTTACAGTAGTCCAGGCTTGTGGTTAACAGTACATGTATCATTGCTGTCAGATGGTCCTAGTGGAGCTCATTACATTGCATTTAATGGGACATATCTGAGTGGGTGGCTGATGGATTTTGTTGCTATTCCACTAGTAGATATCTCCTCCTCCATTATCATACAAGGCAGGATTTCTGTGTTCATTCATTCATTCATTTGTTAGACATTTAGACTGCCTATTTGGCAGCAAGGCCATTCTAGGTGTTTCATAGCTTATAGCCAGGTCGTCTCAGAAACCACCAGCTCCTTAAACGTCATTTTAAAAAATATAGCGCTTGGAGATCTCAATAATTCTGGTTCATCCATATCAATGCATATTTGTTTCTGTACAACTGATTTAAATCAATACCTCTGCTGTTGTTACTGCTGAGTAATAGTAAGTTAACAGAAAATTTCAGAATGCAAAGTAATTGAATTATCTAGGATCAAGCAATTTCATGACCTGTTTCTGAATGAGCAAGTATAGGCAACATTTAGAAATATCAGTCATGGAACATATAATGACTCACACATATTTAAAAAACATATCAGCGCCATGGAACTATTCCCAACAAGAATTGTGTGCTCTCGCCCTTCTTGTAGGCAACCCTACAGCAATCTTATATGCATATGACTCTTCAGAGTTCATCATTTAAAAAAAAAGGTTTTCTATAGATGTATTTGCAAGAACTCCAGTAGCTGCTTTTGCGTTTCTTTTGATCAATTAGAGACTGTTGATGGAATTCTTGTTGTTTTTAAAGTCTAAGACATTTGTGGATTAAATGAGCCCATCAATTTGTTCAAAAGAGGTTTGCAGATTCTTTATTATATTTAATGGATTGCAGCAAAATCATTGCCTGCTTCAAAAAAGAGTTCTTCTGACTCTAAGGTACCAGTTTGTTGCTCTGGACTATGAGCTGTACCGTAAACCATCTGGAAAGCACTAAACTGACAAAGTGTGCATACATCCACTCTGTATCTGTATTTGTATCTCTCGCTTTATCTAGCAGGGACAAGATAAACGGTGAGCAGTCTCATTTGTGACCATTGCAAGAAAAATAGTGCAACTACTAAAATTTGTCTCGACCACGCCCCTGGAATGGGTTTTAAGTGTGACAATACTGTACCTGGTTCTAGGGTAGGATTTTCCCTTGTCACTCTTTGTTCCCGCTTTCTGTTCTGAGACAAGACACTGTGTAGTTTCTCTCAGAAAACTATGTCTGGGTTTTGTTTTGTTTTTTGACTTTTCAGAAGCGAAATATCGAAAAATAATTTTAAACCCCCCCCCTAAAAAAGGGAAAAGGAAGCTAGACAAATTCAGTGTTTGTCACATTACAAGACCATGGTAACACTTGTCACAAGACAAGTTATCACGACCATGGGAACACTGAAACAGGGACAACACCACATGATCATGACCAACGCTGTCACGATACAAACCTAGTTGCGGAACAAAGAAGGACATGAAGTAACCACCATAATAAGAAAACTTAGGATCAACTAGTGGGAGCTGAATGCTGGGAGATCATATGAAGATAAAAGAAAATTGTTGGGGGTTTTTAAATGTGAAACTGAAAAATTCATTGGTACAAGAGAGATCAGTAATGGTCAACAGTTTTAGAAAAGGACTGGGGAGTAGCCATCAATGGCTATTAGTCAGCATGGCTGTGCCTTACCTCCAGCCTCAGAAGCAATATGCTTATATGTTAGTCACTGGAAGATGTGAGATAGAAGGTACTGCTGCACTTATCACTTGCTAATGGGCTCCTGGCAGGCAACTGCTTGGCCACTTTGTAAACAGAATGTTGGCCTTGATGGCTTTTTGGTCTCATCTACCATTGCTGTTCTTATATTCTTTTCTTTTTTTCTTTTCTTTTCTTTTCTTTTCTTTTCTTTTCTCTTTTGTAAAAAGGACCTTAAAGAGTTTCTGTTGAAGGGCGGAAGGTGGCACTCAGGGAAGGATCAGGAACTCCAAATTAAAGTTTTCTTCCAGGGTACAGTTCCCTTCTGTTTGCAAAACTCTTCCTGACCCTTGAATCTCTCTGTAGAGATTGACATCTCTGTGTCAAGGCCATTCCCAGTGTAAGAAATGTATTCTCCCTCACAGGAATGTGTACAGAAATGCCATCTGTACCTTGGCCTGTTCTTCTCACCTGTACTTCTGCTCCCACTTCCTCAATTGCTGTTGGATAAGCCTCAACAGCTTATTAATTTGTGTCTGTTGTGTGCCATCAAGTAAGGAATAAATTTATAGTGACCCTAATAGAGCTTTCAATGTTGAGATATTTAAGGGGTAGTTTTGCTAATTTGACCCCTTTCCTCAGTGAATGGCTGAGCAACTATTAGGACCTCGGTCTCCTGTGTTCTTCTCTGTTACTTTGCCCACTACCCACACTACATCTCCTTATTAAGCTCCTTCCCAATAAAACTATCTTTCCTTTCCTTTACTTTTTGATAATTATGCTACTTCATGCCAGGTCAAGACAGGCCTGTGGGCAGAAAAATGTCCCCTTGGAGCCATTGAAATTATCCACTATAATTTAGGTCTGTTGCCAAGTATCGATCGTCGTCATCAGATGATGACAGATAGCCTTTCAATGAAATATAAGCCAAGTGAAATACTTGTGAAATCAATTCTTTATGAATCAGTTTTGGGCAATGTGATAACGACCTTTGTGGATGGTTGTGGGTTTCAGATATATTGTTAAGTGCCCACCTAAATGCTGAAGAGACATCCAGTTTGGTAAGGCACAGAAAATTGCATTTAATGCAGATAAATAGCTGTGTATTTCTATGTGGAAGATAGACCTGTTAAGTTCAGTGAGACTCAATCTTGAGCAATTGCCTCAAAGAACATAGCCTAAATCTCTTTGGAGTATCAAATTTCTCACCTGCATCCTATTTGCCATAAAAACCTTGAGAACCAGAGCATTTCACTTTATGTACCTTGGCGATGGGCACCGGTGAGTTAAAAACAAAAGCAAAACACTGTCAATTATTATTATTAAAATAATAATAATCCCCCTTAATTCTCCTCTGAAAAGTATTCCTCCTTGGTTTTGAGACATAAACTGCCGCTGAACCAGCTGTGCCTTTTTAGTTGGATCTACATAAAAGAGTCATGTTTCATGCTCTCCAAGAGGCTGCTGTTCCCAGGCTAGTAGTGCTGCTGCTACTGCTGCTCCAGCATTCCGGTTTGCTTGCAGAACATATAATTCTTTCGGGCACTCATGTATTGTTTGCTGTCAAAACAGGTCTCCCAGGCCCAGTCATTCTCAGGCCTGAACATCCGGCAAAGATTCTTTCCCATGGGGTGATATTACAAAGAGGTAGTATCAATATTTATTGCCCCTTTGCTGCATCTTTAATCTGCATGTACGTGGGGGTTCAGATTCCCACTCCAGACCTATGGTATCACCTGCTGCATTAACACCTTGGCTTCCACTCTCCCGTCTGGGCAGACTCTCTTTCAGGTCTTGGCCTCGTTGGGTTGTTAAATGCCATCTGTACCTTTTACACTTTAACTACCATTGCTTTTTGCTGGCTGCCTGTAACTCTGTTGCCCCAATAAACATTATCCTGCATTATCCATTAACCATCTCCTCAGCTTCTGTCACTTCCCTTTCCACTGTAATGGCTTCCTTCTCTATGTTGATCTCCTGGAGTGGCTCACCCCAAAATTTCACGTCGAGGCACCCTCCTTGTTCCAGTTTCAGGCTACCTTTGCTTTTTTGTGTTTTCTTTTCTTTTCCTACCATAAACCTATTTCTAACCTTGTGGATATAAAAGAAGACCAACGTTTGAGGCAATAAAACCTTCAGACACTCATTTAACATACAACAAGAAAACACACACAAAAAGTAGTGTAAATGCACCAGTGCATTTTTGACATTGCAAGGTGTTTCTGATTTTTCTGTTCCTCCCTAGATGGAACATGCCAAACAGAGTCTTTGTACATAAGACAATGAAACAATACCAACTATTAACAAAATTATCTGGGTATTTTGTGAGACCTTGCGGCATTTTCCAATTCTGAGCTTTGAGATCTTTTGCCTTTTCAGCAAAACATTCAAGAGCCTTGGGACACTTCAAAGGCTTACGCTTTTATGGCTGCATCTGAAGTGGTGGGCTGTGTCCTACAAAAAAGAATGCCACATAAAACTTGCTAGTCTTTTAAGAAATACTTGCAAGAAGAGTCTATTGCTTTTATTTGTGTTGATTTCTCTCTCACAGACAGACAGACAGACAGACAGACAAAGAGGAATTTGTGCTGGAAAGTTCTTCAGCTACATCTTCTAAAGATGTTTAATTGTTGTGTTCACCCTCTCATTCAGTAATCACTGTGAGCACCTACTCTAATGCTTCACTATAATCCATTCTGATCCTGCCATTAAGTGTGAATGTGTTATTTATGTTGACACTCCCCCTCCAATTCCCCAAATTATCTGCATCTTTCTGAAGATCTATTTCATGCCTTATAACAGAGACTGTTGCAGCATCTTGAACACCAAAAGGTTTTATTTGCCATACCCTTTTGCATTGCCTGCTGCATCGATGGCTCTGTTGTTTTAAGAGACTCTGGAACATGTAATCTCCCCCCCCCCCCAAAAAAAAAGTATTTTTCTACATATTGGATGAAATGTGTTTCAGTCTGAATATGGAAATACTCTGCTCATTTCTGCATCATTATGTCATGACAGTAGAATTATTTATTTATTTATTTATTTATTTTTTTTAGAATATTTTTACACCGCCTTTCTCCTTGGAAAAGGACCCAAGGGGGCTTACAATAATCTGTCCTGATCTCATTTCCCTCCCAAAAATTGATTTCAAAGGCAGCTTATAGTATAGCTGTTTTAAAAAGTGCAATTCAAGAACAGTAGGTTATAAATATTAAAGCAGAATGTGGTTAAGAACCATTTAATTGTCTGTGAAGATTCTCAGTCATCCAGGTGAGTTTATCTGGAAGTTGAGTTGTGGCAACTGGACTTCTTTTCTTAAGAGGCTGAAACGTTTCACAGCTTATCCAAACAGCTTCGTCAGTCTGAGGAAAGCTAGTTGCGAGTCCTCCATTTTATAGTTTACTTTGACCTCATATCACCCTAGTCTGAAATAGGCTCATAAGATGAACAATGGCCTGAATAGGTTTGTTAGGTAGATAATAGTCTCAATAAGATTTTAGGTGAACAATGGCCTTAGGTGCTGAAACCCATAAAGTATGTATGAGTCATTAGCTATGGCCTTGGTGATGGAAGCGTGAAGTATTTTAGATTTGTCTGGGTATTGTTGAAATCACTGCCTGATAAGTGGCAGATAGACTGTGCCTGAGTCCCCCACCTCTTTTGAGAGAGAGTTTTCAGTACTCACATGAATGGCTTCCCTGATCCTTCTTTCAAACCACCTCTCTTCTGTCTAATACAGTGTTTTTCAACCACTGTTCCGTGGCACACTAGTGTGCCGCGAGATGTTGCCTGGTGTGCCGTGGGAAAAATTGAAAAACTCTAAAGAAATTCAAGGGCCGGCGGGTGGCCCACAGCTGGGAGGCGCTATAAATAGCGTCCAAGGGCCAGCTTGGCTCCTCCCCCCTGAGGCCCGCAGCGCTGGCGTCACTTTCTCCCCAGCCGGACCTGGCCTCGCTCATTCTCTAAGTGTTTGCCCTGTGCCTGCCGCCGCCGCCGCGACTCTCTCGCTTCCCTCTCCCCCCTCCTTTTTTTACCCTGGACCACCACCACCCCTTTCCTGGGAGCTACCAATGGACTGAGCCGCCCGCCAGCCCGCCCGCCAACACGAGCCGGCCCGGGAGCCCCAGCCCAGAACAAACCGCCAGGTGAGAGGAAGGGGAGGAGGGGCGCCCGGCTGCCCCACGAGCACCGCGGCAGGGCTGCGAAGAGGAGGGGATGGAGGAGGCCTCTGCCGGGCCTGGGTTGAGGAGGCGGGCGGGCGGGGGGGCCTACTGGCATGGCTGGATGGCCGGATGGCCGGCCTTTAGGGTCCGGGAGGGGAAGAGCCATCTCTGAGGGGGCCCGCGATGGGTTCCTTGAAGTCTTGCCCCTTTCTTTCTGTCTTTGTCGCCCTCTTCTCTCTCTCTTTTCTTTCTTTTTTTCCCCACCTCTCTTTCCATTTGTACCCTTTCCCCTCTTCATAGAAACGTGCTCATTTCTAGCCTGCATATGTGTATGTCTAGCAGCCTGCCTACTGTAATTAAAACTGTAAACCGCCCAGAGACTCCTTGAAGTGGTATGGGGCGGTATACAAGCAGAACACTTTCTGCCTTCTTTCCTTCCTGCCTTCCTTCATCCTCCTCCCCTCCTGTCGCTGGACTTGCTGAAGGCATCTGCCTTGGCCACAGTGTGGAGAGCAAGATGGGCTTTTGGGTCTTATTTGTGTTCCTGGAGAGTCAGTGCCCCTTCTCAGGTCTCCACTGGACACAGAAGTCCATGCAGGGCAAAATGCCTTTAAAAAAACAACACAGGTAAGTGGGAACTGGGTGCTAGAGAGTGGGCTGCCTCAATCTGTGGCCCCTCTGTCCTGCTTCTCCCTACACCAGCAATGGAGAACCTTTTAGAGACTGATATAGGCACAGAGTTAAATTTTTTAACATTTTCTAATGGTGGTGTGCCTCGTGATTTTTTTCATGAAACAAGTGTGCCTTTGCCCAAAAAAGGTTGAGAAACACTGGTCTAATATGTGTACATCTTCATCTTTGAATGAGTGCCCTCATTCAAATTCAAATTAAATTCATCTCAGTTTAAAATATTAATTACAATTAACAATACCAAAAGTGCAAGATATCCTTCAAAGACTCTGTCAGCTAACATACACCTGTCTAAATAAAAATACTTTTTGTATATTGGTGGAAGAACATCAGAGAAATAACCAGTTAGCATGGATTTCCGTAGTCAGGGAGTGGCTACCAAAGAAGACCCTCTCTTATCTCCTCACCAAATGTGCCTCTGAAAGCAACAAGGAAGAAACACCTCTTTTGCAGATCTCAGAGCTTGGGCAAGCTTGTAAGAGAAAATACAGGCTTTCAGTTAGCATGAACCCTAGTTGTAAAGCACATAGAAGTTATTTTGTTTTCCAGAGGTGGCTCTTTCTTGGTGGATTAACATGGCTAGAAAAAAAGAGATTTTATAGTTGTTGTGAGTTTTTCGGACTGTTTGTTTTTTAAATACGTTTTTATTAGAAAATTTTAGTATACAAAAAAAAAGTTAAGTTCAAAACATTAGCAATACAAAATCATTCTACCACTAAAATTTGGCTTCCCTCTGTTCTTCCCGTGGTTTTAGCGTTATTCATCTCCTAGCCTTCCTTTCAGACAAACCCCTTTATATACTTATAAAAAAGATTTGAAAAATAAGTAGTAATCCTTCGAGCTCTATCCTAATCCGGTAAGAGTCTTTAATTCCTTGCAATGAATCTCCATGTAGTTCTTAAATTTTTGCCAATCTTTTTGGAACTTCTGGTTGTCTTGATCCCTCAGTCTGCACGTCAGTCTGGCCATCTCTGCAAAGTCCAATATTTTCGCCCTCCATTCATCCAAAGATGGTATATACGTTGTCTTCCAATTCTGTGCCAGGAGCATTCGTGCTTGCATATAGAAATAGAGTCCTGTCTGCTCCTTTAATTTCATTATCCACCAACCCTAACAGAAAAAAATTCAGGTTGTTTTGGGAATGTACACTTTAACATCTTTTTGAGTTCATCATATATCAATGCCCAGTACTCTTTCACTTTCTCACAAGTCCACCACATATGATAAAAATCACCTTGTTTCTCTTTACATTTCCAGCAGTGGTCATCTTTCATCCTATACATCTTTGCTAACTTCGTTGGGGTAATATACCACCTATACATCATTTTCAACAGATTTTCTTTTATCAAAGTACATGGTAAACTTCATATTCTTTTTCCACAGTCTTTCCCACACATCTAACTCAATATTATGACCCAGATCCATAGCCCATTTTACCATACATTCTTTAACTTGTTCATCTTTTAGATTCAACTCCAACAAAAAATTATATAATCTAGTCAGCAATTTCTTTTTTGGGCCCGTGATTATGGTTTGGAACTTAGATTCCTTCTCTCCAAACCCAGACACCTTTCTATCTTTCTGAAAAATGTCATTTAGTTGATGGTACTGAAACCAGCCTGTTAACTTCTCTTTCAACATATCATAAGACTTCAGTCTAGGACCTTTTTCTGAAAAGAATAACACATCACCATAGGTGATCCCCACTCCTTCTTTATCTTTCCTCTTGATCGCCAATGCCTCAATCGGGGATAACCATCTCGGTGTATGTCTCTCTAAGAGGGGTTTCAACCGTTCCCAGACCTGAAGTAGTGACTTTCTAATTACATGATTCATAAAACTTTTATGTACTTTCACTTTGTCATACCAAAGATAAGCATGCCAACCAAATCTGTTATCATGACCTTCTAAATCCAATAGATCCTCATCAACTGAGTTTTTCGGACTGTTTGGCCATGTTCTGGGAGTTTTTCTTCCTGACATTTCACCAGCCTCTGTGGCTGGCATCTTCAGAGGGCAAGGAGCTCAGGGAATATTCAGAGTTCCCTGAGCCACTTGCCCCTCTGAAGATGCCAGCCACAGAGACTGGTGAAACGTCAAGAAGAAAAATTTCCAGAACACAGCCAAACAGCCTGAAAAACTCACAACTATCAGATCCCAGCTGTGAAAGCCTTCGAGAATACAAAAGAGATTTTGCTTCTTGGCTGAGGCAAAAGTCAACAGAACCCCTCCCTCTTCTCCTCTGTGAGGTAAAATACAAGATGTCTCCTCTCTCAATTCCATATATAGGTCAACCCAAAAGCAATTTTATCTCTTCACAAGAGATGATGAACTAAAGTGGTCTGCTTATATACCTCCCCATACCACTGCAAGTAGTCTCTGGGTGGTTTACAGTTTTTGATTACAGTATGCAGGCTACACATTGTGTCCCCCCCCCAATCAAGCAGGGTACTCATTTTAGCTACCTACTACTCTTCATTATGCACAATACCACTCAGACGCCAAGAGGGAGCCAGGTCTCTTCCATTTTCTGAGGTGCCAAAAGAGTTTTAAATCTGAGACCCTTTGTGAATGTCAAGCCTCATGATAGACTCTGATCATACTGTGGAGAATATCCCATCAAGCTGAGATAATGAGTGTGAGGTAAGTTGTATGGCACATGGCACGTTGGGCTTCAAGAGAAAAGAATGGCTGGGAAGCTGCCATTACCACCTTGTTGCATTTGTGGCCTGAAGCTGTTGCATTGGTCTGCCTAATAATAGAATTGCTATCTAGCTCAACATCACCTAAAAGGAAAAGGGGATACTGATTTGCATAAAATTGCACATGCTGATTTATATGTACCATACAGAGAGTTGAAAAATGAATGGGATGCAAACAGAATGACAGTGCCTCTCTCTCTAGCAGGGAAGACAGTGACCATATCTGTGTCTGCTGTCCAGGCGTTCACTGCAGTAGGCCAAATTCAAATACCCTGATTTTCCTGTTTCTGGTTCTTGATCTTTAAATCGAAATTTAGGGCCAGGCAGCCCTTCAAGTGGAGAATGCCTTCAAAAGAAGGGTTGTTTTCTGGCAACCTTTCAGACGCAGAACTGTCCTCCCCAAATGAAGATGTATGCCCACACTCTCTTACAATAGAAGTGCTCTTGTCAGTAGAACTGACCAAGGGCGTTTATACACGACCCTCTAAGCTCCGCTGCAAATGGCTGCAAGCTCCGGAGCTTAAAAATGTTTCCCCACCAGCTCCGGAGTTTGCAGACAATTAAATGCGACCCCGCCCACTTTAGCGCAACCCAGCGCACTTTTCTTGTACCTTCTCTTTGGAGGTTTAAAATCTTTGATGCGGTGCAACGATAGTGAGTGCGGGGCTCTCCTCGCTTCTGTTTGCTGCTTTTTGGCTCCAGCCCCTTTAAGAGCTACTTTTACAGAGACCAGGGGGTTGGACTTGATGGCCTTACAGAGACGAGAGGCAGGACGAGGTGAGCAGCATGCTTTTCTTTCTCTTTTTCTCCCTCCCTCACGCAGCCAGCAGCCAGGAAGTGCAGAGGTTGGTGGGGACAGAGGAAGAGCAACGAACCCCTAAGATCTCTGGTCTGAATTTAAGTGACCAGCGGATCTTAGGGGTCGTGTAAAAAGGCCCCAACCTGCTGGCCTGGTATACAACTCATGTATCAGCACATAGGGCTGCTGCAATAGATCACCCTGTGTCCTGGCAATTTGTTTGTTATGTGCTGTCAAGTCATTTCCAAATTCTAGTGATGCACTTCAACTTCACAGGTGCTACTATTACCTTGGGCGACTGTAATATTCAGGGGAAGTGTGTTGAATTGCAAGTTGAGGAATGCTGCAAAAACAGGTGTTGTCTGACACAGCCAGTCATTATTCTTCACTTTGATGGATGTTAATTTAATTTGTCTTTTTCATGCCAGCCAAAAGCCAATGACATTAATGCTTGAAAACAGATGAGTTGCTTAGAGGGAGATCATAGGTAACAAGACCCTACCCTCTTTTCCCTTTACAAATGGCATATTTAATGGCCTCTGCTGTTGCACCATTAAATTTTTAACCGGGATGCATTTTATATTACACTATCAATAAATGCATATTCCCATCAATGGGTTTTTAATGAACTCATGATCAAATTAATGGGTTTTGAAAGCTTTAACAAAAAATAAACAACCTCATTAACCAAATGCAAAGGAATTGCTTTGCAATGTTCAAAGAGCAAAGACTAGAAAGAAAAGTTACTTCAAGGATAAAACATCCATTACAAAGTGGAAATACAATGCAATTACTGTTTTGTTAAGAATGTGAGGTAAAAGTTTGGATTAGGAAGGCCAACTCTGAAATCTCTCGGTCTCAAGTTTTAATATTAAGTATTTGCATTCAACCTGACTAATTTCATAAACAGGGCAGCTCTAAGGTATCTTAGTGCCTGAGACAGAACACCAAATACCAACCACCCCTCCTCCATTCCATGTTATGGTACATGGACACTTGAGGCACAAAATCCCACAAGCAACTTTCTCCACCTCTGGGGATGAAAATGCAACCAACAGCACATGACTGATTCTCTTCTACTTCTTCATGCCCCAAACCTGTTGCCTACTGCCACTGACTCACTTCCCCAGCATTAAAGCTTGCCCTGCCCGCATAGCTCCTTGGAATAGATGTGAAATGAGAATCCTCAAATACATTAGACATGTAGGAAAGTTTCAGTGCTTTGATGAAGATTTAAAGCATTACTTGAGGCATATGTTGTGACTTGGTGATTGCTAGTGGTTAAGGAAACAAACAGCTGGAAGAAAATTATATGTATAGAAAATATAATTTCTTCTGCAATCTGTTCTCAGAAAACTCTGTTGTGTGGTTGTTGTCTTGCTACCAAGAAGAAGAAGAAGAAGAAGAAGAAGAAGAAGAAGAAGAAGAAGAAGAAGAAGAAGAAGAAGAAGAAGAAGAAGAAGAAGAAGAAGAAGAAGAAGAAGAGCAACAACATCATAACATTGTTTATGATTGCTAGTTCCCTGCAATGTCTGTGAAAATCTTTTGCCAAAAATGTGAACTTCTGTCCTCTGAGACAAACTTTAGAAGCAATAATGATATCTACACACTTGGAATGACTTCCTCAACATAAGAAAAATGAGTACCTAGAGACTGTTACCCTCCGTGAAATGCTCCAAATAAGTGGAGAAAACCTAAAGAAGGTGGAGGATATATTCTGGTGTCTTAGCTCCCATCTCCAAGGTGATGGCAGCATCACTGGTGGCATGCGAGCCAGGGTGACTGTGGCTTGGTTGCGATGGTGAGAACTCACTGATATGCTTTGCGACAGATGAATGCCAATCATAAAGAGCCGTTTCCACGCCATGGAAACACATGCATTCTGTTGGATATCTGATATCTCCCTACTCGACCACATCACAAAGGATACGACCTGACAGCAACTATACAGCGAAGATGAGAGGAAGCTGGCTCTGCTGATGTGGACATGTTCTCAGAGGCAGTCCTTCCACCACTGCCAAAACTGCTTACCACCTGGAAATCAATGTCCAGCGGCCGTGTGAGTAACCAAAACAGAGATGGCAGGATATTGTCAGAAAGGTCATGCAAATCATCACCCTGTGCCCTGAAGATGTTGTCAAAGGGGAGTGTTTTAGGATCTGAAGTGCAGACCCCACACTCGAGGGAAAACACTAGGAAGAAGAAGAAGAAGAAGAAGAAGAAGAAGAAGAAGAAGAAGAAGAAGAAGAAGAAGAAGAAGAAGAAGAAGAAGAAGAAGAAGAAGAAGAAGAAGAAGAAGAATATCTTGAAGGTTATTGCTTCCAAAACAATATCTGGAAGTTGAGTCATGGCTACTGGACTTCTTTTTTGAGAGATAGAAATATCAGACTGATGAAGCTGTTTGGATGAACAGTGAAACGTTTCTATCTCTCAAAAGAGAAGTCCAGTAGCCATGACTTAACTTCCAGATAAACTCACCTGGATGACTGAGAATCTTCACAGACATCTTCCAAAACAATAATGTTTTCCATTTCCAAGTCAGGGATGAATTTGAGTTTCAGCTGACACATCTTCACATTCTTGTTCTGTGAAACTGTAGCGATGATGTGTTTCTGAATTCGCTAAAGCTTTTGTTGAAGCAAGGCAAAAGAGATGGGTTTTTGGAGTGCCTGAAGAACGGGTGCTGAGTAAAAAGTGATTCATTACAAAATAATAGCTGAAAACCTGTTTGTACAGCTATGCCACATAAGGTTGATTATGTTGTAAACAATGTTTCTGATTCTACCCTTCCCCCCAAAAAAGTTCTAGAGACTTCCATGTAATCCCTTTAGTTATGGGAAAGCCTTGGGGGACTGGGTGTCAGGAGAAGCTTTATTCCACTCACCCCCCAAAAAACTACCACCAGCAAACAGTGGCATACGTATATTCTTGGGGCCCTGAAGCTTGAACTGTTATTTGGGGAGGTTTGTATCCAGCAACAAAGTCTGGATAATCACTATTAACTTCTTCAACAGGAGTTCTTCTACAACAGATCACCACATTTAAATAAAATTAAAAAATGTGGACTAAAGTGGATTAATGAATCTTCAACTTCATTTGTTTCACAGTAGATCTGTCCCTGCCAATAAGCTGTGGTGTATTCAGAAGCCTCAGGACATCCAAGGGGATCGGAAATGTTTTATTCCTGAAAACGTGCCATGGCAAATGATGTCATCAGTCTTACATGGTGACAAGTTACTTTCACTGTAGTTATATTTCAGTGTTATAATAGCAGAGGCTGCCACTGTATCAGTGCTCATGACTTTATTGGTTCCTTTCTATGCAAGGGCAACCTGTCCCCCACATTATGATGTTATTTGTTCCACACATGTGTGGGCAGTGTGGCCATGACATCACTCACGTGGTGCTTGACTGGCTGCCATTGGAGACATTTTCAGGGATGATCTAGGCCAGTGTTGGCAAACCTATGGCACGGCTGTTGAAGATGGCATTCGGAGCCCTTTCTGTGGGCACCCGGGATCGCCCCTTCACAGCCACCTGGATTCAGGTTAAATGGCTGTATTGGCACTGAGTGAAAAATTTGTGGGTTTTGAATCGCAGTTTGGGCACTTGGTCTCTAAAAGGTTCACCATCCCTGATCTAGGCAAATCAGTTATTTTGTGTCCACCACCACTACCTTCTCTGATCAGGCCTTTCCTAAGTGATGTGATGGAGTAGAATGGCTAGAGATAATATTCCCTATAGTTAAATACACCAATATGAGACAGCCTGCCATATTGGAAACAATAGCCATTCTGCTTTGTGCTGTTATACAGTATATTGTGTTATAATGTCCCACCAACCTCCAGTTGCCACTGGGTATTTATTAATTGGTATTGAATTAAGCGCTCAATCACCAACAACTGCAAAAATATTTGCCTAGATGAAACAGGCCTAAGGAAGATTTTTCCTTTTAGTGAACAATCTGGGGTGGAAATGAATTTTACACTCTTGAAAGAGATGCTAAAGCAGTTGCTTTTTTGGTGCTAAAAGAGGAAATAAAGGGAACCTATGTGTGAAATTTCCTTCCCAAGCTTTCCTCTGAGCTGTTAAGTGGGTAGGAAAGGTTTGCATCTCGGAAATTGCCTATGATTAAGGGATGATGTGTAAAGAATGTTTAATCTCTTTTCTGGAGTACTTAGCACATGTTAATTGCCCGCATGAAGATATCAATATTTGACTCTCCTCACCCCACCCACCCCCACACCCCATCGGAGAACTTGTATTTTGATCTCACAACATTAACTCAATTCTCTTTTGCAGGAGTATGTATAATTGAAAGATAAAATGCAGTTATTTATTTTGGCAGCATTTTACTTGAAATACCCCTTCTGAATCATACATAACCTATGCGGCTACTTCAGTGTTAAATTGTGTGGGCTTACTCTCAGGGCATCGGCAGTGATCCTCATTAGGGCTTTGCCTATTTTCCCGCATATTCACCATGGAATAAAACTGAAAAACAGATCTTATAAAATTGATTCGGATTTGGACTACAATGGCCAGCATCTCCAAACAGCAATAGTGCCCAATGTATATGTCTACTAGCCATACTGACTTGGGTATTCTTGGAGATATCACCCTATAAAGTAACTTTTCCAACCTGTGCTGAAAACACAAGACAGAACAGACTGAGACTTTGGGGCAGGTATCTTTCAATCTGAACTTTTGTGGATTAGAGGCCACCTCTTCAGATGTTTTCTTTGCTTTAATGGCTGTTCATGTGTCTAAAGAAGTGGATTTTGACAATATGAGTGCTGAAATGGAAAGAAGTGCACTAGTCTTAAAGGTGCTTCCATACTTCAGTTTCTTTTATTTATTTATTTATTTATTTATTTATTGTGCTGAAACAGGCTAGCATGCCTACCTCTCTCAGTCATACCCAGTTTCCATAGAGGAAGCCTTCTTGAACTCAGTGGGACTGAGTTTTGAGCTTGAGGATTGCAGGGTTGTGGTGAAAATGAATTGAATCCATTCTCCCACTGAGACTGGTGAAATGATGGCAACCAGGAACCTCTATTGCTTGTTGTGCAGACAGTAAAGCCAGCTAATTGTCTGAAAGGACGGGGTGCCAAGAAACCACCCTGCAAATACAGAAGGTGACAGAAAGCTTGGAAGCAAACAGCTTGTCATTTTGTACATGATTAAAATGCATTGCATGAGTTCAGTCAATTTCAAGCCATTGATTACTCAAAACCTCTGCTAGCATGAGCAAAGTATTTGGGCCAGCTGTGGTGATCAAAACACCAACTTGCCAGTAAGTGACAACCTGATACTGAAGCCCATTTATTGAGAAGTAGGGCAAATGGCTTTTTCATGTTGCCTAAAAAAGCCAAGTGTCCTGCACCTCATGGCACAGTGGTTAAATGTCTGCACTGCGGGTAAAACTGCACTCATGACCTGGGGTTCAATCCCAGGTAGCAGGCTCATGGTTGACTCAGCCTTCCATCCTTCCAAGGTCGGTAAAATGAGTTCCCAGCTTGCAGGGGGGCAATGCATATTGTAATTAAACATATACTTTTAATTACAGTATATAAGCAGAACACTTTGCTTTATATACCACCCCATACCACTTCAAGTAGTCTCTGGGCAGTTTATAGTTTAATTATGGTATGCAGGCTACACATTGCCCCTCCCCCTGAAAGCTGGGTACTCATTTTACCGACTTCGGAAGCATGGAAGGCCGAGTCAACCATGAGCCGGCTAGCTGGGATAGAACACCAGGTCGTGAGCACAGTTTTAGCTGCAGTACAGGCATTTAACCACTGCACCACGGGGCTCCTACTTCTGCATCAAGAGCCGGGTGTGCAGCCTGCTTCTCATACATCTCCTTTTGGACATTCTATGTTAGCTTAACATGACCACATTATTTTTCAGAATAAAGGTAACTTTTAAAATGTCATGTTTTCAAGATTAACATGAACCTACAGGCCATCCAACCAAGCTAAACCAATTTCAGTGGGAACTAAAGAATAAAACTTGGAAGAAAAGCAGAACATTGGGGGGGGGGAGAACAGGTATTTGTTTGTTTGTTTTTTCTGTTTGTTTCCAAAGTTTCTGGAAATTTTACATCTCTACCTTTGCCCATGAACTTTTCTGAGCTACCATGTGCCAATCACACTTTCTCAGCTTTATCCTACCTCACAGGATTGTTGTGACAATGAACTCAGGGAGGAGATTCTTGCAAGAAAGGCAAGGCACAGAGAAAAAAAAATTATGTGTAAATACAAACGGGCACAGAGGCAAAAGTATTACAGCATCTGTGGGGTTGTTGTTATTGTTTCAATTAAGAGGTCAAATGGGTGCACACAGGGTTTCAACTTTTGTGTTTGCAGATAATCCCACAGAAGCAACTGGGTCATTTTTATGGAATCACCAGACACAAGAAGAGCCATTGTTCTGTTTCTAGTGATTGGTAATGTCACCCCAAATCCATTTTAAAGAAATGTCTTTCTAAGGATCTTGAGATGATCTTCACTTGAAATGATAGAGGAAGGAAGGAAGAGGGGTGGAAGGCTGCCTTAATGATTCCATTAATCCAACAGAGAGGTGACCAGAGTAGTGAACTACCGGCAGCTTGGAGAATTCTGGAAGTTGTAGTCTTAAATAAGAAAATTTCCCAAACTAGTGTTTAGAACCAACTTCTGAAACAAGAAAAACACAAACAGCTACCTCATGGGATTGTTTTAGTGGCATTATTCCATACACAGATGCATGCCCCTTTTGCTGCATAGATGGTACAACATGTTCAAGGCAGCCATCCATGTGGCAGTGCTATTTAGTCACTTTTTTGTCAAAACTGCAAGGTGCCAAAACCACTGCATATAGTCCTGATTCCTAAATGTTCTTTGTGGTCTGCAGGGTTATACAACCTAGTTAATGCAGAGGACAACCTCCTGGCTACCATTAAGTTCTCTTTAACTGGAAAAATTAGGAGACAGAAATCCTGAATTTATTTTTGCAAAATATTAGTTAAGTTCATTCTAAACACATAAGGTTGATGATTATGTTTGCATAAAGTGTATTTAAATATCTGTCCCCTTTCCTCATCTGGATTCTTGCTTTCTATTCATTCTAATAGCTGTTTAGCACAACCCTTACTGCGAACACCTATCTTTTAATGTTTTTCTTTGTTGAATCCACCATTCATGGGAACTCTGATCTCTGCTTCAGAATGGGTCATTTACAGATTTCCTCTTGTTTGACCTAAAAGGGATCCATCACCCCATGCTCCCCCTTTTCTGCTAGACTTCCACCCTCTTCAAAGACACACAGGTGGTTTTGCATTTGAAAACCAGGTGTCTCAAGGCCACTAAAATAGTTGGGTTATTATTTTGTCTGGAGTTACATTTCAGAAAAAAATGAAAAAATTGAAATGAAAAAAAAAAAAAAAAATTCAGTCACAACTGTTTGGCTCTGTTTGATGGTGTTAGATTGTTATGCTATAGAAATTGAAGGCAACAAATCATTCGTAGTGGAGTTTGTTTTTACCTGGTACTATTAAGGTCAGGAGGGGCATGTAGACCCCCCTCCCCCCAAAAACCACAAATGGGTGGGTTTTAATCTGACCTTAGTTCTCATAATTGCAGTAACATCAATAAATGCCCTGTTTTCATGGTAAATTGTCTGAATGGTGGCAGCAACACCCTCCCCTATAGTGCTGACACTACTCCTTGATCATCAGCTACCAAAAGTAATTAGTTATGGGTAACTATGTTACTTGTAATTAATTACTTTCAAGTCTTGTGAATATCCCATTCCTTAGAGCCAGTCAGTCTCCTGAGAGTTGTTGTAGAGTTTTTTAAATTGGCGGGGGGGGCTAATCCATGCAAAGCCATGCAAATAACAAAAGTGGGGACACTTGAAACACTAGTAGGAAATTTTTAAATGTTCCGCTACCTACCATTCCTCACATCAGTGCCCCTGTGCTGTCATTATTGCCCAGGCTCATTTCCACTGGTGTGGAAAAACAAAAAGGAATAAATCCAATAAATATTACAGAAATTCCTAGAAGTGGGAAGAGGAATAGCAATTTAGGGAGGGCCAAGCACCCATTTTATGCTGCTCTGCCAGCACATCTTATTTGGCTTTGCCATTGCCTTGTGGGGGAAACAGGGTTGTGTCAGATGGCATATCAACAATATTGGATTGGATTTTGTTTGGTTTAGTTTCGGTGACTCGGATTGGACTCATGACTCAGAAGCCACCCACCCCTTCCCTTCCCCACCCACCCCCAGGAGTTTGTTTTGAATAGGGACTCTGGCTTAGGGCTTAGACTCAGATATAGGTACTAAATACCTGGACCCCAAAACATGTTGAAGATGGATATTGACTCCCTAAAAGTGTCCAGAGGAAGCCGGGAACAAGAGTGGTAGGTTTAGAAATTGGGATTTAGAAGAAAAAATGGAAGCACTGACCTATAGTTAGTTGGGACAAGAGAGAGTTATTCCATGTTTCTGGATAAAATCCAATTGGATGAGAATAACATTTTCTTCCTAATAAAAGGCTGGAGCCCAGGGCCACTCCACTGAAGCTGAAAGGTGGAAGATTCGAAGACTGAGAAAAAGAAGTACTTCCTTATCCTAGTCACAGTTAAGAGAAAGAGTTTGGAATAAAGTTGTCTTTTGGACTCTCTCTTTCTCTCTCTTCTCTCTCTCTCTCTCTCTCTCTCTCTCTCTCTCACAGCTAACGATCTTTCTAATGAGGGATTCTGGGATTTGTAGTTTCAAAAGACAAGCTTTGTAAGATTCTGTTGTACAGAAAGCTGCAACGGCACTTTTTATGTGAATAGCCAAGGTTTTCTTAACTGTTAAATAAATGGTGTTGCACAACTAAATCGGGTACTTCCTTCACCCAATTGCACCTCCCTCTCAACTCCCCACTAAAAAGAGAAAACCAAACCAAACCAACAACAACAACAATAACCCAGACTCTGCCCAAGGATCTGTGAAGGAAATAGTGAATTTGAGCACATACTGGGTGGCAGGCATATTGCTTCTCTATGCAGCCAATCCAGCCAGCCTTTAGGATAGCTGTATATCCAAAAGAGTTCCAGCTGCTGACAAGAGGGATGTGTTAGAAGGCTTACAAGAGCCCAAAGATGCTCAGAGGAGCAACACCAGCAGCAACAACAACAAACAAGAATTTGGGGTGGAGGGATCCTAATGGACACACACATGCATGCAAACACAATCAAGTTAGCACTTTGTGCATACAGCCAAGCATGCTCAGTTTAGGGATGGGGGTGGAAGTGCATACAAAGCCCCCCCTTAGGCATTTGTATATTTCTTCAAATCTTTGAATTCTCCCAAGTCTGCTGATCTCTCTCTCTCTCTGTTGGTGGATGGTACACTTTTGTCCACACCAGGATTCAAAATCACCTCTACGTTTTGGAAGCAGAAGAAATGAAGTGGAGCACCTGCACCATGGGAGCCATTCTTCCTGACACAACTGTGTGCCCATTGTCTTCATCACACAATTTTGTGGAAGATTCAGGTGGCCAAGCCCTTGATCTGTCATGCTCTCATGTCACTTCCACTATTCTTTTCCTTCTCTGTGTCTCTCTCTCATTCACACACACATACATTCCATCAAAGGAACAAGGGGACAGCTGCATGTTGTATTAGTGGCCCTAGTAGCAGCCCTCTGTCTGGAAGGTGAGATGTTCTTGCACTCCTCTTGTCCTTCTCATCTTCTATGTCCAAGAATTCTAGCACATTTCACATATCATTTCTCCCAGTCTCCTTCTACAGTAGCCTTTTCTTCTCAGCTTTCCAACCAACCAGGTTAGACAAAACCAGTTCTGGCTCTCCTGTTGGGCACCGTTTTCTAATCCTTGTTCACATGTGGTTCTGATGCAAAATGTACAAAAGATTTTGGAGGACTGGCATCCTTAACTTTTTGTGGTTACCACTTCTAAGGGCCCCCAGCTAACCAGCGATAGGAGAGCCTGGGAGGAGTTGTTCAAAAATTATAATGAAATCAAATAAAATTCTCAAGGCACTAGGAGCTTGCCTCCTCTCTCCCTTTGCCTCACTCTAGAGCAAATACAGAGGTACCTTGTACAAAGGAATTAATTTGTTCCAAATGAAATTATGTTAAGCATCTAATCATGACCATTTTTATGTTTGTTTATTTATTTATTTATTTATTTATTTAACTTATATGCCGCCCACTACCCAAAGGTCTCTGGGCGGCTTACAATCCAAAGAATAAAACAATTTAAAATAGTTAAGAGTAAAATATCAATAAATCATCAATAAAAACCTTACACTAAAATCATGTTGTATGGATTCGCCCCATAGATGATTCTGTTAAGCAAATTTCCCCTCTCTCCAGAATTTTTTATGTTGTACAGATTTTATGTTATACAAACCACATGCGGGTCCGTTGTAACTTAATTCATTTCTTGTTCCACGTTCAGTTTTCATCTTTGGCAGAGTTTGGAATGTCCTCTCTTATTTTCGCTGTGCAAACTCTCAATCTGCTGCTGATCTACTTATGTCAAAATTTTAGTTCTCCTGTCACAAACACAATCAAATTATTTATATTATTCAAGGAGTGGCGCAAAAAAGGCAGGAATTTAGTGTTCAGTTCCAGGAGGGAAAAAGCCCAGTAGGAGGGCATGTCCGCCCAGTTATCTCTGGCGCAGGGAAGATGGGGAAAGATATGAGCATAAAAAGAATTATCTACAAAGTACTGTATGTATGGCTCTTAGAACTGGATGGCGAAGATGTTTCAGTACAAAGGATTCCTTCAGGTAATGATCCTTGGGCAATCGCCATGAGGCGCCAACCCTAGGCGCCAGGTCAAGACTTCCCTTCCCTCCACCCAGACATTGAGTGGTATTTGAGTTACTAACTTGGGTCTATCAATCCAAACTCTTGCTCAAAGATTTCTCTTCCATTGTGCATTATTTATTAGTGACATGATTGCTATTGTTTCAAATGTTTTATGGGCAAATTCCCTTAGATACCTGGAGGTCAGAAGGTGAGGTGTATATATAAATCTCATCTTCTGACCTCCAGGTATCTATCTATATAAATATATATGCCTTTTTAAATTGAGCTTTAAACTAGTTTGAAGAATTTTGTGAGGAAAGGGGTTCAAGCACTGAGGCATGCAGAGGAGCCTAAAGTCTTTTATTACCAGAAGAAATTGTTGTAGTTATCGTTGTTTTTAGTTGCGTGTGCATGTGTGGTTAAGAGAACTGAATTGGCGGATTTAATTTATAAAAATAATTTATTAAAAATATTCTGCTCAGTTATGCCCTAACAACCCAAAACATGTAGCCTTACAAAATAAGATAGGACTTTTGCCATGGGAGAAACATTAACTTTCATAGATTTCAATATAAATGCTTCATTGTCTGATAAAACTGTCTTTAGAAGGCCCTCTGCCTCGGTCATACCCTCGTGTCCCACAAAGCAAAGCAGATTTGAAAAAAACGGTTTGAATTAGGCCTATGTGTACCTGAGACATGTATCATTTGTGTGAAGCCCCCAAACAATGGATTCTCACACTGTGGCCTAGACCCTAAGATTCACATGCCTAGCTCCACTTGCTGGGGGAGATTTTTGGATTTGTTTTCCCAAACATAGGACATAATGACAGCAGGCAAGTGACTCTTAAAGGGGTAGTTTTGAGTGCTGTGAAAGCTTATAGAAGTCAGTTCTTTAAAAATATAGGGGAGAAAGAGAGAGAGAAATTAAATCTCTTGGGTGAAGCCAAGAGTTTGCCCAAAAGTCATTTACAGTGGTGGTTCAAATCCTGACCCAAATTTCATTATTCCAGAATGAACAGTATTTTCTACGATTTACAATTCCTGATTTCATGGGATTCTAGATTTCCCTTTCTATTCCTTAGCAAAATCCAGAAAGCGCTATGACAAGCATGTGCAGATGTTTGGAGTGCCTTGTTTTGTCAAGTTTAAAATGTAACATTGGACTCAGATTTAACTATACAATGTCTACAACAGACACCTTGAAATCAATGGAATTTAAGTCTCTCATGGCTGCATTACATTATTTATTTATTTATTTATTTATTTATTTATTTATTTATATTCTTACTCCACCTTTCTCCTTGGAAAAGGACCAAAGGTGTCTCACAATAATAAGGGACAATTACAGCCCAAAACATTCAAAACATATTGAAGTTAAGAATAGGGAATTAGAAGAGGCATCTTTCAACATTAAAAGGTAACATTAAAGCTACCAAGAACACATAAAAGAAAAAAGAAAAATTATGATGGATAGAAACTGGCATGGAAACACTAGTGTTCTTATGAGATCAGTCAATGCAATCATGCATGGTAAAAATCACATAATAGATAGTCCATCATTCAGGGAAAGCTTCCTTGAAGGGGAAGGTCTTTGCCTGTTTCCAGAAAGACAGAAGAGATGGGGCAGTCCTGGCCTCCAGCGGGAGGGAGTTCCAGAGTCTGGGAGCAGCAACAAAGAAGGCCCTTTCACGTGTTCTTATGAGACGTACCTGTGAAGGTGTCGGGATGGACAGAAAGGCCTCTCCTGATGACCTGAGCACCCGAGCTGGTTCATGGTGCAAGATTCGATCTTTGAGGTAGTTTGGACCCAGGCCATTTTGTGCTTTGTAGGTTAAGGTCAGCACTCAGCACCTTGAATTGTGCCTGGTAGCTGATTGGCAGCCAGGGGATCTGCTTTAGTAGAGGTGTGATGTGATCTCCATAACCCACATTTTGCACCCGTTGAAGTTTCCTGAGACTTTCTATCAGCAGCCCCACATAGAGCACATTACAGTAGTCCAGCATGTCACTAGGGCATGTGTCACCGTGGCCAGAGCAGGTTTCTCAAGAAACGAGTGTAACTGGTGTACTAGTTTTAATTGTGCAAATGCACTCCTGGCCACAGTCGTGACCTGCGCATCCAGGTTCAGGGATGAGTCCAGGAGCACCCCTAAGCTAAGAACCTCTTTTTTCAATTGGGCGGGGGGAATCCCATCCAGTACAGGTTACATCCCTGTCCTTTGATCTCCCTTTCAACTGACCAGACACACCTCTGTCTTGTCTGGGTTTAGTTTCAGTTTGTTCCTTCTCATCCAGTTCATTACTCAAGCTAAGCACTGATCTAGAGGTGAAACAGCTTCCTTGGAATCCAAAGTTGATGAGAGGTAGAGTTGGGTGTCATCAGCATACTGATGACACTTTACCCTAAAACTCTTGATAATTTGCCCCAGTGGTTTCATATAAATAAATGTTAAATAACATAGGAGAACAGAACTCTGAGGGACCCCACAGGACAGTGGCTGTGGTGTTGAACATGAGTACCCTAACACCACTTTCTGCATTCTCTCCTGTAGCAAGGACTGAAGCCACTGTAAGGCAGTGCCCCCCAAGCCCCATTTCAGAGAGACAAGTCAGGAGGATGCTGTGGTCGATAGTGTCAAAGGCAGCTGAGAGGTCCAGTAAAACCAAATGGGACACAGATCCCCTATCCATTTCCCTGCCTGGGTCATCTACCAAGGCAACCAGGGCCATCTCAGTGCCATAACCAGGCCTGAAGCCAGAATGAGCTGGATCCAGGTAGTTTATCTCATCCAGAAACTTCTGGAGCTATGAGGCCACAACCCACTCTAGTACTTTTCTCAAAAATGGGATGTTAGATACTGGTCAGCAATTGTTCAGTATTGTTGGATCTAAAGAGGGTTTTTATAAAGTGGTTTTTGTCTCTTTTAAGCATGTTGGAATCCTACCCTGCTGCAAGGAGGCATTCACTACTCTTCCTAGCCAGTCTGCCATACCCTCTCTGGCAGCTTTTATGAGCCAGGAAGGGCAAGGGTCCAACAGACATGTGGTGGCCATCTCCCAAAAGGTCCTGACCACATCCTCAGGCTTTAGGAGCTGAAAATCATCCATTAATACAGGGCAGGCAAGGGGGACAGTTTTATGTATAGGTTCTGGATCAGTACCATTGCTTTCATAGTTTGCATGCAATCCAAAGTGATTTGATTTTTTTTATTTTATTGGCCAACATTCTAATGGTATTTGCATGAGATGTTCTGTGGCTAATTGTGGCTAGTTGATGAGTTGTCAGGGTGTGTCTTGGCTGCATGCCTCATTAAGCACATAGTTGTATAACTGAGATGTGCCCTGGGACCTTATCAGCCACCTGCAATTAGCTTCAGAAAGTTATGCAAACCTTACAAGAACACTTGTAGGATTTGAATGGGTTTGTTTGCATGTTGAGGTGTGGCTACATGTCCACTTAATCTTGCATTTGTGTTGATGCAAAGTGTGAAATTGTTTTACTGTTATCAGTCTACTCCATCCATTCTCAACAGAGGGTGGGGTTGAGGCTGTTACATTTGAAGGCGAGCCGCAGTTCTTCTTCACACACCACCTTATAAGGTTCAGCATGCAACTTATACAGTCCTGATTCAGCTTATATATTTTTTTTTTTCATATTGTGCTTATAGCTGTGGACAAAGAAAAAAGATGAGAATGGCTGGGCTACATGATATACAGCTAAGCACACATTTTGGGAGTGATGTCCAGGTGTTTTTTGTTTTTGTTTTTTTCCTAATTGTGAAGTGTGTTGCTTTAAACAGGAATGAGGAGGTTGTTTATTTTGAATTGGTTATTATCCCTTTTTAGAGCTGTCTCACTTGTTTTTGGTGCAGTGCTAGAACTACAGTTTGTGTGTGTGTGTGTGTGTGTGTGTGTTTTAAGTGATTCAGAGCACTCCTAATTCTCACCCTGTTCTATAAAATGTGTGGAGGGTTAGTCTGCACCTGAATGGAACTGTTGGCAAGGTTATCTGAGATGATAATCCTGTGATATATTTGGTGGTTGTGGTATTGAAACGGCTGATGGGGGAAAACACCTCCTTTATTTTCAACTACCCTACCGTTTTAATTATAAAAAGATTTTCCTACTGATGCAACACTAGTCTAGAGAAACAAGATACATTTGGTAATATGTGTACTATGCTAGGCCACTGAATATCTGTTGTGCTGTGTTACTTTTGTTACTTTATGTAACAAAAAAACAAACAAACAAACAAAGGGAAAGTCGCTGGCAGCCCACTTAATAATGGCAAGAGGAAAAGGTGGAGGAGTGTCACTAATCAAAAGAAGAACAAATTGGAGCTACCCAAATATCTTTCTGGATCCTGCACATGGGAAGGGGAAAAACGTCAATCAGTGTGAGCAGAGATATCATTCAAGTGAGACATAAAACTGATCACACTTAAGATTAGAACCTTCTAAGCCCAAATCAGACTGTTCCTTCTTCCCCCATTCCAATGTACCCCAAGGCAGTTTTCATTGTTATTTGTTTGGTTCCCACTGTTATCTAAAAGTCTGTTTTGGTTCTGTTCACAGCACATTCTAACAGCCTTACACTAGTGCCAGGAGTAAAGGTACTTTAGGGGCTGCAGCACTCAGCATCTCCAATGCTGAAGATTTTGGGGAGGGGCAGTCTAAAAATCAAATAAATAAATAAATAAATAAATAAATAAATAAATAAATAAATAAATAAATAAATAAATAAATAAAAAATTTAATACTGATGAATGTTGTTATTGAAAACTGCCCACAAAAATCATGATCATGTCTTACAGTTTTGATACATAAAATGCTGTATTATGTGTGCCCACTTCAGAACAGTGAGATTGCAAGTCAGTAGGCTAAATAAAGCTGAGTTTATCTTACCATAATTTATACAACATTCCCATACATATCAGCTCCAACCCTTCATTGATTGATTGCTTTCCATGCATATTAGTGCTTGGTTTTGGTTTTTCAGCTATTTGTGTGCCTTTTAAAAATGTGTTTATGATTGGGTGTTTGGAGGTTTCTATTGTATTACTGGTATTTTAATTATGAAACTGTTGGCTGCATAGTCGGCAGCTTGGTGGTTCAAATCCTGGGTGCCACACAGTGGAGTGAGCTCCCGGTGTTAACCCCAGCTCCTGCCAACCTAGCAATTCGAAAGGCTGTAAATGCAAGTAAATAAATAGGTACCACCTGAAAAAGCGGGAAGGTAAACAGTGTTTCGTGCGCAGAAATGTGTTTGGCCATGCCGACCACATGGCTGCGGACTTGCGCAACACTGGCTCTTTGGCTTAAAAACGGAGGTGAGTGCCACCCCTATAGTCGGATATGACTAGCATGCATGTGTGGGGGAACCTTTACCTTTACTATACCAACTCATAACTGTCATCATGATGGGAATTTGAAAAATGCTTTACTACATTTTAAAAAGGGGAGAAAGACAAAGTCCTGATGAATCTGCCAAATTTTGGTGAACAGTTGTTTGTTTTGAATATTTTTCCTCACCTTTCTACTTGGAAGAGGACCCAAGATGGCTTACAATAATGAGAGACAATATACAGTCCAGGTTGTCAACTTTCGTTCTTTTTTTCCAGTGGTCACAATGCAACACAGCAGCCTAACAGGCTGAATATAAAAATGTAATGCTTTTCCAAGCACAAAGATAAAGCAAATGGGAATCACCTGCTTTTTCTTTTTTTTAAAATTGTCAAATCCCTTGTTAACATTGAACTAGTGCACAAGACCTCGACCAGTAAAGAAAACTAGTGACTCTATTCTCCCCTTACTTGTTTGGCCAACTCTTTTGTCTTGTTACAGCAATGGGGCTGCATGCTGATGAGAAATACATCAGAGGTCAATATTTGGGAGGTAAAAAAGCCTTTTCAGGAGTTAAGTAGATGGTATTGTATAACTGTATTAAATTACATAGTGAAGATGAGTACTTCTCAGCTGCCAGCAATGTGGTATCTATTCTTCAGTCGAAACGAGTATCTTGTTTGTGGAAAATGGGAAAATTGGGAATATTCCTATTGTCTCATTGATTCCTTTTGCCTTGATGAAGCTGGATGCAGGTCTTTGAATACTTTCATACAGTAGATGTCAGGCAGGCAATGTTAGCAAGCGCTGCTCTTTTTATGTTTTCAATTAAGTGTTCTGAATAACATGACAACCCAGGGTATAAAGCAGCCCCGTGATCGGCCATTACGTTGATTTACTTTGGACCATTTTAAGTTCAAGGGATGGGGGTAAAGAGACAAGGATCTTAACACCTCTTTCACAGTGATGTAATAAATTCTGTGCATTGCTTTAAAGATCAGGGGAAATAGCTAGTTAAGCGAAAGTCCAGGGTGGAAGGGGGAAAAACTTGTTTTGTATTCCACTGTGATGGAAAACAATAGATTATGGGAAAGTTCTCCAGAAGGTGATCAGAGGAAAAGTTCACCAGCATCTATCATGAGCTGTGTCTGCCAGGCCTGCTGGGATAGGAGGGAGGGACATAAAGGTGTCAGCCCTGGTGCTGATACTGTAAATCACAACAATGCTAGTTAAGTGAAATGGCTGACTAGGAAAACCGCCTTTGGAATTCCATTTCTTTACTGATGCTCAGGGTGTGCTCGTCCTTTTTAACCCTAACCTCTTGCCTCTTGAGATCTGGGCTAATCTCGTGTTTTGTACTGGGTTCTCCTTATTAGCTTTCATGTCAAGATCTGTTTTCAGGTTCAGAAAAGGTGAAAGAAGGCATGAACTGGGGACTCCCAAAAGCTCCCCATGACATCCTTAGGATCGGGTCATTATTTTTTTTCCCCCAGGGTCTTTCAGGACTCCTCTCTATTTCTTTTCTTTTCTTTTCTTTTCTTTTCTTTTCTTTTCTTTTCTTTTCTTTCTTTCTTTCTTTCTTTTGTAAATGCATTGAGAACAGGAGCATTAGAATATTTATTTATTTATTTATTTATTTATTATTTATTATTTACACTTGTATACCGCCCCATTCCCACGATGGGGACTCTGGGCGGTTCACAGCATCACAATTAAAACAACACAAGGGAATCAAGCAATACCAATACCAGTATCACAATACTAATACTGGTACCTTGTATAGCGTAAGTAATTCGTTCCAAATCAAATTACGTTATACAAGTTTTCCGTTGTACAAACCCTAATTTCCCATAGGAATGCATTGGAAGTGGATTTAATCCGTTCCAATGCAGTCAAGAGTACAGTGCTGTAATGAGGAGGAGCCCGAGAGAGAGACACCCTCCCCCTTATTGCCCCTCTGCGTGAAGGTGTGCGAGGCTCCTCCCGCCAAGGCAGTGCTGGTCCCATCCCTGAGGGGGCTCGGCACCCACCGCGACTCAAGCCCCCTCCCCCTCCCCCCGCCTCCCTCAGCGCGCCGCTGGAGGGCCATGCGAGGGAAAGTGGCCACGCTCCCAACACTTCCTGCTCCACTTTCTCCACAGCCGGCTGCCCGGGAATGAGGTTGCCGCTGCCCAGCGCGTCCAGAGCGCGCCAGGGACGGGGAGAGAGAATGAGGGCGAGAGAGGCACGCCCCCTCCCCACCACCACACGCACGCTCCTCGCCACCTGAGGGGGACTCTGGGCACCCGGGGAGCGCCGCCGCGCACAAATGTTTAAGAGGAAGAACATAAGGGCAACCCTGTGAAAGTAGCAAACCTGTCCATCCATTTATGTATTTTTATGCCCGTATCCAGCTAAATAACGATGCCAGAGTCTAGTCCACTTGCATAAATTTCAGTGATGAATTCTTATCAGGGAAGAAATTGGCATTTGCAAACCTTGTTGCATGCCAAGGTTTTTGACTGATGTGCCACACCAAATGCTTTCTCTCTACTTCTATGCTAGCAGCAATTTGCCAGTGAGATTTAGAGCTGTGTAATGATGCTAGTGGCTGTCCATAATAGGATCCTGGCCTTCAAGTTACCCATGCAGTCCTGGACACCTGGAAAGTAAGCAACACTGAACTGAGCGCAAGTTCCATATGTTGTAAATACTGCACTTCTAGTAAGCCCTATTGGGGGGGGGGGGGCAGGAGAACCATCTAGCCCAGAACTCATGCTCCAGGGGACCTTGAATCTGGACTGCTGTTCAGGGGCAGTTTTGCAGCAACAGGATCCCTTGCTAGTTATGTCAATTCCAACCTTGAGCTTCTCCTTTCTGCATTATTTTCTAAGAGCCCTATTGCGGCCCGTTGCCAAGGTTTATTGCGAATTGCTCGTGGCGACCCAAAGATGGCAAGCCCGTCTTGTGAGTGCGGAGCAATTGGCCAAGTGGCTCATGCATGGGGAGTGGAAAGATAGGTCCATCAAGAGGGGAGCAGCCTCAGGATCTGAAAGCTGCCCAGGCTTGATTGAAGCTCTTAGAGGACCCATCAGTTGTTTTAATGTATGCAGCTAAGGATGGCGCATACACGATGAGACAAACCCACATCATGCATTGCTCTTCCCCAGCTTGGTGCCTTCTTGATGCCCCATAGGCTCTGTGCCCTTGGCCAATCCGAGAACAGTTGTACAACCCCACCTGGAGAGCCCCAGCTCGAGAAAGCCAGCTATAGAGCAAATGGCTTCTACGTGATGCCCAGCAAGGCCCTTCATGCCGTTGACAAAATCATCTTGGTGAATAACTTGGTCTGTACTCCAAGATAGAAGAGGCTAATGAACATCTCCATTATATCAGAACAGAGATGCATAATGCATGCAGAGTCTTGAAGAAGGCATCATTAGGATAAATAATGCATAATTGCTGCCATGGTAGGTGCAAAGGCAGAGGCAGCCAAAGGAACAGAGCAGAGAGACGGCAACTTTTTGTGGTGACCGGAGACCATTACAGTGAAAAGCTTGAAAGTGTATACAGGCAGGAAAGGTAGAGTTAGCCAAAAAAGTTACATCTTTGCACTACAATACCCAGGATCCCCCAAACCAGCAAGATTCTAGAAGGTGCAGCCCCAAACGGTAACTATATGTTCCAAGTTCTATAAGTATGCTAGTGTGTGTGCTTGTGCAGCATAGAGAAGCACCAATTGGCTTCATTTTCTAATAGCAACAGGTTAGTACCAGGGATCAACACTGACAGACAGCCCAGTGACTCCTGGTTACACTGTTTTTGCCTTGCTTATGTCTCTGTGAATGTGCTCGAAGTGGGTGGGTGGGGGGAATGGATAGGTTCAGGCCAAGAGCTTTTTCTTCCTCTCTGATCTAAGTCTAGATACTTTTTGTTCCCCTCCAGATGCTATGAGCAGCTGGGTGTGAGCGAGGACAGTTAAATCATATTTCTGCCACTGACAACGGGGTTGTATTTTTGGCCACAGTTAGGAAGAAAACCAATTTAAGGGAAGCAATTTTAGTTTCTTCTTCTCTAAATAAATTCTGTTCCTTTCATTTTTGCACATCATGGAAGAAAGAAGAGAAGACCCTTGATTTTTGTCTCCCCAATGATACACAGAAGGGAATTCCACTGCAACCAAATATATGTGTGCTGTAATCTCTTTAAATGAAAATACAGGTGCCTTTCCTTTTTCTTAATTAACAGGCCTTTTTTCATGATCAATAGAGATGGATCTTTGGAAGCTGACCTTGGAGTGGGTGACATGAAACCACCACCACAACCTCTGTAACCAATCAGCTAAGGCTTTAATTGCAGATTAAAATTTGCCCACTGATTACCTGCCGGAACTGACAAAAACACTCCTTGCCGGCATTCCTGAAGGCCTTACCACACCACAGCCAGCAACAAATGGTATCATTTCTCCTCTCCAAGGCCAGCCCTGTTATTAGGCAGAATGTACTAGTTGCCTGACACAGCAGGCTTAGGATATTATGAAAGGGTAGAAAAAGTTCGCTTCACTGCTTGCTTTTATATTTCTATTGACAGGGACGAGAAGGATGCTTGCGTGATTTTTCCCTTGCCTACGCCAAACAGCCTGGCAGGCTTTGAATGAGGAGGACTGGTGTGGGGCACAGGATACTTGCTGTTTCTCTTCAAGCAGAGAAATTTCTTGGCCAGGCCTGCTCCAATTGTACTATTCGATGACAAAAAGCTGAATTGTTTCTTCCAGATCCTCCGGAGGAGGCCAATTTTGCTCAAGTTCTGTGGGAGGATGGGAGTTTTCCCAACATGTTTAGTGGGAACGTCACCAATCCCATTGCTTTAGAGGGGTTTCATCTGTAAACGTGCACTGCCAACCTGTTAAGAAGTCAAAACAATTTCCAAACTCACCATGTATGAGAGGAAATGGACTTTCACAAAGGCTGCAGCCTAATGAAAAAGTGGCCCTCAGAGTAAAATCTCTGAGCAACATATCCTACCAGAACATGCATAATACTGCATTGTGGAGTAATCCATTTACAACACATTTTTATTTTATTTATATACATTTTTGTTGCTCGCCTCCCATTCCTTTCTCTTTTGGCTTCTAATTGGAAAACAGCAAGTTTACCCATAATTTTATTCCCGTATTGACAGCTTCATATTGCTCACTTTGATTTAAGGTTCAGCCCAGGGTATATATATATTTTAAAGATAAGCCATGCTTTTAAATGAAAAATGAGCCCCAAGATACCTTAAAGGTGACTAAACTATTATAGCTGCAGGCCATTTAGGAACATAAGAAACTGCTTTTCTACTGTGTCCTGCCCTTAGTATTGCTGACTTCAGATGTGCATGTGCATTTTGTGAATCCCAGAATTCCCTTTTCTGGGAGTGCTACTTGCAGGACCCAAATTCTATATACAGTAGGACCCCGGTATCCACTGGGGATTGGTTCCAGGCCTTCCCGTGAATAATGAAAACCGTGGATAAGAGAGAATGCCTGCCCACCCATCCCAAACTGCTATTTTATGACTACTGTTTTGAGAAAGTAGCTTGCTTTATGGCCGCTGTTTGTGACAATAGCTTGCTTTGCAGCTGCTGTTTATGACAACAGCTTGCTTTACAGCTTGCTTTGTGGCTGCTGAATTATTTATTTTTTTCCTCTGCCTCCCATGGATAACTGAATCAGTGGATACGGGGTCCTGCTGTACTCTAAATCATGCTCACCTGGGAAAAAAAGCCAGCTGGTGAATGTCATCTCTCGGATAAGCTTAACTTCCTATTTGAAAAGGAAGCTTCCAAGCAACCATTGTGGGCAGCTTTGCTTCCAAGCAGAAAATTAGGTTGTCCAAGGTATGAAGACCACCAGTTACGTTTTCTCTCTGGGTGAGCACAAGGCTTGGATGTCCATAAGGCTTGAGTGCTGCAGGTGGGAGAATTATGGATTTTGTAGTCTTAAAAATCCAAAAATGCACATTGCCATAGTGTATTCTGTCATTGTTTGTCAGCTGACTCTGAAATGCTGGGGCTTGGACCCATGGCCCTTCAAGATACAAAGCATTGCTCTGAGATGTGAACCACTGCTTTCATCCGATACATGAGTCTGTGAGTTTGGGATTGTACAACCGGCAATGAAATCAGAGAACTAAGTAGATACTAATGAATGGAGCACCAACTCTGATAAGCCAGTCCTAGTAGACTAGATAAATAGATCCACCAATCGTCGTAGCCCTGATATCTGAAAGGGCAGGCTCCAAATTCAAAGCAGCCTATCTCTGATTGTGCACTGCCAAGGACAAGCGGGGGGGGGGGTTCATAATTCACCCTATTCCTGACCTTACCCAGGTGCTTCAGTATGGCTGTTGACAGATACCTAATATTACAGCAGATGTATTAATCAGCCAGAGGCTGGTCTGCTGCAGTGAGTCAGTATTATGCTTTTCAGTCTTGATCATCCACCACCCATCCACCCCAAGAGCTAGCAAGCTGAGCTATACCTGTGTGGCCTCCATATTAACCTAGCTCTTCATAAAGCAAAATGTCCCTTGTGTTTTCTGATTCTTTGGGGGAGAAGGGAGGGCTTCTAGGGTGTTCAGGTCCACTCATATGGGACAGTGCAATCCTCCTGGATCACATTTTGTTGCAGAATCCACACAGAACTAGACCTGAAAGTAAGGCATTTCACAACATAGTTGCCTTAAGAGCAGAAAGCAATGCCCTCGAGTTTCAGCAGCTTGACCTACTCGGCAATTATGTCCAGAATAAGTGATACCAGCTGGGATAAAATTTGCTCCCACAAATTGTTTTTCAGCAAGCTGTGTGTCAGAAAGTAGCAATAACATACCCTGGTTCTCAGTAGGCTGGCACCATTCAGTTGGAGTTCTCAGTGAGTTTGGGAAATAAAAGATATGTAACCCTAACCCTAGACCTACTGCTAATCCACAACACACTGGAAATCCCATGAAGTTGAAAAATATCCCAGATACCACTCAGTGCAAAGTCATACCCTATGGCATTTTTCATCAATTGTTTACACTGATTCTTAGCAATATCCAACATATCTCTAATGCAGAATGCTAGGCTGGAGGCTTGGATTGCCCTGCAGGAAGAGCTTTATTCTGTTGTCAACAACCTCTGGAATATAATAATAGGCAGTAATTAAAGCAGTGCTCATTATGCTCCTGGGTCTTTTTATGGGAAAAGATTTGTTCAATATTTTATCTCCAACCTACCCGTGAAGTTGGCTTAATTACTATACCAAGATGAAGACTGCATAATTCATCCAACTTTCCAAGTTGTCATTTGTCCTGCCAGTTTGAGAGTGATGGTTCCAAGGAGAGTCTTTCCTAAAGCCTTGTGCCGTTCCTTTCCACGTTGAAAAGCTACCGCTTAGGGACCTAAGGAGCTGTAGGTGAGCGATCCTTGTATTTATTGCATTTCATGTGCAAGTGGCAAGGGGGTAGATCTCAAAACCTGAGCAAGGATCGCCTTTAAGGAATACTCCCCACCCCACCCTCCTCTGTCTCCAGTTTGATAATGTCTTTAACCCAACCTGGCCATCCTTTGTAGCAAATGCAGCTTCTCCCTTTAAAGCACTGCCTTTGATCACAAGGAGGTTTACAGCCAGGAATTAGTGTGCCCACTGAAGTGTAACCACTTCCAGGTCTAAGATTGCCTGTTCAGAGCATGCGAGGCCCGCCATCTATCTGTGATAAACTTTTAAGTGTCTCGGCATTCCTAAATGGGTCCGTCTGGCATAATCAACGTCCATGATGGTTGAGCAGATACATTCTCTTCAGATAGCTGGGCTGCACTGGTGGGATAATTTAAAAAAAAGCCAAAGAGTCCTGTACTAGCTTAAACATATGTACTGGGGCTTCTTGGCTGGCGCCTCATTCATCAGACGTGTGAGATGCACTCATTCAGTCTGGCAGACAAACATGCACAAGTACACTTTGTGATCAAGCTGAAATGCCTAGATAACACTGGCCAAAGGTGTTAGCCTGTTTATGCTAACCAGCCCTTTGAACATTTATGACTAGCCTTGGTGATACAGTCATGATTTCTTGGTAGCCAGTATCTCACAGATCTCAACCCTATAACCATGACTGCATGCATATGAAACTGGAGGCTCTCAGTGAAACTCCAGAGTTGAAAAATGTTCGCTTCTTTTATCTTGTTCTTTAACTTCCAGAATCCCAAATTTAAGAAGGTGGCCACTTGGCTGGGAGTTTATAATCCAGAAAAGCAACTTTTTCCCAAGCAATCTGCATGGTTTACGCTTTACTATGATGACCTCAGTTGTAGACAGTTGTAAGTCTGCAAAAGGTAATTTTAAGTTTAATTTGTTGTGTTATTCAATATTGCTTGTATAATCAAGCTTGGAAGGTATGTATTATCTTAATTGGATTGTCAATAAAAAAATTTTAAAAAGGTAATTTTAATTGCACAGTTGGCATTCAGCTGATGAGTCCCATTTGGTGCAGAGCTTGGTCAGTAACACACATCCCAGTTTCTGAGATAAAGAGATTGAATGTTGTAAGATTAGCTATATTTGTGTGTGCTGCCACCTCTTTTCATATAAAAGCCTTTCTCCGACAAATGCTCTCCAGATATTTTGAAGCATAATTTCAACATTCCCAGGTTAGTGGAAATGGTGATAGAAACACTGTTTTTGCTTAATTTCAAGAGGCAATCATGATGCCTACATAATCATGCAGACTGAAGGGAATGTGCCATGAAGCTGGACCTAACTCAGAGCTTCTGTCAGAAAATGGATGACAATCTAAATGCAGGATGTGCTGTGTACAACGCCTGTGGAGAACATGCAGAAAAGGATACCAACATAACAGAAGAGAGAGGTTGAATTAGCATCCTAAATAATCTCCCAGTCAAAGCTCTCCAGATGTTGCTTATTGGCTGAGGTTGGGTCACCTGAGATGAGCACACACGAAAGTAGAGAAGGGAGGAGTGGAGAGGAATGGCTGGACCTGAGCACATGACAGCCACGGGTTCTGTGCTGAGCCCACCTCTATGGTGTGCCTTTATGCTTGGAGAGGAACCACTGGAGGTGACACACACATTTCAGGGGGGCAGAATTCCCCCTTTGCAGTGGCAAAGCCCAAGGGGTGGATCCCTGCCTACCTTCCCAGCAGTAAATTTCTGCACCCTGTAAAATTTTGCAGTCTCTGTCAAAGCCCCAGTTATCCTACCCTGGTTACAGCTCTGTTCTCTGGGATCATTTCAGGCTTCCCAAAGGCAGGTGGTCAGGTGTTGTTTGTATAGAAGGCTGAACTAGAGAGGGCTTTGATTTGATTCCTCTTACATCCATTATGGCAAGAGAAGAACAAAGAAGCACCACACAAACCAGTGATTCTCAACCTGTGGGTCCCCAGATGTTCCTGGACCGCAACTCCCAGAAACCCCTTCCAGCACAGCGAGTGGTGGAGGTTTCTGGGAGTTGCAGTCCAGGAACATCTGGGGACCCAGAGGTTGAGAACCACTGACACAAACTAACCACCACATGCATGTGCATGCACACAAACATATACACACATTTTATAGTATGCACAGTGAAATGCATGAATCATAGGTCAGGATTTCCCTGGGTTACAGCGTGCTTTAAACAGCTTATCAGCGTGAAGGTAGAGACCATCCTTTTCTCAAGAACCTTTGGAATGCAAAAAATCCAGAAGCCCTTGAAATCAACAGCAGGACATCCTCCATTGTTGATATGAGCAAGTTAGAACCTCCACTTCCTTTAGAAAATGAAATGAAGGGTGTGCCTTGTCTGTTGACATCTTTAATAGACTCAAGGTGCAACAGAGTATGCTTTATTTGTGTGGTTGATGAATGGCAAGAAAGACTGGCCTTTTTGAAGAGGGGTGGGGAACCCAGAATTCTCCCCTCTGAATTCCTTTAGTTAATGTGTTTGTGCCTAGTGAAAGCCGTAATCACAGTATGAACAGAAATGTGACCCAACTCTAAGCCATTAAGGTTAGCCAAGGTTCAGCAGGTCATTCCTGGGCCATTTTATCCATCCCCTCCCAGTCCTATGACTATATCAGAAGTGATCCTTGCAGATGGAGAATGAAAGTTTGGATTCTACCGGGGCATTAGGCAGGAAGGAAAGAAAGCATGGATAAGAGGAAGGGAGGTCCCATGCTGTCAGAAGATCATGGGAATTGTAGTCCAATGTCTCCAAAGGTTGCCGGCCGGTTCTGGGAAGGCTGATCAAATCTATGTGAAGAGCCTGCTTGTCTGTTGTCTAACGGTTTGGATGGCAATTAGTGCAACCACTGCCTCTTCTGACTTCAGATGGATTTGTAAATGAATTTTCACCGGAAAGTAAATCTAGAATCAGCACAAACGGGAGGAATTGACCAAAGGCCCATGTGTTTCCCAAGGGTTATTTGTTATATTTGTGCCCTGTTTGAAAACTCCCCAAATGCTCCTCTTCCCTTTTACAGCAAGCCTGCCAAATGTGTTGTTATTTAGATCATGCTAACAGCAAGTGACTGGCTCATGAGCACTTGAACCTGGATCCTTATGTTCCACACCAGCACTGAAGACAACACAAGTGATCATTCTAAAAAAGGTCAGGGGTAGGTCTGGGAAGTAACTAGCTTCTCCTTCGGCTGATCCCATGGCCAAGGGATTGATGGGCAGGGGAGCTTGTTTGGGAAGTCACCTGCTAGTGAGTTATTCCACTGACCTTCAACCTTCTATTTGACCAGCCCTTGAAGCTAATGGCTGGTCATGCTTAGAGACTGGAACTGACCTGCATACAAGACCGAACTGCAAGACAACTGCTGACATGCTACAGTTTACAGTGTTCTACATGTGTACCTAAACCTACTTATATTAGGTAATAAGCACTCCAGTCTTTTACGTCTGGTTATTACTGTATATCTTTCAGGCACATCACAAGCATTAGACTACACAAGTGAGATTTCTGCTCTTGCCTTCAGAAATGAACACCAAAAAGTTAATTTTTCCTTAATTTTCGTTTTACAGCTTTAATTGTGGCCACTTTTCCATTTTCCCTGTGAGTCTTCCACCTTCTGAGGGTCTGAAGGCTCGATTTATAACTTTTACTGCAATTAAAATAAGGGTGGTACTAATGAGGTACATTAAAAAACACTTAGGCAGGACTAGCTTTTGATGGAATAGTATATTGTATCTCTAATGCATTTTAATGTTCTGTAGTTTTCAACATCTGGAAGTTGAGTCATGGCAACTGGATTTATTTTCTTGAGAGATTGGAACATTTTGCTGCTCATCCAAACAGCTTTGTCAGTCTCAGAAAAGTTAGTTGTGAGTCCTCCATTTTAAAGCTCACTTTGACCATGGTGTCACCCTGGTCTGAAACATGCCCATTAAGATGAACAAGGGCCTGAATAGGCTCGTTAGGTGAACAATAGTCTCAATAGGCTCATTAGGTGGACAATGGCCCACCTATACCACCTTCCCAACATCCATAAATTATGGGTGTTTGCCAAAAATCCATTTAAGGTTTTCAGACACTCCAGCCATGTAGGGAATGACCAGGTTCTTCCAATGGCTCCGGGTCTCAGGCTGATCCATTGTTCTTCTGGGTTGGGACACTGCTTTGTTGAAGGCCCACTTTGGTTATCCACAGGCCTTAAGTGCTATCTTCTGGTGCCTGTCTTCCTTCTTCTTGGCTTCTGTGGAGGCGGGTATGCTCTCTGCTCTGTGGTTTAGGGTCCTGATGACTCCTAATTTGTGTTGTAATGGATGGTGGGAGTCAAACAGTAAGTACTGATCTGTGTGGGTGGGTTTCCTGTAAACTTCTACTCCCAGGACATGGTCGGGTCTGATGATGAGTGCACAATCTAGGAAAGCCACCTGTTGTCTTGGGTGTCTTCCCTAGTGAACTTAATATTAGGGTCCACCACACTGATGTGGTCTGTAAAGGCCTGTACTTACTGAGTCTTGATTTTTACCCAGGTATCATCTACATACCTGAACCAGTGGGATTGTGTTGTCCCTGGGAAGGTTTTGAATACCTTCTTCTCCTCTTCTTCCATGTATAGGTTAGCAACAATGGGTGACACTGGGCCTATGAGCCTACTGAGAATATTGTTCATCTTATGAGGCTATTTCAGACCAGGGTGACATGAGATCAAAATGAGCTATAAAATGGAGGACTCGCAATTATCTTTCCTCAGACTGATAAAGCTGTTTGGATGAGCAGTTAAAAGCTTCAATCTCTCAAGAAAAGAAGTCCAGTTGCCATGACTCAACTTCCAGATAAACTCACCTGGATGAGTGAGAATCTTCACAGGCATGTAGTTTTCAACAGTTTTGTACTCTGCCTTGTCCCAATTCTGAGAGAAATTTGTCATATAAATATATAAATAAATAAATAAATAAATAAATGTAGTTTTCAACACAAAGTGTATAAATATATTAAATAAACAAAAAGCAACACAAAGTGTACCACTTATATATAACCCCACAATGCTTAAAACACTCTCAGAGAGCTTTGCAACTTTTAATTATGCAGGCTACACATTGCCCCACCCTCTGTAAACTGGGTAATCAATTTACCCTCCCAAGAAGAATGGAAGGTGAAGTCAACCTCAGGCCAGCTACTGGAGCCTGTTGGGACCGAATTCAGGTCATGAGCGGGAGTTTTAATTGCAGTACTGCAGTTTATTTACTGTGCCACAAGGTTAAAGCTAAATTTGATGTGTTGTTGTTTAGCCACAAGCGTTTAAATGAGTATTTTCCCTGGAGGAAATTTTGACACATCATCAGTTCCTGGGTGTAAGTGCAAGCCCTCTCTCTAAGAGAAGATGTGTGAAATAGTGATTCCTTCTCTTCTCTGAGTGGGTGTGTTTTCTTAGATTAGTGACCCAAGCCTTGGGGAGAGGCAGAACTCCAAGGTACATTTTCGCTGATGCCTGCTTTGTTCTTTTATATGGTAGGTTAAAAAAACCATCTTAGCTCTGACAGACATTCTTTTTTCCTGCACTGGTGTCTGCTTGTTCTTATGTGCTTTAAAAAGCAAAGACATTTCCCCAAAGAGGAAAATAGTCAATTTAAAGCTCAAAAGTTAAGCCAGAGATTGTACATGAAAAGTCCAGATAGAGGATCCCCGGAGGGGAAGGGTGGATTTTGGGGCAAAACATGTCAGTCTCATGTCTTTTCCACATCAATGACATGGACTCATGTGGTCCCATGGGTCTGTTGCTTGTAAGGGAGCCCCTCAATTTTCTGACTCCTGGGAAGTCTAGAGCAGGGATAGGTGTTCAGGATGACTGTTCCCATCAACCTCTTACTAGCGCAGCCAATTTTCAGGGTCATGTGAGTTGTAATCTAAGACATCTGGACTTTGCCCACCTTTTGTCTAAAAAAATATGGAAGTTAGTCTGCCATGCTGTTATAATGTACCAGCACTATCTGGCTTAAAACCAAATTCCAGAGCCAGCAGTGTGAAGTCCGAGTCAAGTATGGTTCAGTTCAAATCTGCTGGTGTTAATTATATTCTTCATGCGGTAAATACAAACAAATAATAAACCTTCTGTTCTCCAGATTTATTTTTGACATAAACCACCTTGCGGAATTTGGTTCATATTGCACATTAAATTCACCGCCTTAACATTTGATTTTGGGGCATGTGTCTGGTATATACACACATACAGGTTCTTAAATATTTTCTACATAATTAGGAAACAAGCTTTGAGAACCTTTCATAAATAGTAGGATACTTTATTTCTATAGAAATAAAATTATCTAATTATGAATCCCAAAGACTCATAATTATAGTGCTTGCTGTACAAAAAAACAAACAAAACAGCATCAGGTTTTATAACAAACTGCTTAAAAATATCATTGCGGGGGAGGGACACACACACACACACTCATAAATAACTATTTCACGCTGATAATGTTAAATATACAATATTGAATTTAGGGCACTATAAAAGGCCACACTGCACATGCTTTTGATGGCATTCGTTAGACTCGCCCATTGAAACTTGTGAATTTTGTAGGCAAATTGTCCTCTGGGTAGACCGTTGGGCCAGTCTTCATTGTTGGCGGTCCATTTATCAGCTGCCAATCACAGTTCCGTGCCAACTCAACAGTAAAGATTTTGAGGAGAAGTTTGGCAAACTCTTTGCCCACACAGCTTCTCAGGCCTCCTCCAAAAGGGATGAAGCTAAACCGTGAGGCATCCTCAGGGAAAGATTCCATGAAACGGTCAGGTTTGAACTCCTCCTTCTCAGTGAAGAGCTCAGCCACATCGTGGGTATCCGAAATACTATAAATGACATTCCACCCTTTAGGTATCTGGTATCCCTACAGAGAGAGAGAGAGAGAGAGAGAGAGAGAGAACAATGGCATAAGAGAGCACTACAACAGGTCTCCTCAATGGCACCCAGCCATTCTCACAAGAGCAGACAACCTGTCAGGTAAACTCCTACCAAGAGTACATGGAGGGCACAACAACCGTCTTTAGAACAGTCATCAGAGTTACGTGGTTCTTGTGGAGCTCCCCCCCCCAAACACACACACACACACACACACACACACACCAGTTTTTCTTTCCAATATATCCTCCACCTTTATAAACACTGGGTCCCCACCATACCCCAAGTGTGCAGAAGCATGTATTTTGGCTAACTAAGGCCAGGCATTCCTTATGAGATCACTTTTGGTATATGAGATCTATTTTTAAAAAAACCACTCAGACTGCCATTATTCATGGTGACCACCCTATTGAGAGGCCCATAGAGAGAAAAACAAGAAATAGATAGGGCTTTCTTCACCATTGCTCCACCCCTTTGGAATAACTCTCCACCTGAAATCTGCCTGGCACCCTTGTTAGGTATTTTTTAAAAAGCGTTAATCTTTGAAAGCCTGGTTCTTTAAGTGGGCATTTCCTTCAAACAAAACCTATAAATGCCTGTACTGCAGCTAAATCTGTGTTGATGACCTGGGGTTCAATCCCAGGGAGCAGGCTCATGGTTGATTCAGCCTTCCATCCTTCTGAGGTCGGTAAATTGAATACCCAGCTTGTTTTGGGGGAGCAATGTGTATCCTGCATAATTAAATAGTAAACTGCCCAGACAGTGCTTGTAGCGCTATGGGGCAGTATATAAGCAGAACACTTTGCTTTGCTTTGCTTTTTACCCATCAGTGTTAACACCCTTTATATTACTTTATAAAATTTAAATTCAAAGTTTCTTTCTGACAAAATGATGTCATATTGATTTTAAATGTCTTACTGTATGTATAATGATTGAACATGTGATCCTATTCCTTTCTATTTTTTATTTTTTATTTTCTGGATGCTGTTCTTATGTCTTATATTTTTTTCTACCCAGAGTGGTCTCCATTGCTAGATGGATGGTATAAAAATCTAATAAATAAAATAAAATAAAATAAATACTGAGAGTTAGGTGGACTTAACACTTCTCAGGTATTCTTTTAGTACAGAAGCAAATAAAAAAGTGGCATAACTGGTCCCATTGCCTTAGGCTTGAGAAAGGTAAGATCAGTGATAAGAACAAAGGCACCTTATCACAATGTCATGGGGGGGGAAGAGATTTTCCAACTAAGACCCCCGAACTAAGGCACATCCACATATCTGCCAGAGGCCTAAGTTCCTCTCACAATGCAAATAAAGAGGCCACTCAGTTGTACAGGATTCGTGCATGACTACTGCTGCTTCCTTCTCATTTGCCTGCAACCCAGACATGTAGCCAAACTACCCCAAATGGCTACAAAAGCAAAAGCAAAGCCAAACCTGCTGCTTATATACTGCCCCACAGCACTTAAAGCACTCTCTGGGTGGTTTACAAGTAATTATGCAGGCTATGCATTGCGCCTCCACCCCAGCAAGCTGGGTACTCATTTTACTGACCTCGGGTGGAAGGCTGAGTGAACCTTGAGCTTGCTACCTGAGACTGAACCCCAGGTCATGAGCACAGTCATGCCAGCAGTACAGCCATTTATCCAGTGCACCATGAGGCTCATTCAAGAATAATCTATCATATTAAAATTAACATTTCTCATTTTTGTTTAATTTTTAGGAACATTTCTAGGGACCTCATGGGCTCTGGTGCTCAGACTGGAAGGCATGTTTTATCCAGACCCTGGCCTACCAAGTTATGAAATCAGCTCTGAGCACTTCACTTCACTTCATGCTGGGATAAATAATAAGAAAGGGGCTTTTAGAAATCTGGATCCACTCCCAAAGGAGGAGGCTGATGTGCTCTAAAGCAGAACAGTGTTCAGTCAATGGTGTTTTTCTATCACTGTAACTGAATCAATAGTGTGATTATTGGGGGTGCCTTGGATCATGCTGTCATCCAACAATGATTATTTTGTGTGTGTGTGTGTGTGTGGTTTAGAATATCTCTGATGGGAGGATCAGACTGACAAGTTGGGCAAGATATGGGCTTCTCCAATAAAGGCCAGAATCCTACTGGCAAACTACAACAGCATTAGGTGTAACTGGATAAATCATGGCCACAGATTGCCATTAATGAACGTGTAGCTTTAAATTTACTCCTGATTTCAAAAGCGAAGCAGGGTCGGCCCTGGTTAGTACTTGGATGGGCGACCACCAGGGAATACCAGGTGCTGTAGGCGCCTGGAGTAGGAACTGGCAAGCCACTCCAGTATTCCTGCCAAGAAAACTCCATGGACATGGGGTCACGAAGAGTCAGTCACGACTGTAATGACACAACACACAAAAATCCCCAACAGGATTCTGACCGGAGTTGTTGTGAGGCATAAACAAGATCTGTTCAGAAGTTTTCTTGCTTCGGGTTTTTTAAAGAGGAAACAGCCAGGGACGGAGCTGCCCAACTACAAATGGAAGGCATCAAATCAACACTTCTATTTCAGCACCACTTGTCCCAGCACACAGATCTGAAATCAGCTCCGAAGTTGAATATTGCCCTCCCCCCACACACACTTATGTTATGGTCAATATCATTATTATTGCAGCTATCAGATATGGTTGTAACTATGTAAAAAAGGCATCATTTCCATGGAAAACCAAGAGTGTTGCCCAAGCAACCCTTTCCAGGATAGGGAAACAAAAGAGATTTTCAAAAGCATCAGCTTCTGCTGCTTACATTTAACTCAAACGTCTTGAGTGCCACTCTGAATCCTCCTGGAACAGGCGGACTGAGCCGCAGGGTCTCTTTGATTACACAGGAAGTGTACTTCAACTGTTCCAAGACTTCCATTTCCAAATGCTTCTCTTGGCTCAGTTTGCTCAGTAATCCCTAGAAGACAGAAAGGATGCATCACGGTGAGTGTGCCAGCATGGACATAAAGGCTGACTGCTCATCAAAACTGCTGGCAATGCAACTGCACAGCTGTGCTTTAAGAACATAAGAGCCATGCTGGATCAGGCCAAAGGCCCATCTAGTCCAGCTTCCTGTATCTCACAGTGGCCCCACCAGATGAGTCTGGGAGCGCATGAGACTAGATATCTGTCTCCTGATACCACTCCCCTGCATCTGGCTCTTGAAGTACCCTGATTTTAAGCCTGGAGGTTACACATCTCTATCGTGGTTTGTAGCTTGTGATGGACTTTTCCTCCAGGAATCCATCCAATCCCCTTTTGAAGGCATCCAGGCCAGATGCCATCACCACATCCTGTGGCAGGGAGTTCCACAGACTAACAACACGCTTGGTAAAAAATATTTTCTTTTGTCTGTTCTCACTCTCCCAACCCTCAATCTGAGTGTATGTCCCCTAGTTCTGGTATTTTGTGAGAGGGAGAAGAGCATCCCTCTATCCACTTTACTCATGCCCTGCATTATTTTGTACGTGTCAATCATATCCCCCCTCAGATGCCTTTTTCCAGATTAAAGAGCCCCAAATGTTTTAGCCTTTCCTCATAAGGGAGGTCCCCAAGCCAGTAATCATTTTAGTTGCTCTCTTCTGCACCTTTTCCAGTTGGACTCTTTCAACTGCATCCCGATGATTTTAATGGTTTTCATATATTTAGTGTCCATGATTTTTAGGGGTTTTTTTTCCTTACAAGCTAAATGGGGTTTTATCTGGCTTTTATTCTTTTTAAACATTGTAAGCTGTCTTGAGCATTATCTTCCAGTGGAAAGGTGGAGTATACATGTAATACATAATTAAACATTAAAAACAACACTGTCCATAACACTTTATTTTGGGTGGTACTAATATATGGTGTCCCTTTGATAAAAGAGCATAATGTATTGTATTACCAAAATAAACACAATTTAACAGTCTTTTTAAAAAAATAGATATATCGAACAATAGAATTTAGTTATTTAGGTTCCATCAACTGATTTTTTTAATCAACCCAGTCTCATAGCTGCAACCATCACAAGAAGAACTCTTTTGGCAGCCATGACCCACATCACTTGTAAGTACTTGCAGCATTGTCATGCACACAACTCACCTCCTTTCTGGTCTCCTGGGCAGTGGTGTTTTTGCTTCAATGTCATCCAGTTTAGTATTCAAGCCCCTTGACTACTGTAAATCAGATAGTCCTAGGAGGTAAACACTCACCTTCTCCTGTAATTCCTGTCTCACTTTCTGAAGCACTTCATGGTGAAGACCCAGGAAGATGATCAAGGAAGTAGCAGCACTGGCTGTGGTCTCATGTCCACCAAAAAGCAGCTCAGTTGCTGACTCTTTTAGCTCCTTTAGAAAACAACAAAACAGGTCAAAAGTCAGGTGGTGTTTTTAAATCTTTTATACCTATATTGTGCTTCTTTTCCAAAGAGTAGCAAACATGATCCCACTCCTAGATCCAACTTCCTAAGGATCTTCAAAACCTCTTAGGTGAAGAACTAGTTACTGCCTCACCATGACTTTATACCCCAGAGCACAGAGAGAACTCCTAGTTCCCTGAGCTCCTTGCCCTCTGAAGATGCCAGCCACAGAGAAGATGCCAAACGTCAGCAAGAAAAACTTCCAGAACATGGCCAAACAGCCCGAAAAACTCACAACAACTCGGATCCCGGCCGTGAAAGCCTTCAAGAATACATTAAACCAGGATCGCTTGCACTCGGAAGCAGGTGATTAATTCTTCACTACGAACAATGATAATGGAAGGCAGCAAAATATAGAGAAGGCCAAGCAGAAGAGAGGGGTCAGTCTCTTGTGTCAAAAGGGAACCTGGTGGCAGGGGGTGAAGAATGGCCTCTTATGGACTCAGCAGGGAAGAACACATCTACACCTAGCCCCACTGTAGTGTTTCGGACTACAAGCTCCATAAGCCCCATCCACGTGAGCAAGAATCAGGGATGATGGGAGTCGTAGTCCAAACCACAGGGAAAGCGGCAGGCTGCACAAGGCTAGGTTTTAGGAAGATCAGCTTTGCAGCCCAAGACGATGTGACTTTGTGTCACTGTGACTGAAGTTGGGGTGGTGGAGGCATTCCCACTGGGACCTTTCCATCGATGCTGGCAATGGGAAATGGTGGTCCAAACCCATGTTGTCAGACTGTTATCTTTCGTAGTCCCTAGCTTGCATAGGCAGTGGTGATGGGTGAGGGGAACTACAGTCACATCTCCCCCCACTCTTACACTACAATCTCTGTCTGGCTCACATCATTTGACAACAGATGTTTGTTTGAGAAACATCAGGTGGGATCTCAAGGCTGGGAAGACAAGAAGGGGAGTGATTTGTGGGGGCAAACCGCTCAGAGGGAACTTGGCTCCATTGACATGAAGCAGGAAAAACCCAAGAGAAGGGAACGAAGCTACAGCTAAAAGCCTGTTTAAGTCAATACTACCACCAACAATAACACAAGTATTGCGACACTTTTGAGGCCAACCAGTTTTCTTCTGTGTGATCTTTTGTGTATTATAAAACGCTTCTTTACACAGAGAAGTGCCTGTGGAAGTGGACTGGAAAAATTCATGCTGAAACATTCTTCTAAAAGATGTCACAATACTTGTGCTTTTGCTAAAAAAGACTAGCATGAAGACTTCTGAAAATTTTAAGTCAAGGACATCCGACTGCATCTTTCCAACCCCTGATGTTACTAAAGCAGAGCAATCTATAGGATGAGGTTTACACTGTAACCCTATTGCATCAAATATTACCGTGCATTAAGAAACAGAACTGGCATAAGACTAGTTCTTGTTATAAACCATCCAGAGTGGCCTTCAGGCTAGATGGTGTGGCATATAAATCAGACAGACAGACAGACAGACAGTTCATTTTCAGATGGTGAAGCTATATCAAGGTTCTGTCATTTCAGGAGCTGGACTTGATGAACCATAAAACCCCTTCCAGCTCTGCGTTTCTAAGACTTTTGTTTGGAATTTCAGGGCTATTTAAATTTATTTATCCATCAACATTTCCATTTATTTATTAAAGAAAAAAGTTTTCAATTTCATATTAATTAAGGATCACAACTTCCAAGGACAGCCTATGGAAACACCTCTCCATCACAGCTGCATACTAAACCTGCATATACTTATGCACCACCTTTTATGGCTGCTTCCTTCCCACTCATAAAGCTGAGCACGAGTCTCCCAAAGCAGTAGCTTTGGTCAGAGATGGGGGGAACTTCCAGGCATGCAGATGTTTTGGTAGTACTCCTCCATACACACCACTTTTGTACTATTGGCCATACTGGGAGGTTGATTTAAGTAGAAACATAACAAGCCTGTAGGGCTAAAATCTCTGTCTTGGGTAATGGTGCATTAATAAATATTAAAAATAAGATTAAGACCATCTTTCCCCATTCCCAGCAGCTCTAGGCAGAGTGTGGACCTCTCTCTCTCTCTCTCTCTCTCTCTTCAAGTTTAGCAGTAAACCACATTATACTCAGGGATTTCCTTTGAAGAACAGAGAGGAAAAATATAATGTAATGAACAATGGTCTGCATTCAAGCAGGGTGTGTGTGTTTTAAAGAAAAGAAATCATGCTATGCATGAATGTCATAATAAGGAAAATATCCACCCTGGAAATCCAGCTCTTTGCATTTAATTGCAAGACAAAACCTTTTATTTTTGCACTTAGGAACACGTCTCCCAAAACACCCCAGAGAACATGATCAGTGCTGATTGAAGCCTTCTGGGAGTTGTAGTTTAAAACAAAACCACATTTTCCCCAAACTCTGCACATCATGCTGCCTACAGATAAACAATTCCCTGAGTCAACTTGATTTTTTTCCCTTGAGAAAACCCGGTTCCAAAGGACAGCCTTCTTTCTTATAGAAACATGTTTGAGAAAGCCAGTATGCAGGTGGCAAGGAAGGGCATCCTGTTCTCCCTAACTCCAAGCAGCCTACAGGGTTGTCCTCAAACAAACTTCTGAGACACTCCCCCCCATCCTTGTTAATTTACAACGCTGTGAAAATGAAGACAGAAGTTCCTGAACCCAAGAGAGGGGGCAGCGTCCCCTAGTGAGCCTGGAAAGGGCTTTACCCGGTGACTTGCTGCCTGTCCCAAGCACTCCCTACTCGTCTCAATCTCACTGACACCGGGCTCTCTCCGGGGGAACGCCTGGTGAACGGGAAGGCCAGGGGCTTCTCCAGCAAGGACTCTCACGCGCACCTTCCTCATAAAAGCAGACACCCTCGGGGACCCGGAAGGCGCAGGCCAGCCCTTGGGGCAAAGGGGACCCAGGAAACCCAGCCCTCCGTCTTCCGACGGTTACCCGAAGGGGGGAGGAGGAGAAAGACGGGCGGGGAGGCCTCCGCTGCTCACCTGCATGCTGAGCTGCTCGCCGTCGCTCTGCGTGTGCTCCATCAGCAGCTGCAGCGCGTCCTTGTAGCCGTCGGCGGGCTCCTTCCCGGCCAGCTTCGCCCGGATGTTCTCCTCGATGGTGGCGTGGATGATCGCCCGCGCCTTCAAGCCCTGCAAGCACACCCGCCTTTAAGCGCCGCCGGTCGGGCCCGCCCGCCCACCCCCCCTCCATGCCCGGAGCGCACCAGGGCTTGCAAAGCGCCCGCGTGGCCTTGCCTCTCCCCTCTTGGCGTACGCCCACCCCCACCCCCACCCCCACCCCCTTTACCTTGTAAAAGCCGCAGAAAGGCACGTCGATGGGCAGGGAGAAGAGGTTGCGGATCATCTCCTCGAAGGCTTCGACCAGGTGCTGCTCGCTCTCCGCGTCCGCCTGGCTGGGCCGGAAGCCCAGGAGGATGCGCATGGCGATGCGGAACATGAGGCGCTTCACCTCCGGGTAAACCAACAAGCACGAGGAGGAGGAGGAGGAGGAGGAGGAGGAGGCGCCCCCGCCGCCGCCTCCCCCCGCGCTAGCCAGCACCCATTGCTTGAGGCAAGCGGTCACCTCCTCCTGGACGGCGGGGATGTAATGCTCCAGAGCCTCCCGGGAGAAAGCTCGCATGATGACCTGCGAAAGGAGAGGCCATGAGCTAAATTTGGACCCCGAAAACCGGCGGCGGCGGCACCTCCTCTCATCTTTCAAGCTGGGACAGAACACGCTTTAGGACTAGGGTTAATGTCCTTTTCTTACGACCGGATCCCTGCGGGCAGGCAAACCTTGCAGTGCCAGGCTCCCGAGGCGCCGGGAGAGTAATCTAGTTTGGTCCTGCAAATACTCACGTTGGGAAACCCCCCCCCCAAGTTGGAGAGAAATTTTGCCCACAAGCACACACACACAGAGAGAGGTGGGGGTGGGGGTGGGAGAGAGCGAGGGAGCGCTCTCTATTGAGGAAAGAAATGGGACTCCCAAAAGCTTCCTTCTCAAGATTCTCTGGGACCAAGCCCGGTGGAACTCAAGGTTGATTGACCACTTCGGAGACGGCACAGGGGGAACGGAGCTGTAATGCTGGCCCTATTGTCTAGAGAAGGACCCGGCCTGCGGATCAAGAGGGCCGTCGTACAAGCACCCCGGGGGAATCCCTGGTGGAACCTTGTCTCGGGAGGGACTTCGCACGCGGGACCAGCACCCATCGGGAGAAGCGCTGTCGCTGGGATCCTGGTGAGGATGAGGAAGGAGACGGGGGGGGGGCTACTAGTGGAATCTTGCCCGCCCCCGCCCCCCCACCACCACCCGCAGCCTTTGGGCGGCGAGGGAGTCTGACTGCCAATTAGTTTAACAAAAACACTTCAGTGGATTCCGGGGTTTGAGATGCTGGGGCTTCTTGGGGGGCTCTTTCGTTCTGCTCCTACGCACACACTCCAGGGCTCCGCGTTCTTTCATCCTAAGTGCATGTCCGTCGATCGCGGGCACTCATAAAAAAGAATTGAAGCAAGTCGATTTCGGACAACCCTGAAGTCTCCTCAAGCCTTACTCGAGACTGCCAACGCCTCGTAACTGGAGTGGGGGAAACGGGTCCCCCTCAGCCGGGGGGGGGGGAGGCTCGCAACCTACAGGGGCTTCCGGAATCCGTGAAGGGCCCGTTTTTTGTTTTGCTTTTTGCTTTAAAATCCTGGCAGATGGGCGCGTGATGGTGTGTAGGTCTGACGGGTCCCATCGCGCCCGCCCGATTCGCGAAAAACGCTCCGGAGGAAGAACGGCGGCTCTAAACCCTGCCGGAGTTTCGGCACTTCCGCGGGAGGGCATGAAAGGCGGAGGCCAAGCCAAACCTCTTCGGAAACGCCCGGGACTTGTCCCGCCGGTCTTAAGGTTAGCAAGGGTCGGGCGCCAAGCCTTCTTTATTGGGCTTCGGTTGCTTCCTGGGACGCCTTGAAGCTATTTTTAGAAGGCGCCATTCACTTTATGGAAGGCCGTTTTATTGGGATGGATTTTCCCAGGATGCGTTTTAAACCCCTGGCCGAGTCCCCCCTCTCTCCTTCCATCCATTTCTCCCTTTTCAGCGTGCCTCGCAGCCCGATCCTTGCTTGCCTCAGGCCAGCAGGAGACGCCCGGCTACGGACTGGCGAGGGAACCGCAAGCCGGACGTATCTTGCGGCTTTTTCGGCCAACGTACCGAACGAGGTCCGTGGGCCAGCCTCTCCCTTCCCGGGGCAATTTTAGAAGCACCAACCTTTCAGCCCTAGCCGGCTTCTATAGCCGTCTCCCTCTTCTCTATTCTCGGGCACTGAGCATCTCTGAGCCCTGTCAGCCCCAAGGATGGAGAGGAGGCCGCGTGGCTTGCCATGCCCTGCGCTGCTGCTGCTGCCCCGGCCGCGCTCCGGCCCAGGGAAGCCTCCAGCGACGCTTTTGCCCTGCCCGGCCGGGCCCGGGCGCCCTTCCGCTCCCCTCCGCTCCGCTCCCGCCGGCTTGCCTTCTTGCGGTGCTTGTGTTGGCCGTCGTGGAGGTTGGAGAGGCAACCGGCGCCCAGGAGGGTGCGCACCGAGGCCGGCCACTGCACGGCCACCAGCCGGTGCTCGCCCAGCAGGATGTGCCGCACGTTGTCGGCCCCCATCACGCGCACCGTGGGCTTGCCGAAGAGGTGCGTCTTGTAGACGAAGCCGTACTTGCTGCGCTTCATCTGCAGGAACTTCCGCCGCTGCGGGAACAAGCAGACGAGAAGGCCGTGAGGGTAGGGGGAGGGGGGCCGGGGGAGCACCAGAGGAGGAGGAGGAGGAGGAGGAAAGAGGAGGAGGAGGAGGAGGAGGGGGGGGCAACGGGTAAATGGGGACCCGCGGAGACCCCGTTACCTGCAGCACCAGCTGGAGCGTCTCCCCGAAGAAAGGCAGCCCCATGGTGCCGGGGGGCAAGGGCAGGGGGCAGGCGGGATCGCGGCCGCGCAGGCAGTACAAGCCCCAGAGCTTGGCCGCCACCAGGAGCAGCAGCAGCGGCAGGACGACGAAGGTGCCCAAGGCGCCCGGCACCAGCGCCGAGAAGCCCATGGCCAGCGGGCGAGCGGGCGGCGGGCGGGCGAGCGGGAGCGCTGGGGCTGGAGAGGCGCGCCGGGCACCTGCTGGCTCCCTCTTCTGGGGCTGAGCGCAAGCATAAGGCGCCCGGCCCGCGGCGGGGCTCCTTTTATACCCCTCGGCATCCCCAGGTCGCTCCCCTCTTTACCTTGGGCCCCGGCGATCAATTAGTTCACCCAGAGTTCAGCTTTAATTGCCGCCGGTGGCCGGCCAGCAGCCCCGCCCCTCGCGCGTCCTTCCGCGCTCCCGCCCGCCCGCCCGCCCGCCTGCGCTCCTCCCCTCCCCTCCCCTCCCCTCCCCTCCCTGCGCGCCACCCGCGGCCCGGCCGGCGGCAGCCGCTTGGGGGTTGCGCCCTCCCCGCTTCTCCCCCCCATTCCCCATCTCCCCCCCCACGCGCGCGCGCGCAAGTCCGCACCCCCGTCTCTCACCCCAAACAAACCTCCGCGCTGGCGCCTCGGAAGGTGTGGGTTTCAGGTCGGCCGAGCGCGGGGGCGAAAAGGGAGCCTCGGCGCGGCGAGGAATGGAACCCGGCCTCGGAAGGAGGGCTCCAGTCCCGGGGGGTCCCTTACGGAGCTTTCCCGAGAGGTTTCCTTGGCGGCCTCGGTCCCAGCCAGGTTTTTTCGGAAGTCAGCCTTCCGATTTTAGATGGGGGCACGTAAGCGCAGGTAGTGGGTCTTCTCGGCGGACTCCACACACCCCGCCGCCCACGTGCGCGTGAGAACGCGGATCGAGGCCCGGTCCCTGCCGTGGGATTGATCTTAAAACCCCACCCAAGGGAGAGTGGAGGGTCGCCACTTAGGCCCCGCTTTTCGCGTCCGCTCAGGAGTAAGTCCCCCACCGCCTTGCCTTGCTCAAAGCCCCGAAGCCGAAGGGTATTGTGTGCGCGCTGCGCAGTTCACCCGCGCAGTGCAATCCTCAGGAGGCTTACTCCGAAGTCGGCCTCGCTGAACGCCGCGGTACAGGCGAGCTTTATCCATTCACAAACCTGGGACGCGTGTTGTGGGACGTTCGAATCCGTCCCAGTTAATGCCTAACATTCCAGTTGAGGATACTACGTTCCTTGTTGGTTTATTCTTTTTAACTACTGCATACAGTTCTGTACTGTAGTGTATATATATATTATTATAGATATACTTGCCGCTCACCCAGACCCCGTTTTTCCCAGAGTTGATTAGTGTGGGGAGGCCGGGCGACAGATCAAGACTTAGAATCAGATTCCCCCCCCCCCTCCTGCTCCTTCTCCTTCCTGGGGCATCGTAAATTCTGTAAATGGTGGTCTGTTGTGTTTTTTGTTTTGTTTTGTTTTGTTTTTTAATGGCGAAACAGAGGTTGCTAGCAGAAGTAAACACCAAAATCAGAGGGACGTACTCCGGAGAAGGGCTGCGCTTTGAGAACCGGCTCCCAAGACCCTAAGGAACACTGGCCGATCTCCAGATATCCTTTCTGGAGTCGCCACAAAGAAATCCGGTGGACTGCAAGTGAAAAAACGCCGGATTACCTCAAACCGCGAACCTTTTAGACCATCCGGACTTGAATTCGAAACCGAAGAGAGACGTTCTTCAAGATGTTTGACCGGAATGTGACACAACAGCCCCGCCTACCCAGGAGCCAGAGAAGAGCCCTGGGACACCTTTCCAGGGGTTAGTCCGATGATCAGACCCCATAATAAAGAGTAGACCCGTCTGTTCAACGAGTTGAATTAATTCAACAGATCTGCTGGAAATGGTGCTAGGTTCTGGATGGATATAGCCCTAATAAAAATATCCCTGACTTAGGGCGACCCTTTCTAGGGTTTTCTAGGTAGGGAATTACAGTACTCAGAAGTGGTTTCAGTCCCTTCTTCTGCAGTCGCCCTGGGACGGAGCAGCTCACCCAAGGCCACACAGGCTGGCTCTTCTGCCATGCACCCAAGGCAATTGAACTCCTAACCGCAGGGCTCAGCAGCAGCCAGATACCTCACTGGCCAAACTAACCAGGCAGGATAACAGCTGTGTAGACAATGGATTATTGTTGCACATTAACTTTCCTGAAACTGTGGTCCTCTGGATCTTTTTTTAAATTTATTTATTTTGCTGCAGGGGACTCATTCAGCTGCCCCACTGCTAGGAAACTGTGAGAAGTCAGCCCTTTGGAAAGCCTTGTTTCCATTGAGTTGAGAGTCCAGATAAGGGAAGGTGGTGGGGAAGGACAGATCTCTTCTTTGACCTGTTACCAAAGTCAGGGACCCACCAACCCTCTCTATTCCGGCTTTTATTTTTTTGTATTGAAGTCTTGGTTTGTTTAGGCCACATCACCGACTTCACTGATCCTGCTGGGATGCTACAACACTTATTAACTGCAGTCAGTAGATAAAGTCTTCCAACATGTCCTTAGAATCTAAAGAATCACCTTATTTCTATGGTAAGACCCTGCCTTGAACCTCTTTCCCCAAACCTCTTTCCCTTATATAGAGAAATAACCACAGCCACTTTATATATCACTAAAATTGTTATTATTTTTATATTTAATTCCCCCTCACTAGGGCAATTTCTTTTGTTTTCATCTTCAGAAAAATGGCACAGGTCAGCACCCCAGTAATTAAGCTTTTAAAATGGTATATATTGGCCATTTACCTTTTGATGGTAAATCAATTCAAGACTAAACCTCTGTTATGGGCTCTGGTTTTGAGAGGCCTCTTCAGTTTGGTTGCTACACACACACACACTTCAATTTGCCCTAAAACTGCTGTTGATCTTGGAGATAACAGTGACTGTCCCCAGATTGCTCTGGAGGATGGTATACATTGGGTCATCTTTCCTGTGGTCAAAATCTATCTCTTGCTTCATTTGGCAAGCATTCATCCCATGACTTCAGGGGCTGATGAGATTCCTGTGATGGATAAATATTTATAGCCGTCTAGTCCCTTGTTGGCTAGCAAAAGATGACCCCTTTTCCATGGGTGGCTGTGTAGAGATGGGGGGCAGGCAGAAATGCAAGAGGCCCGGTGAGCTTGGGGTGTCTGGTGACAGGCCTGCTTCCATGAGAAGGCTGCCTGGCACAGCAGCCTGGGAGAGCAATCTGATACACACCTAATAGGAAACAAAAGGGAACCTATCAAGTAAACCTGCAAAAACATGGAATGACAGATCCTAGGCTCACCTGCTTAGCAGTAAAAAAAACCCTTTGAGGCGAATGGTGGGAACAGTGGTTGAGGTCTTGCTGGATGCTAATATAAAAGGAAGACCATTGCATCGGAAACCACCCACCCACCCACCCTAATTTCCAGGCTGCCTTTCAGGTACTTCTGCTTCATTCCTGGACATTTTCCTGGCCCTGGAAATCCCATGACTGGGAAGCTCAACCCCTCTTGAGTTCTTGCTACTCCTCTGTCTCTCTCTCTCTCTCTGAAACAAGTGTCTGCCTACCTTTTATTCCCTGGGGACATGCAAAAAAATATGCAGTCCACCTTTGGTCCATTTTGGGGCAGACCTAAGCAGAAACCCAGTCCTTCTAAGGGGAGGGGAGGGGAGATGTTTTGTTTGACATTCTCACACCAGGCTAATCCTAGCTAGACTCTCAACATGTTTCAGCTCTCTTCTTAGTCTTTTTGACATGACCTGGTAACTTTTCTCAAAGTGGGAGTTCTCCTTTTGTTTTGATCTGTGTTGGCCCAGTGGCAAAGGATACCCTGGTTCCTCCTCATTTCTCTCCCCCCCCTTCAGTGCAGGGCCAGATGTGGTAGCCAAAATGTTCTGCAAGAAGAGGGCTGGCCATTCATAACACTGCACTCTGTACCTGCTCAGAGACGTTCATTGTTCTGACTCATACTCATATCTTGCCCTAAGCCCGCCTTCAGGTTCAAAGGCAACTCCAGCTATCAATTATGCTGACTCCTCAATGAGGAGGTTTGGAGGGTGTTGTGTCTTGGCCGATGAGAATCGACCAGGCTAAACAGAGTGGGGGGAATTATCCCACACAAGAGTGAGTCCACTTTAACTGTAAAACGGGTGGTAGATTGATTGGTGGGAGGTGGTGTGTTCCAGGTGTATTTTAGGGTGTGTACGTTGTGAGCCTGCCTCTCTCTCTGGAGTTGCAGTCGTCATATATGGAATAAAGTTATCCTCTTACAGCTTTGAAAGTCTGGCGTTTGCCTAGTAAGCCCATACATTACAGAGGGCCAGCGATTGTCCCTTGAGATTCCGCAAAAACTGACGTGTTGTTGTGCAGCCAAAGCGCAATATAAATGAACCACTAACCGATATTCACAGATCTGGAATGGAAATTAAGGTTTGAATAAGTCTGAAGCTGATCTTTCAAAAGAGGCGGGGTCGGGGTCGGGGTCGGGGCTGCCTCCCGATTGTACCTGTTCCCTCTGAAAAGAATTCCAAAAATTGACGCAGGAAAGCATGCTTTCCCGTCCCTAAACATCGCCGCCTCTTCCCGGACGGAGCAGAGCTCCGAGGTGCTTGTCTGATTCCGGAGGTCATTGCGGACTGGAATCTATCGACCGATATGATTCACCCAATGGGCCAAAGGCGTGTCATTATTTGTCACCCTAACCCTAACTCTCCAGCAAAATGGAAAGAAGACAGTCCGGGTTTGGGCTCGCTTTAAATCCCGAGCCCAGTTCTTAACCCGAAAAGCCACTTGGCCCTTTAAAGCCTAAGCCTTTAACCTGATCTCCCAGGTGTCAGGCTGACTGAAAGCGATCGGATTCATTTCTGGGGCAGATACCGACAGGATTGCGTTGTCGCCCGGCTGTGGCTGGTGGATGGTAGTTGAAAAAAACCGCCCGAGCCGATCAACCTGAAGTCCATTGGGATGGGAAGGAAGGGGGGGGGTGGGGAGCGGCGGCTAAAGCTGTATAAATGATGTCACCGGGTCGAGGGAGACTAGGCAGGCCAGCTCTGGGCGCGCTTTCTAAAATTAGTCCTTGGCCTACGGTTCACCTCACAGACTGGGGGTTATATTTACCTCCGAGGCCCTGAGCTGAGGAATCCGCACCACCACCAGCAAGGAGGCGAAGTAAATTCTCCAGCTGATGATGCGGGGCTTAATCGTAGGTTCAAACGCAGGTCAGCAAAGGGAAAAGAGCTTATTATGGGGAAAAGTAAATAGACACGGACCGGGACACGCCACACACCAAGCCCCGCGGTCGTCTCTCGTCTATAGGCAGGCTTTCAGAGGCGCCGAAAAGCATAGATCACCGTCACCGGAGGGCCAGAAGTTTCGGGGATCCTCTCGGCCGCCTTTCGCGTGGAGTCGGGAGGTAGTTTCCATTCCGCTGAGAGAGAGAGAGAGAGAGAGAGATGCCAGGAGGAGACTGTCCGCCTTCTCCTTTTCCCAGCTGGGCTCCATCGGCCCTTCTCTCGCCCTCGCCCCCCCTCCGCGTCACAAGAAAGGAAGGGAAGGAGGTCGGGAGAGATTCGGACGCGAGGGGCACGGCCCTCTTGGTTTCTATGCGGATGGAGCCAGGACGGCGTTGTACTTCTTCATGGGGGGTGTCAAACGGTCAGGCGTTCCCGACCATCCGTCAGTAAGAGAGGAAACTCTTTTTCTGTGATCGAGTGTCCAAGGCCGTAAGCAAGGGAGTCCTTGGAAGTTTTAAAAAACAAAAGTATGAATTAATTGTGCATAATGTCTGTTTCTGCCCTTCGCCCAGAAATAAGGCTTTCCGTGTTCCATGGGGTCCAGCAGCCCCTCCCCACACTCACTGGGGAGGCAGCCTTCTACTGAACTCACCAAAAGTTCCTCCCTTGCAAACGTGAAGACATGATGCGGTTCCCCCTTTTTACGACTGCAGCCTTGTCTCTCAGGAGGAGCCAAGTTGTAGATTAGAGGGAATGTTAAAAGAGCTTTGATCTCACAGTCTTCGTGAGCCTGTATTTCCAAAGGGACCTGTATAGCTTCGCCCCAATGAGGGGGAATGGGAACGCTTAAACTTCGGACGGCCTTTCCATTCATCACCAGGTCCTCCACAGCCTTAAATCCTACCAAGTGCTTCCGGTTTACAGAAAGGAACCCCTTCCAAGCCGTTGAGCGCCACTTTTACTCGTTGATTTCCAGTTCAGAATGGGAGGCCTTGGCGTTCCCTCTTTTTTGTGGGGGAGAAGTACAAATTAAACAGGTTTAAATAAAAGTAAAAAAGGAGAATACGCCGAGACCATAGCTAGGGGACACCTGGGCGATTGAGCCAGGAAGGGTAAATTCTCTGGCTTGGAAAGAAGCCGCTTTGAACGCGGTGAGACTTCTTCTTCCTCCTCCTCCTCCTCTTTTAAAGGTGCCAAACAGGGGCATCGACCGACCGAGTCTAATTGGGGATCAGCTTTCAGCCCGCTGGTTCAGAATCAGATGCCTCGCGGGATGTGGGCTGTAGTCGAAGGAGGCTGTGGAGGGCCCACACGGGGAATTCGTGGGGCAGAAGGCCACCCACAGATGGGGGAAGCCCGGGCAAAAGGGGGTACTGAGATCCTATTGCAGTGGGGCAGGCCAAAGAGCGTTTCCTCTCTCCTGCACACAGGAAAATATGCGGGGGGCAGTTGGGTGAGCCTGAGCCGGAGATGGGCTAGGACCCCACTTTTCTCTGGCCGCATGCCCCCCAAGAAACTTTATGCCAAGCCAAAGACCTCCTTCCTTAAGGTGCCCACTCACCCGCCGTCCTGGTGGGCTGCATTGCAACGGACGGAGTTGTCAGGAGACCGAGATCTGCCGGCCTTTTATTTCCTCCACCCCACCCCCAAGAATACACTTACGTTACCGGGCGCCCTGCTTAGTCCATAAACTTTTTGGATGCCTCGCAAAGTCTGCCCGGTGTAGAGCTGCCGGGTGCAATATTCCCTCCACCGAACGCCGCGTCGGGAGAGATTTTGCGCCCGATCTGAGAATACTTCGCTCTTCGTGTCCTGTTTGCAGGCGGGCCGCGGAACGGATCCCCGGGTGGAAAGCTCGTTCGCGGGCGCCTTAAAGGAGCGCGGGAGGCTGGGTGGGGGTCCTTGCCCAGCGCCCGATGCCTGCGGGAAGCCTTCCTCTCCCCTCCCTACCCCTCCCAGAAAGAGAGAGAGAGGGAAGGAGGGGCGAGGAGGGAGGCGAGGGGAAAAGGCCAGGGCCAGGGTTGTGTCTATCCAGTCCTGCCGACTTTCCCCTTTCGTGCCAGCGGCTGGGGGCTGCTGGGTGTTGACCCAATGCGGGAGACCACGCACCCGTGCTTACGCAACGCCCGGGAGCAGGCGGCCACGGGTTCCAGCGCCGGCGGCCAGGCGTTCGCCAAAGCCTCCAGGAGAAGGAGAAGAGGCGGAGCGGAGGACAGGGTTGTCTTAAGGCAAGCAAGCGCTCGCAGGCCCGGGTGAGTCGATTCCAGCAGGAATGCCTTCCGCCGGCAGCGAAGTCCTCCTTTGCATAAACAAAGCATTCCCTCCCTCACCTGAACCCCCCCCCCGGAAGCTCCCCTCGGGTGGTTACTTAAAGCAGGAGACACTTCCACCCGCAAGGGAGGCACCGTCCAAGGCAACCGCGGGGAGAACCCATGGTGGGAAAGGAAGTTGGCTCCCAGGAAAGTGGAAGTGGAGATGGAGGCACGGGGCGAATTTATAAACAGAATTTCATCCTATTCTCTCTATACAATGAGAAGTGGGAGGGGCGGCAACGCGCTGGCGGCGACCCTAAGGGAACCGTCGCGTTGTCATTATTTTTTAAGATGAAGAATCGGGCGTCCGTCTTGGAGCGGGCCCCTCCCTAGAGGAAGTTGCAGGATCGCGCCTCGTCTTCTGAGGTGGGGCGCCGAGAGTTTGAAGTGGGCTCCTGCCCAGCCCTTGCAGGGTTCCGCGGAGAAAGCCCTTGCCCTGTGATTAGAAAAAGAATCCAATCCCCGATGGCTGCAGTGGTTCCAATCTGGGAGTAAGAATAGGAGAAACGCGGTTCAGATCTCCGATCTCGGGCACAAAGCCCGCGAGGCAGGTCACTCTAGGCCAGTGACCCCTCTCTGGTCAGCCCTAGAGAGAGACTCACCTAGACGCCTGTGGCGCGCTTAAACAACAGCAGCAAACAGGCGGAGGGGAGGGAGAACCGCCGCCCCCTTCGGTTGGAGGGAAAGGTAAGACCGAGAGAGATTTAAGAAGAAAGAGGATACTTTGGGGTTTCGTTTTAAAACAGACGATCCGTGTGAAGTGTGCTCGGGAAAACGTTATCACCGTAGGAACAGCAAAGCCCTCGGGAGAAGGAAAGCCCCCTCCCGTCCCTCACTCCGAAGCGGGGCGCGCCGTGATGGACCAGACGGCGCAGTCTCTCTTCTGTGTGTCTTCCACGGCGACCTTCGGCAGCTCCTTCCCGGCTGAGCGCGCACCGGATGGCGTCCGCCCTCTACCTCTGCTGTGTAAGAAAAAGAAAAAAAGAAATGAAATTGACAAAAGTCTTGGAGGCTTTCACTGGGAGAAGAGGATCCGTTGTTGTCCTTCTCTGAGAGGAGGGGGTGGAGAAAAGAAGCCAGGAGTTTCTTAACAAAAGGAAGAAATCACACTGGGTTTCTCTGTGGTTCCCACCTCAGGCGCGCGCGCCCCCTCAAGCACGCACGCCCAGGGTTTGGTTCATCCGCTCAGAAACCGCCTGAGCCGAGCGACCCTTCAAGGGAGCCCCCTTGATTCGGAGGGTATCTGATCCACTCAACCGCCCCATCATTCCTTTGGCCCCATCATTCCTGGCTGGCTGGCTGTCCCCTCTCCCCCCCCCCCGCCGCGCCGTCTTCTTTGGGAGTCGAAGCCGCAAAAGTCGCCACCGGCGCGGGGAGGCGGGACGGCGAAGGGCCTTGTTCGTATGGAAGAGGACAGCCTCGGCCAAGGAATCGCGGCTCTCCCTGAGATGGTCCAGAACGGAGGATCCCGATTCTTAAAACACATTTGCAGAGTGCCCTTGGCGACAACAAGGAGAAAAAGGAGGGCGGCGCCTTCTAAGGCTGACACGTGTCTTTCCAGCGCGAGCCTTGGTGGACACGTTCCATCCTTTCGGGCCCGGTGACGCCCCAATGGATCGGAATTGTTTCTGTAGTCATCAAGGGCGTGTTCCCCGAGCTTGCAGCCCACATCGGGCTTGGAGCGACTCCTTCAGCCATCGGAAGGGAGCCCCCCCCACTGCCCCCCCAACTCTCCGAAGGTGGCCCCGCGGAGGCAGCCTTCACACGTTCCAGCAGAGCCTTCTCCTGGCGTCGTGCCTGAAGAACGTGTCGAGACCGAGGGGCTGGCACTGGTTCCCCGTATGTGTGAAGAGAATCGGGGCCTGCCACCCACCCACCCTCGAATCGGCGCCTCCCCCCCCAGCCCTCCCTTCAATATTCACCCCCAGGCACTAATATCAAATTTAAAAAGAGAGAGAACGCGGAAGAGAAGCGAGCGGGACGTCGCCTGTTGCCTCTGGACCAGTCCCGCTGGAGCTGAAGCCGGCCCCGATCCGGAGCGTCTCGCCTTCCTCTCCAGCCCCGCTGCTAAACGAGCCTAAGGTGGGAGCGCGGGTTGGGCCGCGGCGGGAGCTCATGATCTTAATTGTGTTGGAAGGAAGAGGAGAGAGGGGGGCACGCACTTGGCCGGTGCCTGCCCATGTTGTTCTTAATTCTCGTTTTATTAAAAGAAAGAAAGAACGAAAGAAAGAAAGGAGGAGGGGTGAGAGGGCTCACTATTCTGTTCCCCTCTCGCTCCCCGCCGCCCCCTCGCCTGACCTATATACACCCGGCTGGGGAGGTCGCAGAGCGAGGGATGCCCGTTGGGTGGTGTGTGTGTGTGTGTGTGTGTGTGTGTGTGTGTGTGTGTGTGTGTGTGTGTGTGTGTGTGTGTGTGTGTGTGTGTGTGTGTGTGTGTGTGTGTGTGTGTGTGTGTGTGTGTCGCTGCTGCGGCTCCGCCGCCGCCACCCCAAACCGTGGCACGACCTCGGGACACTTGCGCATTCCCATGCTCTGACCTGCAGGCGACCTACAGCCCGGACCGTGACATCTGCGTGAACCCTGCCAGCTCCTTCGCCAAGTTCACTGTCCGTCAAATAACGAGATACGGTGGCCTGAGCACTGTTAATTACCGCAGGAAAAAACCTTTTATTATCTCCGCAGCCATCTATTATACAGTCGTCCATCCCCGGGGGTGAGCGCGGGGGTGCTGGGGAGGGGAGGGGAGGGGAGGGGAGACAAGAGGGGGGGAAGCTTCGCCAATGGTCAAAGAGTGAAAAGGATAATTAAAGACATCTTGGAAGCAGGTCAAGAAATTAACAGCCTAATACGAACGGACTGTGATGATTACACGTTAACGGTTATTACACTTCGCTTGCAAAAGTTGGTGGCATGTAAAGCGAGGGCGGGGCGGGGGGGGGCAAGAGATCAAGGCGGGTGTGTGTGTGTGGAGATATATCAATGCGGTGGAGGGGTTTTAAAGTGGGGAACGTCTCCCGGCGGCCCTTTGCTCTCCCCAAAGTCTACATACAGTCCGGGTGAATCAAACGCGCGACGAGTCTTGAATCCCGTGATTTAAACATACACACAACCCATGCCCTGCCTAGGCTCAGGGGAAGCGGACGAGGCTTTCACCTTTACTGCCCCCTCCTCCTCCTCTCCTGTTTCTCCAGAGAGCAGCCCAAAGTCCCGCAGGCACCGAAAGGGAAAAGGGGGGGGTCTCTCCCGTTCACACGCGACGCCTCCCGGATTCGAGCCGAGCGATTCTCGTTGACAAAAAGGATTCTCTATGGAAGATCGTCTCCCGGAGCGCCTGGGCTGGAACTGCGTGTGGTGTTAATTTTGTTTTTGTTTTTAAATCTCCCTTTCCTCCTTTTTAACTCTCCTCCAGATCTTCGGTAGCGCCGGCGGCGTGTTTGCAGGCAAGGGGAATGGGGGAAGGCACACACCCCCAGGTTTTATTGATCCCTTTTGATAGGGATCCTCGAACGGGCATGAACGCGCTTTGCCGGAGAATCTCCATTGCCGTGACTCCCGGTGACCGCCCTTCCTGGCGCGGGACGGGAAAGGAAGCCCCATTGTGCCTGAACGCGTCCTTGCGTGAGAGCAAGCCCTCGCTCCCCACCCACCCACCCTCAGCTCGGTGGGATCCGCTTCCAAGTAAGCCCTCTTGTAATAATAGGGGCAGTGAATCCAGTAATGATTAATTCGGAATTAAAAGGCCTGATTTGCGGGTAGGCGGCAATTAGGGCTGAGAGGGTGGGTGAGTCCCTTTCCTAGAATACAGTATCAGAGGGAGAAGAGACACTTATATTTAAAAAAAAAAAGAAAGACACTCCGGGCCTTCCAGATGCCTGAAACTATAGCCTCCGTAACCACACACACGCGCCTCCTCACCCGATCCTCATCCGCCTTCATATTTACCATGATGGAATAGATAGGAGGTAAAGGATGCAGCTACCGGGAGAGCGGAAGAGGCAGGAGGAGGGGGGTAGATTCAAGAAAGGACAGGTCTCCTAAACCAGGGGGCCAGGAGTTGTTGCCTTGGTGTGTGGGTGTGGGTGTGTGTTTGGGAGGTTTTTTCCCCTTCCTTCAATCAAAAAGCCCACTGATTAAAGGGGAACCTCAGGACAGATAGCTGATCATATGGGGAGCACCACTAATTAAAGTTAGTCATTGACATTTGACTGTTTTCTTTTTCTCAGTTTACCACAAAGATTCACCTTTAAAGGCAAGGTCAGGAGGGCAGGGGCTTCTGGTTCACTAGAAGGTCAGCCTGCCAGCAGTGTTTAACTCAGCACCAGCACTGAGGAAGGAAGGAAGGAAGGAAGGAAGGAAGGAAAGAAGGAAGAAAGAAAGAAAGAAAGAAAGAAAGAAAGAAAGAAAGAAAGAAAGAAAGAAAGAAACAAAGAAACAAAGAAAGAAAGAAAGAAACAAAAGGCGTTTATACAGCCGCAAATGGCTGCAAGGTCCGGACCTTAAAAATGTTTACCCACCAGCTCCAGACTTTGCAGACAATTAAGTGCGACCCTGCCCACTTTAGCAAGACCAAACTGCAGTTTTCTTGTACCTGCTTTTTGGAGGTGACAAATATTTGATCTGGTGTAAGGATAGTGAGTGCAGGGCTCTCCTGGCTTCTGTTTGTTCTTTTTTTTGCGCCCTGCTCCTTTAAGAGATCTGAATGCTGCCGGGAACAAAACGGAGGTAAACCGGCATTCTTTTCTTTCTTTTTTCTCCCTCCCTCAGGCAGCCAGCAACCAGGAAGTGCGGAGGGGGTGGGGACAGAGGAAGAGCGAGGAACCCCTAAGATCTCTGGTCCGAATTTAAGTGGCCAGCGGATCTTAGGGGTCATGTAAAAAGGCCCAAAGAAACAAAGAAACAAAGAAAAGACTGCAGGATCCCCTAAGTCTGTTCTTCCAGATCAGGGGTGGGGGACCTTCATCCCTACAGATGTTTTGGACCACAGCTCCCACAGTCCTTTATCAATGGGAATAGAGGCTGGGAATCCTGAGAATTGCACTCCAAAGCATCTGGAAGGCCGATGGCCCCCCCACCCCTGTTCTAGATGGAAGCCAAACAACACCCAGGTGACAAGCAGAGACAATGGTCCATCCAGGCTCAAGGCAACCATCTTGAAGTCTCACTGAAAGGCCAAACTACGGATCTCAGAACAGCTCAGTTGTTTAAGATTTTAGTCCCAGGCAGCAGAGGAGAGCAGAAGGATGAGTCAGTCACATGTGCCAGAGTGGGAACAGTCCCGTAGAGGTTAACAGACAAGCTTCCCTTGCTGGGAATTGTCTACTGAGACCATTGCATGCATTTTGACCGTCTTCCTCTGCCCTTCCTTGATGGGGCAGGCAGGACCTGGAGAAGTGTTGAGATTTTATTTATAGCTTGGTTGGCTACAGTTCTCTTTTAGTTGATGATTTGAAAGGATGACCAGCTAAAAAGAATCTGCAGCTCATCAGATGCTGGCGTTGGCCCTGTTGTTTTTAAACAGAGTTTTGTAAAAATAGGTTCTGGTTTTGAATAAACCTCGCTCTTCATGTCGTGTGTGGGAGTGGCTATCTCATGTCACACATTGTCTCATAGTGTAGCTTTTTAAAATAAAAATAAAAATACTTCTTGTTTCAGTATGTGTCTTTATTTCTCTCATAAGAATGGCAATTGTCCATCATTCAGTGTAATAGTAAAGAAATGCTACTTGTCACGATAGTGTAAAAAACTTGCAATTGCTTAACAAAGCTATGCTGATAATTAATAAGTGAGCACCAATGCTGAGTTGTTTGTTGCTGGAGAATTTCTTCTTTTCCTGGAGGAATTTTTTTCCCCACCAGCAAAAGAAGAAAAGAAAAGAAGAGGGAATTTCAAATGACCATCTGTACACAGTTGTGGCTTGCTGAAGGGTTCAGTGGGATGGAGCACTGGTAGAGAATGTGATTCCATTCCACACTGTGTCTCCGGGGGGGCGGGGGGGGCGGGGGGACAGCCTATAGAGTTTTGGAAAAGCTGCACGGCCCCTGAGCGCTCTCAGAAGAAGGGGATGATAAACCATGTCTCAGTTCCTTATTCTGGCAGAGCCTTGAAAGAGGTTGGCTGTTACTTGGCATCAACTCAAGGGCATGCAATTACTACTAGGAATATAGTATACTTCCATACTTGCTTCTTGGACAACCTTCCTTTTAGGTAGGTCAGACTGAGAGATAGACTAGCCCAAGATCACCAACGTGAGTTTTAAGACTGAATGAGGTATTAGAACCCTAGATAGCCTCAGTCCCAGTCTGACACTCTCACCACTAAGATAAATCTGTTGGCAGTAGACATTCTGTTGCTTAAAATTTATTTGATGGATCTGTTTAGAATTCTTTATGCTATCACTGTCCTGCCAAGCACTGGCTCAAACCTACACCTTTCAGGTGGAAGTGGATTCCACTAATGCAAGTGAGTCCTGTTTCCAAAGGAAATATGTTTGGCTATGGGTGTCAGATAAATATGGAGTTTTTTTTAATAGAGATACTTTAATAAAAAGTTATGAAAAGCTATTTGACTCAGATTAAGATCCAGTGAAAGCTGTCTTGATGACCTAAGCACATCCGATCATGCCTGATTTCGGAAGCGAAGCAGGATTAGTACTTGGATGGGAGACCACCAGGGAATACCAGGCGCCGTAGTAGGCGCCTGGAGTAGGAACTGGCAAAAGCACTCCAGTATTCCTGCCAAGAAAACTCCATGGGCGTGGGGTCATAAAGAGTTGGTCATGAATGTAACAATGCAACACCACACACACACACACACACAGAGAGAGAGAGAGAGAGAGAGAGAGAGAGAGAGAGAGAGAGAGAGAGAGAGAGAGAGAGAGAGAGAGACCATCCAGTGATCCACACAGGGACCTTTCTCTCAGAATTCGAGATGGGCACGACTCAAAAAAATGGTGTTTTGTTTGTTGTTTGGTCGTTTAGGGGTCCGTTTCGGTTCGTTTTCGTGACATTTTTTGCAAAAAAAATCATTTTTGTTTTGTTAGGTAACGAAACGAAAAAATGAAAACGGAAACGGAAAATTGCTGTTTCGTTACCATTCTTTTTAGTTCAATGCATCTGCTGCAATGAAAACAAAAAACATGGCAAATTTGGTCGTTTCGTTTTTGTTTTCATTTTGTTTTTTTAAAAATTTCATTTTGTTTTCGTTGCGTAATGAAACGAAAAAATGAAAATGAAAAATTGCTCGTTTCATGCCCATCTCTACTCAGAATTAAATGTACACAACATCTGGGCCAATATTTTGACTTCAGAGGCCCATGAAAGAACAGCCTCCTTCTTTAATAATGGCTAGACAGGCAGGTTTCCAACAGGAGATATGTTTCTGAAACACAGAAATGGAAACTGTCATCTGATGAATGCCTGGAGTTTTGCACCCCAGCTCCTTGAATTCCCCAAGAATTACCCCAGGTAGCGTAGAGGAAGATCAGGGGTGGTGCTAAGTGATCTAGGGAGCTCTCCCAAGCCCCTTATTGCTGTTTTAGGTATTTTTCCTTAATCACCTGATTAATTGCAGTGACAGAATTTTGGTTGGCCAGTGTCTACTCACAGTCCAAGAGTGAGATATTTCATATTAGGGTTCATAAATCCCTGACAGGAAAAAGGGGGTATATTCCTTAAACATAGCTATGAAACACCTTTAAAAAACACAAGCCAATGACATTACTGTGTCCTTGTGATGACAGGGTGACAAAAACAGTGACTGAAAAAATTGTTGGGTCTGAGTACATAGCTCTGAATACATAGAGGCAAAATGTGTTTGTTAAGTCAAGACTAGTCTGCTTTCCAAATTTATTGAACTGATTTTCCTTTGAAAAGTGGCCTTTGGTCATACATGAATTTTAGGTTACTAATTTTAAGCAGCATCTAGCCAAATTCACTTTCCAACAGAAATAGTTTTGACATTCATTCCTATTTCTGCAAAAACAATGGCATTAGAAAATATCTTCCAAAATATGCATCTCATTTAGATGTATTCAGAGAATATGACTCAAGGATCTTTGTTTGGGTACAACTAGATGGCATTTGTTAAGGGTGGGACAATAAGGGAAATGGCATTGCCTTTAAAGATGGGCCAAATGGACTATCCAAGTTGTCTCTGTTCCTAATGCCGATAGCAACAAAACCACCTAATAACCTTCTTCACATTTGCAACTATTGGAATTAACAGGCTAGTATGAAGGGATTACTACCAGATGGAAAAAAGCTGATATATTTAAAATTTGACAGCAGTATATTGGATACCAGACAGTGAGTGCAGAAGAGCACCTATTAAGCATTCAATCTCTGGAGACAAAATTATTAATTATCTATAGATCTTTAAGAAACAAATATGTAACCTCATGATGCTGTGGCTCTCCTGTAACAAAATACTGATCCTTAGACCTTGCTAGCTTTCTGAAAAACAAGCCTAAATGGCATGTGCAGTCTCATTATGAAACAATAGCTTCAGTTAACAAAATGTAGACAAGATGTTATCAGACATAAAAAACATTTCAGTTGACAATAAAAGAAGTCCATTCTAGGCAGTCAAAGCCCTTTTTCGGCTTTGAAGGTCTCTAGTGCATCTGGTAATTTGTTGTGGCTATGGTAAATAATATTCTTATAAATAGCATTTTTCTACATCCTTTGTGAAAGTAATTCCTCCTCATCCTTGTGGAGAAAATGTGCAACATCTGAGGTTTCCTGGGGTGCAATCCTGCGAATGTTTTGGGAGAAGTAAATCCCACTGTCTTCGGTCAAGTTTAATCCCAAGAAGGTCTGTGGAGTTTGTTATGGCTGCTGCTGCAGTTTTGTTAAAACACAGTACTTTTTGTTGAAATGGAGGTGAGGGGGAAGCAGGTGAAAATACAAGTCTGACTCAATTTCTGATTTTAATCTGTGTCTGTCTATGACTCTGTCAAATAAAATGAAACCCAAGAACAGTGGGCAACTGTCGCTTTCCACCTGCTACAATCCAGCTTTGTTCCATACAGCTAGTGGGAGTTGTAGTTCAAACACATCCGGAGGACCACAACTGTACAACCTTCTACTAAAATATTTTGGAGAACACATTCTTTAGAGCAAATTTATGTATACAGTTGTGTTTTGTATTAGATTACTTTGATTTCCTCATTATCAATATCATTGTCTTCACTAAAATGCACTGGGTTTTTTAACTAGCCAAGTCAGATGCTTAGCTTGTAACAACTAAGCTAAATCTCCATTTTTACTTGTAGTTTTCAAGCTTGCTAGCACTCCATACTATGGAATTCTGGGGTTTGCAGGGATTTTGGGAGTCGGGGGGGGGTAGCTTGGTGGGTTAGGTATCTGGCTACAGAGCCAGAAGTTTAGAAGTTTGATTCTCCACTCTGACTCTGTCAGCCCGTGTAGCCTCAGACAAGCTACATTTCCCTAACCTGCCCTAGAAGAAGGGACTGATAATCCACTTTTGGGTACCCTATACCTAAGAAGAACTCATAACTAACTTGGCAGCTTGTTGTTACTACTACTGCTGCTGCAAGGGAAACAGGGAATTCTCAGGGCTGTTCAAAGTCAGAACAGCCATTGACACTCTCCAATTTCCAATGGGATGGGGGACAAGTTACTGTAGTTCAGGGGCATGCACGGAAACTGCGGAGCAGAGAGCTTTAAGTATCTTAAGTATCTTATGAAAATACTGTTTCCAAGGTTCCATAGAACAGAGCCATAGCACTTTGAGTAGCATCCACTATTGCAGCAGTGGTGAGAAGCAAGAAATGAGAACCTGTGGTCCTCAACCTAATTAACATGCTAGTTTCAATGTGTGAGAGAGTCTTATGTGATCCTGCAATGGGGCAAAGCCCACTCTCCATCAGCTGCAGCCTCAATTCCTGTGGGGTCCTGCTTTCGTCATACAAAGAAGATCCTTCCAATATATCAGATGAACATTCGCAATAAATAAAAACAAGGTGGAACTGCCATCTGGCAATATTTATTTTTTTGAAAGAGATTGTGTGCTTACTGAATCTAGTACAGAATGAATTTCACTACAGCAGGATTACCTGGGAAGTCCATAGCAGCAGCATGGTCACTATAGTACAGTTTTGGGATGCAGCCTCACAATACAATGTCCAAAGAATCTAGACTAGAGATGAGGTGTCATATACATCCTAAGGAAGGAGAGCATTACAAGGTCACATATGAAGTGCTGCACGTAACCCAACCTTACCCAACTTAGCACTATTCAGTACTACAAATCCCATCAATCCCACTAGATATGTGGTTGTTGTGTGCTGCCTGGGAATAACAGGGACCCAGGCACCAACACACCTTGAGGGCACCAAGCTGGGAAAGACTGCTCAAGGCCTTTCATGGGGATGGTGGTAAAGCCGTAGCTGGACAGCACCACTTGCGTTTGCAGGCAGAGGGAACTCATAGGATTTACGTGTCCTTCCAGATGCCCTTCACAAAAGAAACCATGATGTCAAGAACAGTTTAACCCCTACCTACTCATCTTCCTATGTACAGGGAATAGTTGTTGTTTGAAGTAACATTTGATTATGGAAGCCCAAAACTTAAAAGTGGTGCTGTCCAGGTATGGGTTCACCAGCTGCATGAGAACAAGGACTGGGCCAGAACTATTTTATCTGCTGTGGCTGAGAGGTGGACATGCCCACAGCCATCAAACACACCCCTCTCTAATCCCCTCCTGCCTTTTTCTTTTTGAAAACACATGCTCCCTGAGTTTCTAAACCCACCGTGTGACTTTCTTCTCCTTAATAAGTCCTGCATGGTAGAAAAGCTGTCTTCCTAAAGAAGACAACCCTTGTTAGCAGCTTTCACTAGCTATATTATCAGAAACACACACACACATGGCTATTGCAAAGCTAGAGGTCCCAGCAGGGACTAAAAGACCTTGGACACTAGAGGAGCATCTTAAGTATCTGGGCAGCCCTAAGAGAGCAAGAGGGTATTCATTTATACTGCTCCATTCCTACAATAACCCTATCTAGTCCTCTCAGAGCTCCCTGTCTTACCACACACCAGCAGTGGTCTCCATAGTCATGCCACTGCTGTATATGTGGGGGTGCTTTTGGCTCCTCAGATTTTCCAGACCACATGTCCCATTAATCCCCACATAGCATGAGCAATGGTGAGGTTGTGTGAGAGCTTTAGCCCAAATCATTCAGAAAGGCCAAAGGTGAATGGTCCTTATTCTAGATACGGATTCCCCATGCCTCGGTCTCAAAGATTTCCCAAGGCCTTCAGAGACCCAGAGAGAGAGAGAGAGAGAGAGAGAGAGAGAGAGAGAGAGAGAGAGAGAGAGAGAGAGAGAGAGAGAGAGAGAGAGAGAGAGAGAGAGAGAGGCATGTGACAAGCCCAATACCTAAACCTTATGAGCAAGCCTATTTAAATGATGCAATGCTTGGAACTCAAACCATGATTTTGTTTTGTCCACCAAAGGTTCCAGCTTCAAATCCCACCAACTCTGGACAAAACTTTGGGGAAACCTGGGGACTTGGCTCCCAGACAGCAAGAGGTAGACCTGAGCAATGCATGTCTGCCTTCAGAGGAGACACTTTCTTACGTGCCAGCAAAATCCAGCAGGTCAATCAGTGACTGTGTGAACTGCATTTTTTCTACTTATCATATAGATATGCAGTCTTGTTATTCACATTTTTGCATGCACAGCGGTCAACTGCCATTGATAGTTGGGGAGAAGATAATGTGGCGGACCATCAATTCAAGCTTGACAGAAAGCCCTGGATCCAATAGACTGGATACACTTATTGTGAAGTAAAGCCTGAGGCAACATCCATTTCTGACCTTCATGCCACATTCTGGCTCATACAGAGATGGGTGTGCTTCCGTTCCATAAGAGCTTCCAAAGTTTGTGCCATGCTTGTAGCATATATGTTCTATTGTCCATAGTCTTGCTGGTGTGCCTTCCAGGCAGGAATACAACCTCTGGCCACAATCATGTTGCTTGCATCTCCTGGGGTAAATCCATCAGCAGACATCTCAGCTGAGAATTGCCGTCAGTTGAGGAGTCACTGTAGTCACTTGCTACAGCCCATCCATCACATGACTTAATATGCAACAATGAACACCTACGTTAGCTTCTTAACTTGGGACTCTTCACAGATAATCTTTATGCTGACAGATTGACAATGGCATGATTTCCCAACTGGATTCTAGCCTAGCTAACGATTGATGTGTAGACAGAGGAGTCGTCTTGTATATAAGCTGTGAGGATGTCCAAAAAAATCTTCACAGGTTGGGTCTGTAGTATCCAGTCTTAGGTATCCATTCAGCATTCTCTGTCAGTACTTCATTTCTTCTTACTGGGCACCACTGTTTCTTGGATCCCATCCAGGGCATTCCATTTTGCACTATGATTCCATGTAACGAGGTCACAAAGGAACACCTCACATACAAATATGCATGCACGCACACACACACACACACACAAACACATATACACACACAAATACCAACAAAAAGTGCAACTAAGAATTAGAGTGTGTTGGGGGAGAGAATTAATACTGCGGATACACATCTTTGTCCAATAGTGGGTACTGGAAGACTCACGTCATGAAGGGCCACAGACAGGGACTTCCTCTTATTCCTCCAGAGGTATCTCCAGACGAACAAAGAGGAAGAAAGGGGCTTCTGCCAGCTGATGCGCTACAGCTAGAAGGAACTGATACTTTGTCCCTGTTCTACCAAACTAGAAGATGCTGCAGATATGCCAGTGATGCTTCTCAAGTGTCAGTCTTGCTCATCCTGCGGTTCTCTGTTCCAGCTTTCAGAGGATGGAAATAGAGCTGCAGGCCATCCACAGGGTGCACAATCGGCACGGTTTGCATCTTAGGGAAATGAGGTGTGGCCAGCTCCCAGCGAGCTGTGCTGACCAGTTTAATGGCAAGGACCTTGAGGATGGTCTGCGCCAATTCCTTGCCAATGCAGTTTCGGACTCCCCCACCAAAGGGAATGTAGTGAAACCGGAGAGGGTTTGCCGTTTTGGACTCCTCCCGTTCTTCCTGGGATACCCAAAACCTTTCAGGATCAAACGTGTCTGGGGGACTCTGGTAGATGTTGGCAGTCTCGTGTGTGTCCCGAATGCTGTACATCACACTCCAGCCCTTGGGAATCTGATAGCCCTGGAGAAGAAAGCGAGAAGACCAAATCAGCACCAGAGACAGCAGCCTGCAGCGGGCAACGTGACTCGCAGATCATCCAGGACAGTTTTAGCCATTGGGGGGAACTCCTTGCTCAAACTGGCTAGCTCCAAAGGGGTTGACAGATCCCTTTTTGATCTAAAATTATCAATTGCCTCAGGTGGGTGGGTGTATCTGAAAATGCTGCAGCTCAAGAAACCTGAGCATCGCAAACTGCAGCAAAATGTATACTGAGTTATAGCCATCTCCATTATGTTCCTCCAAGAGAAACTTCTACACAATAATTTTTTACAATAGAATTGTTAGAACAGTGGGTCTAAATCTATGGGCACAGCCCTGGGTGCTTTCTTGTAGACCAGACAGGACTTCTAGACTCACAGCAAAAAAGAGCAGTAAAATCACACTCTCACTGATATTGCTGAAATGATCAAAGTTTAGAGCAGGAAGGATGAGAAATCTTTAATTCTAAGTGTATGGCTTTGTAATCTGCCTGGCGGGTCATGCAGTAAGAGTAAAACAAACCAATAAAAAAACTGGAGTCCCTAAGCCTGAATTATCTTAATATGATGTCCCCAACCTATGGCTCTGCCTTTGACTAAGGATGTGGTGGTTGTGCCCATATGGAAGCTGGACATGGGCAGTGTGATCAAGGAGCTGAGCATCAAATCAGTTAGAGTACAACCCTATACACATTTATCTGGGAGCACAAATCATTGACGGATTTCTGAGAAGACATGCATAAGATTGAATTGCTATCACATCCAAGATGTCTGCTCCAATGAGTAACTGGGAACAGAAGCATTCTTAGGCAGCTTAACAATTGCAGTTTACTGACAAAGTGGAAGTGGAAAGAAATCTCACACGATATACAAGACAGAAAAGGTCTTTGTATGAAGTTGGAACAGGTGGACCTAGTAAAAGGTTCAATGTGTTCATATCCTGGGATGAATAAAACTCTTGGAGTATATCATCATCATCATCATCATCATCATCATCATCATCATCATCATCATCATCATCATCATCATCATCATCATCATCATCAAGAATATAAAAATATCAGGTACAGTCAATCAATACCAGTCAATCTGGTATTGTATAACAAATACAAGCTTTAATGAAAATCATAAGTATCTTTTAAACTGGCACAGTATGTATGCTGTTTGTACTAATGCTGTTTTTTTATGATGATGATTTGTTTATTTATTTATTTATTTTTATACCACCCATCTTCCAAAGGAACTCCGGGCAGTGAATGGCATCAACAAAACAAACAATCAGAAATAACAACAGTATAACCAAAAAGAAAAGGTAAAATACTAATACAAGAATAGACTATGTAAAATAAGATAACTGTACTAATTGATGATGATGATCATAATATACTCCAAGATTTTTTTATCCCAGATGATGATGATGATGATGATGATGATGATGATTCTACATTTTTCTGCAACCTCTGAATGTGCAAGTAAGCTAAAACATTTGCCAAGAATTACACCACTTTATTTTACCTGAAAAGTCATATGTTGACCTTTTTAAGGTGTTACATCACATTTCTGCTTTATTTTGCAATAAAGGTTATATTTTGGTTGTCAGCCATCCTCACCATGATTTCAACATGCCTAAAAGTAGATGTTCAGCAAGTATAAAATCACGACATTTTATTCAAGAGGTTGGATTTTCAGTCATGATGGCGGCATTTTGTTTTGTAAATTGTGTGAAGTTAATATGTTAGCCCAGAAGTTTTTAATAGTTAACAACATTGTGATACCATAAAACATAAGAATGGCAATGTGTTATTCCCTAACACTATGGTTCCTTGCAACAGATAGTTAAAGAATTTGTCCACTTTCTGTCTTCTTCCATCAAGATTATGCAAGATTCAGTGGATTGTGAAGAGCAATTATCCACTTGGAAAGGGTAGGAATGGAACTTAGTGATGCAAACTGTGGGAGATTTAAAGTGAACAAAGGAGAAAGTGGTTGAAAAAATGTGATAAAATGCTAGTCTGGTTTATTTAACAGTTTGCAAATTAAGTAACATTCTAAATGGAGGTGAGGCAAAATCTGATGACTTCAAGCCGAAATCCTCTCCGGACTTGTTGGCTTTTTTCAAATTTGTTACACACTGGAAGTGACAAAGAATGAACCTTTTAATTTCTGTGTGTTTCTCTAAAGATAGATTTTTAAAATTTGGGTGCCAGAAAAAATTCAAAAAAAAATCTGAAAAAAATTTCTGAAAAAAATTTCTGAAAATTTTCGGAAAAATTATAAAGCCACATTTTTGTTCAATTGGTTGATTTTAAGCAATTTAAAGTAATAAATGCTTGCATATTGCTGACATTTTTAGTTCATGGAAATCTTTGCCATCATCATCATCATCATCATCATCATCATCATCATCATCACCACCACCACCACCACCACCACCACACAACCCCATGCTCGATTTTCTAAAAGACTATTAAATACTGACATGTTTATTTCCAATAATGACTAAACCCCCTCAAAAATCTGATCTTTAAAAGGATGGCAGGCAAAGCTCTCCAAGGCTGTATTTGTGGTCCCCACCCCCTAAACTCTCCTGGACCCCTTCCTCACTTGCATGACCTTAAAAAGAGAATACTTCTCTCCTTCACTCCTCAGGTTATGAACAGCCCAGTCCTATACACAGCAACATAGAAAGCTGTCTTCTGCCAGCTGAAATCTAGCAGCGTAGCTTGCATTGCATCACCCTGATGGTGCTATCCATTGTATTTTGGTTTTAACTCCCAACGCTCCCTTAGGATCCCTGTCACCATGGTGGCCACAGGGATATTCCAACATGAACAACTTACCCACTTGCCCCTGTCCTATGCCCCACCACCACCACTAACTTCTCAAGATGTTTCTGGGAAAATTTACTCTCCAAACAACTACAGCACCTGAAGACATCATCTGTTTTCCACTGAGTAAGCTGTGCTGTTGGGTTTCAGTCACTGAATTGGACCCTTAAGCCACCTAACATACTGAAGCTAACACGGACTAGCAGCTACAGCTCTCCAAGACTTGAAGGCAGAATTCTTTCTCAGGCCTAAATGGAGATGCTGAAAAATTGAAGTTGGGAGTCTTGGTAGGCCGAATGTGGTGCATTACCACTGAGCTGAGTCCCTCTCCCACATGCAAACATCTGCACAAAACTCCTCTTCAATGGGCACCCCACTGTTTTACAAAGGTGACTTGCTCCCCGCTAAATGTGTGTAAATATTTGAGCCTCAGGAGCGCCATTCTGAGTGACACCATTTTTGAATAGACCTCAAGAGCAATTTGGTGGTTCTGTGAGCCATTGTCCAAGAAGAAAATGGCTAGATAAAGGAGCACATGTGTGGTCATCGGTGCCATGCAGAAGCGGTTCCTTCCACTGACCTGTTAAATCTCCTCCTGACATCTGCTATTACACAGCCGCACAGCTGCCCTGGGGTCATTCTTCACTAATAAGAACATGGCGCCATACACACAACCCTTCACTGCAGATGCTGCAGTGAAGCTGCCTGGCACGGCAGAGATGCTGCCGTCAGGTCCAACTAACATCAGAGTCACTTCACATACAATACTGCAAGCTTTCTTCAAGCTTCGAACGAAGCCCCTTTCCGCCCTCCATCTTGGGAATGATTTTCATCCACACGGCTATTCACACAGATCATCTCAACAAGCCAGCTACGACTGGGAACTCCTTCCCCTTCAGTGGTTGCACATTTGTGACCCATTCTTTCTCAGACCTAAAACCTTCCGGCCACTGATACCAGCACCTGCCCCATGCATAATCCTGGGGTGCCTCACTTCAATGTCTCCTGGTGACACTGCCACCACATGCTTCTGAGGACTGCTCCATAGTTGTCTGAAGCAGGACACTTAGTCCACTGACGCCTAGTTGTTGGGAGGAAGACACTTCACATATGGCTCTTCCCGATATGTGATGCTCTCCAACCATTTCTATTTTTAGATGCAGGTTGAAAGCTGCCCTACTTCTGATGGTGATGTGCCTTCAGCGCTCCGGATGTTTGGTGTGCTGGAGGTTCACCACCACTGGCTATTAATGGACTACAATGATGTGGTAAACAGATAATGGAAATGTGGAAACCAGACAAAATAGTGCTAATCTGTGAGATCCCTAAAAGAACTGTTGCGGTTAGATATAGTTAGATGATAGAAAGCTGTTGAAACTATGTGTCTATATTACAAGAACATATAAATATAACTGTTTGAAATATCTATTATATATGAGTTTATCGAAATAAAGTGGTTTAGCTAACTGAAAATTCATTATTAGGATTGAATATGTTGCTAAGATTTGATAGGCTTGCTCAATGTTGAAGTTGATTGTTTAAAGCTACTAATTGTTTATTAGGATATGGGATAATGGAAATGTGGAAAATAGCCTGAAATATTGTTTACCGAGTCAGTTAAAATTTATTTTAAGTTGTTTACCTAATATATTGCTAAGACCAGTTAAGGCTATTGTTAAGCTAGTTTAATATCTGTCAACATTAGATAGGCCAATGTAATGTAGAAGTTTTTTCTCTGTATTTGGATCATCTAAAGATATTAACCAAGTATCAGGATATGAAAAATGGAAAACGGAAATGTGAAAACCAGTCTGAAATGCTAATATGTTAGACCTTTAAAAGAACCATGGTAGTCAGGCAAAGACAGGAACTTTTATATGCAATGTGAAATCGAGGGGCCAAGATGCAATGTCCCCTTTTTAGCAGCCCATTAAGCAGTAGTTTTAGTTATACAAGGCTTCTGAAATTTGCTAATTTTTAGAAGAGTAAATAAACATACTTGGTTGCTGATATCTACCATATATAGGTTGTAGACTAGACAGACTAGTTTAACATTGTATTTTGCTGTCTTCACTTTTTGTATTAGATGAAAACAGATGTAAGTAAAGATAGACAGATTATGGTTGGGATATATTTACTATATAATGAGTTAGTCAAATATATTTTAAGCTGCATAGTTAAATGAAGAATTAAGTACTAGGACGGAGAATATTGTTAAGATTAGACAGGCTAGCTCCACATTGTATTTTGTTATTTTTATTCTTTGTACTAGATGAAAATAGAGATAAGTAAAGATGGACATAATATTGATGGGGGGAAGACAAGCAAATATGAAAGTTTGAAAACAATCTTGCTTAAGACGAGGAGAGAAATATGAAATATCTGGGTGGAAATATTGGGAAAATTATTGTTTTAAAATGATGTAACATGGCAGGAGACAAGCAATGTATCTTTTTTAATTTGTTAGGTTTCGAAAATAAAAATAAACTAAAAAAAGAAAGCTGACCTACTTATGCATGCCTACTTTGTGTCAGTCAAAGTGTTCTCACTCATACAGTATTTTAATTTTGTGCATTATTATATTATACGTTTATGCTTTGGACTGCATTATATTAGTGCTTTGAAAGCTTTAGATTTAAACAGCTTATAAACTTTCATATACACAATAAGGAGTACATTACTTGTCTTCCTCTTCACTTCTTTCATGTACTGCCAACTCTACAGTATGTAAGAGAGACTGTCAGTCTCACTGTGTAGGCAGATATGTAGGCATACAGTTCCCATGCCCAAAAATAACAGACAACCATTGTGAATTCCCATTCAAACCAGTCAGAAAGACTCTACCCACCTCCCGGGGGGGGGGGAAGACCCATCTAGCCAAATCCCGCCACTCACCTCCAGCTCAAACGTTTGCAAAGCTGTCCTGTAGCCTCCAGACACCGGGGGCAGCAAGCGCAGGACTTCCTTGACAACACAATCCAAATAGCGCAGGCGGCCCATCTTCTCCATGGTCAAGTAGGGCTGGCAATGGCACTCAGGTCCTTCTACGGTGCTGGGAAGCTGGCCTGATTCTTTCTGCCTGGGAACTGAGCAAGGTCTGTTTATAGTCCCATGGGAGGTCGCCTGTGTTGCTTGCGCAACAGGATACAAGTTGGGACCATTCTCTTCCCTTTTGGTTTCTCTGTCATGTTCTCCTTCCACCTTAAGTGGAAGAGACCTCTTGAAATCCTTAGCTTGGCTTTCTTTTCCATGGGCAACGGGCATCGCTTGGCAAGGCTGGTGATTTGTTGGAGAACTCTCTGAGGCAAAGCAATGACATTGCCTGAGAAGATCATAGGATGCCAATTCCTGTTGAATCTTCTCTATCACCAAGGGGTGCTGCAGAAGCAAGAGGATCATGGAAGTACTAGCACTGGCAGTGGTGAAGAAGGCTGCAAATATCAGCTCTATGGAGGATTCCTGCAAGATAAGCCATCAAACAGACGGTAGCAACATTTCCACCCCCCAAAAAAAATGATAGCAATTGAAATGATGGAACAAAACAATCCTGCTTTATTATTGAGGGACTCCAGGAAGTACAGGGGTGTGGTGGCTCAGCAGGCTATAGCACTGAAAACTGTTGGCTACAAAGTTGGCAGCTCAGCAGTTCAAATCCCGGGTACCACGCAGTGGGGTGAGCTCCCGCTGTTAACCCCAGCTCCTGCCAACCTAGCAGTTCGAAAGCATGTCAATGCAAGTAGATAAATAGGTACCAGAAAGCACATTATGTAAAATGGCTTCCCAATTTCACAAATTCATTTTTAAAAAGTGGCTTCCCAATTTGACAAATCCCTTCTAAAGATAGACTGAAATAGTAATAGTAATAGTTGAAAACTGCATAGGAGACTCTTGATTTACCACAGAAGGAAGACCAAATTTTATAAAAAAAAATATTATGATACACAACACGATTTCGGCCACTGAATCCTGACTCATCCACACCTTTATTGGGAATCAACCAATCAGACAAACAAACATACTAAGCATGAACAAGATTCTAATCAATTTAGTTTTGAACATGCAAATGGCAGGACAAACAACATTCTAATTAATCCAATCACCATGTGGAAGTGCCCTTAAAAACAAAAGCAGGACCTATTCGTGGGGGAGATATTAAATAGAACACAAGGAAATACAACAAGCCCCAACATATCAAGGTAATTTAGGCAGAGATGGGTGATTTTTTATTACCCATAGTGACTAGCTATCCAAAGAAGTTATTAATCTTCCTTTAGGCAGACTCCTGTCACCAACAAAAAGAGATGGAAACGAATTACAGCATCACAGCATTAAGAATACCTGGTAAATTGCTTTTTGGGGGGACGAGGTGGGGAATACCCTTCCTAGTTAATCAGGAAGACAGAGAAAAGAGTCAGGAAGGAAAGAAGGAAGCTGAGACATCTTGGAAAGAATAACTAACCTATTTGATGGACAATCTGAATGGGAATACCAACAAAGAACCCTTGGCTAAAATATAACCATTACGCAGCTCATAATGGAGTTGTTATTATTAACAACTGGAGGAGTTATTATTTTGGAACACAACTTCCGGAACAGCTCAGGCAGAAAGCAAGGGGATTATGGGAGATGTAGTCCCAAGGTGTAACACTTCCCAGCTCAAACAAGAGAGGAATTACAGGCTCAGGCGTTTGCAGGGGTTTGTAAAATGAGAGAAGTCCCCAATGAGTCCCCCAAGACTGAACTGCGGCCCCAAACAAATTGGGCGACTCTTCAGGTTGAAAAGGCAATTTGTAGGGTGGGCAGACGGAAGGGATGCTGCCGGAAGTAGGCACAGAAGGCACACTGCACAGAAGCCCCGGGCATGGCAACCTCTTGTTGCAGAATACCGAAAGAAGAAGGAAACGCAATGGATGGCTAACCCTGGGATGGAAGAAACTAATAGGGAATACAGAGAAGTCAATAGAGAAACATTTGGGAACTCACCTCTCCCTGGCTGGGGAGCCTTCAGAGGATGCCATTTGGGGGGCTTTAAGTCCAGGACATCTGAATGGCCTGCGCATGGCTAGAGAAGTCTAGCCAAACTAGCCAGACAACCATCAGCGCATGGGTGATTGCCAGCAACTGGAATCACCACTTTTCCCCCTTGATCCACCTGACACTGAATATGTTTTGTCCTCTGAAAACTGCTTCTCCAAAATAATTTTATTTTTGATGGGTTTGGACAGCTGATCAGTGTCCTGGCAAAGCCCGGCAAAGCCACTCATGTGGTTCTACTTATCGTCGGAGCTCTGGAAACGTTTTCTTCTGACTGTTCCAATGGATTTCAAAGTGTGCGCGACGGCCTCCGGCCTCCTTGCACCCTTGTCAACTCCATCCTTGGCTTTCGAGGCCTGGGTGACTGGACTTGAGAAGAGCTCCTCAGATATGAACAATGATCCTGATTGTGAACAGAATCAGCCGCAGGCAGGAGGGGACCTGCTTCTCCTATGTATGATACTTGCCTCAGTGTTGACAGTAGCCTGTTCCTTCCTCTCTATCCCCTCACCCCTACACACACACACACACACACACACACACACACACACACAGCAATTGTGAATTCATTCCTGCAGCTTGTAAACTCAGAGCAGCTTTTTTTCCAGCCACAACCCGTGTTTTTAGAGACTCCTCTTTAAAAGGTGCTTGCCAGAAGTACAGAACAACAGATCTGATTATCCCAGGTGACATGGCTATCAAGGATAATGTGAATTGTAGTCCAACACATCTGGAGGAGAAAGCTACTCCTAGGCTTTTGGTAGGGTAGAATTCAAATTACAAATTACAAATGCTAAACTCAGCTATTTATTTTATGGGTATTAAATCAGCCCCACCTCCAATCTCTCTCTCTCTCTCTCTCTCACACACACACACACACACACACACAGAGAGAGAGAGAGAGAGAGAGAGAGAGAGAGAGAGATTTGAAATGCTCAGCTGTGGCTAATTCTTCAAATTTTATTGGAGGTTTTAAATACAGGCATCAGAGCCACAACAGCCAGTCATAATTTTTGGAATCTTTTTTGGCACACACCTTCCCCCTCCCCACAACTCATGGTTTGATGAAAAATTCTGCATAAGTTTGCACACGGTTTTGTAACATCTTGGTTGGTCCAAATAAAGGCATAGCCTTGCCCTCCAATTTTCCTCACTTGAATTTTTCTGATGAATCCTTGGATTTGGTTTCAATTAAAATACAAGGAAGGCAGAGGCAGCTTTTAGTCTCCCTCTGTTCTACCAATATCATGGTGAGATGCTAATCTGATGGATTTGAGCTAAAAATTGGGTTCCCCCCCACACAACCCAGTTTCTAACAATACCCACTGGATACTGCAAGCTAAAATGTCAGCAGGGCGATGGAAAATCAGAATACTGTACTGTAAAGACTAAGAAGCAGTCTTGTGGAATAACTAAAGACATTAGAGCACAGGCTGAGAAATTTAAGATGGTTGAATCCATGGTGAACACGGTTTAATTAGGTAGGTTCAAACTGGTACTGTAGTATAAGAAAAGAGAAAAAACCTGGATGACATCGCCAGGGATGGAGAGCAAGGAAAATCACCAGGGATGACTCACACCCCGGTCAGCACTTCTTTACTCTCCTACCCTCGGGTAGGAGATACAGAAGTATAGCAAGCCATACCAACAGGCTAAAAAACAGTTTTTATCCGTGGGCTATTCGACTGTTAAACGAGACGTGATAGACTTGTGATAGACTCGTGGGGCTGGCGAGTTGTGCAGCAAGCACACAGTGTGAAATCAGATTGAATGGCTTTTTAGTGGGATGGTGTTGGGGGGAGGGAGGGAGGCTCAGTCAATTTCACTGTACACTGGTTGTACAATGAAAATAAAGGTTATTATTATTATTATTATTATTATTATTATTATTATTATTATTATTATTATTATTATTATTATTATTATTATTATTATTATTATTATATTAATAGCATCCTTGTGATTCCACACAGAAATGACCTCTCCACAAGGTCCCAGACATCTACACTTCCCCTTGTTTGCTTATTTATTTTTGCGGGTATTGGGACTGAGCGGTGCTAACAATAACAAGATTTGCTTCCTTCTGGAAGGATACCACAATGGCGATAAGGCTTCTGGTAAAGTGAGGAAGGACGACCTGACCTCCTATAGGTGACCCCACCACGCATAAGTCTATCACACACACACACACACACACACACACACACACACACACACACACACACACACACACACACACACACACACACACACACACACACACACACACACACACACACACACCAAGCCGCCTAAAAGGCCGTCACCTTCAACTCCTGCATGGTGAATTCTTTTCCCTGTTCCTTGGCGCTGTTGATGATGAAATCCAAGGCGTCGCTGTGAGCCTCGGGATCCTTCCGTTGCAATTTTTCCACGATCGCCTTCTCCATGTAGTCGTGTAAAAGATCCCGGGCCTTGATTCCCTGTATGGAGATACCGGGATCCTCAGGAAGGAGAAATCTTCGCCGTCTTCAGGCGCGCAAGGTCTGGCGACACGCACAGGACTAGCGCCTCGAAAAGCGAGGGTTCCCTCCGAGTTGGGTCACCGCTTATAACCCCCGCCCCACGCCATCCCCCACCATATCAATTACCGTGTTTCTCTTAATAGGTGCTCCTGAATTGCGGTGGGGCTGGGGTGGGGGTGAGGAAAATCCATCTTTCGGCCTATTTTATCCGAGGTGAGGGAAGACTTCGGAACTACAAGGTATCGCGTCAGGAATCTACTAACCCACCAGAGGATGAGGCGGAAAGGCTGCGGATGGAGGTTTGGGGCACGGGAGACACCTTTTAAGCACCCCCCCCCATCGCTGCTTAAAAGAGCGATGCCAGGCTTCCCGCAAGATCTAGTGGGAAGAATGCCTTTGAAGGAAGCGCCACCCAGGCCTGGTTTGTTGGCCGGTACCTCCACGGATCCTACATCAGGCGTTTTTTCCTTAAAAAGCGGGTGGGTGGGGTGGGGAGATGGAAAATAATTTCCCAGAGGCCTGGAATCGGAGCGATCCCTTCCTTCAGTGCTGCGGGGAGGGGGGTCTCCCACTCCACCTGAGGAGAGCGATGGGTGAGTTGAAGGAGGACACGCGGAGGTAGAGGTGTGTGTGACCTGAGTCACTCCAGGCGCCGCTGCCTCCCTTTGCCCGGGGATAGAGCCGGTCCTCACCGACCTCAAGGGCTGCGGCAAATGCTGAGCGCCCTGCCGCTTGAAGGTGGGTATGTGTGTGTGTGTGGGGGGGGGGGGGAGTTCGCTGCAAAGCTGGAAAAAAAGTTCCCTTTCCTTTTCCGTGCCTTAATTGCTCCTCAGAGAGTCCCTTAATTCGGGATTTCTGCCTCCCTGGTTGAAAGATTCTAGTGACTGGCTCTCCTTCCTCCCATTCCGGTCTGGAGTTGGGGAAGCTCGTTGCGGTTTTATTCTGCCTTAGGCAGGAAGGGCCTTTTTGGTGCGGGCTCTTTAACATCCCAACAAGAGGCGGCAAATCCTGCAAGTCAGTCCTTTTTGGGAAGGAGGGATCAACCTGCCTTTTCAGAGAGGACACAGAGAAGCCTCTTTTGCTGTTTTACCAGCGCTTTCACTGTTGTGCTATGTTTTCTCCCCCCCCAATTCCCTGCTTGGAGAATCCAGCAGAGAGGTAGAAAAGACCGCGAAGGGCGCAGAATGACCCCGTCCCGGGTGCCCTTGCTGCGCTCCTGTAGTAACCTTGTTGGCTTTGAAAGACTTCCGGAAGGATCTGGACTCTGGAGCCCTTACCTAATGTGTAACCAGAGAGAATGCGACTGCCCAACCAGCGGCACAGGGTCATGCGGTCCCGGCTGTGCCGGCCTTGCTGGATTGCGCGCTCTCCTTAGGAATCGGGGCCGGGGCGTGGGGGCGCTTCATACACGACCAGCCAGAACGGATGAGGTGGGGGGGTGCAAGGCACCCCACTAGCCGCCCTCCTACCTTGCGCAACCCGCTGAAGGGGAGGTTGAGCGGCAAGGAGAAGAGATTCTCCACCAGCTGCTCGAAGGTGCGCGAGAGGGCCTGGAACTCCTTCTCTCCCAGCCGGAGCCCCAGCAGGATCCGGGCCGCGATGCGGAAGGTGAGGATCTTGGCAGAAGGATAGACCGCGACGGGACCGGGCGCCCGGCACCAAGCCCGCAGCTCCTGATCCATGACTTTCTGGATCCCCGGCAGGTAGGTCTCCAAGGCAGCCCGGCTGAAGACGCGAGCCAAAATCTGAGGCAGCAAAAGAGAGAGAGACGCGAGAGTCAGGCTTTAAGAAGGGAGGGGGGGGATCCCGCCTCTGGCCCAGCCCAATTTACCAGCCTCCCAGTCCCCCCCCTTCTCCTTTCCAGGAGCCAAAAAGAGGCAGCTGAAGTCCAGCATCAGAAGAGAACTTTGGCCAGTCTCTCCTCCTTGAGGGCGCCGTCGGGATGGATGCTGGCCCTCGAACTGGGGGTGGGAAAACGTCTCTGGACAAAACGAGATCCACCTGTGCCCCAAGAGACGTCTTCATCTTCTTCTTTTAAACTCGGAAAGCGTCCAAACAGAATCACACACACACACACCCCCTTAGCCCGAATGGAACCGTCGGGGCGCCGAGGAGCGCCCTGCCTTTCACCTTGTGTACAGCTTCTGGCGCAAATTTTGCACGTTTAGGTCTCTGCCAGACGGGAGGCTGCGCAAACCTGCGGCAGCATCTCTCTCTCTCTCTCTCTTCCAGAGGCGGCTGGCGACTGAGACCTTGATCCTCCTGGCAGGTTTCCTTGCTTCCCTGTGGCGGAGAGGAGAGAGAGGCCGCCCTCCCGCAGTCGCCTTACCTTCCTCCGCTGCCGGTGGGTCTCGGCGCTGGCGTTGAGGAGGGTGTGGGAGCCCAGCAGGATCTGGGTGCTGAGGGGCCATTGGGCGCTCACCAGGCTGTGCTCGCCCAGCAGCAGCTTGCGCACATTCTCCGCGCCGCTCACGCGGATTACCGGCTTTCCCAACAGGTGGGTCTTGAACACCGTCCCGTATTTCTGGCGCCGGGAACTGTGGAAGTTGGAACCCTGCGGGGTCAGGAGAGTAAAGGCGTGGGGGGATGAGTCAAGGCAATGGCCAGCTGCCCCCCACACACACACACCCTCGTGCTTCTTATCCAAAGCAAAAGGAGGGTTGGTGGTCTCTGAGCAAGCGCAGAGTGCTTTTCTCCTGGCCACTGCGTCTTCTTTGGGACGCCTCAAATCCGTCCTTGGCGCCTCGTCGTGACCCAAGCCAAACGAGGTGGCTGCCGAAGATGGTTCAGAATTTAAGCTTGTAAGCTGGGGTACAAACCTCGAATTTATTTTTTTAAAAAAACCGCCAAGATTCCCCACCCCACCCCCACCCGCGACAAGGCTTCAGGAATGAGAGGAGGGACATGCCTTGCAAACCAGCCTTTCACACACACACACTTGTCCTTAGGAATCTCCTCCGTCGGGAATAACTGCAGAGCAAGGGGTTGGACTCCTACACACGCCTCCTGGGGAAGATGTCCCGTAGGATAGCGGGCGAGTGGGGTAGAGCAATCCAGAGACGGGCCTGCTATGTTGTTGCTTCTTTATCCTGTGTAGAAGCTGGGCACCTCCATGGGAGCCAGTAACCCCCACGGCCATCATAGCAGGGGCTCCGAGGCAAGAGCTATGGGACCTCTGGGCATGGCCAAAGTGTCCCTCCCTCCCTCGAGCATCTCCGAGGGCACTGGGTCTTCCTCGCTCGCTCGCTCCTTCCCGCCGCCCTTTCCTGCGCTCCCCACCCGCCCCGCGCCCGGGCTCACCTGGACCAGCCAGTGCAGCGTCTCGCCGAAGAAGGGCCACCCCATGGAGCCTTTGGGAAGGGGCAGGGCGCTCCCGCGATCCCGGCTCAGGCTCCAGCGCAGCGCCCACAGGCGCCGGGCCAAGGCGAGCAGGAGCCCCAGGGTCAGGAGAGTGGCCAGCGCAGCCTCCAGCCAGGTCAGAGCATCTCCCACCTCGGCCCCCGGCGGCAGCAGCAGCATCTCCACCTCCTGGCTGGGCAGCATCGTCCGTCTCAGGGCTCACCAGGCGGCTCGGGCTTTTGGGAGGAGAGGGAAAAGGAGGGCAGGCAGATGAGAACCATCCCAGTCGAGGCTGCTCACCCCCTCCCCCCCCCTCTTGCGCGCAACGGACACCTGGCATCCTAACACCGGACGGAGATTCTGGGAGCAGCAAGTCTCGACCCTTTGCCTGCTTCAGAAGGGAGCGCATCCCTCTCCCATGGGCTCAGAAGCAGGCGGGGGGAAAGGTGGCGATCGATCCTGCAAGAGGGTGCGCGCTTCACCGCTGGGTATTATCCCACACGCTCTCCGCCGCCCTGCCTCCTGAACCTTGTAAAGGCGAGAGGCTGCCACTTCCAGAAAGGCTGCGGTCTCAGGCACGCGCAAGGAGGGAGAGCGGCTGACTTGCGCGTCAAGGTGCCTAGGATCGGAGCGCCCACCCTCGCATCCTTGGCAAGGGTGAGCTGCAGGCGAAGCCGTGTGGAGTTCAAAGGACCCCCGCCGCCGCCGCCAGAATTGAGCGGCTTCTCCCTCCTACCCACAGTTGCCTCCCTCCTTCCCGGTCCAGCTGTCAAAAGAAAGCACCCCAGAGCCACCGGACCGGACCGGACCCTACCCCGTGGGGCCATTTGGCGAGCTGAGAATCGGGGGGCTTCTTTGCTGGGCTCCCTCTTCTCCTCCCCCCCCCCCAATCCGCCAACTTTTTGAAACGTCGCTGGCCCCAAGACCGATTTATATAGATATTGGCGATCCACCTTCGCGGAGTGACGTCTGTGCTGCATATTTAAAGGCAGGAGCCAAGCGCCTGCGATTGGCGCCCGGCAGGGTCTCCGCGTGCGAGGAAAGTGGGGGAGTCGCAGGAGGAGGTTTGGGGAGGGCAGGAGAGAGAGAGAGAGAGAGAGAGAGAGAGAGAGAGAGAGAGAGAGAGAGAGAGAACTGCCCGGACGGTCCCCTTCTGGCTGGATCAGGTTGGAGGAGGAGGAGGGGGGTGCCTATCGCCCAGGTAACCGATATAATAATAGGGCGCCTCCCTCGCCTCCTTCCTTGCTCCTCCTCCTTGTTAGGTATGGAAGAGACCCATGTCTTCCAGAAGAATTTAGGGCCCAGGAGACTTTCTGTCCCTCTCTCCCTCCCTCCCTCCCTCCCTCTCCCACCCACCATCCCGGTAACTTTTGGAAATGGCCATTGTGGGGGGGGGGAGGTAGGGTAAGGCACTCCGTCCTGAACTCGCTTGTTAAGATGGATTGGGTTTCAAGCGAACCGACTGCGCGGGGTTGTTGGGAGGTGTTTTAACGAGGCGGAGAAAGAAGCCCAAGAACCCGAGATGCCGCCTTCTAGGGAGGGACCTGGTGCTGCAGCAGTCTTGCAACGAAGAACGGCTTCCAGATGATCCCGGGAGAGAAGTCACCCACCTTCAAAGCCTCGATCTCTTCGCCTGAAATAACCCACCTTTCCTTTGATCCCATGGCCCCGAACACTCCTGAACTCCTCCTCCACTTCAGATGGAAGGAGGGAATGGGCTTCCAGGCAGTTGTTTGGGGAGGACACGGGGCGGGAAGGCGGGGGGAAGCGATCTAGAGATGCCAATAGTTTTCCGCTTTGTTTTGTATGCTTTGAGGTTTGCCTGCTAGGAGTTGCCCTCCTAAAATGGACTTCGGTAACCCCACCGCTGCAGGCACAACGCTAACTCGGTTTCTGAAAACCTCTGAAGAACCGCAGCAGGTAACAGAGGGATGGGACCCAGACAAATTGTGAGATTAAAGTGGAAACAGGCGCTTTCCAGCCCCCCCCCCAAACACTTGTGGAGGCAGATGCACTGATTTCCGCAATAATAATAATAATAAATAATAATAATAATAATAATAATAATAATAATAATAATAATAATAATAATAATAATAAAAAACCACGCCAACACCTGCCAACGAAAGCAGATTCGTGGTGTCAGGATGGGTTCCGGGGAAGTACTTGATCGATTTGATCGCAGTGAACTGCTGGATAGCTCGTCAAGCAAAACCAAAAAGGTGGTGGTGGGGGGAGATAAAGAAGACAAAAACATTGTGGCACTTGGAGTGGCATTGTTGCCAAATGGGCGGTATATGAATAAACAAACAAACAAATAAATAAATAAATAAATAAGCAAGCCTAACAGCTACATTTTAATGTGAGCTTTGGTGCACAAGTCCACTTCCTCAGACTAGATAGGTCAGTGATCCACTGGATCCCTTCCAGCTCTGCAGTAATAAAAAATAAAAAAATATTATTACTTCTCAATAATAATAATAATAATAATAATAATAATAATAATAATAATAATAATAATAATAATAATAATAATAATAATAATGCCAGTGATTGACGATATGTATCAGAAGGATCACTTCAAGACTTTGCTACATCGACTCCTTAAGAAAGTCCAGAGGTTTGAAGAAAGAAAGCACACGATCTAGGGAGTTGGTGTCCGTTTGGAACGAAATCCTGGGTTATTCAAAGCGACGATTTTCTTTCTTTCGTGGCAGAGATTGGGTTGTTCAAACCTAGTCGTTCAGGGAATTTATTTCTCCCCCCCCCATCCTGAACAGTTTATTGAAGGAAGGGAGGGAATGTACTCCTAGGACAAGTCTGCAGCGAATTGACTTACCGCTGCTGAAAAATATAGGATAAAACAAATAACGGCGGAAGGCCGCCTCAGAAGCAGACCTGAAGGAGCTGAGCGGGGAACTAGAAGCGGCGCGGGTCGCCGAAAGCATCATCTGTTTCTGATGCAAGGAGAGCCCCCGACACGAGGCTGCAGCGGGTGAGTTCCGGGAGGCCAGCCAGCCAGCCAGCCAGGTAGAAATGGGCGGCGACTTCCTTCAGGACATTTAATGCCATTCCGTTGCTCTTCTCTCGTGGCCCTCCACTCACCAACAGGGCACTGTGTTCTCACTAATACACGCCCAGTCTTCCTCCGACGTTTGCAGGGGTGGTGGTAATGCCCATTGCCTCAACGTTTTATGAACGTTTGCGAAACAGAGTCTGCCTGTCTGCTCTCTCTCTCTCTCTCTTTCTATCTATCTATCTATCTATCTATGAATGACAAACTCCTTGATGGCCGACCTGTCGTCGGTTGAAGATGATTCCCACCCCCCATTCCCTTTTTATGTCTGCATTGTTAAAACGCGCCCTTTCTTTTCTTGAGTCCCTCTCTTCGCCCCCCCCGCCCTCTCATTTGCACTGGAGGGTGGATTTTTCCAATAAACCAGAGCAACCTGCAAGGTTGGCTCGCTTGGCCCAGTGGAAGCCCTTCAGTTTGAGGACAGATTGACTCTCGCGTTAGAGGATTAGGGAGGAACCACCACTACCACCACCACCACCTATAGCGCCCGAAGGGAGGCCGACCCTTTGCTCCCCGGTTCTGCCTCTGGAGCCTGGCTCCCCGAGGACACCGATCCGAAGAGGGCCAGCGCCTGGGCTTTCGAGCGGGAATGTCCGGCCAGCATCTCCTTGGGCGCCGCGACGGGCCCAGAGAGGCTCCCTGCACGTCAGAAGCGGTGGAAACGGGGGCGTCGCGTCTTGGCTTGAGAAAGGGCCCCCTTCGCCTTTTCTTTTAGGCCAGGGCTTCCTCGGTCAGAGGGAAAGAACAACCCAGCCGCTGCCTCCCCCACCCCCGCCGCCGCCGCCCGCCCGCCCTCTCCTCTCCAGCCCTCCCCACCCGCCTGCCTTGGCCAAAACCAAAGCGAGGGGGTCCCCTCATGCTCGCCTTGGCGCACCGCAAAGGCACCGGGCCCCCAGAAATGCGTCTCCTCGTGCGCAAAGGCGCCGTCCACTGAGGTCAATGGCAAGCGGCCCGGGCAGGAGAGAGGAGCCAATTGGCAAAGGCCGGCAAGGCTTCTGCTGGCGGAGGGCAGCTGGGCCTGGGCGAAGGCATGCCGGGGGTGGGGGGGGGGGGAGAGAAGCTCGCAGCTGGCCTCGGGGTCCCGGGGGGGGGCTATGGGAGGGGGGCGGAGGGGGACGACTACGAGGAGGAAGGACATCCCAGGGGCTGGATCTGGGGCGGCGGTTTGTAAGCTCCTTTGTCCTCTTTTGACCCTTCGGACCCGGGTCTTTGGAAGGAGACCCCATGAATGCTCTACGTTAGCCATCATGGGAGGAAACCCCACCGATCCTAGGCCTGGTGCTGAATCCCAGTGTAAACCCCTTCCCTAGAGGGCCCCGCTGCGACTTGCGCCCAGGCCCTTTCCTTGTGCACCCACGTCCCCCCCGCCAGGGTGGAACTGCATACCAGGCTGTGGCTGTGGGGAAGGTGGTCAGGAGAGGCCTCCGAGATCCGTCGGCGGAGATCAAACCCTCCGAAGAGGAGGAGGAGGAGGCCCTGGCCTTTGGGGGCCATCGGTCTCCGGCCAGTAAACCCGAAGCGACAGCTCTCTGTCTTGGGCTCCGATTGATCGGGCCGACAGCTGCCCCATCCCTTTCCTTAACCCCCCCGTCCCTCCCCAGACAATGAACGGCCTGAATGCAGCTTTTAATCTTGTCCCTCTAATGAGAAAGTGTCGGAGGCTGGGGCTGGGGGCCCAAAGGAGAGGGTCAGGGGGGTGTCCCGACTTTCCGGTCACATCTCCCAAGGCCAGGGAAACCGCCTCGCCTGTTGGGCCCCTTTCAGAAAGCGGCGCAAGCCTGGAGAGTCCGGAGGGGAAGGACACCAGACCCGCCCCACTCCACCGGGTGAACACCTTGGCCCTCGTAGGCAGTCGCCAAAGGATCGGGGCAAGGGGGGCTGAACGGCCGGGAGGAGGAGACAGCCTGCCAGGTGCCCAAGCGATGCCCGCAGAACGAGCTGCGCCCGGAGGCCGAATGACAATCGTGCTGGGCTATCACGAACGCATAAAAGTCACACCAAAGGGTAAGGTTTATATTACTGTATTCTCGACCGCCAAATAACTTAATAATACATGGAAAAAGAGGAAAAGGAAAGGGGGAGGGGGGGAAAGGTACATTCTTTGAGGGAGTCCCGTCCTTAATTTGGTTCGTATTCATGATACATTCGTTCGTGTTTCGACCAGGAAAGCTTCAGTGCAGAAGTTGGAATATTAAGAAGGGGCAGAGATGAATGCAATCCTATATACACCCATGTCGACACACAGCCACACACGAAATGAGCATCGCTTATCCCTTCCTTTGCAAGAGGGTAGCGTAGGGGCGGAGAAGAAGGAGGTAATGGTCGTCTTAAAAAAACCAAAAACAAATCAAGTTGTTCAAACATCGCCAAGGCCGGAGTTTGATCCAGGTAGTGTGCAAGGATACTACAAAAAAGCTTCATCTCCCCTCCCCCTATCCCACCCTTTCCTACCCATTTCCCAACTACAAAAAAAGAAAATCTAGTATAAAATTGCGCTGGGTGTGTTAAGGCTAACAATATACAGATAAATAAAAGATATAACAGAGAGAGGGAGGGAGGGAGGACGTGGAAAGACATGGGAAACTGGGCGAGTCGCGGGAAGAAAGGGATCATAGGGCGGCAGCAGTCTTTCTCATGTCCTTAGGAAGTGGAGGCGGAGGAGGGAAATCATGATACATGGCAAACAAGGTATTTACAACTGAACGGGTTGCATGTACATATTGGCAATTTGCCTCTGTAAATATACAGTCCCACTTCTCCTCTACCAATGGTTTTACAAGGCATCCCTGTTTTGCTGTTCCGTCTCCTTTCCTTCTCAGCGCATGATCAGAGAAGCACAGGATGATTCCCCGGTTTCTTTTTTTCCTGTAGGCCCTTCCATCTTTGAATGTCCGTTCCGTTTCCCGTTCAGCCGAGTATCCCAACCGGGCCCGTGGTGGCTTGCTGGTCCGGCGGTGGTGGCCGCAGCCAGGAACGATGGGGGGGGGAGTGCGGGCGGGCGGGAGGTTTTACGAGTGCTGGGACATCTCGCTGACCAAGCTCCGCAGCTGCCTCACCACCGTCTCGATCAGTTTCTGCTTATCGCGATCGTTCTTCCTGAACTGCAGGAATATGTTGTTCTTTTTGTTCACGTCTTTCATTCTGAAAGAGATTTTGAAAGGGGGAGAAACGCCTTTAGAGAACATGATGAGAATCATACCGTTTTCCTCGTTATTTATTTGCAGGGACAAGGAATTCAGCTCTCAGCTTTCTTTTGAGGAGATCCCGACAGGCAACGATTTAAGGCCTCCATCTACAGACCGATGGGGTCAGAATCCGGAGGCGCTGCCCGTAAGGTTTGAGGGCGCCGGCTCTTAGCAACAGGGCTTTTCCCAAATCGCCGTTTAGCTCAGCGCCTTGGCACAGACTGGCCCTTCCAGAGCTGCGCGGCTGGCCATTGTAGAGTTGTGGCCGCAGAAGCTACTAGGTAAGAGGCAAAACCTCTCCTCTTAGTAACAACAGAGGGGTCTAGAACGGTGAAAAGCTTTAGGCAAAAAATAGCAGGCTATGAACGATTAATAACAGATAATTTAAGATCAAGTTACAGTGACAGGAGTTTCCTAGGAATCACAAATAGAAACAGTGATCAGGCTTGTCACTCATGCTGGGAAGCGTTTTCCGCTCACAGGGAACGTTTCAGTGTGTGTGTGTGTGTGTGTATCTATCTATCTATCTATCTATCTATCTATCTATCTATCTATCTATCTATCTATCTATCTATCTATCTAACTATCTTTCTTCTACAAAGAGCTGCACGCTAACCTCCAAAGAGAACTCCCGGAATTCCAAGAGCCAAGTAAAAAAAAGAACAATATTCAGAAGATTGGAAGGGAAAGTTACACACATACATACCCCCGGTGGACTCTGCGGAACGTGGGTGCGTGGTCGCAAAGAGAAAAAGGAAAACGGACAGATCGTTAGAAGATACACCAGAAGGCATCGCCAGAATGACACATAATCCACTAAGGAGCTTTTGGGGGAACGAACCACATTTTATTCCTCCTTGGATCTATCTCCTAAAAGCCTATTTACATCGAATAAAGATGCAGGCGTGAATGCCCTTATAGCCCAAGACTTGTAAGTCAATCCCTACATTGTACTTTTTTCCGCGCAGAGCGATTCAGTTCAATGGGATTTATTTCTCTGATTTAGCGGTACGATAATAGAGGTGTTGTACATAGGGAAGCACATGGCAGGCCACTGCCGTTTAAGGCTGTCTAGAACAGGGCTATTAATTCCTTTCTCTTTTCTTTTGGAAGGTGACTTGGTCTCGGACTTGAGATGGCCATCGCCTTTCAAAGGAGAATCTCCTTGGATGTACATACAATCCAAAACGCCTGCTTTCCTGACCGGAACCCCTCTCCATTCGATAGGAGTTTGAAAATCAGGAGCAAAAACTCAACCCGCCCGCCGCACACACGACCCCAGAGAACCTCCAATTCGCTGGGGAAAGAAAAAGAAAACCCGGAGGAGAAAAATTCCACACCAAACTGCCACGTCGAGGAACTAAAGTTACAAGGGAAGTAGCAGGCAGAGGCGTCACATTTGCGGGCTTAGTCTTAAAAAAAAAAGTGACACCTAAAGGTACTGAAAAATGCCGTTACTGCAGTAATAAATCGGTTTAACAAATGTAAAGCTAATTTGTCTCTTGCTAAATACCTGCGCGGATTACTTCGGGGTTCCCAGGAGAGCCCCCCTTGAAGCCCCGAGTGACGCCCGGAACGGAAGGAAGGCATTTCTTCCATCCCGATGGAGGCCACCGAGGTGTCTGGCTCTCAGGCCAGTGGCCCCGTGGAGAGCCAGCCTCTCGCCTCCGCCACCCGCCACATCCCTTTTCCTCGGCTAAAAAGCCTGGCTCGCCAGCGGGCGGGAAGCCTTCCTCGGAAGAACAGCCGACAAGTCTTCCTGGAAGGAGCCGAGGCAGCAAGGTGGGGAGACTTCTTAATTCTTTCCCACCTCCGGGATTTATCAGGGACGTTTTCCTCCTTGCGGGTGCTGTGTGCGTGCTGTGCTGTGCTGTGCGAGGGAAAGAGACTCACTTCTCCAAGAGGGCCAGGGCCGTGCTCGGACTGACGCGCAGGTACTTGGAGCTCGGTTGCCCGTAGTCGGCCAGGTAAGTCGACCAATCCCACACCATGAAGAGGTCCAGGAGCTGCAGAAAAGGCGAGAGAACAGGGACAAGGTGTGAGGCGAGCCCCCCCCACACACACACACACTGGCGGCGGACAACCGCCCCCCCTCTTAATTGGAGAACTTGGCACAACCAGGCTCTGCCTATTATTTAAAACCTCCCCTCCCGTTCCTCTTAGGAAGTCAGCGATCGTTGGGGGGAATTTGAGAGGAAACTCGGGGGGGGGGTTGGAATTTGTCGGCATTTATGGTTTGGAAGGAGAACCAGGGCTAGGGAGAAGAAAAATGGAAACCAGTCTCCGCGGTGGATTTCAGCGTGCAAAAAAAAAAAAAGCAACGCCCAAGGTGTTCACTGGGAGCCTGGAGAATTTCCTTCCTGACCGCCCTGCTCCGCTTGTCAGGAAGGGCGCGCGTTTCAAAGATTCCAACCACGAATATATCCGAACCCAACCTTCCTCATTTCACGATCCAGAAAAGGCGAGCTAACGCCCAAGTAAGCGGTAGCCACTCCCTCCCCCACAGCAACTTGAAGAAGATTGAAACTTAATTTTGACTTGGCTGGTAGGAAGAAAAATCGAGCGTTACTTCAAAGTTCGGGACACGTTCTTTCACGTGGTTCGCTATCATTCCCCTAATTCAACCCTCCGCCGCCCGCCCGAATCGGGAAGAGGAACAACAAAAAAAGTTGCAAAAAGAAATGGAAGGGTGAGAGGGAAAGAAAATAGAACGAGGAACGGCCTTCTTTCTGCTCTCTCTCTCTCCCCCTCCTCCAACCCCGTCCACCCCCACCCCAAACTTCCTTCAGATCCCAGCCTTTCGGTGGCTCCTCTCATCTCCGAGCGGAGCTGCTGTCAAATCTGCGCGTAATCTTTTAAAAGCCCGTGTGACTCTCGCAGGAAAGCGGCGGGGTCCCCCCCCCGTCTCCAATTTGAAGCCCTAATCCTCCCTAAGCCAGTTAAAGCCCGACTTCCGATCCGCGCTCGCATTGTTTCAAAACTGCCAAGCCTTTAACTCGCTACTTGGGTGCGGATCGGATTCCCTCTCTTCTCCTGGCGGCGGCTGCTTAAGAGCCCGTTGTTTTGACTTCTGTGAAAGCCAAGAAAAAGATGGGGAAACGGCGGGGGGGGCGGGAGGGGTCGCTGGGTGGGAGGCAGCAGGCACAACACAGCGTTTCTCTCACACACATGTATTTATCTATTAATTAACAGGGCTCAATTTGTGATTTCCTTTCTGCCTTAACCCGACACGGTGACGATGCCTGGCTTTTTACTGGGTCTTTTTTTTCAAGCGGTGGGAGAGATTGAGAGAGAGAGAGAGAGAGAGAGAGAGAGAGAGAGAGAGAGAGAGAGAGAGAGAGAGAGAGAGAGAGAGAGGAAAATATTCCTCCCACCTCCACCAGGACTTGACACTTGCAGTGAGATTGAAAAGATCTCCCGGTCTCGCTACCTCGCTCCGAGGCGGCCACTGGATTTCCCACGGCCCTCCCGAGTGGAAGCCAGGGCCGGCGGCGCGTGATCCACAGCCTCCCCCCCCCCCGTGAACCGGAGAATGTCGGAACGCGGCGCAACTTGGTGGTCACGCAGGGGCTCGGCTTGGGCAAGACGGGAGAGAAGCGGTTTTTACAGCCTTCTGACTCCGGGGACGTGGCCCGAAAACCCTCCCTCCCTCCCTCCCTCTTCCCGCCACAACAACATCGGCTCCCGCTCGCCCCAAGTCAAGCCCTTCTTCAAGCCACCCGGCATGGTCCAACTCTGAGCCGGCACCGGGGGCTTCGTGAATGTCCTCCCAACGTGGGGTGGGGGGCGAACGGGGAAAGCTGGACCACCAAAGGCAGCAGGGATCGAAGAGGGCTCCCTCTATTCCGAGTTGGCAAATGGTCCTCTTTGGACTACAATTCCCAAAGATGCGCAGCGGCTGGTGTGTGTGTGTGTGGGGGGCGATTCTGGCAGACAGAAGTCCAGGAAGGAGATTGGCCCACCTCCGTAAAGGGGCTGTTTCAGGTCGAAGGCTGAACTTCGCTTTTTATTCTAAGGCTTTCCCCCAAAAAAGCGGACCGATTTCCTTCAGAGGCCGTCATTTATCATTTTATTAACACAAGCGGAGATGGCCTTTTCATAGGCGACTCACAGATCCTTTCAAGTAGTTTCTAGAGAACACAGGAGGAGGGGGGGGACATCACCAGGAAATCTCCTACCCCTGCCATGCCTGCAGGATGTTAGCAGTGGAGCAGATACAGAAGAGAAGCCAAAAGTACATTCTCACCCGGTCCGGATTTTTTTTTTAAAAAAATCTACATCACAGGCAGGTTTAAAGAATTACAGTACTGTATTTCCACCAACTTTATTTCAAATGCAGAATGTCCAAGAGCCACTGAAGGAAGGCCTAGCAGCACCCACCAGTGACACAATCCTAAACATTAAAAATATCCCTATTTATAGTGAAACACACCATCACTAGGACCACGGAAAGCAAAGAATAAAAACAAACAAAACCAACAGGTTCGAACATAACGATGAAGAAAAAGAATACCAAACCAGGCTGGACAGACAGAAGTCTTAACCCCCTGATCAAATTCAACAGAACCCCCATCTTGCTGCCCGTCCTGTTGTGCACCCCAACCATTAAAGGGGCTGCTGTACATGGCACAGAGGAATTCCCACATTTTTGTACTGTGCCCTCACACAAATACACATCAGTTTGGGCATTTTGTAGTTTAATGGTAGATAATGATTCTGATGATGAAGAAAGGATGAACCTGGAAGTCTGAACCGGCCAGTGATGCTGCATGTTCTGAAATTCTATTACACCACGAAATTTTGGTTTGAGCGCTACATATATGAGATCATTCCGAATTCTATGACTCTGGTTTCATTCTCATAATTATTAACATGACCAAATGATGAACTCCAGTTCCACAGATTTAAGTAGCTCAAAGCTGTTTCCTGCAGAAACCACTGCAGTTCCCCAGAAACACAATGGATTTTCTCTCCCAAAGTTCTGAGGTTCAAATGAGCCATTTACAAAACTAATTATTATTATATTGCTAATGTATCTATGATGTGACTACTCTTCCCTTTTAACACCCTGTTTACAGATGGATTGATTATTTCAGTTCTCCCACACCTTTAAATATAACATATTTCATATAAACCATAAGTAATTTCTTAAATCTATAGGAAGAAGGTAACTAATTTAATTTTGCTTTCATGTGGATTGTCCCCACTTCTATAAGAACGTGATCTATTTCTGTGCAAGAACTTTCAAGGCAAGGGCCTAGAGAAAAGAATGCACGTGTACAAAATATTCCTTCTACTCAGCCGGGCCATATATCTAGCACAAGAACACTTACTTCTTTATGAGTATGCATTTCTGGGCCTATCTATATGGGTCAGCCCATCCTATACTCACACTAACTTGGAAATACTATAATTTGTTTTGGACATATTTATTTACTTAAAACATTTTAAACCCAACTTTTCTCCTTAAAAAAAGACCTAAGGTGGCTTACACATTAAAAGACCATCTTTAAAAGCTAAAAGCAGTAAGTACAAAAATTAAAATGTCTTACTTCCAAATAAATCTAGGTAGGCATCAAGGTTTTCATTTATTTATTTATTTATTTATTTATTTATTTATTTATTTATTTATTTATTTATTTATTTATTTATTGAGATATCGACAAAATCTCTCAAATAACGTGAAAAGGCACAAGGGAAAAAGGAGCCAACAAAAAGGCCTGAAGAAACAACCATGGAACAAACAGTAATGAAACAGTCTAACAAGATTGCTCCATTACTGCCTATTCCATGGTTGTTTCTAACAAGACTGCTGGGGCTGATCAGTGAACTTTCACCCTACTTAGGAATAGGCCTTTGCATTAAAATTGGGATAAGATGTAAACAACTTGCTTATTATGATATACCATTCTGATCCAAACATAAAACTGAGTTATATTTAGAGGCACTTCTCTTATGCTGTCCGGGATGTTACTTAGGGTAGTATCCATCTCTTTCACTAGTACCAATATTTTAGACATAGAAACAAATGACAAACTCTCAGTAAAAAGGTTGGTGCTGCATATGTTTTCGGGATTTCCCCCCCGTGCTATACTATATTGCTAAGCTACCTGGCAAATTTCACACACACTTTGAAATAAATATAAAACACATTATTGAAGCTCTTCTTACACAGAGCTTTAAAGTAATGCAGAAGTGGGTAAACATGTGATTAGCTCTCACCTCAAGCAATGGGGTTGGGTTTTTTTGTTATGTTTTGGTTTTATGCAACTCACCTTTAAACTTGACAATATAGGTCATGTAGCATCACATCTATTTCAGCAATGTTAACGTCTAGTAACTGCAAAGCATATCCGTAATCTGCTGCTTTGTGACAGGCCTTTTTCTGCACATGAATGAGCTCCAGACTGGGTGTGCTGCTTAAACTATATACAGATAATTCATTTAGCCTCTAGTAGTATATACAGACCAGATATAATTCTCTGTAATAAGCCTACAGCAGAAGCTAAGTACTGTAGTACAATTATACAGACATCACTCTGGCGGCCCTACAACTTTACTTAGAAGCACACTTTTTTGAAAATCTTTAAGATCAATGCAAAAGCTAAGTCAGTATCAATCCTTGCCTATCCCACAAAACCAACTTTACATGTCTCTCATACATTATGGGCCACTCAGAAATAGGGCACAAGAGTAGAATATAAAATGCATATATTTTGTAAGCCAGTTTAGTTAATAAAGTGGGCTCCTACATTTTTCAAGTTTCATAAAACTGTACCACAGATATTTTCCCACCTACCTCATATAGATATTGCAGCAACAGGGCTCAGAATCTTTGCTAATTGTTTATGGAAGCCCTGAAATGTTGTTGAGTTCCTTTCATGTGAAACACAGCATTAAAACAACACCCATAAAGCATCAAAATTGTATTACCTGACAATGAGTGCAGGGTCACTAATTCTTGGCTCTCAAACAGTTTCCCACTTTATAAAAGACGATGCTAGGTGATACCTTTATGAGTGTTTCCTGGTCCTTTTTGGTATTAGCCAAACTAAGGGGAACATCTCACATCAATCAGCTTCTCTTGAAAAGTCATGTTGGCACAGATTCTCAGATTTATAGTGAGCTTTGCACATACATATACCAAAGCTGTATTGCTCAAGCTATTTCTGATAGTTCAACATTGACTATTTGAAGACAATGTTATGTATGCTTACTTAGAAGCAAGTCCTAACTCAAGGAGGAGGGGAACTGTAAAATATAAGAATCACATATAACAGCGATGGAAGTGGGGGAGAAAATCTATGCTCAGAGAAGCTGTACACAGCAGTCTGTATACATTATGCAAACTGGCATTTGTTTGCTTATTCCACATAATGTATTCTGTTTGCGTTAGTCATGCGAAAGAGAAAGGAGCCATCCAGTGCACTGAAGCTTTGCCCCTGGCCAGTGAAGCTGCTTCTGACACACTTTCAAGAACATTTCTGCAGCCACAAAAGATTAGACTGTGCTCTTTAGTGGGAGGGGAAACAAATCTGCAAGATCCCTAATTCTGGAACCAGTGTTAAAATCCCTCATCTATACAGAACAATAGAGTACACCCAATCTCAATCACAGAGAACATGCCTTCAGAACAGCTTTAAAAAGTAGCTCCCGAAATGCATCCCCTGGTGTGTGTGTGTGTGTGTGTGCATGCACACATATTAAGGAGTTCCAAATCTATCTATCTATCTATCTATCTATCTATCTATCTATCTATCTATCTATCTATCTATCTATCTATCTATCTATCTATCAAATGAATGGGAAGGCCCTTCACTGCAACTGGATACACACCATACCAATTCCAGTTTGTCTGAGAAGTTTGCGGAGCACATAGAAGATGGCAAAGAACCAAGTGTTACCTCCCGGCTACACGTGGGCACGACCAGAAAAAATGAAGTTTTGAGTTTTCGCTTGTCGGAACGGGTCCGTTTCGGGTCGTTTCCGTTTGTCGCGAAATTTTTCAAAAAGTTGTCGTTTCAGTTTGTTGTTTGTCATTTCCACCGCGATTTAGCGCGATTTGACTTCCCAGAGCATGGGGCGTCCCGCAATCAGAGCCGGTGCTAGGTGTTTTTGCGCCCTAGGCGGCAGGCAGGGCGGGGCAGGCGGGTGGCGGGGGGAGGTGCAGGCGGACAGTGGTGGTGGTGGGCCATGGGTGGCCGGCGGCCGTGGGCGAATGAGTGGGCAGGCGGTGGCGCGGGCCGCAGGCGGGTGGCGGTGCGGGTGGATGGGCGAGTGGGCAGTTAGGATATCACTTAGGATAGAGGTTCTGTTCTTGGCTTGCACCCCAAATGTGTGTGTGTGCAAGCAAATTGGAGTTGGGAAAAGAGAAAATAAATGGCAGTATATAATATATTTTTAAAATAAATCCACACCTCCCACTCCCAGTCGAACCTCCCCCTTTATCCAATATCAGAAAAAAATCCTCACAAACTGCCAGAGAAGAAATAAAGAATAAACTGCTATTCCCTTCAGCAGACAAAGCTGCAGGGAATCAAAGAAATTATTTTCTAAATTCAATTCCCTCCCTGCCTGCCTAACTTACATCCTAAAGCCTCCAGCCTCCCTCCTCAATCTCGATCGGATCACACCAGCACCAGCAGCCAGCCCTCCTCCCTCAACCACATCCATACACCCGACTGCGATTTCTGGAAGGTGCCTCGGCTTTTTATGCCCTCCGAGACATCCAGAAGTGTCAGTCAAAAACCTGGCGATGCCATTGGTGGAATGGTTCAAAAAAATTGCATGGTCCCATCCCATGTCCAGCCCAAATGGGCAGGTCTAAAAAAAATATTAAAAAATAAAATAAAATCAATACGTTTTATTGCTATAAAAAACCCACTGCTGCTACTATTAAAATTCAGGCATTTAAAATAAATAAATTTCACATGTTTCTGTGGTGATTTGGTGTGTTTTTTGACCACGATTTCAAAAGAAAAACTGTGGTCGCCATTTTGGATCCCCCCCCACCGCATGGCATGGCGAGACGACGAGGATGACCCCCCCCAGCCTGGTGCAAGCAGCCCAGGACAGGAGAAGAGGGGGTGAAAGGCCGGGGACCCCCCAGAAACCACCCCTCTGGTAGGTGGCAAAGCCTCAGGCAGGCATATTTTCGCCTGCTTTTTTGGCCGGGAGTCGGGTTTTTTTTAAAAAAAAAATTTTAAAAAACTTTTTCTGTGCTTCGCATTGCGCGATTGCTGCGATGCCACAAACGGAAACGAAAAACCCAACCAAATTTTTCTTTTTTCGGTTCAAGTTCGAGTTCTGACGGCTTAATTATCGTTACCATTTCCGTTACGTAACGGAAACGATAACCGAAAACGGAAACGACAATTTCGCCGAGTCGTGCCCATGTCTACTCCTGGTTTTCCCCTACTTCTAGAGGCAGCTGCTGAACAGCCGTTCCAAGAGTCTCATTAATTCCAAAAGTTTATTTTGCTGAAAGCCACAGAAGGCAGCTTTACATGCTGCAAAGCCACCAACGCATAGAAGCAAATTACATAAGCTGTCCAATTAGAAACTCCTTCTCCCCTTCGGAGGGCAGGTTCAGGGGTTATGTTGGGACAACTCTCTGATGAAGATGGAGCCGATCGAAAGGTGAGTGGCGGGGCAGCTCGACCGCTGTGCTGTCCTATTATACTTATGCTTTGTCTCACTCACAGCTGCAGTTATGAGCTTGGCACACCGCAACCCATAATGGAGTCTGACAGCCTTATACTGTATGCCGTGGGTGGGCAAGAATCGCCTGGTGTGCAAGGCTTGAGCATGGTGTCCAGATCGTTCATATCCCCTGCATATGATTTGGCACTTTGCAGACGTGTCTTTTTAATGCAAGCGGTCTGCTGGAGAGGGAGAGCTAGCAAGGAAAGATTGACTGCCCTTCCAAGGAACAGCAAACGATAGGAATCATGTGAGCTCCCCATGGTGTGACACAAAGCCCCTTTCCCATAGCTCAGTTTGCACAAACAGGTTGCAGCACAATGCCAGCGACAGAGCAGTGGAACTACTGTCCGCTAGAGCTCAAAGGCAGGATATTTGCTTTATTCAATTAACATAAACATTCTCATGCTTTCTCCTAGTGATAGCTATCTTTTAAAGGCATTTCACCTGGTGAGAAGATAGAAATAATTAAATACCATCTACCTGGGACAGAATTATTTCCCTACCAATTCTACTAAATCTAGTTACAACTGATCCTCCAAAAACTAATAATCCTCATTTATAATAAGTATATTGAGAGATAAGGCAAACATCTCAAGAAACAGGTGGTGTGTGTGTGTGTGTGTGTGTGTGTGTGTGTGTGTGTGTGTGTGTGTGTGTTTTAAAATGAAAAAATGCAAGAATGTATATGCTCTTAATTTTTCTCCCATTTGAAAAAATGCAGGAAAGTCATGTGCATGGTATGTACAAGAATGCAGTACACACGGCCACCCACACACCTCATCCCATATTGGATTCAGGTATAATATAACTGGAGTGTATATTATCCCTCATTATTGTAAGCCACCTTGGGTCCTTTTCCAAGGAGAAAGGCGGGGTAAAAATACTCTAAAATAAATAAATAAATAAATATGCTATTTACAGTTTCATAACATGTACACAATCATGTAGTCACTATAACTTACATGATGTAATGGCTACAATCTTTTCTGAGTCAAGATACCATTATGACTCATAAGGGATGAAAAGTAACGTAGTACACATTTTTATTTCCAGTGAGACAGAAGTGGGAAATAATCCTAGGAGTCTAAAATCCTGTAATTAAATATGAAGGCAAAACAGGAAATGAATCTGAGGGCAAGTCCAATCATAAAGCAGTTACTCCTGCCAAAGAAACATGCATCAGCTTACATCAGTTTATATGGCTGGGGAAGTTTTAAAACTTTGTCTATTTCCCCCAAAATGTGGCATAGAAGTCCTGTTGGCTCTAAAATAAGTATGAAGCCAGCAAGCCATTTCCCCCCTTTAGTCTGTGTTGTTTATACTATAGGTTCAGCAGCACTAATGGCAATGCAGAATATGTGATTTTGCAATTAAGCAAACAGCAGACAGAAAATGGCCCTCCTTAAACTCAATCTCCACTTTACATGCATTAAGCTCAATGGCTGGATCTACAGAAAGTCAGTGTTGCTTTATATAATCTTTCTGCCAACAATTTCCTCTAGATTGAGCCTACAATAGATAGCTGGATAAGCACAAACATTTTTTCAAATTGTGAAAGAACCTCCTGCTTTACATTATCTCAGTCAAATTTAAAATATTCACCATGTCACTAATATGTATTTCAAGCAAGACAATCAGAAACGTTCTTAAGATAGTTCATATTTTTCTTTGTTAGAGACTAGGTAACTATGCCTGGACGCTGTAGTTCCATCCAACATTTTGAAGATGATTGGATTAAATGACCTCTAAGATCTGATGGAAAAATAAATAAATGACTAGGATAAAAGAGAGAGAAAATGTGCTATGGGGGCAAGTTATATTACAGAATAGAAAATATAGAGCATTCATTTATTTATTACATTGTTAGCATAAAAGAGTACTGAAGAAAAATAAAACTTCCTAAATTTTAAAAACAATTTCAGTGGACCCTCGTATAACGAACGGTGTGTATAACAGAAAATCTATACAACATAAAAATTCCAAATATAGGGGAAATTTTCTTAACAGAATCACCTGTGGGGAGAATCCGTACAACATAAAAATGGTCGCAATTAGGGATTACTCTGTTTTCAATGCATTCCTGTGGAAAATTTGTATAAAGGAAAATTTGCTTAACATAATTTCATTTGGAATGAATTAATTCCTTTATACAAGGTACCACTGTATATACAATAATTATCTGCTGTCAAGTCAATTTTGATTAATGGAACCCCGTTTCAGCATTTTCTAGGTAGAGATGACTAAGAAGTGGTTTACTGTTGCCTTCCTCAAGGCTATATAGCCTGACTCTTCTGGGATGCACAGAGGGGAACAGAACTCCCAAAGTCTGGCTTTGCAGCCAGATATCTAACTCACTGCGTTATCCAACCAGCCAACTTTATTTCTAAGGGATGCTAGAAGGAAAAAGTACTTTCATTCAGAGCTGCCTAGATGCCCTAAGCACATCTGATCTTGCCCGATTTCGGAAGCTAAGCAGGGTCGGCCCTGGTTAGTACTTGGATGGGAGACCACCAGGGAATACCAGGTGCTGTAGGCGCCTGGAGGAGGAACCACTCTGGTATTCCTGCCAAAAAAACTCCATGGTCATGGGGTCACGAAGAGTCGGTCACAACTGTAACGACACAACACACACACACTTTCATTCAAGCATGTTAATTGAAGCACATACCTCATTCTCTCTCTCTCTCTCTCTCTCTCTCTCTCTCTCTCCCTCTCTCTCTCTCTCTCTCTCTCTCTCTCTCTCTCTCTCTCTCTCTCTCTCTCACACACACACACACACACACACACACACACACACACACACACACACACACACACACACACACACACACACACTTTCAAGCCCTTGCCAACAAAGCCAATATGATGTGGCATCCTTTCACTGCATTCCGTCCCAGCACTGCAGTTGGGCTGCTTGAAGAGCCTAGATTTACAGAACTTCTTTTTTAAAAAAATATTAACCACAAGTTTCTTTTTATCTATTAGAATTTATCTGCACCCAAGATTAATATGAAGGCTGTGAGGTGTTTTTGCTTTACATCATCCTTCCAAAATACATGGGGCAAAATCCAACTGGAGAAAAGCTGTACACAGAAGGGTGATCACAAGGGCCACTTTTTCACTTCTGCAAGTACTTCTTTGAGCAACTGATTCCATAATAAATGTGAATGTAGAAAGCAAAATTTGTGGGTGGTGGGGTTGGCTTATCTGATTGCTATTAGGCTATCACCCTAAGTGAACAGGATTCTGACCATGAAAATTGCTGGAGTGAATAAAATGAGATAAGAGTGGAAATTCTAGGGCAGGGATGGCGAACCTTTTAGAGACCAAGTGCCCAAACTGCAATTCAAAACCCACTAATTTTTTTTTTTGCAAAGTGCCAATAGAGTAATTTAACCTGTATACAGGTGGCTATGAAGGGGCAATGTCGGGTGCCCACAGAAAGGGCTCCAAGTGCTACCTTTGGCACCCATGCCATAGGTTCGCCATCACTGTTCTAGGGGAAGCAAGTGAAATCCTGTCAGCTGGCACATTCAGATAAATCCAGACTGAGGCTCAGGTAGCTTTTGAGGCCACAGGTTCTGCTGCTATCTCCGTCCAGAGATTGGTGAGCTCACTGCCCACTTGGGAGGCAGACCCCCATCCTCCACAGGCTGGACTGTGACCCTCTGTAGGTCAGATTCAGCCCACAGGCTATTCTCTGCTGCAGGTAACAGCAAATAATAGGCCTAATTTACACCGCCACAAACACTCTCTCATCTTTTCCCCCTCCTTCTGTTACTGTAGCTTCTATGGTCTGCAAATGTAATATGGAAAAAGATTTTCAATTTTGTCATTTGAAAGGTAATGTTCCCCTGCAAAACTTAGTTTTAAAAATTCACATCTGGAGACTACTGTGAAATCAATCCCACACTTCTGTTTCTTTGAACATTGGGAGGAAAATATGTTGGCAGCCTAAGTATTATCTGCCAGCAGTACCAACTAATATGAACAGTCTTAATTTACAATCTTTATTGTAATTATGAACTTTTTACACACAAAACATCAGGCTAGTATCAAGTTGTGCTACTGCAAGGCACACACTGGGGGATTTAAGGTAGAGGTGAGCAAATCTGGAAGGTCTAAGAGCAATTTTGTGTTTCCAGATCCTCTTGAGGTCCTAAATGTGTGTTGTTGGTGTTGGTGGTGGTGGTGGGAACCACACTAAATTGGTTGTGGTCCAAAGACTACTTTATTTGAAAGCTGGAAAATTTAAATTAAACACTAGGGAGGAGGATGAGAGGAATACACAAAAATAAATTATTGCTCCTGGAAGTTCCAGGAGTGACAAAAATTTTTTTGCATACTTGGGAAACAATTTTTCCAGGAGAAGGGAGGGAAGGAGTATGATGGATCCAGGACAGCGAAAACAGCCAGGGCTATTTTGTCTTAAACTACGGATGGACCAAGTGTTGCATTTAGTGTGTCCTGTGTTATCCACTGTCATTTCCACAATATTTTAGCTGTTCTAGCAGCATGTGTCTATGTCTGTGTTTATATAAGTATCCATGGACAACTGGGAATTTGAACTCCGCATTCTCCTCACTGCTAGTCCACCTCTCTATCTGGTACATCATAGATGGTCTATGCTACTTGTTTTATTGTTTATATATTTTTAAATATAACCAGCCCCAAGTTCCATAGCAGAAGCAAATAAATAAATTGATGCCATGTGCAATTACAATTAAACACTTTTTGTTTTCCTAGGAGTAATCTCCAAGAAAATAATCACTAAATGTGAGTATTATTATTTTCTTGGGTATATTAACATGCTGCAAAAACCTTATACTCTTTTCTAAAGGGATCTATCTGATCATAATCCTGTCCCATAACCTAATTTATTTTACTTTTTAATTTAATCTCCTGTTAAGTTTCTGATTCTGATTCTGATACTAGCTGGGAACCAAAATAACAATGGTGTAATTATTCTCAACAGTGTTACTGTGTTTTTATAAATAAAAACATAGCAAATAACATAATTGTTCCCAATACATGAAACTAACTGTCTTTCTGTTGGGGGTGGGGAATGATTAGAACTGACATTATATAAAGCTGTCTTTATGTAAAGAACATTGAACTGCTACACTATGGCCAACTGGCCAAACATATTACCAGTTTATACTGGTGAAGCTGGCTCCATAAGTTAGAAGAGACAGCTCTGCAAGACCTGGAAATAGGAAAGCTAGACTTCAGACTAAGTTAAAAAAAACCCTCACATTTTTAATACATGAATGATCGGGAATCCATTTGTTGTATTACTACCCAGGAATGAGCTAATTCCCTACCATTCTAGGTCTCAAAGAGCTGGTGCTGAACCTTGCAGCCAGAGCAGTATCAAAAAAAACAAAAGAGTATGTGGGAAGACATTTATATAAGGAATTCCTGAGGGTAGCTGATCCCAAGTTACATGCCCCACTCTCTGAACCAGACTCACATCTCCAAATATATTACTCAGCTATCTGATTGCCGGATAAAAAGGACACTTGTTGCTCACTTTAACAACTTTTGTACTTCAAGGCTTTTCTTTCTTGACAGTAGATTCAGTTCAGTTCAGTTTGAATAGTTTAGATTGCTCATTAACATTGAAATATAAATGCAGTTGAAAACCCCAAATCCACATTAGGTGGTGTCTTTATTATGTGTAAGCAGTACCAATAAGCGTTTTAATAGTTCTGCTCTTTTAGGTGCACTCAAACTCTATGATAAAAGCAATGTAACATCCTTTACCAATTCTCTCTAAAGCAGGAGCGCTCCCACAAGACAAATCCAAGAAAAGCTAAACCAGAAGAACCTACATGCTGGCCTTTTTTAATGATCAAACTCTAAAACAATCAAAATAGCAAAAGAGACGAATTTGTATACATGATTAATGGCATCTTCAGATTAACCAAAACAGCCAAAATATATGAGCAAATTAGTAGCTTGAGATATATTTGTAATTTGCTTTTTAATGAATTAAAGCCCCCATCTTGGAAAAATAAAAGCATTATGGTTCGTTCTAAGTTGAAATCGGTTGCTTTCCCCAACTAAAGATTGTAGGCTGATTTATTTTTAACCTATTATCAATTTGATAGTCTTAGACCTGGTTGACTTTTGTCAAAAACAATTGGGATGATAAACATGTCAGAACACTTGCTACTTAGTCCTTTTCAACAGGTAAAGGCTGCCTTTCCACAGCCTTGGGGCATAATTAACAAAGGGGGGGGGAGTGGGGAAGGCTGTTATAAAAACACACAGAAGCTGATTCACTGAGGCAGGAGTTCACAGCATGCAACCTGCCAAGGCCTATTTCGTGGCCTGCCATGCTTGCCTGAGCACTTATTGAGTTCCAGCCTACTGTGACAGGGCAACGGTGGTAAGCTCTGAAGAACGCTGAACGGCCTACGTTTGAATGTGGGTTTCCACATGAACTTCAGAAAGGGACAGGGCTAGGCCTATAATCATCATGATTACTTGAAACAGTGGATAATATTGGCAAGTCAGAAGCAAGGCATGCATGCATTTAAGCAAATTGTTGTCAAGCAACAAGGGATTTGAGTATCTGACACTTTGGTCACAAACACAGATACACTGATTCCATGTTGATTGATTTGAAACAACTCCCAACAGCTTCAGAATTGAAAACAGTAGATTAAAAGAGCTCATAATAATATAGTGAAGTAATTCATTTGTTATCACCTTAGTTTCCTTGTTTACAGTACAATCATTCAGGATTTACTTGCAAGTATGTACAGAGAGCACTGGAATCAAAGTGTACTGAGGAATAAATAAATATAGAACAACTATTTTACAGTTCATATGCTACAGATCATCACTAGAACCCAAAATGCACTTATCTGGAAACAAGTTCTGTGAAATAGTTGAGGTTTACATTAAAATATAGCTTAAGATAAATTTGCTGTTCTTGCAATTGAGAAGATTTTGGTCCCAGACTAACAAAGCCTGTAAAGTTTAGCCCTGCACTATAGAGAGTGAGAAAAGAAATCCCTACCTGACCTCTGGATAACCCAAACAGGAGATTAGCCCATTTCCAAGCAAAGTAAGTTGTCACACTGTTAGGCCAATTGCTTCTATTGACATTTTGCATAAACATCTTACACAGGGTGATCAGAAAGGACTGTTATGCCATTAACGTTTCCCTTCTTTCCTTCTTTTCTTTCTTTCTTTCCTCCTTTTTTTCATACCTAAGCTTTCTAGAATAAAAGCCTTTCTGAATTAGGGATAACAAAAGGGTCAAAAGGTCACAAACATTCTTTTAAGTAGGTACAAATCCAGAAAGTTTAAATTCATTGGAAAGTGCAAATTAGAACTTTTTTCTACTGCAAAACTCTGCACATAGCCTAGACTGCTGAAAGAACCCATCAATTCAGCTTACTCTAATTTCAATGACATGAATACTTGTGTCAAAAACTTTAGGTTACCGTAGACTGCATTTTTATTATTTACTTTAAAATATTCAAAGCCATTCACATCCCCAGCTCTTTAAAAAAGCTGAAGTTGCTTAACTTGATGAACAGATAAATTGTCACCATTACAAAGTTCATGAAACGTTAACCTATACATACAATCGGGCAAGGCATAACATAAAATATAATCTTAAAAATAAGTATATCTAAGAGATAATATAAAAAGAAACCACCTATTATTTACACAGTATGCACAGCATGTTTTGTACAACACACAAAATATTTTATAATCTTGTTAGATTTATTTTGGCTATGATCAGAGATGGAAACAATCTCTTTTTAATAGTATGAAAGCCTCCTGCTGGGAACTGCAGATTGCAGCTAATTGCTAATTTCTTTGAAATTCAGATATAATGGATTGTGACCTTTTTAATTAAAAAACACAGAAAGGCTGGCCAACACTTCCTACCAAAGTAACCCATGCTAAATATTCGGCATAAGGAGTATGTTCACCACAGGACTTCATTTCTTTATGTGTACAAGATAACACTTTTGAGAACAATTATGGAGCACATGCCTATTTTGAATAAGATATCCTTTCCTTTTCAAATAAAAAAATTATGAGCAAAGAACCAAACATAAATTTCGGTCTCTCCCAAAGACTGCACAGCCTAATGATATGACCTGGTTTTACTCACAGCCTGGCTATGCTTAATGGATAATGGAATTTTATGATGGTTTACAACCTTGTGCTTATAAGGTTTTATGCTTTTAAGGCCTTATGCTTAACATTAAATTAACATTAAATTAAATGGATAACATTAAATTGTTTCAAACATTTTACTAATTATATTATTAATTGGATCCTCTGAGATTGCCTGATATCAAGAAATATTTAATCAATTTATCAAATATTATGCACGGTGCTCCAGACCCTAGTCAAGATTAACAGCAACATATTTTGGCACTTAAGTAGAAAGAACTGTACAACCTAACATTTGGAACAGAAGAAAATGATTTGAAGAAGAATTCTTCTCTTAGGTCACACATTTTTTATAAAAGAAGACATCTCAAGGTTTTACCATCTTAAGGTAAGACTGTCTAAATTTGTGAAACCCACTTATCTTCAATTACTGTAATAAGGAAGGTATTCTATCTGGATGACAAATGCTTTACAGGGGAACACTTTCTTGCTTTGTGCACAAAATACCTACATTTTATTAAGGTATATCTTTATTTTGTTTCTTTAGAACAACTTAAATGCAGGAAAATCCGCATTTTATTTTGTTTCTTTAGAACAACTTAAATGCTGGAAAATCACATTTCACCTAACCTCCAGAGAATGGCAAGTATATAGCTGATGAAGTTAAAGCAATCTTGGCTTCTTTTACCACGGCCACCTCCCTGGTCCCCGTGAATTGCTATGGCTGAGCAGGGAATTGTTGAATCTTTGTCCACCACTTTTGCTCACGGCTCAACACTAGCTAAATAAAAACAAAACAAAGAAGTTACAGGATAGTGTAGGGACGGGGGATGGGTTATCTCACAGGCACTACCAGGTGCCCTGGTGCTTGACTGTATTCCCACAGAAGTTCATATTTTCTCACTACTGCTAAGAGATACAACCATCAGGAAGACGGTATTGCAAAGTGAATTTTCCTAGAAAATAATACAGTGGTACTTTGCAAGACGAATTTAATTTGTTCTACTGGTCAATTTGTTTTACAAAAAAATTCATCCTATGAAATGCGGTTTCCCATAGAAATGAATGGGAAACTGATTAATCCATTCCAGAGGTCTGAAAAAAGGGGGAGCCTTTTTTTTGGTTCAGATCTCTTTATAAAGTGCACTTTAAAAGCATGTAGAGCTGGGGGTTTCTGTAAACCCCCGCCGCTGCCGCCACAGTGCAATGCAAAAGAAAAGCTCCGAGATAAACCCCAGGTCATTTCTGCCAAAAGTGCAGTGAAAACCAATGCAAAATCAAGAAAGAAAGCAAGGAAACATCAGCTCCCTATCTTTCCAAGTTCTAAAAGTCCAACACCTGCTGCAAAACAATGACTAGAATGGTTCCAAAACTTGATGTCAAAAACTCCTACCACCCCTTCATAAACTAGGGGGGTACAATGCATCCTGGGTAACTTGTTTCAAAATGTGGAATGGGTTTTCAACTTGCAAGGCATCCCATAGGGAATTTTTGTTTTGTAAAGCATGTCTATTCCCAGAAATTTCATTCATCTTATGAGTTTTTCATCTTACGGGGCATTCGTCTTACAAGGTACCGCCTTACAAAATCATATCTCGATAATCACAAAACTGGCCAATATTATGCTAAAAGTAGTACTGGAAATTAGAATCACCGTTGATCATTATAAGTAAGGATCCTGAGTGGAGTGAACACAGATTTTGACTTTTGATCAAGTTGTAGCTATATTTCATTTCCTGGGATTAAACTTTGTCATGTTTATTTTTGAAAAACAGGAGCATATATCTCAGTTCCAAAGTTTCTTCTGAACTAAGGTAGTGTAATAGCTCTGACAAATTCTGTCAGACAACACATTGGAATATAAGTTATTTATTGAATATGGAATACATTAGAGAAAATTATGTTCTTTTTTGAGAGAACAGGCTAATATTTATTACTGTTAAGACCTAAATCAAACTACTAATTATTGCTTCTTAACAAGCTTTATTCAAGCTGGAAATAACAGAAGGATACTCTAGATATTGTAGCTGTGCATAAAGATATCAAAAGATATTAATACTATTAAGATATCTGTTTCAAAGAGACATCCCTAGATGAAGATATAAACTACCATTATAATGTGGTATGATCTCTCATATATTTTAAAGCATAGATTCAGAGGTTATGACAGGTGAACAGCTAGAAATTGTTTAATACTGAAAAGGCCAAACACTATTTGAGTTCTTACTGATCCTTTCCACACTAAATTGCCTAAAGGACAGAATGCTTTAGTTAAATCATGAGGTAAATTCTGAGAAATGTCTATTTTTGCTATGTTCCTGAAGTATATCCAGATATACTGATAATGAATTAAGACTTCAAAATGAATTGACATCTATATACAAAGGAAACATTGCATATTGTTTTATCCAAGATTATGCTTGGATAAAATTAGTATGGAATATTTAGATGTTATAATTTTTGCTAAGCATATTTTGCAAGTTGCCCATTTTATTTTTATTTACTGAAGAAACACAGCTGAGCAACAGGAACTTAAATTTCTTTCTGAAGAACAGCCCAAGAATTAAGGTGGCAATATTAAATAAGGCAGGCAACACTATTTATCCTATAGAAATTGTGAATACACAGAAAAATGCCATTTAATTGTCCCTTGCTTGTCATAGTTAAAGAATAAGCTGGAGCCATGGCAAAAGAACTGTCTTTCTGAGTTTACAGCTTGAAAAGGAGCTGTCTGGCAGACACACAGTTTGCAAAGGGCAAGGTTCTGGCCAAGTTGTTCCTGTGTATCCCGTTAGCCAGTCCTGTACACAAAGTCCTTTGAGACAAAGGAACAAACAGCATTAGAGGTAGGCATTGGGTGGATTAGACATAATACATCATGTGGTTTTTTTAGGTCATCACTCTTTTCTAAAACTTCGAGGACAATATTCAAGCAGCATATTCTTTCATCCTTGGGCTCAGCCAAAGTGTTCCAATAATCCAAAAAAACCTGTTTAGTATATAAGGAAAAACACTACAAGTGTTTTGGAAGTGCTGCAAATATTCACAAAGGCATGCAAGTTTTGTGTTTATTCGTCAACACAGTTTATACATCTGCTCTTAAATTGAAAAACATATCAATTTTCCTAAGTGAGGCTTAGAGAACTTCAATTAAATTACTTTTAAAAATGACAATAGTGTGATCCTATAACACGTCTGTCAGAAAACAACCTCACCAAGTCAATGGCATTTACTGCCAAATAGCATTGTAGTTTTAAATATATATGGCTTACATACATATTTGCATAATATATATTTGACAGGGGTAACATAAAAATTTAAAATAGGAAATATATTTATTTTAAAATTTCTTGTTCACATTCATTGAACCTATTACAAGTAGCAAATAGTAATTAACAGAAAGAGGAAGGTAATAAATAGTAATTTCACTGTTTCTGCTGAGCAAAATGAGCTGCAATCTTGTTAAGTAACATTTGTTACTGACACAACACAGCTGGATAAGGAGACCATTAATTATAAAGTTAAGATTACTAGATCTTGCATGAGCACTAGCTGGACAAGCTAGTGGGTTTTAAGGGTTTAAGGAAAAGAAAGCATTTGTTTGATATTTTGTACTTTACTGTTAAAGTACAACTGGCTGAGCCCCCTCATCACCCTCTCAACACTGTAACTCCTGCTAACAACCACACAATTACACCTTACGAACTTATCACACAAGTGATAACAAAGACTGTTGGTGTGCCATACTGATGCGGGATCTGCCAAAGGGACTTTCGGTGGACACTACCAAAACGTTTTTTTTAATTGATGAAGCTGGTAGCTAATGGGTGCCAATCTTTGATGTACTGTTCTATGATGTTTCTTAAAGTAAAGATTTGCTTGTTGAGGGACCTTCCATAGCAGAATCTGCCTTGTTCCTCTCTCAGACATTTTTTAGCCATATAAAGAGAACTTACAAAATGTCTTCCCAAGCACTGAGAGAAGGGTGATGGGTCCTACCAGCTGGTGCATTCTGAGAATCTCTCAATATCTGTAAAAAGTATTTTGATTTGTAATGGGTTTGCTTAGTTTATTTCCACCCATATTTTAAAAGACAAACTAATCTGTAAGATCTCAATGACATCATCCTAACTAAGCCACAGTTTTGTTAACTTCAAGGTTTTGTTTTGGTTCTTTTTTGACTTGTCACTGTGCCAAAAATAGAAATATTTGGCTCTCATGACAGAGAGAAACTAATCATTCATGCATGCTGTGATTTACAGGAGAAAAACCCACCCATCCCTTATGACCTACAGTATATTTATTTTAACAGCTACTTTGAAATATCATCCATCCTTGGCAAGTAATCCTTGGGTAGATTCTTGTGTTCCTTAACACCATATTATTCTAACCCTCTATTGATGGACTACATCCATTATCGCCTGGAAGCAGTGTTAATCCCTTAGTAATTAACACCTTCATTAAAGTAATTTGAGCTCAAAAGAAGTTTAAGGTATATTATTGGCTTAGTTAATTAAGCTTACTGGGAATACACTTTTACATCATTTGAACTTTCAACTTTTTTCATCTGAGTGTTTCTAGTTTGGCACAATGTTTTCTCTTTCTATACTCAAAAGTGGGCCTAATGAAATAAAACAAATTCCATGATCTGTAAATTCAGAACACCTCCCAAGTAAGTACTTATGATCTGGATTGTTCGCTAAGCTTTCTAGAAGGAAGCACCAACAAAATGCAAGCTGTCTTGAATTCTAAAATCCATTGCAGCAAACTTTACGTCATGGCTATAAATGTACTTGAAAGAAGAACTATCTGATACAGTATCACATAGAAAGCTACTATTTAGATTGCACAACAGGCCTACCAAATGCAGAGATTATATACAGAGATTATGCAAGGGAAAAGAAGGGAGGAATATATACAAATGTGGTAAACCATAAGCTTTTTCAAGAGGCTTAGAACCCCCAAATAACCACATAACACTGATGCAAATTCTCCTGTAACTGACATATGAATAGAGATAAAAGTAAACTAGTATTCCCACCTCTGATAAACAGTAGGGGTCAGTACTGTATTTTACAAGCAAGTACAACTTTTATTCGCTTTAGCTATCCTATAAGAGTTCAGATTCAGAACCTTTATTGGCATAGAATCAATGCAAAACAGTAAACAAATAGTATATTGAAGGAAACCAGATGATGTTGTTAGAATTCAGCAGGGTGTGGAAATCTAATGTGAAGCCTCTGGATAATGAGATAGATGTATCTAGCAATTATTACAGAAAGATCCTTATTAGTGGCCCCCAGCAGGTGCTGTATTTTGCACAAGTTATGACAGCCAGGGTAAGAAAAAAGGAAAGGGGATAGGTAATGCTGGCAGATATCCTGGTACAAGGTGCAGCGAAACATCATATGTTGCAATGTTTCAACCTCTCCTTGGCCGCAGGGGCACACTCTCAATTCTGTGAGTAATCCCCCATAGGTATATTGTTTCTTATCCTATAAGAAATAATATACAAAGTTCAGCTAGTAAACGGTTGAATTTTGGCTTGTCTTAACCATAGCTGTTTTCCAGGGCTATCAGCTATCAATATGATTATGTATAACAGATGCTGGATGAAATTAATACAGCTTTTTAATTGGGTTAATAAAGATATTGCCTGTTCTTACATTTGTGCAATGCTAAGAACCACATGGCCCTTCCCTATTTTTTTCTGGACTATGTAAAATGCCATTAACGGTAGCTCATAACACCACCTGTAGGACGAAATGGACTCTTGACATCAGCCAAATGAGTCTTCAAACTGATGAGAACTTCAGTTCCAGCATTTGAACTCACCTCTCAAAAGCAGATTTGCCATAGACATCTGCCATAAATATTTGGGACAATTATTCTGCACTATCCATAAGGTACTGGTACATAGCCTGAAGTGGATTTTACCCATGAAAACATGCTGTTTGACTACTTGCAGATGAGCAGTAGTGGGAAGTAAGAAGAAGGTCAGTAAAAAGATAAGATCTTCCCTAATGAATCAGACAAATGGCCTACTCCAGCACCAATTATCCATAGTGACCACACACATAGTGGTCTGTGGGAAGCCCACATAGAGCACATGATAGAAATTACCCTCTGCCACTGCCAAGATAACACTGATCATGTAGTCATATAACAATAATGATAAAGCAAAGTGTTCTGCTTATATACCGTCCCATACAACTACAAGTAGTCTCTGGGTGGTTTACAATTTTAATTACAGTGTGCAGGCTACACATTGCCCCCCAGCAAGCTGGGTACTCATTTTACCGACCTCAGAAGGATGGAAGGCTGGGTGAACCTTGAGCCTGCTACCTGGGATTGAACCCCAGGTCGTGAGCACAGTTTTACCTGCAGTACAGGCATTTAACCACTGAGCCAGGAGGCTCTGTAGTGAAATGTCTCTCTCTCTCTCTCTCTCTCTCTCTCTCTCTCTCTCTCTCTCTCTCTGTGTGTGTGTGTGTGTGTGTTGTGTGTGTGTGTTTTGCATCGTTACAGTCATGACCGACTCTTCATGACCCCCAAGTCCATGGAGTTTTCTTAGCAGGAATACTGGAGTGCTTTGCCAGTTCCTATAACACCCAAAATGCTAGTTGTTACCATACTTTGAAAAACCAGGGAAGTGTAGTGGATAGAATGTTGAAAATCAGGAGACCCATGTTCAAATCCCCAGTTGGCCATGAAAACCCACTGGGGAGGGGGCATGTGTGGGGCAATGATAAAACTGCTCCTCATATACAATATTTCACGCAACTTGTGAAATTCTATTCGTGAAACCAATGTATTGGTTGTGACTTAATGCCCCTTAACAGAGTGCTTATTGTAGTACCACATTCAATGGCCTAACCCTACATTACACAAAACACTTCTTTTTGTCTGCTCTGAATGTTGTACTAATCAGTTTCATGTATGATATTTGTTTTTGCTACTGTATAACGGGAAGGGGGTGTCTATTTTCTCTCCCCCATTATAAAGAATTGTAAAAGTATGGTACCTCACATCATGTCTCCCTTTCTCACTGATTTTCTAAATTAAGATGCTCCCAAATATTGTAAAATTACCCCACAGGGGACTGCTTTCTCTTTTCACTGTTTTTTTTCATCCCTCAAGTATCCTCTTTTTTGCAATAACTGGAACTGTACATTATACATTCCATGTATACATGCCACACTGTTTTGCATCAAGGAATTATATATTGACAGTTTTAATTTCCACTAACCCCTGACACGTCATCTGCTTTACTCCACAGTCTCTGTGTCCTGTGCTGAAAATGTCACTGAACAATCCACTATGACTCTGAGGGTCTTTCAACATGCATTACTTTTCTCTTAATTTCATTCAAACATAATTGCCAATGAATCATTCAGCACATAGTGTACGACGTCTTGCATTTTCCTTTTGTTTTCGCTACTCCAGATATTTTGCATTGCTCACAACCTTTGGCCATTATAACGAAGTAACAAAAAGTAACACAGTTATAGCCTACAAAAGCAGAATAGAGAATGTGCATTTACACATAGACAGCTTTTACAAGCGACTTCCTGTGAAGCATTGGCATCTCCACCAAGCCTGAAACAGCACTTCAAAAAGGCACAACATACTTCTAAAAGCCATGCCATGGATTTGATGGCTAACTACTTGATGTGCCATATTTATTATTTGTGGCAGCAATCTACGTGACCCTGTTGCTACTAATCTTGAACATCATCACGAAATCACACAGTGGGAGTAAGCTGTTGTTGAGATAACTGGGTTCCATTAGTAAGCATGTGATTGGCAAGACGATAAAGTCTTTTCCCGCACAGGTCAGCTACTTTTTAAAAAGAGGGCAATCCCGCTGATCCATCGTTTTGCTACAGTCTCTCACTGAGTCCCAATTCTCTTGCCTTTTAGCTTTGATATGGTTCAAGCTTTCCCCCTTGTATCAGCCCCTACCTGTCATCAGCTCTGCTGTACTGAACAGCAAATATCAGGAGTTTGACCTCGGGGCACAGTCCGGGTGGGCAGGTAAAACCTGACCACTGGACTCACTTCCTTATCTTTCATATCCTGCAATTCATGAAACAGTATCAGATTCAAACTAAAAAACAGAAGCATGACCTCTTATAAGAACCTTCTGAAAAAAGGCTCTGTTGTCTTTCTAAGTATTCTTGAAAAGAACTGTCATCTGGCCTATTAAGAAAGAAACCGATCATAAACAAAGAAGGGGAGAAAAGTGTTAAATCCTTAATAAAAGCTAAATATCACTTTCTGCAAAGATTTGAGTCATTGAAACTAATTCCTAACAAGACGATGAAGGAAAAAAGGGTCTGCTTTTAAAAATAAATTATACATCCATAGATTAAATTAAATATATGTAAATATCTACTAACTGAATATCCAGCAATGTATTTTTAATATATTAGATTGCTACTCAAAACTCTGAACACCAGAAACATAAAACACCAAGTATTGTCATGCTTAAAACAGAAACAATGTCTTCAATTTCCCCATTTGGGGAATTATTGTGATTCACAATACTGGTAGTTGTGAAAATGTAAAATAATTGAGAACTTAGCTATATAATTTCTATAGCAAGTGCAGGGCTTCATGCTTCAAATGTATCTCAAGAGAAGACAACTATAATTTTTTTTCTTTGTTCCTTGCTAGTCTAGGATCCCATCATAAACATCATCATGTATAATTTTTGTTTTGAAAAGTATAAGAGAGACTTTAATAAACAATTAATTTTATTGCTGTAGCATTTTGCCTCTAGCTGAAAGAGATGTTGCAAGTTAGAGCACGCATCACTCACCAAAAATTGCAAAATCCAATGTCATGACGACAGTATCAGAGATTTGTATATACAGACTATTGTATAAGAACAGTATTTGACTGGAAAATCCCATTGATTATGAAATCACATAGGTATAAATTTCTATCGACTATCTTGCTGAACCTTATCTATAAAAGACCCACCAAATCAACTGTAGTGGTTGAATCAAAACTTAAATAAACACCACTGAATCAGTGGGTCACCTCTAGTTAGGATTACCAAATGGACTGAGGCCTGTTATTTAACTGAACACCAATATAAGTCAACCATTGTAGAAGGATCAAAAATAGCACCAACTCAGGAAAAATACTGTACACTAAAAATTTTAGGCATTAAGCAGAGACAAATCTACAGATAATACTATATCCAACAAGAGTAAATAAAGCACAAAGACAGAAACAATAAATTCATATAGAAACCATATGGAGAGTACAATGCAGCTAACACACTTCTCCAAAGTTGCAAGAATATTGTGGTTAATACAGTAGTAATAAGCTAAGATGTCTTCTACTTTGTCAAAGAAGCATCAACATAATGAAGAATAGGGTTAACACCTCTCACACTGGAGATTTAGCTGATTGTTAGTTGTATTTAAGGGCACTGTTGATAATTTGGGCCTCGGCTCTGTGACCAGGGCTATTTCAGCCGTCTGTTCTGTTGTAGCACCTTGCTTTCCTCCACATAGAGGACTGTGGACCCTTCTAGAAAAGCATGTGATGTAGTTGTAGGAGGAGTCAACAAGTCTGCATGTGCACACACCAGTGCTTTCTGTTAGCACAGAGGACTGTTTAGACAATTTTTAGAATCAAAAACATGGCATTCATGTATGATAATTAATAGGCACTTAAAGAATATCTTACTTGTCTGAGGTCAATGAACGCTAACTGTAAGGTTTCTCCATGGAATCCAGGCACAGGCTCGGAACTGGCAAATACTGCAAGGTAAGAAAACAATTAAAAGGTGATCTTAATTTTAATCCAAAATCCCACATCAATTTATTTTTACTATTATATGGATTAACAGTAATGAAAGATCAACATAATACAGACAGGAGCATGAGATTCAGAGCATCAATTCAAGAGGTCAAAGCAATAGTGTTAGAATGGAGCTTGAAATGTTTGTCCTTGCCATTCATACATTTTCGGCAATAGCAATTGAAACTTTCAGAACTTCCAACAGATTATTATAGGGGAAGGCTGAAACATGCTAAAATGCATTAATGTATTTATCAAAATACAGATTTCCAAAATACCCTAGTCATCAATACTTTCAGCCGTACTACTGACAACACAAATTAAAAACATTTTATTCTTGAGACAGTTAAATCCAGTTATTTTTTCTTCACTAGATAAATATTACATACTTTAGGAGTAAATCAAGAAGCAGTTAAGTCATTAACATGCAGGTTATGTTATAGACTACAAGAACAATGAATGACTAAGGGAAGCAAGCTACAATATGACAAATAATACTACCACTATTATTTATTTATTTATTTATTTATTTATTTATTTATTTATTTAGCTTGTATGCCGCCCACTACCCAAAGGTCTCTGGGCGGCTCACAATCAGAATGAACAGTTAAAACATCAAAATACAATAAAATTAGAACAATAAAACATGTAGATGCAATAAATACGATACATTAAAAACACACCACTAAAATTGCCATCAGGGCCCACAATCATTAGTTTAAAAACTTTTGGAATAGGAGGGTTTTTACCTGGCGCCGAAATGTTAGCAACGTCGGTGCCAGGCGAGTCTCATTTGGGAGGGTATTCCATAGTCTGGGGGCAGTTGCTGAAAAAGCCCTATTCCTGCAAGCCATCCCCTTCACCTCCTTAAGGGATGGCTCTTTCAGGAGGGCCCCCTGACTAGATCTTAATTGCCGGGTAGGTTCATATGGAAGGAGGCGGTCCTTCAGGTATCTAGGTCCTAAGCCGTTTAGGGCTTTATATGTCAAAACAAGCACTTTGAATTGGGCTCGGGCAGCAACTGGTAACCAGTGTAGGTTATACAGAATCGGTGTGATGTGTTCCTTGGTGGCCCAACCACTCACCAGCCATGCTGCACGATTCTGAACCAGTTGCAATCGCCGAACCGTCTTCAGAGGCAGCCCCACGTAAAGCGCATTACAGTAATCAATACGGGATGTTACCAGTGCATGTGTAACTGTCATGAGGCTCCGTTCATCTAGGTAGGGGCACAGCTGGTATATATTCCGCAGCTGGAGAAAGGCACCCCTGGGCACCGAGTCCACCTGGGCTTCCAGAGTTAGACCGGGGTCCAGGAGCACCCCCAAGCTACGGACCCTGTCCCTTAGGGGGAGTGCAACCCCATCCAGAACAGGGAAGTGGCCCTCTAGCCTGTCTGACGAAGCACCCACTAACAGCACTTCCGTCTTGTCTGGATTGAGTTTCAATTTATTAACCCTCATCCAGTCCATTATCTGGCCCAGACACGAGTTCAGAACAGAAACCGCCTCACCTGGATTGGTGGAGAACAAGAGGTAGAGCTGAGTATCATCAGCATATTGCTGACTCCTCAGCCCAAACCTCCTGATGACCTCTCCCAGTGGTTCCATGTAGATGTTAAACAGCATGGGGGATAGTATTGAGCCCTGTGGAACCCCATGACGTAAACGCCATGGGGCAGAGCAACTGTCCCTCAGCACCACCTTCTGGACACGGTCAGCCAGGAAGGAATGGAACCACCGCAAAGCGGTGCCTCCAACTCCCAACCTGGCCAGCCTATCCAGAAGGACACCATGGTCGATGGTGTCGAAAGCCGCTGAGAGGTCCAGGAGTATCAACAGGGTTGCACTCCCCCTGTCTCTCACTAGACAAGTTTTATTGATTTCCAACACTTTCCATCCATAAGATATATACCAGGCATTAAAATTTAGACATAGCATCGTCAAATAAAATAAGCTTGACAGAAATTACTGAGACTGACAATACATATTGTTTTTATTTCATTAATACAGAGGGTTTTTTTATTGATAGGCCTCTTTTTCCAATCACACTTCTTGACTTAAATATTCTGACAGGTTATGATCCATTAAAGAATGCAGCACTTCATCATGGGACAAATGAACAAAATTTAACCTTTTCTTAACATCTGCATATTTGTTCAGTGTACTGGGCCATTTTTCAGGCAAATTAGACCTTCAAACACAGAAACTGCAAAGAGTAACAAAATCAAGACAGTTACTTTAAGTGAGACAATGGGTTTGTAAATAGCTAACAGGATCCTGGCTCTTTTCCTTTGAAAAAGCATGGGACATATTTTTAGATTAGTAAATTTCAAACACGGTTTTCCACATGGCATAAATAAATGGGTTTCTCTAAATGTATGCCTTGGTTGCGGCTACATTGATTTTTCTAGTGCATTTGCATATAAAATGGATGAAAACTTTATTATAACACTACAACTAACCTTTTCATCCATGGGATATGTTTTGTGGAAGGTCCTCCCAAATAGGAATAGTCCTTCAAAGTAAGAATAAGAATCATCCAAGCTATAATGCTTCTCCACATGGCTTCTGGTTCTGGCTAATATTATTGGTAATTAGTTATCTGGCTTCTGGCACTGATATAATACTGTCATATTTTTCAGTGTTTAATTCTGCTGTAGTGTGAGTCTTCTGATTGGAAACTGTAGCTTGATGCTTTTTTCTCATCCTTGTGAGCTGCTCCGGATTCATCTTTCATTCAGAAAGCCAGGACACAAGTAACTTAATAAATAGGCAAAGAACCTGAATTTCTCCAATTTATTTTTTTTAAATAAATTATTTCCCTCTTTATTTTGTTCCCTAATAAGCTAAGCTAACAAGTCACATATTAAGCAATTCAATATTACTTTGCCCACACTTTTACTACATATATGCCTTTTTCAAAAGTCTTGAAACACAGAAACAACTTTTCTGTTTTGCATATCTGAAAGAGTGAATGCCATTTTTTATCTTGGAAGGTAAGTTAGAAGCAGTATGCTTTACTACTAAATGCTAATATTAAATCCTTTAATGTTACACTAAAATCAGTATGCTTAATAAATATAATGAATAATACGCAGTACATATCTGTTAAATAAAATACCCTCCATATTAAATATGTGGGTTTACAAATGATTATGTTACATGATACCAGGCATTCCTTAAAAAATTTAGTTTCAGGGAATACTTCCCACATTGTCTTGTTTGCTAAAAAACCAGATATATCACAGAGGACATTAAGTTCTGCATCTAGCTTCATGCTGGTAACTGGCCAAGTCTGCTGGCCTTACCATCCACTTGTGTGATTTGATAGCACACTGCAGAATACACTGATAAGTCTCCTTCAGATGTATATCTTGAGAAAAGGTTGGTAAAATAGAATAAGGATACCTCTAAAAAAGCTTCCACACTAACTCAAAATTTTTATGAGGAACACCCAAGATCTTCTGGAATAGCTTTAAAATCTGTCCTACACATAATTTCCTTAATTTTGTATCCTATTCCTTCAGTGTGCATTAGGTCTTCTGGTCACTTTGATGAACATTTGACTAGTATATAATTATGAAATTAAAGGGAAGTTAGAATGTTGAAACTGAATTCAAGGTTGAGAAAAGTTTTAACCTCATATGATAATGCTCAAGTAGAGTTCCACAGCATCTTAAAGTCTAGCATTTTATTATTGTTGTTAGGTGCCATCAAGTTGCTTTGGACTTACCATGGCACTATGAATAAGTATTCTCCAAAATGTCCTGCAATTAATTATAACATAAGCTTTTGCTACATCCTAGTACTTGAATGCTGTAGTTACTACAAGTGCTGTGGATGTAACTATGGCCCTTGATTGCCCCCATATTAATGGGTAAGATCTAGATTTTGCAGTCTGATGATGTGGACAGAACCCTTGAACAGTGGGTCTAAAGGGTGGTAAATGGCTCCCTGCAGCAACGTAGGCTCCCAGCATGCTTCATTGAGGCAGTAGTAAGACCACTGTTGAAAACAAAATTCTCCTTGGACTTAACAGTATAGTTAACTGCCAGTCTCTAATATCCCATTCCTGAGGAAGGCGCTAGAGACGGTTGTGACTTCTCAGTTCAAGGGGTGCCTGGATGAGACATACTACCTAGATCCATTTCAATCTGGCTTCAGGACTGGTTATAGACTGGAATCTGCTTTGGTTTCCCTAGTACCTATGTTGGGTACTAGACAGCAGGAGTGTGCCCCTGTTGGTTCTGCTGGACCTCTCAAGCGTTTCCAATACCATCGACCACATCATGCTATTACATTCCTGGAGGGGAAAGCCCAGAGGGTGGTGCTGGAGGACTCCTATTCAACACCATGGCTGTTGGCCTGTAATGTTCCTCAGCCTTCTGCTTTGCCTACTAGGAAAGGTTGTCCAGAATTTTGGGTTATGTCTCACCAGTATGTGGATGACAGCCAACTGTACTCCTTTTCACCAAAATGCAAGGAAGCTGTTTCAGTTCTAGATCAGTGTCCAGTGACATTAATGGACTGATTGAGAATACATTGAAATTTAATCCAGACAAGACAGAGGTGCTCCTGGTAAAAAAACAGATTCAAGGAATAGGGTTGTGGCCTATGAAAACGCAAGTGTGCAGCATTGGGGGTGCTCCTGGATTTGTCTTTGAGCCTGGATGTCCAGGTTTCAGCAGTGGCCAAGAGTGCCTTTGCATAGTTAAAACTAGTGCACTAACTGCACCAATTTCTTGAGCGGTCTAATATGGCCATGGTGACAACACCCTGGCTGCGTCTTGGCTGGATTACTATGATGCACTATGTAGGGCAGTCTTTGGAACATATTCTGAGATACCAGCAGATCCAAAACACTGCAGCCAGACTGTTGACTGGGACTGGTTAGAGGAATATAACTCCCCTGTTGCAGCAGATCCACAGGCTGCTCATCCATTTCCAGGCAAAATTCAAAGTGCAGTTTTTTTACCTACAAAGCCCTAAGTGACTTGGGTCCAAGCTATCTCAAGGAACATATTTCCTTTTAGAGTCCACCTGAGCATTACAATAATCAGAGGAGGCCTTTTTCTTGGTGCCACCACCCTCACCGATGCATTTGGTAAGGACATAGGAGAGGGCCTTCTTTGTCGCTGCTCCACACCTTAGAACTCCCTACTGTAGGAGACCAGGCTGGTGCCATCTTTGCTGTCCTTCTGTAAGCAGACAAAGACATTTCTCTCCAGATAGGGTTTTCCTTAGTGAATGGTAGCCGGCTAGAGTTTTTTTTTTTTTTTTAAAAAAAAGGGCTGTTTTGCTCTGTTCCTTTTAAATGTGTTTTAGTATTGATTTGAGGTGTTTTAGCATTTGTTTTGACCGGTATATAATTAAAACACATAAAATGTGTTTTAGCATTTTCATATAATACTTAATTCTCTTTAAATGTGTGTATATTTACTGTTTTTAGAATTTAAATATTGTATTTTAATGATGTCAGCCACCTTGGATCCTTTCAAGGAGAAAGGTGGGGTAAAAATACTTTAAATAAATTAGTTTAATACGTCATAATGGAAATGTCATATGGAAAAAGTCAGATAAATCCAACACAATCAGCTATTATGTGTGGGAGAGAGCTCTGCCTTTAGTGCAGTTCATGACAGCCAAAATAGAGGAGCTGACCTGTTTTTTTTTATTTGTTTGTTTTTTGAAACTTTGAATGTGTGCAAACATCATGTTGGGTCTAGCCTCTATTTCCAATGGAATTTGCTGCATTGATGTCTGTGTAATGTAAATAGTTGCACTGTACTGAATAGCATATGCAAGGTAACTTAATTGTTCCCTTAAAATCCTATATAGGTCAGTATGTGAAGCATCCCGTTACAAAACAATCATGAGTGCAGATGACTACCTTAACTATAGAAGCCCTATATAATGTCACATTCTTGTGAACAAAGGTCTAGATGCCAGGTTTCTGCTGCTGAATAGTATACGGTATTCAGTTTGGCTTCAATAGCATAAACTGTGGGTGGAAAAACATTATTGTATGTCCCACTAACAAAGAATTTGGCAAGAACTCCTGCAAAGCCTCTTTATAACTCAAAGTCATATGATTGACAAATTTTTAATCACACTATGCAAAGACCTCCATTTGTTTCAATATGTATGTACAGTATCTGTAAAAGTAGCAGTTTTCTTTTAGTATCATCATTTAAAGAACAGTACAGGCAGAGAGAGGGAAATTCAGTATCAAGGTAGTTTAACAAAAAAACAACAACCCAAAAACATCCCCTCTTTATTTAGCACTTCATTGAATTTAATACAAATAGTATTTAACATCTGAATACAGTGGTCCCCTGCTATTTTGAGGTTCATATACTGCAGTCCTGGTATATCGCGGGACTGCAGTATATGAAAGGCAAGGCCCCCTGTGGTAACGTACATGGGCCCGTACATCGGCGCTGTCCTGAACAGGCTTCCAATCAGCTTCTCAGAGGCCCCAGAAGTGGTTTCCGGAGAAGCAGAAATCACTTCTGGAAAAACGGAAGTGCCTTCCGGATCACCAGAAATCAATTCTGGGGCCTCTGATGGGCTTCCAGGCCTGTCAGAGGCCTCAGAAGTGGTTTTTGGTGGACCAGAAGTACCTTCCAAAAACTGGAAGTGACTTCCGGATCACCAGAAAACACTTCTGGGGTCTCCAATAGGCCTAGTAAGCCTGCCGGAGGCCCGTTTGGGGCAGCGCCAGGCCTCAAGTATAGGCCCCAGATAAGTATAGGCCCCAGATAAGCCCCCCAGTCCCAACCCAACCCAGCATCCGCACATAGCGGATTTTCCATTACTGCGGATTGGGTCGGGTCCCTAACCCCTGTGATAGGTGGGGGATTACTGTACACAGTAATCTTTTTTTAAAAAATTAAGAAATTTCAGCAGCCTGTTTCAAAGACTTCTTACACTGCTATAATGTTTGGCCAGTGGTGCAGGGGAAAATTAAAAGAACACACACAAATGTTAAAAAGAAAAGAAAAATCAACCAGGTTAAACAATTATAAATACATTGGTTATTCCTTCATATTCCACATACTGAACTCCATATATTCTAAACTGCATAAAATCTTAAATGACAGAGAAAGCAAATAGGTAAGTCTCATCAACTTCATGCTTCCACATTTGCTCATTCCAATAATTCACATATCCATTTTCATATCTACCATTTCTAGTAAGATATATATTGTATTTTATTTTTACTGCTTTTCCCTTAAAGAAATTCCACAGCAGTTTACAATATTACATGTCACCTATTCTGCCATCTCTGCGAATCAAGATTAAATCCCTCAAATTTGTAATATAATTTAGAATCTCATACTTACATTCACACTGTATGACGTCTAAATTGAACTGCTGAATGGCTCCCATGCTTATTTGTCTTAAGTCATTATCCAACAGCATCTGCATTAGGGAGCTTGACAAATGTTGGCACGCTGACATACAAGCTGTTTGGGCTACTTTTCCCTATTTAAGAAAAGAAAAGAAGAGAAAAGAAAAGAAACTGTAAGAACCAAATACCATCTCTGTAAGAATAAGCCCTCTTCTCTAGCATTCCTTAAGCTCAAGACAGACGGAATGCTTAATGCTTCCATCATCAAGTTAAAACTTGAAGTCTACTTTACAGTAGCACTGTCCTTTAGACACTTAGTTCAATAACCATGTTCATTTATGCTGGTTGGTATTATTTGGGTATTATAGATACATCTTCATTTTAAAATACTCATGAATATAGCAAGTAAGAGTTAAAACTGACATGTTATATCTCTATCTCTACATCAGCACCACAATTCAGAAAACAGGTGTACAAGGGGGAAATCTTGTTTGCCCTTTATTGGCTATTCTTAACACAGATATCATCCTAGGATGCCACAGATTTCTTGATTAATATTTAAATATTTCCTCTTTATCTACTCTCTCTCTCTCTCTCTCTCTCTCTCTCTCTCTCTCTCTCTCTCTCTCTCTCTCTCTCTCTCCATAGTGTGTGTAAAAACTAGTTATTTCATTAATTTCATGCATCTCTTTACTATTCACAACATGCCTACACACCATCTGGGAAAATACATAGGTATAACAATAAATTATTGTGCAAATCATGCAATCAATTACAATTCACAACAAAGACACACATTTTAATTCCAGTGCAAAGAGCACAAATGCCACTACCAGGAACTAATAAAAGCAGGTGAGACCTAACTGCCACATGCTAACACGTCATCTTTTACACATTTCCAGAGAGCCAAGTCCCATTCATATTAAATGGAACTTATTCCTCTAAATCATATAACAAACTATATGCAATAATTCAAACATAATCTGAAAGAGTACTTATAAGTGTTATAACTCTTAGCAATCATAATATTCGTATTCGTATTCGTATTCGTATTCGTATTCATAATGCTTTGCTAATGCTTTAGAACTCAACTGGCAAGTTTAAAAAAAACAGGCTTTCTTTTAAAACTCAGCTAATTAAAAAATTCAAATATTGGAGATGTTTAACAGTTGTATCCTGTGCATGTTTACTTAGAAGTAAATCCCAGTATGCACTGGTGTTGTTTACTCATAATAACTGCAAATGGAATTGCAGCTTAGGGAATGATATCCTATATACACTGTTCACATCAGTTATTATATAGGATTAACAATACTGAACACAGAGGGACCTATTTCTGAGTAAAGAACATGTGTTTAACTGCAGAATGATGACATCACATAATTGCATTATGTACCCATCAAGCGGACGATATAAGGCTTCAGAAGAAGAGATCTGACAATGGCTAGTAGAAGATTAATTCCTTGGTCCAAATGAACATATTAGGTTGGCAATTATAAAGACAATAGAAGTCAGTGGTGACTTCAGAAATGTAAACTACTTAGCATTTCCATGCATCCAGCTACAGTCAAGAGCCCAAACTAAAAAAACCCAAAATTTGTGAAAATCAATCTAACTATTTTTTGTTTGCACTTGTACTTGGGCAAAACAGTATATATTCTTTTCACATTTCTGGAATTCTAAACAGTTTCTATAGAACCGATTCTATTACATGCCCTCTTCTGGTTGCAACTAAGTAACTAGATTTGACAAGAAAAAAAAATCTTATTTAAAAAAAAGATAAGAAATGAACACACACTCAACATGCCTTAAATGCCTGCCAAACTCAGTAGTAATTATATTGGGAGACATGGAGTTTTGTTCCCCAGAAGGAACAATACCAACATGAATGAGGAACAGAAGGAAAGCAGGGGAGGGAAAAGCATAACCAGTGAGCTTAATTTAATCATAATGTGACTTTGATTCAGTGAAACTACTACATTTTGGCTTCATGACGTACTCCATCAAATCAGCTCCATGTCCTATTGTACATATATTTTGGTGCCACTGTTATGTAATGTAATAACAATGAGCATATTAATAAGCAATAATGTCAAACAAAAGTTAAAATCCAATTCAATCCTATGTGCCAATATTCAGTGCACCATACTACTGTACAGTTTTCAGTTTCCCTTTTCTCATCAAACAGATGCATATAAGCAGCACACTTTTATTCTGTTGTTTAAAATGGCATTTCAATAGCACTGGAGCAAAAGGTAATTAATGGTCACAATATATGTATATGAGAGACAGTTTCTGTGACTTTTTACTACTGAAGGTTTCACACTGAATGACCAACAAATGCTGAAAACCTAAAAAAATCAACAGAAATCTTTTCAACTATGCACTTGGACTACAGGCTTATTGCTATCATGGAATAGTAAAAGAAAAAAAAACTAACATACAACTCTTTGGAATCAGCGAGTTTTTATTTTTTATATTTGACCAAGAAGTGTGCATTATGCATATGAGATGGGCACCTGAGGTGGCCTTGATTGATCAATGTACTAGAAATACTTTATATACAGTATATTATTTGCAAGATACAGGTTGTCCAAGTTGAAAATGTAGAGGACTGGGAACAGAAATTATTTTTCTTTATATTAGATATTTTTGGAAGTTCATCAATTTCACAGCTCAGTTTACAAGGCTTTTTACCATCATTGCTTTCAATTTCTGTCAACTAATACTTGTTTTATATGAACATAAAACATCTTTTGATTTTCAAACTTAATTGTTCAAATGCTTCCAGAATTATCCTTAATCATTATCACTGGATCATTGTTAGCTGTTAGTACATTACTTAAACATTTCAGAACATTTTATTTCCCTACATTTGAATTTGGTACTCCACAGCCACCAACATTATCCATCTCTACTTTTAATTCCAACATTGCAAAGCACAAGAAACAAGATTCTCTTACAGAAAAAGTAACACCTGCTAAAAGATGAGGCACCTACATTTTGCTCACCCTTCACATCTGCCGAAATACAAGTTAGCAAAAAGAGAAAACCCTTACACAAACTTCTTATATTTCAAAGGAGGTAGTGAAAGAGAATCTGCTGACATGTTAAATCCTTTCTGTAGTATCCAAAAGCCTTTTTCTTAGGAACAATTGCTGTAAAGAGACATTTGGCCCCTTGGAAATTCCCAAAGGGTCAACCATATGCATCGTCCCATGGCACCTTCATGGTGCTTGCTTCCTAGATCCATGCTAGCTGTCTCAAAAGCACCTTTCATCATTCAGTAGGATGTCAGTCAATATGATTTATGGACTGCATTCAACAAAGTCAAAGCATATAGAATGAGAAATATGACTACAGTCTCCTAATTTGTTTTGTACAGAGCCACTTAAGACTCAAAGACTTGATGTCAGACTGAGACCAGCAACACAATTAACCAGCTGGTGACAGATTCATCCATCCTTCTTACCAGGCTATGCCAATCAAGGACAGCATGAGACGACATTTGGAAGAATTGGTAAGAAACTCCTTTCTCTAAGTAGCCTATGTGAGCTTCTGATTGACAGTTTTTGAATATAGCTTGCGGAGTGCCACCACCACCACCCCCATTATCCAATAGTCCTTCACTGCAAGCTGTGAAATAAGGCTTTTACTGCCAATCACAGGAACAATAAAACACAATCCACCATCCGCAAGCAAACAGGGAACAAGAAGACATGTCTGCTAACTCTGAAAGAGAAGGCTCATAAACTAATTTAGCAACATTAAACCGCACATTACTAGAGCCTTTGTTTCAATATATTAAATGCCAAAATTAACTCAAATACATATATTTAAATACTTGATGCTATAACATGTATTCTTGTGAAGGAAAGATTTAAAAATTAGGTGATTTATATTAAATGTCATCACACTAATAATCACTAAACAGATTTTTCAACTGTGCTTAGTGATGACTGATCAAAACAGACTAGTTCTCGTCAATAAAAGGAATCATTAAAACTACATGCAAGTTCAAAAACTAATAAAATGATTAAAAGGTATAATATAACTGCATTGCAAACAAACATGTTAGATTTTTTGCAATCATGTTGCATTTTTGTGATTTTAAGAATAGATTTGATTTCTGTGAGATTCGCCTATGAACATATTTTAATAGTATATCTATTTTTAATCTTGAAAAGGCTTAATCATCAGCCATTCTCTCTCTCTTGTGAATAATAAAATGAGTAAATAATTTTTGCAACTCAACGCTGCCTATTGTAGTGAGGAAAAAATAATATCTTCAAATTATATAAGAATATTCAGAGTATGAACAGTGTGAAATCTGCAAATACATTATTTGCCTTCTTATTACTTGCTATTGATCCGCTAGCGTTACAAAATGTTAAACTGAAGTGTCTATTGATGTTTATTTCTCAGTAAGTACAATATGAATGCAAACACATATAACAAAAACCTTACCAGAGTCAGAACAAACCGGACTGTGAATGAAAGCTAAGAACAGCTCAGAAAGATAAGACTAACTGGTTCGTCACAGAGCTAGTTTTAATGCTTAATAGATGATATAAAATTACTAATAAATTTCATGATCACCTTTTTATGTGCTTTCTTCTGTAATGCTGCACACATTATAGAATTACTTAATTGTAAAACACAGACAGCAATTATACTGTTCTTTGCAGGATGTAGATCCCAGAAGAAACTAATTATAAATAAGGAGTTGCCTATATTTAATATTTCTTGTACCAACATATAAGGCAAAAGTCAATTATGCTTGTACTACAACGAGACACAGCATCTTATCTGGGTGTGTGGCTTCCACAGGCCAGAAGCTTGTAGAATTTTGATATTTGTGTGGGTTGTTTTAAAGAGTACATTTTAAGCCAATTGTTTTAGTAAATTGGAAGAACAATCAACCTAACTACCTATTTTCCCTAGTAACCTCTCTCTCTCTCTCTCTCTGTCTGTCTGTCTGTCTGTCTGTCTGTCTGTCTGTCTGTCTGTCTGTCTGTCTGTCTGTCTCTCTCTCTCTCTGTGTGTGTGTGTGTGTGTGTGTGTGTGTGTGTGTGTGTGTGTGTGTGAGAGAGAGAGAGAGAGAGAGAGAGAGAGAGAGAGACTGAGACTTGCAGGCCTGGTTCCACACATAACTATGCAACTCAGTGATTAATGTGTTGTTATTGACTGTTACATTTTTTACTATTATTTGATTTGTTGTTCTATGTAAACTGCATCGGTGCAGTATAGAAATGTAAAAATGAATGAATGAATAAATAAATGAAGTAGAACCATATACTTTAAGATGAAATTCATATAGTCTAACTGCAGTATCTTTTTAGTAAAGCATACAGTGAGTAAACAATGGGAAAGATAGCTGTAGTTACTTCATACACTAATCCTCCGCTTATTGTGGGGGTTAGGGACCCGACCTGACCTGTGATAAATGAACATCCACAATATACGGATGCTGGGCTGGGTTGGGACTATGGAAGCCACTTCCGTTTTTTTCCGAAGCCACTTCCGGTTCGCTGGAAACCACTTCTGGTGCCTCCAACAGGCTCGGGAAGCCTGTTGGAGGCCCACTTGGGGCAGAGCCAGGCCTGGGGTAAGTGCAGGGAGCCTTGCCTTCATATACTGCGGTTCCACAATATACCATATACCGCAGTATATGAACCGCAAAATGGCAGGGGAAGACTATACCGCTATATCTACTCAGTGCAACAAATGTCTGCAAATTAGCTATGCAATAAATTATGAATAGTTCAAGACAAAAGGCTCTGCATGTGACCAATCAAAAGATACTGTGTCCTTAATAGATATTCTATCTTGGGAGGGGGATAGAATTCATTATAGTAAAATACCCGAATAAAGACAACATCTTCAGGACCCTCCGTAGAATTCTAAGAATGAGATTAAGGGATAGCATAATAAAAGCTTCAGTTGGAAACACCTTAAGAAAAGGAGAAACTTAGTTGATGCTAGACAGAAACTCAACCATCTGATTTAACTGATCACTATGAGCAATGAGACTGGATGTTGGGGTGACCAAGCAGGAATTCTCCCATTCTTTTGTGTTACTGTCTATTATCTATATCTTCAGTTGCCTAAATGGATTGACATACGCACGAAGACACTTTTGTGTAAGAACATTTTGTTTTCTGCAGGAAGTGTAAGAAACACACTGCTCTTCTTCTAGCAAACTGACAAAGTTCAGAAACTAGAAAGTAAGATAAGTTCATGCTTGAACAAACTACTATACACAATTAGGAGTGTCTACTTTAAAACAGATTCATAGATAGTGCCATTTGAATTCCAGAATGCAAAATATGCTGCAATATGCAATTACAAAATAATTTTTTTGTCTTAACAGATACAGTAACCCCCTGCCCTTTTGAGGTTCATATACTGCGGTCCCGGTATACTGCAGGGCCAGAATATATGAAAAAAGCACCCTGGGGTAAGGTGGAGAGTCCTGTATCAGGCATCCGGTACTTACCCCAGGCTTGGCGCTGCCCCAAACAGGCCTCCAACAGCCTTCCCGGGCCCGTCAGAGGCCCCAAAAGTGCTTCCCTCTGAACTGGAAGTGACTTCCGGATCGCTAGAAAGCACTTTAGGTCCTCTGAGGGCCTTTCTAGGCATGCCGGAGGCCTCGGAAATGCTTTTCGGTGAACCAAAAGTGACTTTCCAGTTACTTCCGGTTCACCAAAAAGCATTTCTGCAGCCTCCAACATGCCTAGAAAGGTTCTCGGAAGCCCCCAAAGTGCTTTCTAGCGATCCGGAAGTCACTTCCGTTTTTCCGGAAGTCACTTCCAGTTTGGAGAGAAGCACTTTTGGCACCTCCAATTGGCCCAGGAAGGCCGTCAGAGGCCCATTCAGGGCCGAAGCAGTCCTGGGGTAAGTACAAGAGGCCCCAGATTGCCCCCCCCCCGAGTCCCAATCCGGCCCTGCGTCCACATATCACAGATTTTCAATTATTGCAGGTCGGGTCGGGTCCCTAACCCCCACAATAGGCAGGGGGTTGCTGTAAACGGTTTCAAAGAAAAGCCATATTATCCCTGTGTTCATCTTGAGAATTTAAGGGAGAAGAAACTACATCTCTTGGCTATTTTAATAGAGAATACACACGTATTCATGAGCTTCCAATAGGATTTTTGAAGTTACATAATGCAGAATTATAGTGTGTTCTTGCTACAATTGTAATGTGTGAATGAGAGCTCAAAATACAAGGCAGACGTACAGATACTAGAACAGCCATTTTGGGGCTATTTTGCTCTTAGTTGCTTTCTACTGTATACCAGCTATCAAGCAGAATTCTGTGTTATCCATTCCTTCATATGCTTTGTACCCTAGTACAACAATGTGAGTATTCTTCTTTTCTCTGTGTTGTTTTGGCTTGTTTGTTTGTTTGTTTGTTTCTGTTTTATAAACTGGAGAACAATTGATGCCAAACAGAAGTATGAGGAGTAATGAATATTTTTGGTTGGTGTAATACTTAAAAAAACTAACCTGATTCATATTTTATCATTGCATTTCCTTTTCTTTTCTTGTTGAAGTATCAGTATTGAGGAATACAGAAATACTGAAATTAATCAGAATTATTTTAAGGAGATGGTTTCCAATAACAAGCAAATCTGTTTACAAGTACAATTTGTGTTGAGATAAAATAAACTATTTAAAATCAGCCGGTGACCACAAAATAACTGTGGAACAAATCCTTTAAAGCAATCAATCATCTTTACAAAATACATTTGGATGGACACATTTTCTTCCTTTCAAAAAGTGTGTGCTTGAAAGGAACTAAAACTTTCACCAGCTCTTTATTCTCAGCCACTATTTGGCCATTTTAACCTTATTTTGTATGCACATCCCATAGTTGCATTTTGACACCTGACCTCAAATCCAAGAGGTCTTATGGTCCCCCACTGAAAGGTCTCATTTGAGATGCAATGCGTGCCCTATCATGTTTCTGTGAGCCTTTAAAAGATTCCTTCTTCCCTGACATCCAAAAGACCAAGGTTAGTCTTCAACTTGGATTCTGCATGCAACTACACAACTTTGTAGCGAATCAGATCAAACAAATACAGGGCTTTGTAATAAGTCACTCGGTACTGAAGCAATAAGCCTGCAGGCAGTTCATAGTTTACTTTTTTCACGTGCATGCTTTTTTCTTAAGCTTACATCTACTTACCGACATGGCTGCATGGTCATTGTTGTTATTCTGAGAAGGAAACCAGTAAGGCAATCAAAACAAGCAAACAAAAAAAATTAAACATACTGTCAATATCAAATTACATTTTGGTAAACATAACTGGGGGAAGATTTTGTTCAGTGGCCAGAAGTAGCATCTGAGATTTAAAAGAATGCGATCTGCCTTGGTTACATAGAAGGTTTTGTAAAGTCAACAAATCCTTCTGTTTGCAGCTGTAAAAGGAAACTGATACACAGGCACTAACTGATATTCTGACACACTGAGGAACTAATACAAAGCACAGTGCTAAGCGAGAGGCTTAGGGCAGGCACATATTCTACATAGACAGTATCTTCCAGCACATCATCTAGAAAGATTTACCTAATGTTATTTAAAAAGATTTTGGATCATATTGAATTAGCCCAATAATTTCAGAGTTCTTTAAATGGATCCAAACCTCTGCAGATGGTATTCTACTAATGCATGGGGGCTTTTAAGCTTCCAGCAGCAGACCTCTGTGCCCTCTGGAGCAGCACCCCATGGGGCGTAAGAAGCAAGGGCTAGAAGGATCTATCACCCTGTGGCTATGTGCATGCAGAACTGCTTTCTGCTCACATTTGGGGGAAGGGTTGCATCACAACCATTTATCATCAATCTGTTATTTGGCTACATTACCCAAAAAATGCTGAAGGGGTAATTTGTGTCTATTCAATTGCATTTATATATATATAAAATGAACTGCCAAATTCAAATGTTTATTTTCAGTGCAAATGCAAAATGCTATATTTTACTTCATTTTTAAAAGCTCAAATGTTATTGCTGTCAACTACCAACATATATCAAAACAAACAGACAGACAAACAAACAAACAAACAAGTTTTTAGGGGAACAAAGCACCTCCAGGAATCAGACACAGCATTGCAGCTATGAGCAAAAGCTTTAAGCCATAGGAATAGTTGCCTTTCTGAGGAAATATTGGGCAAAAACAAGACAAAAATAATAAATAGTGAAGAGAAAATGAAAATTAATGAAGACAAAACCACTGTGGCGCCTTGAAGAATAACTGCCATATTTTAATGAGAACTTTTTGTAGACAAGTCTACTTGTTCAGACTGGTGAAAGGGTAATGAAACATAGCTGTAATATAGGCTGCAGATGTATTAAAGAGGCTTAAAAAACCCAACAACCCTTAGTTACGGTAATCTTAAATTACAGAATATCATTACATAGACATAACTATTTACGGATAAATTTAGAAACCTTAGTACCCCATTTTTCTTTATATTAGTCTCTGTTTACATCATTTTCATACCTGACACTTCCCTCCACATTTTTATAATGATAATAAGAGATGGAGAACCATGGTAAGACAGACAATACATCCAAGAGAAGGTGTTTCAGAATGTATGGCAAAGTACAAATGAACAAAGTCTAAGAAAAACTACATATCAATCTAAAATAAATAGATGTACCTCAACATTTGGTTGCCCTGATACTTATGGAAAAATAACATGGTTTCTCATGGCCGAAATGTCACGTAACCATGCATTTTACCTTACTATCTATTTGAACTGCATGAAGAATACATCATATGGAAAGCTGTATTATATTCAAATAAAGGAGCAGTTAAATTTGTTGGATAAAATATCAATGATTTAAGTACGCAGGCAACACCATGTTACTAGAAAGAAGCAAAAATTACTTGAAACAACTCCAGAGGAAAGTGAAAGAAGAAAGTGCAAAAGCAAGACTACTGTTAAACATTAAGATGACAAAAATCAGATATACAAAAGAATGATATAAGTTCAATGTTTTCAATAAAGAAATAGCAATTGTCAAAACATTTCTGTATCTTGGTTCAGTCATCAACTCAAACAGAGACTGAAGCCAAATATCAGAAGACAACTGAGACCTGCAAGGGCAACTATGAAGGAACTAGAAAATTGCCTGAAGTGTAAGGAGGAGTTACTGAAGACTCGGATGAAAATAATCTACACTGTGGTATTTCCAGTTGCTAAGCATAGAAATGAAAGCTGTGGACATTGAAGAAAGTTACGGGGGGGGGGGGGACAATTCAGCTGAAATGTGTTGTTGCACATAAATGAATCTGAAACCTCAAATTAAGCCTGAAACCTCCCCAGAAACAAAATTCACTGAACTGACACTATCATAGTTGGGGCACATTATGAGAAGCAAGATTCTTGCTGAGAAATGTTGAAAACAGGAAACAGAGAAGTTCAAAAAGAGATGAACTGAAATAATAGAGGAAGTCACTGTGAGTTTACAAAAGCTGACCAGGGCTGAGGATGACAGGGCCCTTCACAGGCCATTAATTCATCAGATGATGGAAGCAACCTGATGGCATATAAGAACAACTAATTATCTTTAAAACTAACATCTTTAATTTTAGTACATGTTTCTGTGGATTCCAATCAACTTCTTCAGGCACAGCCTGAATCACTAAACTTTTAGAATCCATTATCCAGAAATAATAAGTCCAAATTTTGCTGATCACCTGAGCAGTGCTATGGTTTGGATGGGGGGGGTGTTGTGTGAGTGTTTGTTAGAGTTTTTTAAAAAATAATTACTTGTGCCTGAGTGCATCTCTAGTATATGAGATGCACCCAGGCACAAGTACTTTAAAAAAAAATAATTAACACAAGCACTCACAGAAACACACATCCCTCCCAAACCACAGCACTGCTCATTGTTAACAGAAGAACACAGCTGACGAAATCAGAGCCAGTTCATCTCCAAAGAACTATATACATTTCTCAAGATATTCCCTTTAGCCATGCCTCCAGCCAGAAATAAATTCCATTTAGTGTAGTATTAAGTATTACGTGGGGAGTGGTGGCTTAGCGGACTAAGGTGCCAAAACAGTCAGCTGCAAAGTCGGCAGCTTGTTGGTTCAAATCCTGGGTGCCACACAGCGGAGTGAGCTCCCGCTGTTAACCCCAGCTCCTGTCAACCTAGCAGTTCAAAAGCATGTAAAATGCTAGTAGATAAATAGGTACTACCATAAAAAGTGGGAAGGTAGAATAGTGTTTCCGTGCAGCCATACTGGCCACGGACTTGCACAACACTGGCTCTTCGGCTTGAATATGCAGATGAGCACCGCCCCTAGAGTCGGACATGACTAGCATGCATGTACGGGGGGAACCTTTTTACCTAAGTTCTCAAAATCTAGTTTTGAAAAATACACTTTCTCAATTTATGATGAACATGCAAGGTATAAACAAGAGAGAAGTAATGAGCTTCTTTTCTGAGAAAGATGAAAATTAAAGGTCAAAATTTTCAGCTAGCAACAGGTAATCAATATAATGTAGAAAGATATTGAGTTTGGGTCTGGACTCAATGGTGATTCTGCCTTCATAAAAAGCACACACACTTTGTGCAAAGGAGGTCTCCACCACCTAAGCAAGAGTTACTTTTTGGCTTATAGTTCTAGAACTATCCTTGCCAGCATGTTGACTGGTCATGGTATAAAATGATAGAGTCATAGAGTTGGAAGAGACCTCAAGGGCCATCAAGTCCAACCCCCTGCCATGCAGGAACCACCATCAAAGTGCTCCCACCTGCAATTCATATTCAAAAAAAGTAACTTCATCAAAGTCTACTACTCACTGATTATTTGATTCTGTATAAGAATATTCCACATGCTTACTGATCAGTGAGAGAAAGCTCTCCCCACCCACAACTACATGACAAGTGAAAGACAAAGTGCAGGAGCCAGGTAAAAACCTTTGCAAATGTTTTTAACTAATGATTGGGGATGTTTTAGTGGTGTGTTTTCATTTACATGTTTTATTGTTCTAATTTTATTGTATCTTGATGTTTTAATTGTTCATTTTTGAGAGCCACCCAGAGACCTTTGGGTAGTTTAAAATAAATAAATAAATAAATAAATAAATTTGCAAATTCTGGGGAGTTTTTTTAAATTTTGAGATTTCTATACCTAAATTGATTTCCATTAATTTTCTTCTCTTCTGCAAGAAAGTGTTTCTAAAGATAGGAAGCTTACTGATTTTGTAAAAGTAGCTGTTTCAGTTATGTTTTGTTCCTCACTACCAACTATAATGATCCTAAGCCTTTTGAGTGATGCAGTTAGCCAAGCCTCCACATGACTCCCTGAACTTTTCCTCTTAGAACAACCCTACCATATTTTCAAGAATGCAGACTCCCCCCAAAAAAAACATTCTTGAGTGAACCTTACTGGTTCAGAATACACCAAAACAAAAAATGAGATGATTAGAATAGAACCCTTGCCTCTGATTAGCTAGTTTTTTCATTCAAAAGTAGCATTTCTCATCTGTAAATTCAACTAAGATGGACAGAAGGTAGCCTAGAAGCACCTGTTGCAATCTCTGTGGGTGGTGGGGGCGGCAGGCGGGGTGGGGGGTGGGGGTGGGGGTGATGGTGGAGGCAGTGGGGGCAGGGGCAATGGCGATGGGGCAGCAGGGGCAGAGGTGGTCAGGGGTGGCGGGGGTTATGGCGGCAGCGGCGGGGTCGGCGATGGAGGAGTCAGCAGGGTCGGTGGTGGCAGCAGCAGGGGCTGCAGGGGTGATGGTGGTGGCGGCGGTAGAGGGCAGCAGGGGTGGGGGCAGGGACGGGGTGGTGGTGATGGCGGTGGCAGCGACGGGGGACAGGGGGGACAGTGGCAGGGGTGGTGATGGCAGTGGGGGCTGGCAGAAGGGGCAGCTGTGGAGGGGGGCAGCAGCAATGGTGGTGGTGGCAGTCGTGGCGGCAGCTCCAGCGGCAGCCAGCAGGCACGGAGGCGGGCCCAGGCTGGCTTGCTGGGCCTGTTTGGTGTCTCTGGCAATCGGGCCCAGCAAGCTAGCCCGGGGCCACCTCTGTGGCCACCGCACACGCTGTTGGAAAACTCAAACGGGCCCAGCAGGCCAGCCTGGGCCCACTGCTGCTGCTGCCACTGGAGAAGACAAGTGCGGGGGGATTCCCCGCAACACAGGGACCTGGCAGGTGACCCCTGAAGGCGCCATGGGTGACTGGTCACCTGTGATCAACGTCTTGGGCAGGCCTGCTATAGAACTAGAAATATGTGCACAGCCAGTGCACCAAATATATCATGAGCCAGAACCTCAGAAAATTACCTTTACTTCTGGAGCAGATTAGTGGAATTAATTTTTAATAGATATCTATTGCTGAATATAGAGAAGAAATACTGAAACAAGACCAACAGTGGACCTACCATTTAAAATAACTAGGCAGGGCCAGCCCAGCTTCATTACTGAGCCCTGATGAACCCCATGATGTAAACACCATGGGGCCAAGCAATTGTCCCCCAGCATCACCTTCTGAACATGGTCAGCCAGGAAGGAGCAGAACCACTGCAAAACAGTGCCTTCGACTCCCTGCCCAGCCAGCCTATCCAGAAGGACACCATGGTCAAAGGTGTCAAAAGCCGCTGAGAGGTCCAGGAGTATCAACAGCATTGCACTCCGTCTCTCTCCTGGCATAGGTCATCATACAGGGCAAACAAGGCAGTCTCTGTACCAAAACCAGGCCTGAAACCCAATTGAAATGGATCCAGAAAATCTGTTTCATCCATCAGCAAATGGAATTGACCGGCCACCAGCTGCTCCAACACCCTGCCCAAATAAGGGAGGTTTGCTACTGGATGGTAGTTAACTACCAGCCCTGGGTCTAGGTAAGATTTTTAAATGAGATGTCTAAATACCACTTCTTTCAAGGCAGTAGGGACCACTCCCTTTCTTAAAGAAGCATTCATGGTCTCCTGGACCCTGGGAGCAACCCCCCCCCGGCAGAGCTTTCAATTAGCCAAGAAGGGCAAGTGTCGAGCAGCATGGTGGTAGAGCAGACAGATCCAAGCACTCTGTTCACATCCTTGGGTCTCAAGAACTGAAACTCATTCAATAACACTGGACCTAAACACGGCACGCTGGACATATCCCTTGATTTTACACCAATGGTGTAGTCCAATTCACTGTGAATCTGAGAGATTTCTCCCTCAAAGTGAACAGCAAACTCATCACAGCGAGCTGACAAGTAGTCCAGGATCTCCACCGGAGATATTTCTAAAAAGCTTGCTATCATGTGCACTAGTTATTTTGAAACAAACTAATTTACAATAGTGATGCCTTATCTTACCATTCTCCTACCTTCAAGACAAATAGGAAAATATGGTATGATGAGGTTACTTTCCATGGACTGGCTTGTAGCTTTGAAATGCTTGAGACTGGCTTGAAAGCAAGTTGCATAACCTGGACCTCTAATATTTCATCAGGACTAGCTAAGAAATCTTCTTTCTATGGTCCAATAGAGAGATAGTACAACATACTAGCTGAAGTCCCAGTGCTGTAAACTTATAATGCATTATGAATTAAATTAATCCCCCCCTCGATTCCTCCCCCTTCAGGTTCTAAGATTCCCTAGGGATCCCTTTTCTCTGGAAAGACATTGGGAGACTCAGGATGTGGTGGGGAAAACATTTTATACCATAAAATTTCTACTGTGATTTTCCAATATTAAAGCCCACTCCCCATCCTGAGCCTTCCCAAGGTTTCCTGAAGAGGCTCCAAACCTGAAGGGTTATGTTTTAGAAATTTTAATTCAATTATATCAAAGGTTTCCATCACTAGATGGTGGCATCCAGCTTACATGATATAAACTTATGCCATCAGAATGTCAGCTACTGATACCTTTGCCAATGTTAAGAAACTGGGTAAAGATTCCCCTACACAAAAATCCTTTCCTCTTTTAACTGCGCCACTGCATCAGTATTGACAGCATGAACATCAGTTTCCTGTATGTCACAGTGGCCCTGCCGAATGCCTCTGGGAGCTCACGAGACTAGATATCTGTCTCCTGATACCACTCCCATGCATCTGGCCTTTGAAGTACCCTGTTTGTTTGTTTTAAAACCTGGAGATTACACAGTCACATCATGGCTTGTGACCATGGTTAAGCTGAATGAGAATTCATTTAGAAAAAAATCAGGACTTGAATCTGATTTGCCAATCCAGGATAATCTCTGGGTAGAACTAATGTAAGCAATAAGCATCAAAATGAGAGAAAAGTGTTTATGCAAACCTATAGCTCATTCCTCACTTGTTAACCAGTGAGAAATATCACAGCAGCCTTGTCCAGATACAAGTCATCACATAATATCAGGAAAACCAGTCACAGACAACATAAGGTTCACACTTTCTTCTTCCATCTACACGACTGCAACAAATTAGAAGAAGGGGTGGAAACTCATTGAACCTCACTTTCATAATGCAAAAGCTGCACATAAATGTTATCATTGAATAAAGTAAATGACCACATCAACTTTACACATCTGCTACTACATGTCATGGTCTAAGTAGATCAGATACACAACCAGACTGGATCTTTTCCCCATGGCAGCTGTCAATGTATCTTTAGAGTACATATAATAAGAGAATTTGCAGTTGCTTGCACTTTCTGTACTTACAGGCAAGTGAGTAAAAACCTGAAAAGTGCTTCTTAAGAAGTTAATAAGATCCATTAAATAGCCACTGGCTCTCCCGTCTGGTTCTCCCATTGTCCAGTCATAATCAGCAAGCTGAATAAATTCATCAATTTTTTGGTTAAGTTTGGTATAAATCTCCCCTTCAGCAGCATGTCTTGCATCCTGAAAAAAATAATATGATTATATGCAAGTTATGCCATTGTAGACACAATTCCTTGAAAGATGACTTGTCAAAAGAGGTGACACGGGACAACAAGGGGAAAAAAATAAATATTTTAGTCTGAATTGTAGTATATCACTTAAAAAATAGCCACCAACAATAAAGTAAACAACTTTTAATTACAAAGGGATGCTGATATTTGGACTTGCTTTTAAAATCCAAGTTATGAATGTATAAGGTATTGACACCTAAAAACATATTTAAATACTACTTGGTTTTTAACTGTACAGTTTCAGACTATCTGAAGGGAATTCAAACTTAAAAGAATGTATTTCCTATTCATTATTATTTGTTTGTCATGTTATGGGTTTAGAAGCAGGCTTTTTTGGAAGGAGGGATTATGAATAAAAGAACACTGATGGGGCTTCCATCCATCTGAAAGCTTCCTAATTAATGCATATGTTCCAAGAAAAAAAATAATTATTAGATAGCTAAAGAAAATATTTGTCTTATATTATCTTTAGAATTTTTAAAAAATTATAAATTGCTATTTCTGATAGTATACCTATCCAGGTATTCAGCTTAATTGTCCTGGATGTATTAAGGAATTGATGCTCATTAGAGATGCAGATGCTTCACAACTAATCTCGTCCATGAATTCTGGAACAGTCCAGACACTGAAGAATTTTGGAAATTAATTCTAGACTTAAAGGGAAGATATATCACCTGCCTACTATTCAGTCCTAAAGTTTTACATCAGATTATGGAAATTTTAAGCTGGTAAAATGAAACAAAATATAGACAAATTGTCTAAAGAAATAGGATAGGCCACTAAAAGTTCAGTCTTATACATATTTATGCTTATCTACTTGCAAAGAAAGTCTTACTGACCCTGATCATACTTATTCATGGGTATATGTATATAGGATTGTAACTTGATATAATATGCTTTTGCATAGCATAAAGAACTGCAGGATAACTCAATTGATGAAATGTATTAAGCTTTCTATAACAAGGTATGTATGGATTAATCAAAAAAGGATTTTCCACTACAAGTAAAAGATATGCATTGGTGCAATTCTCAGGGGTAAAAATAATAAGTTTAAGTAATATAGAGAGCAGGAGGAAGGAAAAATCTACAAAGGATATGGTGTGCCCTTATAACCTGGCTGGCTTTGTTTGCAATTAATTTTGGATTTCCCCCCTAGAAGCTTAGACACCACAAATGACAGTCACAGCATGACCCTACAGATAGATAATGTGTATATAGTTTGATATAGAGGATCTCATTAAACCTAAGTATAAGGAACATACTATCCAATTTCTTCCTTGTCAGCTTAACTTTTTTCATTTTATCTTTTATTTATCCCAGAATAGGAAAAAAAAGATTAACCCAATGTCAAAAATTCATGGCCAGCAAGTTCCTTACAATTTTGTTTTCAACATATTCTGTACGTGCACAAAACATAACAAAATAGGAAAATGAACATTTTATTTTGTTTAATGAAGAAGGGGGAAATTGCTACAATTTATTTAATCTACACAACAGTTTCATCCTTACACCAGTCATTAAAAATATAATTTGAGCTCAAACTTTCCACTTATCCAACATTTTATTGCAGGAATACACAGCAGTTAGAAAAGGGCTGTAGAATGTGTAGCTTCCTCATCCTTGATAGATTGCACTTCCCATCATACCCTCAGCATTGGGTATGTTTGGCCAAGACTGATGAGAGTTGCAGTTCAACAATCTCTAGAGAAGTCCCACTTTTCGAAACAACAGAACTGTTGAACATAAAAATACTAAATAGGCAGGGCAGGATAAGTACACCTCTTAACATGGACTGGTTGAAATTCAGTAACATCAAGTTATGCCGTGTAAGTCTCATGTCATCAGCTGCCCCCACTACAAAGATTTGAAGACTCACGTTGGATCTCTTTGGTCCTTGGGAAGTCTGTATTGAAATCTTAAATGTCTGAAAATTGCATTGCTTGATCACTATTGCACCGTATAGTGCTAGTGGCAAAAATGCTCAGATAGTAATATTAACTGTTCCCAAGATTCAAAATGCAGAAACAGAATGCCAAAGGTTCTTTGAGCATTGCTTTATTCTCCCAATGTCCTCCCTTAACCTTGATGAGAGAGATTAACTGTAGAATTTGATAGGCTTAGCTTTCAGACTTGGTTGCAAAATAAAAATACTAAAGACAGAACTATCCCGAGAAGACATAATCCTGTTTAGTTTGTCAACCTGTGAAATCCTCCCCTGTTCAGCTATATACATAACACAGTAATTATTTGAAACTCAAGATTTATCAATTGGGCAAATGAGTCATGCCTGTTTTTGTACATTTTTCTTTTAAATTACATTATAAAACATTCCAGATTTTAGGACCACTTTAGAAACTAAGCTACGCTTTATATGATCATTCCACTTTCAAAAAAATAAACTGTTAAATACAAATTATTATCCTCTTTGAATCATTAACATTAAGATCCATTAGGAGATTGTGTAAGATCCAGTACATGATACGACCTATCAACAGTGCAAACTAAAATAAATAAAAGGTTCTTTCAAATAAAAAGCTTATCACTGAAACGTAATGGCAATCTTATACACTTTATTTTTGACAAGACCCTACTGGACATAGATAACCTTACATATAAATAAACAAACATAGAAAAAGAGAACCCAGAACTATCTAATGTCTACTTTGCAATCCCTAGAATGTATATGTAAGTACAGTGGTACCTTGAGATATGACCACCTTGAGTTACAAAAAAACCTCGAGTTCCAATTTTTTTTTTTTTGGAAATGGGGATGTGCCATTTTAAGAAAAGTTTTAATGGAATGCCCTGCTTTACATTGTTTTCATAAGGCAGTGCGAAAAAAGTGTACCCAGGATGCATTGCGCTCCCATAGCTCATGGAGGGGTGGGAGGAATTGAAGCACTTTTTTCATTGAGTTTTGGAACCATTCTGGACTTTTTGCAGTGTTTATTTTTATTTTTTACTTTTTGAACTCTTTTGGTGCATTTCTTAAGTGGTGGAAGCGTAGGGAGCTGATCATCGTCATTTCCATGCCTTTTTCTGTGCGGATGTGGGGGTGGTGGGGGTGATCTGATCATCGCTTGCTTGCTTGTTTTCTGTGTGTTCCGCATGGAGTATGTGGGGGTTCTGCTGTGCACAGCTTTTTTATTTTTTCTGACCTCTGGAACAGATTAATTTGTTTCCCATTCATTCCAAGGGAAAACTATGTTTCAAGATACAAACTTTTCACATGAAAAAAGTTCCCATAGAATGGATTAAATTCATATCTTGAGGCACCACTATATTCTATAATTCAAATTTGGAATAATTCATATTTGTTTTGCTTATGCACAAAACGCCAATTTTGCAAGAAGCATTTTCATCCCAATTCAAATATTTATCTCCTCTAACCGACCTTATTCTGTGGATTGTTTCTGGAATTACTTTGAAGGCCAGGAAGAAAAAGATTTTGGACACACAAATCATTTCTATTCAAGCAATGCCTGATGGACATTTTTCCATCCAAAATCCTCCAGGCTGCTGAAGACAGTATTTAGCTCCTTTCAGCAGCCCAAAGACTCTAATGCTCAGAGGTTTTCAAGGAATCAGAGACTGCATTATATCCAAGTCCGACTGTATAACTACATCTGCAGGTTTCAAACCGTCAGTCCAGAGGAGATGAGTGAAGTCATTAATGCAAGGTATATACTGCAAAGCAATGATTTCAGCTAGGCTTATATTATGGCTGGTTGCAGACAAGCCAGTAGTGGGTGAAACCACTGCTCTCCTGCTTCTTCCCACCAATTATGTTTACTATCTTCTTTTTTTAACATACAGGTGTGACAGCTCATATAGACATGAAAAACATCTACAAAATATATTGTAGTATGGTTTCAGTTTCAATAACAGTCTTGGGAGAACTACTAGATTATCTGGCAGACCAGAGAAGCAAAAGTTGTTTTAGGTTCCTAACAAAAAAAGTACAAGAACAGAAGAATGAAGAAGGGCTTGAAATGGGACTAGGATATCTGTGTGCTGCAGCAGACCCCATGACCACCCCTTCCAACCTTGAGGTCACAGGCTAAAGGCTACAGTCCAGAGACATACCATAAGTAAAAAGTTACATTCTTTCTTGTGTTTTTCATCCACATAAACCTCACAATCCCATAACGTGGCTAAAAAAAAAACTACCAACATGTATAATCAAGTTTGAGAAATGTGTAGGTGTGAGTTTGAATATGTTGTCAGAAAATATATTCCAATTTTGTCTCCTCCCAAATATGATCTCATGAGTATGTATGATACATAGCTCACCATGGATTAATTTTAATAAGATAATGCCATTTTAAATTACATCAACATTTTGAAAGCGATGACATCTAAACTCATCATACGTCTGGGTTCATTTCATCTACTTCATCGTTCATCTAATGCACTAAACATTCCTTTTGTACATTTTACCAGTCTGAAACTGTCCCCACAAAGTCTACATAGTGTTTCATAATGTTTTTAGTGCAGTTATCTGATGTTTTCATAACATATATCCCAAAACATAAGACTAAAGCAAGCTATATCAAGAAGAAATTAATCAGGCTCCCTAGACTGGTACTTGAATAGTTAAAAAAGACATCTCACATACCTTAAATGTTGAAAGACCATAGAGTCTTGCAGTATGAAGAGTCTCTTGAGAAATATTTGTAATATTAGTTATAAAATCCTCAAGATACTTGCATGCTTGTTCCAAATGAGTTGTATTTATGATAATTTGCACCAGCTTTAATACACAAAAAATAAAATAAAATCTCCGATAAAATACATTTACAATTGAATTAGAATTGTCTTATTCAATTGTATATAATAAACATGACTTTTTAATGAACAATAAATATAATAGCATCCCTAACAGCAGTGGTAACATATACAAAAGCTTTTTTCAAAAGCTACCCAGTTTAACACACTGAGAAGGTTCTGTTCCTGGGGAATCTTTTCTACATCAACCTAACTATTTGCTTGCTTGCTTGCTTGCTTGCTTGCTTGCTTATATCAGTTCTATACCGTGCCATCTAGCAACAGAGGCCACTCTGGGCGGTTTACAAAACTTAACAAATACAAAATGACAAAATAGTATATAATAAGCACAATAAACATAAGTAAATCAATCAAATCAAAAGAGGGTAATAAGGAATACCTGTGTGAGTACTACAAGGCATATTGTAGAGAGCATGCTGCATTCTGTAATGCTTTGCACAATTCTTTGGGGGGACCGGAATATTACCAGGCTGCTATTAGGCAGAGTGAGCCAGATGTGGCTTTCAGTGTTATGAAAGGGCACCAAGTTTCTCCTTGTCTGTTAGTGGTGCATTGTTACTGCCAGAGATGGAGAGCAGGGGGTGTGAAATCTGCTACCTCATTTGCCAGAATATACTTGCTTGGATGTGGGTATGTAGTAGTACCATACTCTGGGCAAGAGGTTTGGGAGACACAATTTGCTGCTCTGTCTTAAGCAGAAGAATATCTTGGGCTAGTCCTGGAGCCTGTTGTGTGAACTGAATGTGCACTACAGAATCTATCCAGCACTCCTCCAATCACTAAAGATTGCAGGCACTGTCTTTCAAAGAAGACTGCCCCATCATTACTAATCATCTTATGCTGACACTTATGGAAGATTTAGATAGCTCCTAGGAACACAATCTGAAAACAACTACATACAGCACACAGCCTTAGAATATGCAGCTCAACACTTACCTCTGTCAAACCTATGTGAGGCTTTTTAATGAGGTTTTGTAAACAACTGCTTAATGTTCTAGTCAGTAGCTGATTTGTAGATTTTCTAAGCATGTCGTCTATTTCTGTTGAACTGAAAAAACACAGTTTACAACAAATGACTTGGATTATGAACAAAAGCTATAATTTAATTTGCAGTCCTTAACACTTCTTTTCTCTACCCTGACACCCTTTTCATTAGTACAACCTGCCCCAATATGGCATCCCCAAACAGCGGGGAAAGGCCATCTTAGGTTCCCAGTTACTTTGTGTTGCAGTGATTCTTAACAGTGATGCAAGTTGTAGCAAGGGCAGTTAAAGGACATAATGTAGTTGACTGCCAAAATTCAACAGCAAACCATTTGGTCTATAAAGAAACTTCAGTAATTAAAGTAAGCAATTCTCTTTGTCATTATTAATTTAAGAAAGAAAATGTCCCCTACTACCCTCTTCCCAGGTATATCTCCAGTACTTCTTTTCCTTAACCTCTAAGTGTTGATTATATAGGATTAGCCCTCTGTCACTTCAGAGCTTTAGTGTTAATTGTTAATTAAGAATCTGAAGAGAGAAAGAAAGAGAGATTAAGCATCAATTTTTGGTGCTATTGGTACTAGTTTATGGAAGTATTTAAATAAAGGAAGAAATTAGTGAATGAATTCTGTTTAATGAAATATTTGTCAGTGAGTTAGCTTGAAGGAGTAAATCTGATTTTTCACAGAATAAACAATTATTTTATGAGGGAAATTTTAAAATTTTAAAATATCTTTTATATACCAAGTGCTGAAACATTGTAATGTGTGTGGTTTTTTAAGCTAAAAAGCACCACAAAAGAAAATTAGCTAATTAAATTATTTGGGCACATGCCTATCCACTTCAGCCATGCTCCCTTTGGAATGTAGGCCAGAAGTAGCTGGTCAGAACTGCAACCCCTGACTTTACACAAGAATGAGGAAAATGTGGTTGATTTAAATAAGTGCTTGTCAGGTGAAGTCTAAATTAGCTATGATATAATGGGATGCAGCTTGCGATGAATCCAGAATACTAAACTGCTTCTAGACAGTACATTCATGACTAAATTTGACACTATCCACTTTGACTGGCATGGTTCTTAAGAGTATCAACTCAGACATCATTCACCTCACTTGCTTAAAGAACAGCAAAATGACTTGACAAATGCCAATGATCAAATGCAGGACCTTCTGCATACAAGGATACACTCAGCTACTTAGGTGCTACTCTGTCCTATTCAAATAAAATTGCTTTTCTATCTTCCCATTCAACTTGCAGAATGTTCCTTTAATGTTTCAAAATTACACAACGTCACAATGGTAATTCTGATGTGACTTTTGTAGGAGGTGTCTACCAGATTGTCTGCTTTTCATTGTCACCTGATGATTATTTATCAATTAATGAAATTTATGATACACTGCCGCATGTGAAGTGGTATTTTTTTAAGGTAAGGACAACATTTAAAACAGTGAACTCTGTCAAACAGAGATTCAAAAGCAACACTATTTGTTTAATAAATGGAAGAGAGGAATTCAAAATGATACACACAAAATAAGGGTAATGTTAAGAGAAGTTTAAAATCTACAGGGTGCACAAGACCAGCAAAACAGTCTTCTCTAGACTGAGCTTATTCTCTCAGTGGAGAACTGGGCATTCAAGGTGGCAACCGGTCTTTACTGTGAAGTGATTAATCCACAGCCAATTGGGTGGAGACAGCTGCAGTCTTCTGTTACTTAAATGTGCAACAATTTCTTAAAAATGAATTCACAAATAACTAATTGAGAGGTTGATCCAGGTAGGGATGCATGTTAGCCTCAGTCTCGTTCTAGAACATTTGCATTTTTGCATGTACTAGTTTGTTCTCTGCCTTTTCTCCATATATTTCCATTTTTTTGAAGCCTACTTGTAAATTCAGTACCTTGTTTGGTGTAGTGGATAGACTGGCAGACTAGGGCTCTGGAGAACAGGCTTTGATTCCCTGCTTGGCCATGGAAACTCACTGGGAGAGTAGAACTAGTAAAATCACTTCTTAAATACCATACTTATCTTGAAAGCCCTGTCAGGGTATCTTTAAGTCAGTTTCAACTTGACGGCATATAAAGGGAGCACGTACATTCTTTGGCATTTTTAATGCATTTTCTCCAAAGATATAAAACCACTTTCTATAATATAGGATATTTTCCAAAATGCATCTGGTTTTATACTCATCAACCCCTAATGCATAGGTTTTAGTATGCTTTTTAAAAGCATAAAAGAAAAAATGTATTCGGAATATGCATTGCACAATTCAGAAAAAAATACAAAAAATGATGAATGTATTGTAAATCAGCAGCAGCAACAACAACAAAAACTTCTTCTTCTTCTTCTTCTTTATTATTATTATTATTATTATTATTATTATTATTATTATTATTATTATTATTATTATTATTATTATTATTGATTGTCCTGATACATAACCTATGCTTTGAACAGAATATGAAGAAACAGAATGGTTTCCCATGGGAAAAGTTTCCAACAGGGGTGTATTTTATCTCCCTATCTTTTCGATTTGAATGCAAACTATATATATCATATGGAAAACTGGATTAGATCAAGGAAAAAAGAACAGTTAAAATTTGTGGAAGAAACATCAATAATATAAGATACGCAGATGACACCTCTTACTGGCAGAAAGTAACAATAATGTGAAATGACTCCTGATAAATGTGAAAGAAATTGCAAAAGTTGAACTGCAGTTAAATATTAAGAAACACCTCATGACTACAGAATAACTACATAACTAATAATGGTGACAGTGAAGAATATGAAATTGTTAAAGAGTTTATAAACCTTGGTTCAACTGTCAGCAAGAAATTGGCAGCAAGAGATCAGGCCTGCAAAGGCAGCTACGAAAAACTAGAAAGATAGAAAAACTACAATATAAGGACATGTCCCTGAAACCAAGGCCAAGATCATCCAAACTACAGTACATCTGATTACTATGTACGGATGTCTATACTGCCCCAAGGAGCCGGGTAGCTAGTAAATAAAGTAAAGTTGGACAGTGAAACAATGCAACAGAAAAAAAAATGATTCATCTGAAATATAGTGCTGGAGAAGAGTTTTGCAGACCAGGAGAAAGACATTCAAATTGGGCTTAAAATTTCAGTAGATGAAAAAAATAACAAAACTGAGGTTGTCACACTTGGGCCACATCATGAGAATACAAAACTTGTTGGAAATGTCAAAGACAGCAGGAAAAGAAGAAAACCAAATATGAAATGCACTAATTCCACAAAGGCTTTGAATCTGCCAAGTTGAGCAGAGTGGTTAATGATAGGATATTTTTGAGATCGCTCATTCAGAGGGCTGCCATATGTCAGGGGCAGCTTGACAACATATAACAAATATAAATACATACTTGCACATGGATATTGGTATTAAGCACATTTCCTAATGCCCAGTATAAGAAGAAATAATAGGCAATATAAGTGGCCATGTGGTAGCTATATTGTTAACGTCCCTTTATACGAGGAAGGGATACCAAGGTGAGCCTTAGGGAAGGATACGTTTCGGAACAGACAGACTTCTCATCCAAATTTTCTCCACTACACCATTTCTACAAGTGTCTTCACCCAAGCTAACATTTTGCAAATAATCTGATTACATTTAATATATGCTTGGGCTTCCTTTCAACTAAGTCAGTGAAATGTGGGAACAGTTATTTGCATGATAAACTAGTTCTTGTTTACAGATGGAGACCAAGAAGTCTTATTAGTTCAGTATGTGTGAAGAGAGCAATTTACAATTGTCAACAGTGCACACAGCTTGATGACAAACTGGAAATAGCTTCCAGATTCAGCCAACAAAATAGAAGTATGCTTTTCACCCAAACACAGCAATGCTTTTTAAACTGTCTGAAATGGAGGACTATGAACACAACTCAATAAAGTTTCCTTTGTCATTATTTTGAATAGGTTTATAAATGAAAAAGAAAAGCAAAAGCAAACATGATGATGAACATGTTTATAACCTATGAATATATTCAAGACAAAGCCATAGTTCCACAAGTAGTACTTAAGCAAGAATTCTGCTCAGATTCTGTCCTACTTAAAAAAATACTTCATAAAAAGTGAAAAGAAATGCATGCAATTTCTAATGTACCAGACCAAGTGTAAACCTAGGGGGCCCTGTACAGAACTCCATGGTTAGGTACCAATTCATATAGTGATCCCATATGGCCATCACTACAGGTATACTTTGTACACTTTTCACTTGGCAAAAGAACTATGTATGTACAGTACAATAGAATGCACCCTGTCCCACTCATATAGCAACAAAGGAAGCTGCTTATTCAAACCAAACTACAAATGCATCTGCCTAAATATCTCTGTGCTGTACTTTATGACTAAGCTATGGCCGTTCTCCTAAAACTGTAGTTTTAGGAATATATTAAGTTCCTTCAATCTGAGTCACACCCAGAGGTTGGAATTAATTGATTAACAGTTAATTCGATAGGCACAATCAGTAAAACCTGTGAAAAGAATGTTACAAGCCATTATTTTAATATTACATTATTTCAGAGAGTAATAATATCTTGGTACTGTATTTGGGTCAATTTTTCCATATCAGTAAATGAACTTTTAAAAAATTGGAAGTAACATATCAATGGCACATTCATTCATTCATTCATTCATTCATTCATTCATTCATTCATTCATTTGTTCGTTCATTCATTATTTTACTATCTTATTATTTTACTACAAATAGCATTATAATTAATAACTAGCATTATCAAAAATTAACATAAAATTCATGATATGACATTCAGTAAAATGGTTAACATTAATGAATTCATTTTCAAATTAACATTAACACATATGTATTAACAACAAATATTCCCAACCTCTGGTCAGACTGTCTATATCTGTTGAGTCTGCACATGCTAGCTCTCCACAGTTTCAGGGAGAAACACATCAAATTCAAGCAATAATAGAAAATGCCAGCGATAATTCACTTGAAAAGAAAAGCATGGGCCTTTAACTGAGTTATAGCCCTTCATTTTCTGTATGATTTGACCCAGCCATATGGAATACAGTACGATAAATATTTACACATACAAGCACACAGCTTTGTGAATGCTTACCTGCGATGAAGTGACTCTGAAAATTTAAGGCTTGCATAAATGAATTCTTTAACCTGGATATAGATCTGAGGCACTGACTGAGACATCGGGAGTTTCTTTGGAAAAGGCTGCTGTGGGTTGAGGGGGGGGGAAGTATGTGGGTGTTATAATTCATTTCAAATGGAAACAGTCTAAGCAGGTTGAGAAAAGGAGCTGGATCTCACCGTTCTAGCTATGTACAGTCAAAACATACTTGCAGCCACAAATTGTATCATCCTCTCTTCACACGTTAGCTAAAATCTAGTTTCAATTTTCCCTACAACTGTTACAATGGAGAGAGATCTAGAAAATGCTAACAGATATAGAGTGTGGACTTCAGAAATGTTGTTCAGAGAGATCAATATGAATGGTTTAAATGCATTATTTCAGTTTTCTTCCAATTACATGCAAGTTATCTGACTTTCAAATGTTTGGGTCTCTGAATCTCACCATCCTTCCTAACAACTGATGGAGTTCGAGGGGGCAACTGGAGACCAAGAGGTACCTCACCCCTTGGTGTTGTGAATGCCTGTAACTTTGCCGATTGATTAATATCGCCATTAGGTTCCATAAGCTAGATTTTGTAAACAACATAACAGTAACAGTACAGTAATGGAGGAAGGGCGAATGAGAATTCACAATCAGAAGTACGTGGGTTGGAAAGGACAGAGCACAAGAATGTGCTTAATCATGTTCCTTAACTCTTAGTAAACAAATGTTGTGTCTGTAGTGGAATAAAATGAAATACACTTGAACTTGATCTCTGTGAGCAAGCTTCTGTTTGATTAACTCTGTGGTTGTCCTGTTCTGCTACAATGGCAATGCAAGGTTTGCTATTAGCTGAAAATGAAAAAGAATGTAGCCAGTTCAATGGCTATCCCTAGTTTTTCTCATTATTATACCTTTTTGTACACACCCTTGGTTTGTCTGTTACTTCAAAGAACACAACAACAACAACAACAACAACAACAACAAAAGTCTCATTTTGTAATTGGAAAAAAGAAAAAATACACATGGTTGTATTTGAAGGGATCATTTGCGTGTTATCTAACCTACCTTAGCATGTTATCTAACCCACCTTAAAATCAGTGTATATATGTTCTCTTACCTTGTCAAGCTCTGGATCCTGATAGGGAAATTTACTAATCACAATTTTGTACTCCTCTTCATTTGATACAGGAATTGGACTGTAATTGTCTGCTTCAAAGATATCCCTGTGTATTCCATAAGAACATAAATATATAAAAGAAGATGATAAACCTATTATCAAATATGGCCATAATCCAGCTGTGCATGAGCACTTTTATGTTCTACAGCGTTCAGTGAGAGAGGTAACTCTCCATTACACAACATTACATGTTGTGCAATGGAATACTCACAAACATTCTAGGTCATTTTTTGCCAACCTGATGTCTTCCAGATCTTAGACATCAGTACCTATCAGCCACATCAACTATAGGCAAGATTCGGAAGGGCTGCTAAAAGTTGTAGTCTAAGAAATGTGGAACATTCCAGGTTAGAAAATGTCTGGGGAAATTGTGAAGAGCTGATGAAAAAGGACGCAGATAGATAGATAGATAGATAGATAGATAGATAGATAGATAGATAGATAGATAGATAGATAGATAGATAGATAGATAGATAGATAGATAGATAGATAGTATAACTGTTAATATACAATCTGAATATACAGAAGTCACTTGAGTGATTTTAGCCTTGCCCTGCTCCATCATGAAAGATTTGATCAAATATTTCATGTCTGGATTTATCTATATTATTATAAGAAAACTTTAAAAACAATTGAAGTTGAATTCGCAAGGCTTTAAACGCAATACAAAAAGCTGCAAAATACCCACAAGTACAGAGTAAATTAATTACAACTATGATTATTTTAGCATTATAATTAGCAGAGGTTCTCTGGAAATATTTCAAAATCTAAATATTGGTTCAAAATTTATAAAGTGAAATATTCAAATATATAATTAAATGAGTAACCAATATGGGTTTTATCTTACTTTGAAATTGATTCTTTTCTTACCGTGCAGTACTAACCTGAACAACATAGCCCATTTTTTAAGAAGAGTCTCATTGTACTGGTCCCTTATTTCAAATAAAAGATCAAATAGTCTGTTAACAGGGAAACCATAGCCCTAAGAAGACATATAATGAAAGAATTTATAAAATATGTGATCATTGTGTATGAGCATATAGTACAGCGTACTTTCAGGTTTGGAAGAATGTGACCTAGGTTTTAGGAAAAAAATCCTAACATTCCCAATACTTCTCCCAAGATTGAAAGATTCTCCTGCCTCCTTCTCTACCTATCTTTGAGGCATGCTTCCTTTACCCAATCTTCTCTCCTTCTCTGGCTTAGTTCACAGACTGGTGGTGATGTAGCACACCATGCACTTTGTTTATGTACGCTACTATTAAGCATATTATAAAACATGTGATCCAAGTGCTCAAACCAAAGGGCCTGGCTGCATAAAGAGAGAAACTCAAGAAGTGTGGGAGGACCTCCCTTAGGGATGTAATGAAATCTCACTAAATGACTTGTTCTCAATGAAACAGCCTGCTAATGCAGTCAACCAAAATTTTATCAACCATCATGGAATTTCTCACCTCTAATAGAAGAGCACCTAGCTCACAAACTCATGGAAGGAGGCCAGAAGGGAGAGAACAGTGCCACTGATTGTTGTCAGCTTATAAACCATGCTACACTGTTCCTCTCCCCTGGATATGCAAGAAAATTTCTCAGTATCTCTTCTGAGCAACAAAATTATTTAAACTAGTAACACTGCAGCAGCTGCCGTGGTGCTGGCTGTAAGACAGCAGGTGGCTACAGAACAAAGCCTCAAATACTACAATTTCAAAGGCCCAGGTAGTTTCCTCAACCCATACACAAGACAGTTTAAAAGTGAATTAAAGGTTTTCCCAAGACGGGACACACACACACACACACACCAACTCAAAAGCAAGTGACTATCACATGACTTTAAACCAAATTCAAAAATCCATGATCCATCACCCAATTTATTTCAACAGTCTTTATCCCACCTGGAATTTGAAATAAAAAGGATGCCCTAATGCATGACCCTACATGTCATTTCAACCACACACACACTATATTCAGAATTTATACTTTAGATGACCTTCTGCGCATCCCAGATCTTAAAGGCTATGTTTCCTAGTTTTGTTCTAAATCAGGCCATGTTCAAAAAAGAATACTGAAATTAAGCAGACAGTACCACCAACCTGCAAAGTATCAGCAAACACAACAATCAGATTCTTCAACTCCAGAACAAGATCAGGATCAGTGCAATAGGACTGAAAATTAAAATTACAGATTATGCTTTAAATGTTAAAATAACAGTAAGCAAATTTTCAGTTCTGGAGGTCATACCTAAATGACTTTTATCACTGATTGCCAACTGATCTTTCCGATTTGCTACTGCAACTGGAGATAAATATGTAGTTGGGCCTCATTACTATGAACTATTTAATAAGAACAGCCCACATATCCTTCTCCCACAATATATAACATTTCTATGTTTAGCATGAGCTGCTATACATTTTATTCTTTTTATTTTATTTATTTATTTATTTATTTATTTATTTATTTATTTATTTATTTATTTATTTAGTGGAGATATTCAGCTAGGCAAACTAAGCAGCAATAAGTTTGTATTATGAAAAGCTACATCACAGAGTGACTAATACTCCCTGAACCAAATATTGCCAATATTAAATTAATAACACTGTGCCAGTTTCAAGAAGCAACAAAGACATAATGCCTTGGAAGTACCAAAGGGCAGCTCTAAGGGTTTTGCTGGTGAAGTTTATTTTGGAAACAGGGCTTTTGGAATGATAATTAAGAACTATTTCCTGGTGCTGCTTTCAGTGCTAAACTAATTCAATCTGATCTAATGAAGAGGTCAGTTGAAACTAATTAGGACGGATTGCAATAATAACAGCAGATTAACTCTGCATATTCTAAACTGCTGGACTAAGGGGCACAGTTTGGAAGGCCCAGGGAGTTGTAAATCAGTGGAGGATTATGCAGATACCCCCCAGCTGTGGCTCACAGCCTGATACTGCTGGGACAAACAAAAGCTTGGCAGGCGCTCCCCCAAATCTGAGCAATTTTTAATTACAAAAAATCCCTCCCCACCACTCCCCTTTCTTCACTTTGACTTTATCCTTCCTCTAAACACACTAAAAGTCCCTTTAGTAAATGCACTTAAAGGAGGTGACAGTCCCAGTGTCTGTATACTTACAGAGTGAGTTCTAAGGACAGCGATGATCTTTGAAAGTGCCATGTTCCAAAGTTCATCAGTGTAAGCTCTGGTTATAAGTCCTTGAGTTACATGTAAAATGTGATCTTCCACTACAAAAAAACTGAACATAATACATAGTATTAAGCTTAAACAGTAGAATAACCATTGTTCCCTTGAAATATAGTTTGTAATAACAATAAAACCTTGGGTTTCTTTCTCTTTCTCTCCTTCCTCAAATCACACAGAGGCACAGAGGTATAAACAAGTGCTGATTTTAAAAGACCCTGAAATATCGCCAACATTTACAGACACAATTAGAAGCATTGTCCCTTATTTTTTGAGTTTGCTGCTTATGTAAACCAATTCATAAGGAAAGTCCTTTGTTATTCAGGCTAGGGAGAGTGTGGCATGCAGTAACAGCAATATAGCTATTATCTCTAAAGACCATAGAGACCAGAGAATGGAGAAAAGGGACCATGCTTCTCCTATCCAAAGCTATAGTCTCACATATATTATGTGTTGTCTAGTCAATGTAAGGTGACCCTTACATCTTGCCCAGTATTATTATTATTATTTTTTTCTTGTCGTGTTTCGGTTGATGTGTTTGATGTTTGTTTATAATTGTTATATGCGATTGTTGTACACTGCCCGGAGTTCCTTCAGGAAGATGGGTGGTATAGAAATATAGAAATAAAGAATCACTATACATTTCAATGTTGTCCCTGAATACCTTTTAATAAACCCTGTTTTATTGAAACCACCACTGTTGTTGTTTATTTTATTTATTTTCAAACTTGTATTTATTTCAAACTGTTATGGAACAAGCAACAGAAGAAGGAGTAACTGCTAGCCCAACCCGGGCTGGTAGGGCTAACAACATATGTTTATTTTACACCTGGACATGACTACCATAGCTGCTTCATGAAAGTTACTCTCACTTTTTGAACATATGCTATCAATTATGCTTCAATCATCTGTTTTTCAGATTTGAGGAGGTCTTTGTACACAGGCAACAGTGACAATTTTCCACAGTATCATGAAAGAAGTTTTGAGCAGCAGAGTTTTTAAAAAGGTGGATTTTTTTTCTAGCCTCCACCAAGAAAAGATTTTTGTTTTGTGTATTTAAAGTGTTCTGCTTTTATGCTAGGATCTTTGATCACCACCATCTTTGGCAAACATAGAACTGTCAAATAAACTTAATACATGATGGCTATTTGGCAGGGGGGCTCAGAACACATTATGCACCATCTTCCCACTCCATTCTCTATGACATCGTCAACATTTGTCGTCCTTAAAACAGCAGCAATCAACAGCCAGGTAGAAATGTAACAAATACTGCTGCAAATCAACAATGAACAAGTTGGGCAAATAGGGCAGTTGGTTAAGAAAAAAACTTTAAACTGTATAACCCGAGAATGCCATAATTTGCAACTCACCCTACAATTTGACTGAAGTATCTTCTGTAGCCTTCTACTGTTTCATACTTGAAGAAAATAACAAAACAGTGACGTTAGCCAAAATTGTGCATAAATATAAAAACCAGGAAAATGTCCCACCACTCTTGTATTCAATCGTTTTTGGCTGCATACCATGTTTGACTGTGGCTGTAACACTAGTCTTGCTTGTTTCCTCCTTTGTTTCCTATAATAGCTTTCAAATGTCTCTGCATCACCCTAAATGGAAAAAATGCACATTTTCTTTAAAAAATCCATACATGTTATACACACACACCACATATAGTATGTACCTCAACAGCACTATCAATTGCTTTTCTCAAAAGCTATTTAGCAATGCCTGGAATCCATGTAACCAACTATTGATGTTGAGCAGATATTGATAATACCATAGTATTTCTACTTCATGCACCCTAATTATTTTATCTTTTAAAACTAACACTTGAGTTGTCATGCTGCTACTTTTGCTGCTCAGTTTTTAATGCTGTAATCATAGCTGTGATTTAACACACGTAAGTAAAATCTACTTACGTGAAAAAGATGTTAAGGCCTTATCTAGCAGAGCACACATGGGGGAATTCCCCTTCATTTTAAGAGGGAAAAAATAACATTAAATTTTTGCCTGACTGCATTCTTGATTATTACACAGGGATAGTGTGTTCCTGTTAGTTCTGCTGGACCTCTCAGGAGCTTTCAGTGCTATGGTATGTTATTCTTCTGGGCCATCTCTCTGGGATGGGACCTAGAGGCACTGTTTTAAGGTAGGGTATTCTCCCCTCCAGTCCTATCTGGAGGGGAGAAATTAGAAGGTGGTGCTGGGAGACTCCAGAATGACATTCAGGTTTATTGGCCTACAGGGGCCCTCGGGATTTTGTTTTATCTCCTAGGGCAGGCATGTCCCAACTTCAGCTCTCCAGATGTTTTGGAACACAACTCCCACAGTCCTTTGTCATTGGAAATAGAGGCATATGATTCTGGGAGTTGTGGTCCAAAACATCAGGAGGGCCGAAGTTTGGGTATGCCTGTCCTATGGTATTTGACATCTACAGGAAACTACTGGTAGAGGTTCTCTGGAGTTTTTGTGAGCAGTATGCACATGATACCCCAAACTCTATTTCTCCTTTACATCTAAATCCAAGGGAGCTGTTTCAGCTCCAGATCAGTGTCTAGTATCCATAATCCAGTCAATGGCTAGATTGCTAACTTGAGTGGGTTACAGAGATCACATTACACCTCTACTAAAGCAGCTCCACTGGATGCCAATCAGCTATCGGGCACAATTCCAAAGTGCTGACCACAATTCAAAATGGCATGGATCCAAGCTACCTCAAAGATTTAATCTCACAGTATGAACTGGATTTGGTGCTTAGGTTATCAGGAGAGACCTTTTTCTCCATCTTGCCACCTTCACAGGAGCATCTCATGAGAACACATGAAAAGGCCTTCTCTGTTGCTGCCCCCAGACTTTGAAACTCCCTCCCACTGGAGGCCAGGACTGCCCCATCTCTGGTGACTTTCTGGAAGCAAGCAAAAACTTTCCTCTTCAAGCAAGCTTTCCCTGAATGAGGGACTACTTATTATGTGACTTTTAGATGGATTACCATGCATGATTCCATTAACTGATCTCATAAGAATACTAGTGTTTCCATGCTAGTTTCCATCCCTCATAAAATATTTTTTTTCTTTTTGTGTGTTCTTGGTAGCTTTAATGTTACCTTTTAATGTTGCAATGATTAAATGTTGTAAGATGCCTCTTCTAATTGCCTATTCTTAACTTGAATATGTTTTAAATGTTCTGGACTGTACTGACCCTCATTATTGTAAGCTACCCTGGGTCTTTTTCCAAGGGGTAAGGTAGGCTAAAATATTCAAAATAAATAATAAATAAATAATCGACTGGAAGAGGGTGAATAAGCTATAATTTAATCCAGACAAGACAGAGGTGCTCCTGGTCAGCCAACAGGCAAGTAAAGGAATAAAGCCTGTTCTGGATGGGGTTGCAGTCCCTGTGAAAGCACAGGTGTGGGGCACTGGGGGTGTTCCTGGATTTGTCTCTGAGCCTGGATGCCTAGGTTTTGGCAATGGCCAGGAGTGTCTTTGTACAGTTAAAACTAGTGGATTAGCTGCACCCGTTTCTTGAGAGTCTGATCTGGTCACAAAGACACATGCCACAGCTGGATTACTACAATGGATTCTATGTGGGGCTGCCTATGGAACATTTTCCGAAACTTTTGTGGGTCCAAAATGCTGCAGCCAGATTATTAACTGGGGCTGATTACAGCAATCACATAACCCCTGTTACAGCTGCTCCTCTGACTGCCAATCAACTTCTTGGCACAATTCAAAGTGCTGGTCTCAAACTATCAAGTCCTACCTGGCTTGGGTCCAACCTGTCTCAAGGATCTCATCTCCATTTATGAGTCTATCTGAGAATTAAGATCACCAGGAGAGGCCTTTCTGCCCACCACTCACAAGTGGATTCGGGACATGGGAGAGGAACTTCTTTGTCACAGGCTAGCACCATCTTTGCTGTCCTTCTGCAAGCAAAGACTTTTCTCTTCAGGCAGGCTTTCCCTTAGTGACTGACTGTCTGAGATGCATTTTTAAAATAAATTGTTGTGCCTGGCTGCTTTTAAATATATTTTTAGTACTGGATTTTGTTTTCTGATTTTAATACCGTTCTGTATTTGTTTAATCCTTTCAAAATATCTATATACTTACTGTCTTTAGTTTTTAAATATTATCTTTTTAATTAGGTAGGTTTGCCTTTGGTCTTTTTAAGGAGGAAGGCACTGTAAATTTATTTTTAAAAATAACACTAAAAGCAAAAATTCAGTGAACAACAACATCAGTGTATTTAGTCTTTCATGCATTATCAGGATAACATATTTCCATTATGAATACCAGTAAACTTTTTATAGCAAGGAAGTAGCATGTGGCTTAAGTAATGCCTATACTGCAGGTAAAACTGTGCTCATGACCTGGAGTTCAATCCCAGGTAGCAGGCTCATGTTTGACTCAGCCTTCCATCCTTCCGAGGTCGGTAAAATGAGTACCCAGCTTGCTGGGGGGGGGGGCAATGTGTAGCCTGCATACTGTAATTAAAACTGTAAACCGCCCAGAGACTACTTGAAATGGTATGGGGTGGTATATAAGGAGAACACTTTGCTTTGCTTTGCTGTACCATGATAACAGCCTTCTTCAAATTGGTCTTCTGAATATGCTGGAGTTCCATCATCCCCAGTCACAATGGCTGGATCAATTATACCTATGAATTGAGTTTTACCCATAGAAGGGAGAAAAGAAGCGATTTTCACTGATCTCATCCTTCCTCCTTAAGCTTCCTATGCCTCCTCAAATCTCTTCTGGAGTGTTGGCACACTTTAGGAACACATGGAAGTGATGAGTGAAGACTGGAGGGCAAATAGGGCCAAAGTGGTCTCCCCACTCCTTTTGAGAGAGCAATCCACCAATGGATTAGAGAGCATCTTAACCGAGGTACCTGGGGGCCAGGTAGATACTGACAATTATAGACCAAAGAATCTCAACAACTACTACCAGAGAAAGTGAGCATTCACTTTTAATTTTAAAATGTAGATAAGAGTTGTCTTAAGGTACCTGAACTGGCCTTTAGAAATTTACGCCTGGTTCACACACTAAGAAAAACAAAACAAAATATTACAAATAAACAAAAAAGGGGGGTTATACATACCAGAACAGAATAAATATGCAAACATCTATAAACAGGAGAGAAATCTACCAGATCTTGGGCTGCCAGAACCTGCAAGAACAGGCCAAAACAAAATACACAGAATTTAGTCATGACATTACAAACCAGATCAGTGTTTTAAAAGATAAACAATAAGTCAGAAAGAAGAGCAATATTCTCAGTATGAGACAGACTCAATATTTATCAAGTTATTTATCAATTGTGGTAATTAGGCAGGTGTCATCAGATTAAAAAAAACCTTCTGATTATGCTTTTACATAGAAGAACAGAAAGAATGGTAATGAATGTGAATTATTAAAACTGTATCATATTAGGTCACTGATACAAGTTACTTATTAGAAAGTAGTAAAGCAAGGATGATGAATTTTCAGGCCCCTCAAAAAAGAATGAAAAAGTAAAACAGTGCCCAGCAGCCTTACAAAACAGTATAGGAATTATATACATTTTCCCATATTTCCTTCCTGGCAAGTTTTTAAGTAAGCTAACTTGTAGAAAGTATGTATCACTTTCAAACTGTGTTTCTTTGTGATAATGACTTACCAAAATTCTCAAATTGCTTTGTATTCAAAATAAAAAAAAAATCTGAGATTAAAAGTGGAAGAAATGAAAACTAACCCATTCAGCTATCCAGTACTATGGACTGAGGGCTTAAAATGGTGAGTTTGAATCTCCATGTATTCAAACCACGCTACTGATGAATTAACATTGATGCCTCTTCGGTTTCTTCCTTTTACACCTAGGGAGCAAATAGGTATCCTCTCTTTGACAGGAACATCCACAGAATGTAAATGTTCCTACTACACTGTGCCAGCAGAAACAGGATTTCATTTCAAGTATTTTCTGAAGAATTTATCGAAATTTGTCAGGAGGGAAAGCAATGAAGTTTTAAAACATTTGAGTAAGCGTAAAATAGACATTTTCACATCTTTGTCTTTGACTAATTCTTTTCATGAAAATCCATCTAGAAGCCAGCATTACTAACAGTACCAGATTAAAATATTAATTTTGTTTATTTACTGTGAAAAAACATAACCATAACTTTATGCCTGTGTTCTATCAAAATGAGCTCATGACACATTCCCATTTAATTTTGATCTTAAACAGATACTATTATGAGACTTTTAGTCCGCAACTGCTAAATAAACATGGTAGCAATCTGTTCACGGTGGTTCTCATATGCAATGGAAAAAAATGAGGCTATCTTTCCTTAAGTTTTCAGGAGGAGTGTAACTCCATCTAGTTAAAAATTGAATGCCTATTCCTTGATCTTCCTCTTGACTGCCAAGTACCTCCATCTTGTCTCGATAAAGCTTCGGTTTGTTTGCCTTCATCCAATTCATTACTAATACCTGACACTGATTATAAAACAAAATAGCTTCCTTGGAATTACATGGAAAGAAGTTGTCTTGCGTTTCATCAGCATACTGATGAATCCACAAAGCCTGGACTATCTCTCCCAGCAGTTTCAGATTAGCTTGGGGGACACAGCAGAGCCCAGATGTGCTTCAAGGCCAATGGCCATGGTATTGGTCAGGAATCCATCAGCACCACCCTCTGAGCTTATTCCTTCAGGAAGGACCAGAGCCACAGCAAAACACTGGGTTATAAAGTCCTATCCAAAAGAGATGATCCAAAAGGTTATAATGGTTGATGATACTGAAAAGTGCTGATATGTCCAGCATACCAGCAGGGAGAACCACACTCTTCCTGACTAGTTCCAAGCATACATTGTCCGCCAGTGCAACTAAACCAATCTCTATCCTGCAGTCACGCCTGAAGCCCAATTGAAATAAACTATCTTTCCCATTTAGAAACCCCTGAGGCTGTACTGCACAGTCCAGAACTTTGCCCAAGAATGAAATATTTGAGGATAGATGATAATTATTTGGTATACTGTAGTTGGGTTCAAGGAATATTGTTCATCAGTTTTGCAAATACAGTGGTACCCCGACTTATGATGCGCCCGATGTATGAAAATCCTGATTTACGAGCGGGATTATGTGATTTTTTTTTAATCCTGCCGCCTTACAAGCAAGATATTTGGTTTCCCAACTTACTTTTTTTTTAAACTAGGGTGGATTGTGGGGGGGGGGGAGCGTGAGCTGTTTAAAATGTCTTTCAGGCATGGAGGCAAGTCAGAAGAGGCGTGCTGTTTTTGCCCTTGAGTCCAGAGCCTAGCCATGCCAACCCCTCCTAGCGTCTTCGTCCTCCGTGGGAAGAGGAACAGCAGGACAAGGTGTGCGCCCCCGTGAGCTCTGATTGGCTGCTTATGATAGCCTAAAAGGAATTGCCAAGGCTCGTGGTTGGCTGTGGCAAGTTCCTCTCCTCCCGGTTGAGGGGCGAGGAAGGAGGGGGGACGGTGGCAGGGGGAGTGGCTGTCATGGGAAGAAGTTGCCTTGGGCGCCTTTACACCCTGGCCTTTCAGTGCTCGGCTTTCCAAGGTAAGTCCCAGATCTCTCCTGAGCCTTTTTTTGCCTCCACTTAACGGGGAAGGAGGGAGGGAATCCTTTGTTGTATTGGGACTGCTGGGATGGGAATCCCTTGCATTTGGATGTGCTTGGTGTGGTCGGCCGGGAGACGTTTCCTGCCTGACTTGAAACCCCATAAGCCTCGTTCATCCCAATTTTGGCAAACAAAGGACTCAAGAATAGGATCTGTAGGGTTGGTCTTCTGATCAGAAAGAGGATGTTGCTCCATGTTGGATGTTGCTTCCTGGAGCTTCCTCCCCACTGTTCTTTCCGCAACCACAGAGGCAAGCACTTGCCTCCATGCCTGAAAGACATTTTAAACAGCGCACGCATTTCCCCTCACCCGCCTTCACGCGCACCTTTCCCCTCAACAAGCGTGAGGGGGAAAGTGTGCACTGTTTAAAATGTTTTTCAGCCACAGAGGCAAGCTAGCCTCCGTGCCTGAAAATACATTTTAAACACTGTGCACATTCCCCCTCCCCACGACGGCGGATGAGGGGAAACGTGTGCTCTGTTTAAAATGTATTTCAAGCATGGAGGCAAGCATGTGCCTCTGTGCCTGAAAGACACTTTAAACAGTGCCTGCTTTAACAGCGGTTTCCCACAGGAATGCATTGAAATCTGTTCATCTGGAATGGATAAATTGATTTTCAATGCATTCCTATGGGAAACCGCTGCCCGACTTATGAGTTAACCGACTTACGAGCGATTGCTCAGAATGGATTAATCTCTTAAATCGGGGTTCCACTGTACCATCATTTTACATCATACATCTTAAGTGCTATTTTTGCTAATACAAAGATTGCAATGCATTTTAATTTTAATTGCCAGGAGATATGCGTTAACCGCATTTCAGCTAGTATGTTCACAATTTAAGAACATACTAGCTGTTCTTAATTCTTGGGGAATTTCAGAAGTGGTAACATGGCATGGGAACCAATAATCTATTTAAAAGGACTATCACAATAAAACCCTAACCAACCTCTGTAATCTTATCACAGGAGGTCACAAAAAGCTTTAGAACTAGCTCATTAGAAATACATAATTTGATATGTTGAACTTCAACTCCAATTAGTGATTGCGTCCATAGTCATGATGATAGGAGCTGAAGTCCAATAACATCCAAATACTGTTACTGGTAGTAACATACTACTATTCCTAAATGCTATACTACAAGGGAAACATATAGTAAATAAAATATAATTTGAGACTATAATACCTCATCATCATGTCCTTCATCCTCTTCTTCCTCAAAGTTTTGCTTTGAAACAATTTCATTCCTTGGGCCTGAAATTCCATCATTATTTATATATACATTCTTGCCATAATGGAGATTGTTCTGCTTATTAAGAACAGCATTGAAGGTTTTCTGCTGCTGTGCCTGTATCAGCAAACAAACAAACAAACGCTGAATATACAAGGCCCATACAAATTCAGGTTAAGGTATAGCTAAGGAGCATAGCTGTCAAGTTTTACCCAGTGGTGGCCAGGACGGGAGGTATAACGTCTGTACGTGCGCACACACAAAAGCACAAACCCAAACATCCATGTGAATGCACATGCCTCCGCCCGCTCCCCCCCCCCCCGCCAGCATCCGGCCAGCTCCTTTCCCCCATGTGCCAACCCAGCCAGGAGTGCGCAGTCATCCTCCCGGTGGCAGCCCGAGCTCAAGGACCGGGCACCTGAGGGCCTGAGGATGGCAATGTTGGAAGTGGGGGGGGGGGGCAGCTGAACTTTCTGGCCCTTGTCCGCCATCCCTGGGGCTGAAGGGGGACCATAGAGACAGCCATGGCAACACTTCCGAGCCTTCTCCTGGCTTCTACGGACGGGCAGGAGCTCGGAGGAGTTGCTTGGGTCCCCCTCTGCTCCCTGTGAGAGGAGGGGAAGGCCTCACACACCACGGCTTCCTGCTTCGCTGCCCCCTTCTCTGTTTCCCTGGCAGGGGAAGAGAAAGGAGGGGGGTGCTGGAGACAGACTGAAGCACCTCCGAGGCCTGCCACTGGTCAGTGTAAAACTAGGGACATTTCCGGGGGAAAGGAAGAGAGCAGAAAAGAGCACTAAAAAGCATGAAATCCCGCCTAATACAGGATACTTGACAGGTCTGCTAAGGAAGCAGAAAACAGTATGGAAAAGAGCTTTCCAGTACAATTAGAGCTCCAAGCACCACAGCTTCTTTGAAATGACTTTGATTTCAAGTTATTTTTAATGGGTTCCAGTAAAGATAGTGTTTTGACAATAAATTTCAAAAATAACATAAAAGCAATTTCATGAGTGTAATGTGTGCTTTTTCACCACATTTCATAACTATTTAAATCATTCTAGATGTACTTTAATAGTACTTTTTAAAAAAATGGAGTTGCTATACAACTCCACAGCTTCTATTAATCTAATAGTGTGTGTAGAAGGCAAGATTTGTCTGTTCCATGCCTCTACCACCCAAGAACCAAAAGCAAAAAAGTAGAATAATAGAAAAAATGAATTGGAAGCAGCCTATAATGTCATTGAGTCCAACCCCCTACTCATGGCAGGAATACAAAACAAAGCTGATCTGACTACTTTTTTTACTGAAATCATTGAAAACTTTGGCAAGAAACAATACCTAAAAGAACATACCGATACCTTAGTAGAATTACCTGTTTCATTGCAGTCTCACCAATTTTATCCGAATGCTTCCGAATACTTTCCAGGAAGTCCTTAAGATCTGACATAGAAATTTCTTTAATTTCCTCACGAAGTTTTGGAAGGTTTTCAATCATTATCTGACAAAAGCGATACTGACTCACTCTAGGAAAGTATAACTTTTCCAGCTGTTCCATTGTTTTCAAAGCTGAATAATATCTAAGAGAAAGGAGGACAGATCTTCTGGTTTAAAAATGAACAAATAATGCATGCATTAATTTTCATATGACTGTAATGCAAATATAATTTATAACAGCAGAAGGTCTAGATTTCATACAGTTAAAGGTAGATCCCAAAAGGCACAAAGAAGGCTGGGAAAGAGGGGAAGAACAATACACAGTATGAGAGACACAATAAGAAGGTGGAGACAGACTTTGAAGCCTCTTCTCTCCAAGCACCAACTCTTCTTCAAATTGGCAGGCTTCAAATCAGGAAGCTCTTCTCTATACTGTACTGAGCTTCAGGCCTAAAACTTTTTGTAGCATTCATGAAAGCTATCCATAGATAGATCTCTAAGTTCATAAAAACCTTTCCTGCAAGGGTTGCCCAAGGATAAGTATGAGAGAGCCCAGAGAAAACATTGTTTTGGAAATAGCACCCATTCCAGTTCCAAATACATATTTCAAGTTAACTGTAGCCAATAAAACGAGGAACTTTTAAATACTTCTGAAATGTCCAGGCCAGGATCCCATTGCATTTAAAATGCAGAGTGCCCACTGCAGAAGCAGTTTTCTTCATTTTCTGGGCTGTCCATTGTTGGCCAAGTCACACAATTGCACAGTTGCCATTTCACATACAGTTGACTGAACTTCCGTTTTTGTATCTACAATGTTTTTCATTTACACCGGGGGCAGGGGTCGATGCACCAACTAGGGTCAAGAGGCAGCTTAAGATCCTAGTTAGCAGACCATGAGCAAGAACAAACTAGACTTGGGGATGCAAGGGGCAGCACAATGCCTGGGTGGTTGTTCCTGGATTGCTAAACCAATCAAGAATGCTACATCCAAAAGGGGCCTATATTGTCATGTTGTTTGCACAATGATGCCCTCAAAACCTTCAATTATGGAAGGTAGATTTCTGCTGAAATTTTGGTAACTAAGGGACTGCTTTGTCCTTTACGTCTCAACAGAATCTTTTTTAAAAGCTACATTTCTGATTTCCTGTACTCTATTATGCTGCAAAATATTGCTCATAGTTCCATTTGTACTTTAAAGTCTAAACTAACTTTTAGATAGTATTTACTCCCATCATGGCAAACTAGTAGCGTGCAAGGTGGCTGAAGGAAGAATTCCTTTCCCAGAGCTCTGAAGCATGTCTTTTCCATCGAGCTCAGTCACCTTGTCTCTGCAACAACAACAGCAAATGCCACACCAACTTGAGTAGCTGAGACACCACCACACAGCAGGTAGGCAGGGAAAAGGGCAGCCAGTGGTCCACTCAGTACGGAAATGTGGCAGGCAACAATGCAAGGCAGGCAGTAAGTGGGCATCAGTCTTGGACCTGTCTTCTAATCCCCACCGTATTCCACCTGACAAAGAGCCAGCCTATCCCAACGTAAATTGTCCCATTCTTCCAATGCTATTAAATACGCAGCAAGGGGGGGGAGGACAGATAATGGACATCATTTTCCCCCTACATAGTTAATAGCATGTCATATGGCATGTGTGTAGAATTTGGATCAGTCAGAGTTTGGATAGCAAGAATTAACACAAGTGTACATTGAGGGTCCTTTAGTGAAGGAAAAGCACTTTAAACATACTCCAGCACACTCGGTTCTGTTAATTATCTGTGATTTCTGCTTAATAATTCTAGTCATTCTTTCCTTAACTTCATGATAGAGTTAAAATCATGTAGAAAGTTAGAAGCAAAACATATTGCCCATTGTTGACACACAGATTATTGTAGCAAACCCCTATATTTCAATAGACCAACAGCTCCATCTACAGTCCTGCTGGAATTGGATGCATGGACCTCTGCTGGAAATAAGTGGTTTTCTCCCTACTGCACTCGCCCTGTTTAATCCTTTCTTAACAATAACCCACTTGATTCAAGCTTGTTAAGTCCTTTGCAACAGAAACTCATATCTATTAGAAAAGTGATTTATACTGACCAGTGACATCAGAGATGGATGTTCTTTTACCATTGGATCAAACTACTCTCCATCTCAGAAAGGAAGCTTATTGCCACTGATATTAAATTCCCATAAAGACATGGAGAACAGCCCCAGTATTAGGTCTCCTCTGGGAGCCACATGCCCCAAAATCATATACTTTTCTCAGCCAAGAAGGGATGTTTTACACTGTCTTAACTGCTTAGTTCACATTTTGCAATTCATATCAAATGGATCACACGACAAGCGACAAACTCAGCACTTGAAGCAATGGCCGAAGCCTGCTTCGACAACTAGCTGTATAAATATAAGATGCAACACTCATATTTTTGTATTGCTAAATAATCTATTCTTATAGCATTTTGTCAGAGCAAGTGAGTCAGCCAATTCATCGACTTCATCCTTGCACTAAATGTGAGTACACTAGAAGTACAGTGGTAGCTTGAATTACGGTTGCTTCAACAACAGAATAATTCAACTTACAAATGCTGCTCTGTGCTCCGAATGACAGCTGATTTTGACAGGTCCGACATGTCAAAGTCACTTGTCATGCGGAGCGGAGAGTGGCATTCACTGCCCACTGCCACCTCCTCCTCCTTCTTGATTGCTTCCATCTCTGCAAAAGAGATCAAAGCAACCAAGAAGGAGGAGGAAATGGCCATCGTGCTTCCCTTCCAAACTGCCCGGACTGCCCAAAGATGCATCATTCCCAGGGAACAATGCAACTTTGGGCAGCCTGGGCGGTTGGGTAGGACAACTATTACTTCCAAGTAAGCGCTTGCCTGTCAAAGTCATATGTCTGGCGGGAAAGCGGAAAGCAGCTAAAGGCTGCCCCAGAGCCTTGGAAGGGAAGCACTTACCTCCGAGTAAGTGCTTACTCGGAGGTAAATGCTTCCCTTCCAAACCGCCCAGGCTTCTCCCTCAATCAAGCCAAAGGCAGCTCTCCCCAACCACCACCCCCCGAGCTGATTTGGCTGCCCTTGATTGAGAGAGGTTGGGACAGTCTTCCCATAGGAATGCATTGAAAACCTATTAATTTGTTCCCTCCAGAACAGATTAATTGGTTTTCAGTGCATTCCTATGGGAAACCACTGTTCAACTTAATGAATTGTTTGACTTCCAAAGATGCCTTCGGAACATATTAAAAACGTAAGTCGAGGTGCCACTGTACATAGATCAGATCTGTCAAATTCAACTGTCAGGCAGAGCACAGAGCAGCATTCGTAAGTCGAAGCAACCGTAAGTCGAGGTACCACTGTACATAGATTTGCACCAGCACATCAATGGATTTTTGAACTCAGAAATATCTTTTTGGTTTATGTGTGCTACTATTTTTTGTTATTATTGCTGGTTAATTTTAATAATATGGCAATTTGACCATGTCTCTGGAGTGCATATACAGTATGTGGGATGTAGAGAATGGGGTGAGAGATGACAGCCGCTCAGACAACTGAACTGGATCTCCAGGTTTTCAGGATACAGATTTGGGACAAAAAACAAATATAAAGGGACACTTAACAAAAAGACCAGATTCAGTATCTGATGTTATGACACAACAGATAGATATGCAGCCTATGCATTCATTTTCCTATACAGTGGTACTTTGTATAAAGGAATTAATTCATTCCAAATGAAATTATGTTAAGCAAATTTTCCTTTATACAAATTCCCCATAGGAATGCATTGAAAATGGAATCATCCCATTTTTATGTTGTATGGATTTGCCCCATAGGCGATTATGTTAAGCAAATTTCCCCTATCTCCGAATTTTTATGTTGTACAGATTTTATGTTATACAAACTGTTTGTTATACAAGGGTCCACTGTATAGTATGTGCAAATTAATTTACTCCTTTGATACCAGGATCTATTTGTTAGCATTCTTTCATTCATTCATTCATTCATTCATTTCTTTGGCCTCACCACAGCCAAGTAGATAAAAAAAGCAAAGTGTTCTGCTTTTATACCGCCCCATACCACTTCAAGTAGTCTCTGGGCGGTTTACAGTTTTTAATTACAGCATGCAGGCTAAACATCCCCCCTCGGCAAGCTGGGGTACTCATTTTACTGACCTCAGACGGATGGAAGGCTGAGTCAACTATGAGCCTGCTACCTGGGATTGAACCCCAGGTCGTGAGCAGTTTTAGCTGCAGTACAGGCATTTAACCACTGCCCCACAACCCACCCACCCCCCAGCTGCAATCAAACACATACCACTGTTCCTTTTCCTCCATACTGGAGTCTATACAGTCAATGTGTATCAAGTATAGACCCACAGCTCGAGTAGTCAGTTATGACTACACAAAATGGATGCAGAATATCAATCATCAACTTGTTTCCCATTTTAAGACACAAATGAAAATGCAACTAACACTAGAGTAGCCATGTCTCCTTCTTTTAAACAATTTGCAAAGACTAGAAAGAAGCAACCTACTGTAAGACGCCATCATTGTTTATTTGGGCAAGTTACATTTGTTGTTTTGCTGAAGATGTCACTCAACAAAATTCATTCAGAGTAGATTACAAAGGAACAAAACTCAGAGGAATGTGAAAGTTAACTGGATGGCCACCAGAACAACCTGCTGCTCATATACCAGAGATATAATCACAGTGACTGCATTAAACAACCTACAACTGGCATTGCTAGTATCTAATAGTGCTAATCTAATCTTTCTTTTAAAAAATTGTTTAGAATGCATTTATTTATTTAAAATCTTTATAAACTGCCTTTTTCCTCAAAAAGACCCAAGGATGCTTATGGTATTAAAACACAATTGTTTTCAAAGTTTAACAGGGCAAGCCTATGCAAGCCACTTGTGCTGTATCAAAGGCAAATAATAATTAGAAAGATATGCTTGCTTTGCTGTTTTTACTATGCATTAGTTAGCCTCAGCTTGCTTTAGAACACAAAATTCTAAATGTCATTATAAACCTAGTTTATGTTTTTATTCCACTTTATGGAGCTTAAAGCTGAGCTTATCTTCTCAAGACAGTCATTAAGATACTGAAATGCTTCATTTTTCTCACAACATCTGTTCATTTACAATGACAGACATGAAACAAAGACATGAAAAGAATACAATGACCAGACCAACATTCATTACATGTCTTGACCAGAGTAGTCTTTGCTATTTCAACAGTAATTGTAGAAGACAAGTGGATGAACCCATTCATTAAAAAAAGTTGTAGTTCAGTTGAAAAGAATTCCACTCACCTTTTTACATTCATCTGTTCTTTTAATTTGCTGTACATCTCCAATACTGTATAAATAAAGATGTTAAAACTCATAAATGCTACTACAAAATGCACAAAGATTACAAAGTACACACATATTCTCTCCCTATTTCATTATGTATGGAAATGCTTTCTTTGTCTCAGGAAGAATTTCTCAATGAAAAGATGAAAGAAATCAAAGTGCACACTGAGGGAGTAACGGGCAGCAAAAGGGCAGTAAACCAACATGAAAAACAGTAATACCACACCAGCGAGTTCATGTTCTCACCAAGGACCCTTATGAGCATCCTTAACAATCTTCCTAAGGCATTGTTCAGTTAGTGTGATAGTGCACGGTATGCCTGCAGTACCACCTACTGTAATCCCTGCTATTTACAGCAAGTGCACAGCAGAAGAGGGTCACTGAAGCCTGCAGGAACAGTAACTGTTAAGGAGCATGCCATAAGGGAGAACACTGGCATTCTCAAAAGTACAAGATCCAGAAATGGCGATTCAAGAGAACAGTATTTTTTTCCGTGCATAAGACTATATTTTTGTCTAAAATAGTTAGACTAAAAATTGAGGGTCGTCTACCACACAGAAGTAACCCAAGGAGAGAACTGTGCACTTACACAACTGTAATTTTGGGTTGGAAAAGTAGAGGGTGTCTTATACATGGCGGCATCTTATAGACGGAAAAATACGGTACATGGGGAACATTTAGCTTCTCATTTTAGCAATGAGCAAATAACACAGCCATTACCGAGTGGACACAAGTCAGGTAGACATCCAGCAGGTCGATCTCTCGATAATTCACAATAGATGAGCAAGGATTTCTGGCCATCAGTTGTTCAACAACAACAATAAAATAGATTTGGATTTTTTTAAACATAAAGATTATTTCTGGAGGGAAATGGGCTGGTCAATATCATGAGAGTTGTAATTCTGTTAAAGTCCCGAGGGGGGACTTTTTGTTATATTTGTTATATTTTTGTCATATTGGTGTTTGTTTTGATTAATATTTTCCTTTATGGTATTTTGTTGTTCTATGTGCTTTTTTGGATTGTAGTTTTATAATTCTTAATAAAAATTAAAAAAACATTTAAAAAAATAAAGATTATGAACTCCATTCACTTGTGCTGTTCAAAACCAATCCCTGGGCTCAGAGTTATTAAATTCTAAGTTTCTTTATTTTAACTAATCTCTCTTTGTTGTATCTTGGCACTCTACTAAAAGTAGTGTGTGTTGTGTCATTACAGAGCCAAGCTCATAAACCCACCCATTCATTCACACCATCAGCATAACATAACACTTCTTACAAATACTCTAAATATAGAAAGATAAAGATAAAAATCCCATTAGTCTGCAACACAGGTTTTAAAAGTACAACACAAACATGAGGTCAATATTATATTAGTTCTATGGAAAAATGCACATTTCTAGCTTCAGCAATACTGTTCAGATTCTCAGCATACTTCCAACTCACCTGGAAGACACAACTGAAGCTTCTCAACTACTGTGGTAATATTCCTCTGCTGAAGTCTACACTGGATGATTTCCTCTGTTTCAGCTATTACCTTGGATATTAAGAAAAAGTCAATAAAGTATGCAGGCAAGTTGTCTCCCATAAGTATCCATTGAATATACAGGAAGCACCATTTTTCTCACCTCTTTCCCAGCATCTTGAAGTCTTCGGTTGGTATCAGTAACTTGGACCTTAAAAATAATTTCACCTTTGTTAGACAAATATGCACATAATGCCCTGATGCAACTGTTCACCCTTGTAATCAGATCATGCTTCATGAGAAACTTAGAACAAAGAACTGCAAATCCAAATTAACTCTACAGCTTCAACTTGAACTTCTGATCACCAAGGTTTTTCCCCCTTAACTTCAATTAGTTATGACAGTTCTTTCTAACAGATTCTGTGGCAAACTTCTCAAATTTACTTGGGATTTTTGAACTTTATTTGTTTCTGTAGGTCTGTCAAACAATTCAAATCATTGACCCAATTGACCACTGGTCCCTTTTTGATAACCTCAATGAGCTCTATGCGCCATTCATTGTCTGCAAGAAATGGTGATTGCATTTTATGGTAATTAAACATTCATACTTTGCTGAATGCAAACACTGGGTGGTTGATTAACATCAAACGTGGAAATCTCCAAGCCACAGCAACATTTTAATGCCGCAGGTGCAGGCAGAGCTCGACCTCAGACTTTCCCACATATTAAGTGACTCATTAGGTCATCATAATAAGGGAGCACATTCTAGTTTATTAAAAAACTCATTAATTTCTGAACAAAGATGCTCAATGACCTCATTGATGCTGTATTTGGTCTCTTGTTATCTGAATATCCTTTATATAATGCTGTTCTAATCATAACCTCTGGTGAACTACGCTCTTTCTGTCTGGTGTGCATATTTTCCTTGCAAATGTGTAAAGAGAGCTAAGGGGACTAAGTTCCATAATTTACTTCTGAGGAAATCTCACAGTAAGTTTCTAAAGAATCCCAACAATTTCGGCTGCTCTTTAAGGAACCAGGGAAATGTTTGTTTGAGGAGGAAAATTCTGTGCTAGTTGTTTCGTGTGTTTTTTTTTAAATCAATTTTGGTTAAGAAAAATTGATTTGCCATGCTTTATGGAGCCTGCCATACAATTACTGCACTGTTAATTACAAGTAAAGTTACTGTTCATGTTAAAAAGTGTTTCCCCTCAGAATTCCAAAGCTCTGAACCAGAGTTTGCAGACATGCAAATGTGTGAACAATTTATTTGAACAGGAATAGGCAATTATAAAAATCTCAATAGCAATACAAAACCACTTTTCACTATTTTGACAGTATGTGCAACAGTAATATCTTACCTTCAGTTTTTCTGCATCAGCCCTTACTTTAAGTAGTTCTGTAATAGCATCCACAAAGCCTTGGTGATGAAAATTGCACATCTTTTCAATTTCCTTGTCATGGTTACGTATGCATGCATCTAATTTTTCCATAAACTTTTGGTGTGCATTAGGTTGATCATCATATACAGACCTGTTGATTATATAAAAATAATGATATATGAGTACAATCAGCATAAATATTTGTATTTGAAGCTAAGTGTTCAATGGAGGGGAGCATTCCAAGTATATTTGGAATTAATAAACCAACCATAGTTCAGTAACCAAATGCACCATTATTGCATTTGGTTTTAAAGAACATTTTATTGATCAAACATTAAATTAGACAGACTTCTGTTATACTATTCACTTGAGACTTAGAAAAATATATACTGTAGTCCAAACTAGTTCTCTTAGTACGAATACTTCTTAAACTACCATTTACTTATTTACTTACGTATTAAAATTTTGTACCACCCATATAGCAAGTAACTATAAAAATCCCATTACATATAACCTTCCAGTACGCTGCTAAATTGCACTACTTTGCATATCATAAAAGCTAAATTACGCATTGCACAAATGGCCCCCTAGTGGTGAATGACTGGCAATTTTTAAATGACTGCTATGTGCCATTAAGTCACCTCCAACTCATGGCAACCCTATGAAAGATTTCCAAAATATCCTGTCAACAGCCCCGCAGCTGTGGCAAACTCAAGCCTGTAGCTTTCTTCATCTCATACTTGGACTTCCTATTTTCCTGCTGCCTTCTACCATTCGCAGCATTATTGTCTTTTCCAGCCAATCTTGTCTTCTCACAATGTGCCCAAACTAGGGCTACCTTTGATTCAACATTTTTTTGCCTCCAGAGATAGTTTAAGCTTGATTTGCTCTAGAAAACACTTGCTCATCTTTCTGGCATAAGAACATAAGAAGAGCCATGCTGGATCAGGCCAAAGGCCCATCTAGTCCAGCTTCCTGTATCTCACAGTGGCCCCACCAGATGCGTCTGGGAGCGCATGAGACTAGATATCTGTCTCCCGCAACCACTCCCCTGCATCTGGCCCTTGAAGTACCCTGCAGTCCAGGATATCCATAAAGCTCTTCTCCAGCACCACATTTTGAACAAATCACCCCCCCTTCAGCTTTCTTTGTTGCCTAGTGTTCACACCTACACACAGTGGCTGGAAATACAAGAGCTTTGATAAGCTTGGTGTTTGTCTCCAGTGAAACAACCTTGCACTTGATGATCTCTTTTTAGTTCCTTCGTTACTGTGCTTCTGACTCTCTGTCGTCTTCTGAGTTCCTGCTGCAGTCTCCATTTGGATTGATGATCAAACCAAATATCTATGTCTGAAGATATGTCTATATGTCTGAAGAATTGGACAAAAGCTTACATTAAAATATAATAGTTAGTCTTTAAGGTGCCACATGTTTTTGTCTTTTACTTAGTTTTGTTTTTATTTTTACCTGGAATGATCAAAACAAGCTCCGATATTCAAAATTTTCCCTATTTCAATTTCTTATCAACATTAAAGTTGTGTAATTCTTCTGCAATCATGGCATCTTAATGTTCAACTGCAGCCCTGCTTTGGCACTTTCTTCTTTTGCTTTCACTAACATTCATTTCAAGTCACTGCTGCTTTCTGTCAGTAAAATGGTGTCATCTGCATATCTTAAATTACTGATGTTTCTCCCACCGATTTTCACTTCTCTTTCATCTGAATCAAACTCGGCTTTCTGCACAATATGTTCAGCAGATAAGAGGTTAAAATACATTATGGTCTGATATTTTAGTCTACAGGAAACCATTGTGTAGGAACCATATTCTGTCCCAGCCTATAGTTGGAACAACCTATAGTTTCTGATTATCCATGCAGTCAAATACTTTGCTGTAGTCTATAAACCACACATGAATCTTCTTCTGAAACTCTTGGGTAAGCGCCAATAATTAGCAGTTATTCACAATATGATTTCAAGGGTCTTTTTGGAATCTAGCTGGAACATCAGGTATTTCTCACTCTACAGAAGATAAAAAAAAACTTTGTCACAACACCATGAGCAACACTTGGGTTGGATAGGAAACTATAGCAATGGTCTTATAATTGAGTGTCCTCAGTCTGTAGGCTATTGTTTTGCTTTCCATATATGTTGACATGTTCTTGTTAGGATCCTCAAAGAATGAGAAATAGTTTTATCAATATTCCATTTACTACTGGTGATTTATTTCTTCCTAGTGCTTTCAGCACAGCTTTCACTTGGCTTTCTTCATGTTCTTCATTACAGGATTATTCTTCAAAAGAATCTATCACAATTTTCTCTTTCCTCTAGGTTTTTCAGTACACTGTTCCCATCTTCTCTTTATTTTCTCCTGGTCAGATAGTATGCTTCCCTAATTCCGCAGATCATCAAGTTCAATAATACTTATGCCTATGTAAAATTTTTAAACTTATGTATTAATTACAGTATATTTCTACTGTTGCATTCATGTATAAATATAGTTTAAACCAGGGGTCCTCAACCTAAGGCCCCGGGGCCAGATGCGGCCCCCGAAGGTCCTGAATCCGGCCCCTGGGACCAATTGCAACCCCCACCTACCCCCTGCTTTGTGAGCAAGCCAGCCTCCGCAGCTGCTTCTATTGCTGAGTCAGTTCAAAGCAGTGGACGGGGCTGCATTTGTCCCTGGTTTGTGATGGGAGGGCTGGCGAGCCAAGAGAGCACCGTAGCCTGGCTGGACTCGGCCAGTGAGCGGCCTTTTTTTTTTTTTTTTTTTGACTGTGGTCCGGCCCCCAGTGGTGTCTGGGGCGTGGTGGACCGGCCCGTTGTTTGAAAACTTTGAGGACCCCTGGTTTAAACACATTAACGAATCCAGCATGGCTCTTCTCATAATCTTATCCTCTTCTACCTATGAGGTCAAAGAGATCTCCTTACCCTTACTGTATCATCTCAACAAACCTGTATGGTAGACTAAAAGGTTGACTGGCTCAAGTCACCTGGTATGTTTTATGGTTTAGAAAAGTCATGAATCTCTAAAATCCCAATCCAAGAATTAAGATTAAATAGACTAGTTTAATACTGTACTTCGTTATTTTCACTTTTTGCACTAGATGAAGATGGAGATAAGCAACGATGAATACCATGATGGAAAAGAAACATGTAAATTTGGAATATTCCAAATGCTTGGGCTGAAATATTTGAAAAATATTTGTATTTGAACTATGTAACACGGCAACACACAAGCAATGCATTTGTTTTAACTTGTTATGTTTAGAACATTCAATAAAATATTTTTTTAAAAAATCCCAATCCAACATTTTAACTAATGCATCTCACCAGAATTCAAGTAAGCATATACAGAATTGGGGTCTTGCACACTTAAACACAAAGCCCCAAAATCTTAGCCTTCTCATTCTGCCACAATCATCCTCAGAACAGCCTCCTAAGTCACTTTTAACTTTAGCCTTTTCCAACCCTATCTGGCCAATACTGTTCCCCATCTTCTCTATCTTTATGATGCCATTCAGTAAAATGGCAATAATTTTTCTCAAGTCCTACAAGAATATATTGATGCTCTTTCCTTCTTCAACTTTCTCCATATTAAGATACTCAGACTCTGCAATCAACTTTGCAGTACTCGTCTGTCTCAGGTTCCTGGGTGTCATTTACTTAGTAACTGACTTCTTCATCTTGGGAAGCCATGTTAAAGTACAGAATCTGTGGGTTTCTAAGGTCATGTTCACATGAGGGGAGGGGCAAAAAGAGCTGCTTTGCCCATTATGGCTTTGTGTGATGCAAACATCAGGTGAACACATGATGAAAATACTGGAAAAGGCAAAGTATTTTGACTCCTAATTTGCTGAGAGGACCTCTTGCCTCAATTCATGTCATCTTCCCCAAAAATTACCTAAGCAAAGTTCAATCTACATTGTATACTGGAAAACAATATGCACAGTTTCATACGCAGTTTGCTATGCTGCAAGAGAAGAAACCAAGGTAACAATCGTGGAATGTTCCTTGCTACATATGGAAACACTACCACCTTGTGGGAGTTATAGCAAATTACTTCTAAGTTCAAGGTTATGAAACAGTACCAGAAGTTTCTGTTCAGGTCAACTTTATGGGTAACTATATGCCATAACATAATTTTTCATTCTCTCAGTTATGGTCTTCCAGGAGATACTTGAAATAATGTTTAAGGTATATTAATAGAAACAGCCATTAAAAAGGATTGATGTTCCCTGTATTTGTTTCTGCTATCAGGGAAGAGGAATATTTGGGGACTGCAGTTTCTATTCTGACTTTAGATGTGTCTTCACTAAACCAACATGTTCTACTGATAAAAACAATCTCTAAAGGGTTTCAAGCAAAAAAAAAAATCCCATATATTTTGCCTTTATTTTATTTTATTTTATTTTATTTTTACAGTAGCCTGTATCATGATTCCATGCTGTATAATGCATAAGTAAAACTGTGAAATTCAGTTTCAGATTTGATTTTGAGATTCTTTTGACCATCACATTCTTCATCTTTGGAAAGATGCTCTTCGGTAACTCTACCTTCCAGCAATCCAAAGAAGCGGAATAACTAGGATGGAACATATGTTCATATTTTAACACACTCTGTACAGTATACAGTTTTGGATAGGGTTGGCAAAGGAATGGTTCTGCATCAACTTATACCACTTATTAGAATGAAACATGGGATCAGTATTCAATTAAACATTTTTCCTTCTCCTACACAAAAAATAAACAGCAACACAAAACTTATGGATTCCAAAATTCTTATTTCCTCTGAGATACCAAGCCATGGAAGAAAAAGTGAAATCATCAGGTTAGATTCCAAGGTGGCTGGAAACAGACTCCAAATGTGCAGCTCAACAATTAATGAGTTAAAGTGAGCCAAAGACAGAAGAGCAACTGTAAATTGGGAACACAATTCTCCATTCGCAGAACTAGAACGTTCATAGATCTCAGTAAGGCTGGTGATCCTGCTGAAATAACTATTGTCAAAATCAAGCATTGGGTACTGACAAGCTCAGTAAGAGTACAAATCTGGAGAAAATTGCACATACCTGCATAAAAGATAAAAAGATTGAAAGAAACCTAAATATTGATTTCTGAACTAATTTAGAATCACTTTATACAACATGAAGCACTATACAAATCTAACACAACCATAAAATCTAACACAGAGATCTTAAATGTTCAAAAAGGAAATTTCCCAAAACTGAGGAAACTAGTAAAATAGAAGCTGAAACGGAAAATTGAGAGTCCAAGCACTCCAAGAGGCATGGAGGCTGTTCACAAAAACAATAACAAAGGCCCAATTGGAATGCATACTCAAAAGGAAAAGGGGCACTGCCAGGTCCAAGAGGACTCCAATGTGGCTTACAGAAGCTGTTCGGGAAGTGATCAAAAACAAGAAAAGCTCATTTAGAAGATGGAAGTCTTGTCCAAATGAGGACAACATGCAGAAACATAAATTCTGGCAGAAAAAAATGCAAGGCAACAATCAGGAAAGCAAAGCAAGCCTTGGAGGCGCATATAGCTAGAAACACTAAAAGAAATAACAAGGGTTTCTTTAAGTACAGTACTTTAGATGAAAGAACCCAACTAGAAAGGCCATTGGACCATTAGATGACAATATAAGGCAAGGGATTGTTAAAGAGGAAACATAGACTACAGAGACTCAATGAATTCTTTACTCCAGTATTCACTGAAGAAGACAGAGACCACATGCCCAAAACAGAGTCTATCTTCAGGGGGGGCAATTGAAGAATTAAGCCAGATAGAAATAACCAGGGAGGAGGTTCTTGCATGTCTTGTTAAACTAAATGCTAACAAATCACCAGGACCAAATGGCATCCATCCACGAGTTTTCAAGGGACTTAAAGATGAAATTGCTGAGGTTCTAGCCAAAATATATAATCTTTCCCTCAAATCAGGTGTTGTGCCTGATGACTGGAAGGCAGCAAATGTAAAACCAATCTTCAAAAAAGGATCCATAGGTGATCCAGGAAATTACTGACCAATCAGTTTGACATGTGTCCCAGGTAAAGTGATGGAAACCATCCTAAAAGATAAACTTAATTAGGCACACAGAAGAGAAAGTGCTGCTGAAGGAGAGCCAACATGGCTTCTGCAAGGGCAAATCATGTCTTATTAATCTGTTGCAATTCTTTGAGAGTCTCAACAAGCATGTGGATAAGGAAGATCCAGTTGACACTGTTTATCTGGACTTTCAGAAGGCTTTTGACAAGGTCCCACACCAAAGTCTCTTGAATATACTTGCCAATCATGGAATCAAGGGACAGGTCTTGTCCTGGATCAACAACTAGCTAAGGGACAGGAAACAGAGGGTAGCAGTAAATGGACACTTCAAGTGGAGGGAGGTAAAGAGTGGGTTCCCCCAAGGTTCAGTACTGGGACCCCTGATTTTCAACCTCTTCATAAATGATCTAGTGGTCAGAGTAAATAGCAAGGTAGCCAAATATGCTGACACCACTAAAATATACAAGGTATTAAAAACTGAGAGAGATTGTGAGGAGCTTCAGAGGGATATATTGACACTGGGGGTGGGGCAAACCAGTGACAAATGAGCTTCAACATTAGCAAATACAGAGTGATGCATGTTGGGGCAAAAAAAACCCAATTACATTTATAAACTGATGGGGTCTGAACTCTCTGCAACAAACCAGGAAAGAGACCTTGGTGTCCTGGTGGTCAGCTCAATGAAGGTGTCAACCTAGTGTTCCGCAGCAGTGAAAAAAGCAAATTCAATGCTAGGGATCATTAGGTAGGGTATAGAAAATAAGTCAGCAAGTGTCATTTTGCCTCTTTATAAATCTATGGTGAGGCCCCATCTGGAGTATTGTGTACAGTACTGGTCACCATACCTCCAGAAGGATATTACGGAAATGGAAAAAGTGCAGAGGAGGGCAACCAGAATGTTTTCCCTATTGTACAACACTAGAACTAGGAGGGCACTCCATGAAACTTTTGGGTGCTAGGTCTCAAATAAATAAGGGAAAGTACTTTTTCACCCAGAGGATCACTGGTCTATGGAACTCCCTGCCAGAAGAAGTGGTGACAGCTCTCAGCCTTGGCAGTACCCAGCTTGCTGAGGGGGCAATGTGTAGCCTGCACACTGTAATTAAAATTGTAAACCGCCCAGAGACTACTTGTAGTGGTATGGGGTGGTATATAAGCAGAACACTTTGCTTTTGGCAACTTTCATAAAGGATTGGACAAGTTCATAGAGAACAAGGGTATCAATGTCTATCATTATAGATGCCTAAGGACAACCTCCAGGTTGGAAAGATAGACAGGATATCTTTCAATACTATTTGCAGGGAATCTTAAGAAATTGAAGACATCCACTTGGGAATACCCTGAAGCAAATGATGAGCAATTGAGACAAAATGCTGGACTGGATGGGCTGTGGCCTGTCCCAGCAAGGCTGTTCTTATGTTCTTATGTTGTAACAATATAATTACCCTTGACCATGATTCATCAGAAAGTTTATGAAAATTACCCTTGAGGTCAATTATAAGTTGCTAGATTCTGGGGGCATGGTCTAGGACAGGGGTCTGCAACCTTTAAGACATAAAGAGCCACTTGGACCCGTTTCTGAAGGGAAAAAAAAACTGGGAGCCGCAAAACCATTGCGACATTTAAAACAAATATATACAACCGCCGCTGCCGTTCTCGCTGTTCCGCCTCAGCAACTGGGCGCTGGGCCAGCCGCCGTTCGAGGCTCCGTGAGGCGATGACCCGCGCTCCGGGCCTACCAGCGCCGCCGCCGCCGCCGCCATGGTCCCGCAGCCGGAGGCGAGGGAGCGGCGCCCGCCTCAGCGGTTGAAAGGACGGGCCTGCGACCCCGAAAATCTCTGGAGCCGTGGTGTGTGTGCGTGTGTGGGCAAAGTTTGGCTTGTGAAGGAGACGGAAGGAAGGGGTGGGTGATGCGAACTGTTCTTGCAGCCGTGGTGTGTGTGTGTGTGTGGGCAAAGTTTGTGAAGGAGACGGAGGAAGGGGCGAGTGAGGCTGAAAGAAGCGGGAGGGCGAGTGGCGCGCTGGGCCACCGTGGATCTCCCCGGTCCGCTCCTCCATTCTGCTTTCGGACCCCCTTTTTGTCCATCCAGGCCGCTGCCACCACCACCACCACCTCCACGAACCGACCGGCTGCTTGGGCCTGGCCGCCGCCTCCTCCCCTCGCCCTTTTCCCGGCCGGGCGCGGCCATTGTGCCCGCTTCCCCCTCGCCGCCACCGCCTCCGCCTCCTCCACTGAAAGGAGGGGGAGGAGGAGGAGGAGGAGGATTACCAACACGCGTGGCTTCCTGCTGCTGCTGCTGCTGAGCGGCCCCTGACCCCCGTGGCGGGAGACCCCGGCGGCCACCGATGCCACCACCACCACCCCTCCAACGGCCGAGGCGGCGGCGGCGCACCGGCGGCGGCAGCAGCGGCTGCAGCAGCACCAGGAGGAGGAGGAGGAGGAGGAGGAGGAGGATGAAGATGAGGAGGACGGCGGCGGTGGCGAGCTGGAGTTTCCCCCGCGGTCCTAGTTTAAATGCCGCGGGACCCCTTCCACGAGGGGAACCTCCCGGAGCCGCGGCAAAGGTTCCAAAGAGCCGCATGCGGCTCCGGAGCCGCGGGTTGCAGACCCCCGGTCTAGGAACATGCAGTGATAGTGTTGTAAAATAGCAACAGTATATCATAGGTTACTCCTGTGAAAATTCTGAAGTTAAAAAGCACACCCTAAGTAAAACTGCATCTCCAATTATTCAGTTTAAAATGTGCATCTGAATATTAAAATATATACAAATATATATACACATATCTATGTGTACATACTTACTAAGGTAGGTTATGTACACATATAAGAAACACAGTGTTGTAATGAATGTTGTGTTGGACTAGGACTCAGACCTGGGTTCAAACCCTTGCCCTGCAATAGAAACTCGTGATTGTGTGTGTGGCAACAGTAAATTATAACTTGAATTTCTCACACGACTAAAGCCCTGTAGAGCAGACCCCGCATTGCAAGACAACACTAGGAAGAAAAATATTGCTATGCTAATACTATGGCAGAATATAAAAAACATTTTCCATAGGGGGGATCCTTTCATTACAGAATTAAAACCTTTTAGAAGTCACACAAGTATTCAAAATTATAGGACTACATTAGCCACACAATATATGCAACAAGCATCTTCTTCAAGGACAAAAGGCAAAACCTGAACTCCACCAGCTCAGTAAAGTGTTCTGCTTATATACTGCCCCATACCACTTCAAGTAGTCTCTCGGCAGTTTACAGTTTAATTGCAGTATGCAGGCTACACATTGCCCCAAGAGTGAGCTTTCAGGTGTATGGGGAAAGGTTACTGAAATCTAAAGTAATACTTCAGCATCTCAAATGGAATGTAGCATGCAAAAATTGAATTTATCCAACCCATAGTTAACATATCCCTAAAGTATGAGGGTAATAAACATTACATTTCTTTGCAAGCCTTGCCACAATTTCCTCTCTGGCTATTTACTACTATATATTTACCACTAATCATTAGTTCTCAATGCCAACTTTTCCTGTATTCTCAGTTGTTTTTGAATACAGTCCCTTAAAAACCTTTTACAAATTGATGACCAGGTGTTTCCTGTAATTCATTACAGAATGGACAGGGCACATTCTTAATCCCTAAACAGACTTTCTCCACATGGAGACATTATCTGTCATCACAATCCTCCCATTCCTGCTTAAAAATATGCCACTGTCCAATTTAGGAGGTTACAGCACACCAAAAGAATGGCATCTGCTTAAATTCTGCAAATGGGAGAGAAGATATATTACCCTTCCTTCTGTCTTTATAGTTGACCTGTCATGTTTTCCTGTATGTGCTGTTTCTGTGAATTGTTCTCACTAATAGTATCCTGTTTCTACAAGCAGGAAAGGGCTGAGTACAGTTTGTTAGTTAACATTACTTCCTATAACCAGGGTCAATATTTTGGAGTACTGACACTACAGTCATTATTGTTTGGTCTGGCTAAGCAATGCATCACATTGATGGCTGTTAATGGACATCCTTTGTAGTGAAAACTCAACTGATAATCAGCAAACCCAGATTTGCAATGCACTTCCTCCTTCCTGTTTTTACAAAGCTAAGAAAGGAGATGCCTCTTCCTGCTGAGCTTTTCTGCTTCTTACAAATTTATACATAGTTTTTAAAAAAAGAAATACTTTGTAGTCTGACACTTTGTAACAGCAAGATATACATTATTCTGTTGCTCAACAGATTTGGTGAGTCCTTTCAGCAATGTAATTCTAAGATTATTTTATTATAAAATACCTATCAAGGAATATTTTCCATTTTTAAAAACACTTCTCAAAGGATACAGTATCAAACAAACAAAAAAGCTGCCCCAACAAGTCAATCAGGGTGGACACAGTCCAAGTGGCCAAGGAGTACTGAAGTTACACCAACCCTAAAGATTGGGTGTGGGTAACAATCAGCCACCTAGATGCCCTAAGCCAGGGGTGTCCAAACTTTTTGCAAGGAGGGCCAGATTTGGTGAGGTGAAAATGTGTGGGGGGTCGACCATTCAGCCGCATTTGGCCCCTGGGCTGGGCTTTGGACAAGTCTCTATAACATGCAAGGAGGAAGGGAGGATGCTGCAACAAAACAGTTGGGGGTGGGTAGGCTGGGCAGGTGGCTGGGGGGATGGAGAAAGGCAGGGAGGGCAGGCAAACCATAAAACTGCAAGCTAACGCCTCTATCCAATATGGGGAGGGGCCAGTTGGCAGTGATGCGTGACAGGCTGAGCCAGTGGGGAGAAGAAGCCGCGGGCCTGACTTTGGACATGCCTGCCCTAAGCACATCCAATCTTGCCTGATTTTGGAAGCTAAACAGGGTCAGCCCTGGTTAGTACATGGATGGGAGACCACCAGGGAATACCAGGTGCTGTAGATGCCTGGAGTAGGAACTGGCAAGACCATTCCAGTATTCCTGCCAAGAAAACTCCATGGACATGGAGTCACGGACAGTCGGTCACGACTGTAACGACACAACACACATGTGTACAATGAGGATGGATATCCATTTCTAGTTTTGTTCTTCTTGTTTTGAGATTTTGGACTGATTTAAAGGGAGAACACTGAAAACCCACATTTTCTGGAGATTTCCAGTAACAGAAAATTATATTTTGGAGCAAAAATTAGAAATAAAATCCAAAAAGTAGCAAGGAATCCGAGGAAGCAGAGAAATTCTGTCTGCTAAATGTTGATTATGGTAAGTCACAAGTCCTGGAAATGCAATCCAAAAACCTAAAACCAATATATTCTTAACTCTTTTCTTTGATGGTTTTTCATTACAGAGCTAATAGTAGGTTTAAGGGGACATGGCGTAGTTGAATATGAAAGGTATTAGGAGATCAGATCACAAGGAACTGCACCAAAGTGGGTTTAGCCTTCAGTCTGAAAGCAAAGAAGAACAGAAAGCTCTAAGTGCAGTTCATGAACCACACAACCTGTACTTCCAGACAGCAATAACTATAGCTGCAGAAACTGGAGAAGGAAGCATGCAGGATTTCCTATCAGATCTTAAAAACTGTGCTAGAGTACAAAAAGAATCAAGAACAAAAGGTTGAGAGGAAAGCAGGGAGATAATGAAATAAAGGGGGCCAAGATGCAGGAGGAATCGGATAAGGCAAAGAGAAAATTAACTTTCTAAAAAGACCTTTGCTTTCAACTTTTAATATTGCATGTTTACAGCAGCTACAGCTTGGACAAACTTTGGACAAAATATATATTTGTCACACACTGATCCCCTACTACTACACATGTTTGACAAGCAAGATTACCGGATCACTGTTAGAAGACATGAATCCATTCCAAGTCATCTTTGTTGAAGAGAATGAAGCAGCAAGCTCAAAACTGTGTAAACTCTCTGCAGTGTACAAAACATCTGCATAAGAGTGCCATCAACACCCCAGTCCAATATGTGCAGAGGACATGTTCCCTCATTCTGTGGCAGCTGGTGCAAGCAGTCAGTGATTACAGTAGGACTGCCGCATCCACGGCAGATTGGTTCCTGGATCCCTCCACGGATAGGTTGACAGCGATGATAGGGGTGGTGAGGTGATGGGGTGAAGGCTTTCACCCCCAACACCCCCCGCCCCAAAGTGGCAAGGAGGGAAGGAAAAAGAAAAGAAAATACTTTATTCCCTCCTTGTCACCGGCCAGCCTCTAGACACCCTCCAGAGGGGTAACAGGTCCTCCACCCCTCCGGAGGGTGCCTGGCAGGCGGCATCAAGAGGGGAAAAAATAAAAATAAAACTTACTGTTGCCAATGCATTTCGCTCACCTCCTCTTTGCTGCTGCCGCTGCCACGGGAACAGCCATGCATCCTCTGGAAGGGTGGAGGACCCACCTGGCCAGCCAGCCTTTGAACTTCCCACTTGGGTCAAGAGGTTTGAGCAAGAAGTTCAAAATGTCCGATCCGCTGTCCAGGACCCGAGTGGGAAATTCAAACCCTGGCTGGCCAGGCAGGTCCTCCACCCCTCCAACGGGTGCCTGGCTGGCTGCCGGTGGCTCCAAGAAGGAGGATGGATGGCCTGGGCAACAGTAACTTTTATTTCCCCCTCCTTGCTGCCCCCTGGCCTCTGCTGATCACCAATTGCAGATAACTGAATCCGCAGTTAGTGAACCAGCTGATAAGGGGGTTGTACTGTATTCCTATACACTGCCAAGAAAGCAACCCCCCCTTTCCCTTAGTCCTTTAACTTTGTTAGGACATGTACAGATAGGATATGCTATGTTGCAGGTCACCCAAATTTGGGTAAACCAGGTACTCTTAGACTGCAATTCCCAGAAGCCTTCACCACCAGCTTTCCTGCTCAGGGCTTCTGGAAGTGGCAGTCAAAGACTGGGAGCCACCCCTGTAGATCCACTGAGAAGTAACAAAACAATTTCTGACCACTTTTGGCTTTTGACTACTCCCTGCCACAGGATGTGGTGATGGCATCTGGCCTGGATGCCTTCAAAAGGGACAGATTCCTGGAGGAAAAGTCCATCACAGGTTACAAACCATGATGGAGATATGTGATTTCCAGGCTTAAAACTGGGGTACTTCAAGGACCAGATGCAGGGGAGTGGTATCAGATGCACTCCCAGACACATCTGGTGGGACCACTGTGAGATACAGGAAGCTGGACTGGATGGGCTTTTGGGCTGATCCAGCATGGCTCTTCTTATGTTCTTATGTTCAGAAAACTCCTGAAAGCAAAAATAATAGGGCTTTCAAGGTAAGTGAGACATTAAAGGAATGGCTTCACCAATTCCACACACCCCAGTGAGGTTCCATACCTAAGAGGGGATTTGAAGCCAGGCCTCCTGAATATAAGTCTGTCACTCTATCCTCTACAGCAGGCCTGCCCAAAGTCCGGCCCGGGGGCCAAATCCGGCCCGCCAGGCCATTCTGAGTGGCCCGTGGCTGGCTGGCCCACTCCTCCCTCCCCTCCTTCACCTCATTTTTTTAAAAGAAAGTGGGTGGGGCTTGCAGTGGGGTGGCAGGGTTGGGGAGCAACCAGCCCCTGACACATTCTCAGCCACCAAATCTGGCCCTCCTTACAAAAAGTTTGGGCACCCCTGCTCTACAGCATACGAGACCATTACTAGGCCTAGTCTAGTGTATGCTCCTAACCTAATTTTTCATTCTGCCAATGACTTGAAGAACATAAATAGAAAATACAAAATACCTTCTATTGTGTTTTATATCTCTCTTGGGTACCATAATTTTATATACATTTATTTGAAAATAAACCTAACCACACTCAGATGAGTTCTGCTTAATAAAGCACATGCTTGTAGACCTCATTCTCAACAAAAGTTTATAAATAGACAGAACCAAGAGAATCTCCTGTGCTCATGACCTGGAATTCATTCCCAGGTAGCCAGCTCATGGTTGACTCAGGCTTCTATCCTTCTGAGGTCAGTAAAATGAGTATCCAGCTCATTTGGGGGGGAATGTGTAGACTGCACAAATAAGTTGTAAACTGCCCAGAGAGTGTTTTAAGCACTATGGGCAGTATATAAGCAGAACACTGCTTTGATTACTGAGAACTCTGATTAAAGTTTTTCTAACCATTTATTCCAAAGTTATTAGCATTTCTAATAGAGTTCTCAGTTTCACTAAAGAAGAAATGCTACACTGCTGAGATTTGAGGAGATCCCAGAGCTTAATAAAGCTTTCAATCTATCAACATAAGCTTCAAAAGAAAATATGAGCACACCATTAATTCTCCACGAGCAAAACAGGAATGAAATGGCCACAGAAAACTTATGTAATAGATTGCATTTACAGGTGAAACTCGAAAAACTAGAATATTGTGCAAATGTTCATTTATTTCAATAAGTCAACCCAAAGGGTGAAAGTAATATATGAGATAGACTCATTACATGCAAACCGAGATATGTCAAGCCTTACTTTGGTATAATTGTGATTATGACAGACAGTTTATGAAAACCCCAAATTCACAACCTCAGAAAATTAGAATATTAAATGACATAAATAACACAAGGATTGGAAATAGAAAAATATCGGATTTCTGAAAAGTATAAGCATGCATATGTACTCTGTAATTGGTTTGGGCCCCTTTTGCATCAATTACTGCCTCACTGCAGCGTGGCATGGATGCTATCAGCCTGTGGCACTGCTGAGGTGTTATGGAAGACCAGGATGCTTCAATAGCAGCCTTCAGCTCCGCTGCATTGTTCAGTCTCATTTCCCTCATCTTTCTCTTGGCAATGGCCCATAGGTTCTCTATGGGGTTCAGGTCAGGCGAGTTTGCTGGCCAATCAAGCACAGTAATCCCATGGTCACTGAACCAGGTTTTGGTACTTTTGGCAGTGTGGGCAGGTGCCAAGTCTTGTGGGAAAATGAAGTTAGCATCCCCATCTGCGAAAGGAAGCATGAAGTGCTCCAAAATATTCTGGAAGATGGCTGCACCTTGGATTCAATGAAGCACAGTGGGCCAACACCAGCAGATGACATGGCTCCCAAAATAAACACAGACTGTGGAAACTTCACACTGGACTTCAAACATCATGCACTGTATGCCTGTCCATTCTTTCTCCAGACTCTGGGTTCTTGGTTCCCAAATGAGATGCAAAAGTTGCTCTCATCAGAAAAGAGGGCTTTGGACCACTGAGGAACAGTGTTTAGGAGTGGCTTGACAATAGGAATATGACCTTTGAAACCCATGTCCAGGATCCGTCTCTGTGTGGTGGCTCTTGATGTAACTCCAGCCTCAGTCCACTCCTTGTGAAAGTCCCCAAAACTTTTGAATGGCCTTTTCCTGACAATCCTCTCCAGGCTGCGGTCATCCGTGCTGCTTGTGCACCTTTTTCTTCCATACTTTTCCCTTCCACATAACTTGCTACTGATGTGCTTTGATACAGCACTTTGGGAGCAACCAACTTCTTTTGCAATCTGTACCTTTTGGGGCTTCCCCTCCTTATGGAGGGTGTCAATGATGGTTTTCTGCACAATTGGCAGGTCAGCAGTCTTTCCCATGATTGTGATTCCTACTGAACCAGCCTGAGAGACCATTTAAAGGCTCAGGAACCCTTTGTGGGTGTTATGGATTCATTAGCTGATTAGAGTGGGACACTCTGAACCTAGAATATTGAACCTTTTCACACTATAGTATTCTAATTTTGTGAGATTGTGAATTTGGGGTTTTCATAAACTGTATGCCAGAATCATCACAATTATACCAAAATAAGGCTTGGCATATCTCGCTTTGCACGCAATGAGTCTATATATTACTTTCACCCTTTGGGTTGACTTACTGAAATAAATGAACATTTGCACAATATTCTATTTTTTTGAGTTTCACCTGTATAGTAGGAGCCTCAAGTGACACATGCAACAAAGTGTAACTGAAATATAGTCATGACTGGTCTACTGAATGAGCAATCAAATCTTGGATAAAAAGTTGGAATAGTAGTGACATCCACAACCTTTGTTTTAATTTCTGAGCATCCTATATCTCCTATTATTGTAAACTGCCTAGAGTGACCTTGTCATAAGATAGGCAGTATAGAAAATATACTGTAACTAAAGAACTATACACCTGATACAGACCGTCTCGTCATATAATCCTAGCATCACATTTCTTTGTGTAACTACTGTTTCTTCATTGGTGTACACTGTGTGCATTATGCACTATCAAATCAGGATCCACTTATTACTGTTTCAAGGTAATAGATAGAGATGGGCACGACCAGGAAAAATGACGTTTCGAGTTGTCGTGTGTCGGAGCCGGCCCGTTTCGGCTCGTTTCCATTTGTTGCGAAATTTTTCAAAAATTTGTCTTTTCGTTTGTCTGTCGTTAGTACTGGTTTGGGGGGGTAGGGTAGCGGGCTCCTGGAGGCACCTCTCTGGGGTGGGTGCCTCCTCTGGCCCCCTACAAAGGGAAAAGGAAGGGTACATGACCGTGTAGCCATTACATACCAAGTGGCACTGGCAGAGGCACCTCTCTAGCTCACTAAGAAGGACAGCATACTGGCGTACAGAGTTTTTTGGAACTTTAGACTGGTGAGCGAGGTGAGAGAAGAATGCCTCTGCTGGGCGCCCTCTGACTCACTAAGGACAGTGTACTTGTGTGTAGTGCAATGCGAGTACAGATCTGGCTTAGGGTTGGGGTTAGGGCAAGGGCTAGGCTTAGGGTTATTACGGGTAAGGTTAGGGTGAGTTAGTGGGCTGCACCTCTGGGTGCCTCTGACCCACTAAGAAGGACAGTGTACTGGCGTATGGGTTAGGGTTAGGGTTAGGGTTAGGGCTAGGGTTATAGTGGGCTTTTTATGCCCGACTGGCACATCCCAGAAGTCTCAGTCAAAACCTGGCCAAGTGGCCATGCGATTGGTGGAATGGCTCCAAAAATTTGCATGGTCCCATCCCATGGCCAGCCCATCATTGTGCAGGTGTAAAAAAATAAAAATAAAAATAAAATAAAATAAAATCAATGGGATTGGAGACAGACGTTTATTGCAAGAAAAACCCACTGCTGCTACTGTAAAAATTCAGGCAGTTAAAATACCTAATTTTCGCATGTTTCTGTGTGGTGCTTTGGTGGGTTTTTGGACCACGATTTAAAAAAAAAAAATTGCGGTCGCCATTTTGGATCCCCCCCCCACCGCATGGCATGGTGAGGCGATGAGGATGCCCCCCAACAGAGCAGCCCAGGACAGGAGAGAGGGGGAGACCGGGGACCCCCCCCAGAAACCACCCCTCTGGTAGGTGCCCTCACTCAGGCAGGCATATTTCCGCCTGCTTTTTTGGCCGGGAATCAGGGTTTTTTTTTTTAACTTTTTTTCTGTGCTGCTTGGCATTGTGCGATCGCCGCGATGCCATGAACGACAACGACAAATCAGACCCAATTTTTCTTTTATCGGTTCGAGTTCGAGTTCTGACGGCTTAATTGTCGTTACCGTTTCCGTTGCGTAACGGAAACGAGGAACGAAAACGGAAACGAGAATTTCGCCAAGTCGTGCCCATGTCTAGTAATAGATACAGTGGTACCTTGTATAAAGGAATTCATTCATTCCAAATGGAATAATGTTAAGCAAATTTTCCTTTATACAAATTCCCATAGGAATGCATTGAAAACGGAGTGATCCCATTTTAATATTGTATGGATTCTCCCCATAGGTGATTATGTTAAGCAAATTTCCTCTATCTCTGGATTTTTTTATGTTGTACAAATTTTATGTTATACAAGCTGTTATACAAGGGTCCACTGTATATTCAAAGAGCCATTTAGCAGTTTTACCACCTCCCAATGAGTTTCCATAGCCAAACAGAAATTTGAACCTAGGTCTCCTGAGTCCTAGTCCATTACTTTACCACACTTGGTACCTCTTTATGCCATACTTCTGAATTTAACTTATCCTCCAATATCACTAGCAGCAACGTACAAATTCATCACTCACTATACATAAAGAGGACCATCAGAACTAGTATTATGAAAATGAGTGTTACAACACACTAATTTGTAATGGGACTGTTGCAAGAATGCAACATCCACTCATACCAATACTTGCAAAGTCATTTTTAACCAAGCATTATCATGATGATTCCTCCTTCACCAACAACCTAGATTCAACTTACTTCAAATTTCAAATAACTTTTCTTACTGTACTGCAAAAAGTGTTTTAAAGAACTGTAAACTGAATTTGAATTGATATGGGAGTAGCAAACAGGCAATCTTAAACAACTGTTGAATGTGAGATTCAGGAAGATTTAGGTCTTGTTTAAGAGCAACAAGGTATTTATGCAACAGTCTGGTATCATAGGTAGAATCCATGTAGATAAGTGAGCTGATGAGGAAAGATACAACTCTCAGTCCCTGCTCTGAACCCAGTTTACAAGGCTCTCTAATCATCTGCTTAGAGAAGTCCACAAAGCACAGAAATGCAGATTTCTATTCCTCATGTGCTAACTACCAACAGAACAATACCTTTTCTCCGCTTATTTACAATGCTGTGTAAGGGAGAAAATAATTTTCATTAACTGTTCTAGCAGGGAATTACAAAACACCATGACTTAACAGGAATAGAGTAGGGGAGGGAGATATACACACCAAAAACTAGCTCTCAACCCCACCCCACCCCCAACAATCTACTATTAAACTAACTCCTGAAAGGTAAGCGCAAGTCCCATACTTCTCATGCTGTACTTAATGCCTGACTTTTTGGTCTTCACCAAATTGGCAAACAGTACATTTAACAAGTGTTCATGGGAGCACTGAATGCATGATAAAGATAAAATGGAAGAGCAAGTGTGGGTGGAAAGCAATCATTTCTTGTTTAATATCTTCTGCAGCTACAATTAAAATGAATCAGCTATTTTTACAAAGTCATTACACATTAAGCATGCAATTACTAATACAACTGCAGTGCACTTTAATGAAGACTGCTGCCAGAATCCTACCGGCATTTGGAAAAGTTTGTGTAACATGTATCTTTCTCTTCTGTTTGTCCTTCAAGAATGAACACATTTCAGCTTGTGTTGCCTAAGAATGTTGCAAGGATCTTTGCAAATATTAAAGCTACCACATGTGTGCTGGACCCCTGCCCTTCCTGGCTTAGAAAGCAGCTAGAGGGCGACCTGCTGAGCAGTTCAGGATCCTCATAAATGCCTCCTTACAAGGCAGGGTGCTAGAATGCCCAACAGAGACAGTAGTGTTGGATAATTATAGGCCAGTCTTCAATATTTCAGGGGGCATGGTGGTTCAGTCAGCTAGAGCACTGAAAACTGTTGGCTGCAAGGTCAGCAGCTCAAAAGCAAAAAGCAAAGTGTTCTGCTTACTGTATATACCGCCCCATACTACTTCAAGTAGTCTCTGGGCGGTTTACAATTTTAATTACAGTGTGCAGGCTACACATTTTTGGTGAGCTTAGCGGTTCGAATCCCGGGTGCCATGCAGCAGAGTGAGCTCCCACTGTTAACCTCAGCTCCTGCCAACCTAGCAATTCAAAAGCATGTAAATGCAAGTAGATAAATAGGTCCCGCCTTAAAAAGCGGGAAGGTAAAGCACTGCTTCCTTGCCGGCCACATGGCCACGGACTTGCACAACACTGGCTCTTCAGCTTGAATCCAGAGATAAGCACCGCCTCTGGAGTCAGACATGACTAGCACGCATGTGTGGGGGGAACGTTTACATTTTATTTCAATATTTCATTATTGGGCAAGATTTTGCAGTATGTGGCAGTGTCTCAGGTCTAGGGGTTCCCAGATAAAGCAGATTATCTAGGTCCATTTTAATCTGGTTTCAAGCCTGGTTATAGAAGAGAAAGCTTTAGTGGATGTCCTACCCCAGGAACAAAATAAGGAAAATGTGTCCCTGTTGCTTTTGCTAGATCTCTCAGCAGTTTTCAATACCATTAACCATGGTATCTTTCTTGGGCACCTTTCTGAGAAGGATCTTGGAGATAATGTTCTACAGTGGTTTCAGTATTTCCTGGATAATCAAACTCAAAAGGTTGTATTGGGGGAATCCTGTTTGAAACCCTGGCCACTGGCCTGTGGCGTCTCCTTTGGTTCAGCCCTGTTCCCACTGCTATTCAATAGTTACATAAAACCACTTGGAGAGGGTATCTGGAGTTTTGATGGTTGGTGCCATCAACATCCTGATGACACCCAACTCTCTCTCTCTCTCTCTCTCTCTCTCTCTCTCTCTCTCTCTCTCTCTCTCTCTCTCTCTCTCTCTCTAATTCCTCTAATCAAGGAAGCTGATGTGTGCTTAGACCAGTGTCTGCTCTCAGTAATGAACTAGATGAGGGCTAATAAAACTTACAGTAATTTAGACAAGTAGTAGTATCAGTCAGTCAAAAGGCAAATCAGGGGAAAGCGATTCTGCCTGTAGTAGATGGGGTCATACTACCTCTGAAAAACCAGGTTCATAGTTTGATTGTGTTCTCTCTGACCATGGTGACACATGCCTTAGTTACATCTCATTTGGATTACTACAAAGCACTATACCTGATCTTGCCTTTGAAGATTGTTTGGAAACTTCAGTTTGTTAAAAATGCTGCAGCCAGACTGTTGACTAGTGCCAGTTAAGGACAACATACAACTCCTTTATTACAACAGTTTCACTGGATATTGAGAGTGTGCTTATTTACGGTCTATGTCAGGGGTCTGCAACCTTTAAGACATAAAGAGCCACTTGGACCCGTTTCTGAAGGGAAAAAAAAACTGGGAGCCGCAAAACCATTGCGACATTTAAAACAAATATATACAACCGCCGCTGCCGTTCTCGCTGTTCCGCCTCAGCAACTGGGCGCTGGGCCAGCCGCCGTTCGAGGCTCCGTGAGGCGATGACCCGCGCTCCGGGCCTGAACCGCCGCCCATGGTCCCGCAGCCGGAGGCGATTCAAAGGACGGGCCTGCGACCCCGTGGTCCCTTTTTTTGCGGGCGAGCGGCGACCTCTCCACACACACACACACACACAACATTGCAGCCGTGGTGTGTGTGCGTGTGTGGGCAAAGTGTTGTGAAGGAGACGGAAGGAAGGGGTGGGTGATTCACACACACACACACACACACTTCTTGCAGCCGTTGTGTGTGCTGTGTCTGTGTGTGTGTGCGTGTGTGGGCAAAGTTTGGCAAGGAGACGGAGGGAAGGGGCGGGTGAGGCTGAAAGAAGCGGGAGGTGGCGCCTGGGCCACCGTGGATCTCCCGGTCCGCTCCTCCATTCTGCTTTCGGACCCCCTTTTTGTCCATCCAGGCCGCTGCCACCAACCACCACCTCCACGAACCGACCGGCTGCTTGGGCCTGGCCGCATCCCGCTTCCCCCTCGCCGCCACCGCCTCCGCCTCCTCCACTGCCGGCGGTGGCGGGAGGAGGGAGGAGGAGGAGGAGGAGGAGGATTACCAACACGCGTGGCTTCCTGCTGCTGCTGCTGCTGAGCGGCCCCTGACCCCGTGGCGGGAGACCCCGCGGCCACCGATGCCACCACCACCACCCCTCCAACGCCGCTGCCGCCACCGCCGCCATCCTGGCCCTGGCCGCCCAGGAGCCTTCGCCACGGCCGAGGCGGCGGCGGCGCATTGAGGGTGAGAACAAACCATCTGCAGCAGCACCAGGAGGAGGAGGAGGAGGAGGAGGAGGAGGATGAAGACGAGGAGGACGGCGGCGGTGGCGAGCTGGAGTTTCCCCGCGGTCCTGGTTTAAATGCCTTTCCACGAGGGGAACCTCCCGGAGCCGCGGCAAAGGTTCCAAAGAGCCGCAATTGCAGACCCCGGTCTATGTGTATGGTACGGAAGTTGAACCCATCAGGATAGGATAGTGCTGCCTGAATCATAAAAATTGTGGAGAGTGTTGTGGGTTGTTCACTCCCCACCCTAGAACAAATTTATACTACCAGGTGCCCCTGTAAAGCATTAGATATATTAAGAGATCTGTTGCATCCCGGTCATTGCCTCTTCAATTGCTGCCATCAGGATGAAGACATTGTATTGAGGGTGAGAACAAACCATCTCAAGAACAGCCACTTCTCTAGAGCATTATTGGCCTTAAATGGAAATTCTAGACTTCGAAGTGAGATTATTTTATGTGTTATATCATAATGTGTCGTAGCTGTTTTTAAATCTACGTGGAATGTTTTATATGAGTTGATACAGTAACTGGAAAATTTTGTTGTTCCTGCAAGGGGACAATGACAATAAATATTCTATTCTATTCTATTCTATTCTATTCTATTCTATTCTATTCTATTCTAACAGTCTGTTTCAGGGCCCAATTCAAAGTGCTTGTTATTTCTTATAAAGTCCTATATCATTTGAAAGATTGCATCCTCTTGAGCATTCTTAAGATCTTCTGAGACCTTTCCATTGGCTCCGCCACCTTCTGAAGTTTGTTCGGTGAGGACATGAGAGAGGGCTTTCTCAGTGGCTGTTCTCAAGCTTTCGAATGCACTGTTACAAGAAGTCAGGTTGTTGCCTCCCTCTTGGTATTCCATCATCAAGGGGGGGAAAACTTCCTTTTCAGACAGGCTTTTACACAATAAGGGTCGGGGGGGTATCCCACGGGATGATCTATTTATTACATTTAGACATTTTTAATGTTTTTAAAAATGTTTTTAAAAACTTGCTTCTGATAAATGTTTAATTGTTTTTAATGATGTTTGTTAGTTTTAAACTGTTGATTACTGTGTAGTTCTAATTGTGGTATATAAAAAAATAAAGCTGTGTCTAATTGATAAGATGCTGGCCTGCATCTCAGTTGCATACCTGGTCACATACCTCTCTGTACATTCAAGATGCATCCTGGAATCTTGTTAATGAGCTGCAAGTGACTGGCAATTTATTCAAACCTTATATGAACACCAGTTGGATTTTAATCTCTGTTTCTGATTTTAATACCAACCAGATACTTCCAGTAAAATCTGAAAAATGCATTATCAGTAGTTAAGTCCCACTGTGTTCAGTTGGACAGATGTCTTGGGAAGTGGGCACCATGATGCACCCATACAGTATTGGAAAACTGGATGTCTATGAATAAGTGATAAAGCTTGATCAGCAAAACACAGTTTCAAGAAAAAAATCTATTTAGCTTGCTTTGAAATACATTATTTAACCAATACAGAAAATATTGCATTAAGTGCCATAAATACTTTTTATTAAAATTACAGTAGTAAATTTACAACTTAATTAACTATTGGTGGAAAACAACAGATGCATAGGAGACTGCAGAAGTTTACAGAGAATGCTACAATCTAATTTAATTCTATGTTGCTCATGTCAGAAGCAATCCAATACCATATTGATATTAAGTGTATGCTTTAAGCATGTTAGCCATTCAATGCTATTATTGAATACTATTCAATACTATTATCCTAGCATGTTCTCAATCATTACTGCTTCAAAATTCCCTATTGCAATGGCAAAGGATTGTTGAATTATTTGTGAGTCACCTACTATATTGTTACATCTAATACCAGCAATACAAATCTGTCAGGGACAGACATGATAAAGGTGGATTTCCCACCAGCACGGGGACCACTTACACAGAGGTCAAGACAAAAGCTGTGGTATGAATCACACTATGTCAACTCTCTACTTGTGGGAATAGGGCGGTATACAAGTGTGAATAATAAATAAATAAATAAATAAATAAATAAGAATAAACTGTGAACATGTCCTGAAATACAGTGCACATGCACGTTAGTTCCTACTTGTGGAATACAATATAAAATCCATATATACATGTAGCAATCATATTCAACACATATCAGCATCACACCCTGATCCAACTCAAATGTTCCTTGAACAAAACTTAACAGTAGCATTTTATGAATCTAATTCTAACCCATCTATATCTGCTCTGCCTAGTGTTGAAGAATGTCAGCTGGCATTAGAACTGGGAACTATAGGAAATGTGTGTTGCCATCCTTCTGCCGCCTTCCTTCAAGACACCTGCCAAGAAAAGCTCACGTTAACACACACACAAGTTAGTCTTTAAAGGTGCCACCAGATTTCTGTCTCTTTCATTTGTTATTTTATTTTTCTTTTGTTTTTACCTATAATACTTCCACAAATTAACATACTGTAGGTATCTCTTCTACATCTGTAATTATAAGAGGCCCATCAGATTTTCTTTAGTTTTAGTAACTGTTTATGGGGAACGCATGGGCTTGCTGCATAAAGAACATCCTCTTTGTGAAGCATGACAAGCCTGTTTAAGATTTTGACTGGATTCTGTGTGTCCATTGTGAGAAAAAAATACCATGCCTGCATATATCTACACTCAGATACTGCTTACAGGACTAGTGTAAATTTAATGAATTAAATCTTCACAACCCAATCAAAACACCTCAACTTCACCACCAAAAAGGAGAGCCTACCCAAAATGTCTTGCAGCTGAAAAAAAGTGCAAATTGCCCCCTGCCCCTCATAGCTATATGTGTATACTGCAAACCCACCCAGTTATTTTTGCCCATGAAGTGGAAAATTTCCTAAGCACCAATCCTCATTTCTGATGACAACAACAAAATACAAAATAAGAACCCAGTAAACACTATAAATAATGAACAGCTTGTACATCTCACAAGGGGGCTGCTTGTGACAGCAATAACCCTGTCAAAATGCAAGCACTAATGGTGGCACCTAATCACTTCCATATGCATATTAGCACCAACTAATCTTCCAGACTGGTAACATAATTATATGTGAACATCAATGTAAAAGGAAACACCCACAAAACAGGTAATGATATCTGCACACAAGATGATTCCATGGAATTCAAGGGAGAGGTGTGCCATTGGTGGGGGTGGGTGGTTCGGACAATGACATATCATTATCTGAAAGTCTACATATACCAAGAGCCTCCTTCCTCTATGCAGAGGCATGTGCACCTGGCAGTGTCACAACAATTCAACTACCATGAGAATGAAAGACTTGTTCCACTTGCTTTGCATGAGATACCATTAAAAAGCTTATATTTATGATCAGAAAAGAACCACAAAGAAAACAAGAGCTGCCTCTTTTTCCCAACAACGCTCCACTTGCCAGGAAAGCTGATTTACTAGTCCAGTGAATGGATAAGTAGGCAGACACACCTACCAGATAGGACAGATCCTCAGAGGCAAATTGCCACATTCTGCACGTTATGTAAAAACAACTCTTGTGCCACATTTCTTCCCATTATATTGAATAACTATTTTACCCCAAAAGGAAAGGATCCCTAAAGCCTACTATGTTTAAGCCTTGTGTCTAGGAAAACCAAAATGGGAGAAGGGACCTTCCTTTCCTTTTAAGTTTCATCCTAAAACACACACACCGAGAGAAAACACAAGAAAGGTCTTGACCAATAGATACTGCAAAAGAACTTGGGTGGTTTGGGGAGATGACTAGATCTTTCCTTGTGGCATGTCACCAGTTCGTGGTGGGATTTAGAGGTTCTATTTAGGCCATCTTAATTTGACAGCTCCCTTGGACTCTCCACAGAAGCAGTGGGTTCAAATCAAAGTACCCCAGAGCTGCCCCCAACTCCCCCCCCCAACCCCATTTCGGGGCTCTCTCCAGACGTCCACTTGCTGCCCCGTGGTGGGAGAAGGAAGGAAGGAAGGAAGGAAGGAAGTCGGCGCCGGGCTTCCCAGAGGAGGAGGAGGAGGAGGAGGTGCCCCCTGCCTATTTTCTGGGTCCAGGTGAGCCCTCTCACCAGCCTGGGCGGCAGCACTTCCTCCGGGGTGGTGGGGGTTGGAGGCAAAGTACCTGTGAAGGGCACCGGGGAGGAAGGAAGAGAGGCTTCTCAGGAGGGTGCCTCTCGTACGAAAGAGGAGGAGGAGGAGGAGGAGGAAGGACCACGGGGTCCTGGGGGGGACAGGGGGGCGAGGAGAGGCCAGCACTCCCTCCGACAAGCAAGGAGGGCAGGGACCCCTTCGCAGGCGGCTGAGGTGGGGGGGGACGGGGCGGGGTGGGGGGACGGGACAAGCCCACTCCCGCTGGGCGAAGCCCGGGGGAAGAGGCGCTTCCCCCTCAGCGGGTCCTCCTGCAGCAAATGTCCCTGCGCGCCTGGGGGGGGGGAGAGAGAGAGAGCTGTCATTGCTCGCCCTCTCCGCCACGGGCGAAGAAACACCCACACGGACGACCCCCGGGGTGTCTTGGGTGATTTTGCTTTTTTTTTCCCCTCCCGCCCTCCCTCAGGAAGAGCCCCCCCCCTCTTCACCTCAAGGTGGGTCCCACACAGGCCGTTTCCGTGCTCTCAATCTCCTGCAGGATCCGCTCATGCTCCGGCAGGCTCTCCGCCATCTTGCAAGGGAGGAAGCAGGCGCGCCAAGGGAGGGGCGGGCTGGGAGGGAGGGAGGGAGGGGAGACGATGGGAAAGCCAGCCAAAAAAAAGGGGGAGGAGGCAAGGACGAGGGGGCGTGGCCAAGCGAAGCGCCGCGGAGGGGAGCCAATGAGCGCGTGCTGAGGCGGCGGCGGCGGCGACCGCCTGGAGCGCTGGCCGCCCGAGGCCGTGTGGTAAGGGGGGGGGGGGCAGAGGGTGTCAAGGGAGGCTGGTTTTGAATGGTGGCGCAGAAAAGTGTGTGGGGTTATTGGAGCGTTTTCGGCTAGTGTTTGCGGTTAGGCGCGGGTGGGGGGACACCCTATGCCATTGTTTTCAGTGGGGCTTCCGGTTATTTCCATAAACTAGCAAGCAAGCAAGGCGTGCTTCATTCAGCCCAGGGTTGCTCCTTCCCCACGATGGCTTTAGGGTGGCTCGTTAGCAGATTAGGGTTCGGGCACTCTAGGGGGTCTTTAGCAGTGCCACCCCCCACCCTGCCCTTGCAGTTCGATCCTGCGGGTGCTTAACTTTGGAAAACTTGAGTTCCCAGGGGCTTAACTCCCGCCACCCACTCAAGGTGTGGGGGTGGTCTCCGCTTTGGAATCCCACTCCTTTGCAGAGTCCAGCCCCTTTACGCCTATAAGGTCGAGTGAAGGTGGACACGAGCTTGAATTTTGCACAGGATCAGTGGCTGCAAGAACTGGCATTCCCATTATCTAGATCGTATAGGACTGGATGTAAATACTTGCTCAGTCCCTAGGAAGAAGAAAAAGGCGGTTCTATAAAATCAAGAACGGATTCTCATGATTTCATGTGATTTCTGTGGGGGATTCTGGCAAAACCACCAACAAATTATCGAGCCCATTAATGCCCACAGACTACACCAGATAAATCATTGATTCTTGGGTGCCTGGCTCATCAGTGATGCAAAAACACAGATCCAAGGTATGGATCCACATGATGTATGAGTTTTAGATGAATTCCTCACAAATTTCACATCATAGATGCAGAGGATCAGGTTTCTGGTTCAGCTCTAGAGTTCTTGGAAACCATGGCTTCCTTGGACATGTCCCAATTTGTCAACAGCCCCACCCATGTGGCAGGACATACATTAGATCTGGTTTTCATGAATGTACAGAGAGAGAGGTGCCCTTGTCATGGTCGGACCACCACCTAATTAAATGCAGCCTCACAATGTCACTTCCTCCCTGCAAGGAGCTTGGACCCATTAGGGTGGTCCACCCACACAGGCTACTGGATCCAACTGGTTTCCAGAGTGCTATGGGGGTTTACCCACTGAACTGGCTGGCTCTCCTGTCAACGTTCTGGTGGATAGCTTGTATACTACTTCCACCAGGGCAGTGGACACGATCGCACCCTAATACCCCATCCATCGCAGCATCTGCCCAGCTGCTTGGTTCAACCAGGAGCTGTGGGCTTTAAAGCGAAATCAGAAGAGGCTAGAGAGCATTTAGAGGAATGGAAAATAATTTATCAGTCGTTAAGATCAAGTCTTCTATTTACCTAGCTAAGATCAAGGTCACAAGAAGATCTTACTTTGCTGCCTGGATAAGTGAAGCCCAAAATCATCAGGCCGAATTGTTTTGCACATTGCTCAATCTATCTAGGGTTGGTCACAGTCAAAGGCCTCCCCCTAGTATCTCCGGTGACCAATTTGCAGCATTTTTAAAGCTAAAGTGGAGGCCATCCACCAAGACCTGAACCATCATTTACAAACGGTAGATCGAGCCGAGCTGTATGGCACATCACCTTGTTTGGCATTGCTTTCTAGCTTTCAACCAGTGATGCCAACAGAAGTGGACAGAGCCCTTGATCACTGCTGGGCCAGCACCTCCTCCTTGGATCCCTGCCCAGCCTGGTTAATAAAAGCAGCCAGGCCAACTACTAATGAATGGGCCACAGCAATAATTAATGGGTCTCTCCTTGAGGGTAGGCCCTCAAGGAGACACTCATTAGGCCCATTCAGAAAAAACCTAATGTGGCGGCAAACCAAATTGATAACTATAGGCCCATCGCCAATCATTCCTATATGAGCAAGGTCCTGGAGAGGGTGGTGGCAGACTAGTTAAAGGGTCTTCTGGATGACACAAATGCCCTCAATCCTTTTCTAGTTGGGCTTCAGGCCATGCCATAGTACGGAAACGGCACTGGTTGCCCTGCACGATGATCTTTTGAGGGAGTCCGACAAAGGCAAAACGTCCCTGTTGGTCCTCCTCGATCTCTCAGCGGCCTTTGATACCGTCGACCACAGTATCCTCCTGGGGAAGCTCTCTGAGTTGAGGTTTGGAGTCACTGCTTTGCAGTGGTTCTGTTCCTTCTTGGAGGACCATCCCCAGCGAGTGCAGCTGGGTGATATGACCTCTGACTCTTGGTCCCTCAATTGTGGAATACCTCAGGGATCAGTCATTTCTCCCATGCTCTTCAACATTTATATGAGGGTGCTGGGGAGGGTCATAAGGGCTATGGTATGCTACCACATTGATTTCAAGGTTCTGACGTTAACATACGAGGCCCTAAACAGTTTGGGACCTCAGTACAGTATTTGACAAAGCGGCTCCTCCCAAGAAGAGGAGGAATCTTTGCCCAGGATCCATGTTCATGGACCATAGTACTAGGGTCATCTGTAATTTGAGACTTTGATACTTTAGCCTTTTGGGAGAGATTGATGTATGGTTTGATGGCATGGTTTGGGGAGGATCCAAATTGAAATCATGTGGACCACGAGAACTGGGATATCAGATCCATGTGTTGTGTTTTCTGTTTTTTTGTTGTTTGTTTTTGTTGTTTGTTTTTTGTTTTTTTGCAAAAAGGCAAAACCATGCACTGAAGGACCCATGATTTCTGTGATATTGTATGTGGGCAGAGACAAATCTTATGATTGATAGTGGTTTGGGGATGTTCCTATGTTGAAATCATGTGGGTCCATGAGGTTCCATGCCTTGCTTTTGTTTATATTTTTGTCTGCAAAGGCACATGGTTGGGGACCCATGATTTCTGTGCTGTGGTCTGTTGACAATGAAAGGGCCTATGATTGTCCAGTGGTTTGGGGGTTATCCTACATGTGGATCCATGAGGGTCCAAGCCTAGGGCTGGAATATGTGCGCCCTGCAAAGTTATGTGCCAAAGGACCCATGATTTCTGAATTGTAATTGGGCACAGATGAGATATATGAAATGACAGAGGTTTAGAGGTTTTAAAAATCATATGGAACCACGTGGGTCTGTGCCTTGTTCTTGCACCACTTGGATGTTCTGTGTAAAAGCATCCACAATTTCTGTGGTGTAACATGTAGGCATAGGTGAGTTCTATGATTTGAGGGTGATTTGGCAAAAATCCCATGTAAAAATCGTGGGACCCCATGCACTGCTCATATAATTAGAAGACCATTTATTCTGATTTATGGTGATCCTTTCCAGGATTTTTTTATGTAGAGAATCCTCAGAAGTGGATCATAGTCCCTTCTTCAAAGGGTGGGTGGGGGTGCCCTGAGATGATGCCCATGGTTACACAGGCTAGCTCTTCTCCCACGAAACATGGAAGGGAACTCAAACTCCGAAACCTACCTTAAAATGCTGAGCTATCCAACTCTCAGCTAGTCTCTTCATTATAACCCTGTGTTCAGATGATGCACTGTTGAACATGGGAGAGGAAAGCTATTTCTTGTACTTTCTGTTATCATGTGCTGAGATGACGTGCACACTTTCTCATCCTGGGAGTCCTTTTTCTAACAGTCAGTTGAGAACTGCATGGATCTGCCGGCATAGCTGTGGGAGACTGGTATTTACTAGCCTTTTTGGGGATAATCTCATTGACCAGATAGTTTAATTTAAGCAATGCAGCTCTTTGTGTTAGGTTACCTAATTATAGCTATGGTAAATGTCAAAGCATGCAATCTCTCTACTTAGATATGTGTTTTTAATTGATAATAATGGCTGTAATTTTATGTAAATGCATAAAATACTTATCCCTGAAGAAAACAGATGGGAAGGCATCATCCTATAAGTTTGCATTTCTCCTTGCCTGGCATTTCTCAACACCTTTGAAGGAAGAGAAGATTCAAGAATACTGGATGGTCCCGGGGGGGGTGGGGGGCACTTTGTAGTGTTCGATGATATTATTGTCTATTATTGTTTATTATTGTTTATTGTATGTTTGTATGTCTGTAATAAGTAATAAAAATAATTAAAAAATTTCTCAACACCTTTGATTCATTTTTTTAAAGGAATCCAAGTTATTTCACAGGAAAATGAATCTTTCCTTTGAAGACACTATCACTTCACAAGTGTTTGTGACTCATTTGTCGACACAGTCCAAGATTAACTCTCATAACTGCTACACTCTGCTGGCCCTTGCTTCCTTTCAGAAGCAGTTTTTACCTTACATGAACACATAGAATGATATTTTAGAGTCAATCTCAATTTAGAAAAATAAATTTTATATGCTGAAATGCTGTTGCTCACCAAACCATGACACTGAGCCAGCATTTACGGTCTTGGGAAAGCTACATAATCCCAAACATATGTCTGTGAAGATTCTCAGTCATCCAGGTGAGTTTATCTGGAAGTTAAGTCATGGCAACTGGACTTCTTTTCTTGAGAGCTTGAAACGTTTCGCTGCTCATCCAAACAGCTTCGTCAATCTGAGCCAGATTGAGTCAGTCTGAGTCAGATTTATGAAGCTGTTTGGATGAGCAGCAAAACCTTTCAAGCTCTCAGGAAAAGAAGTCCAGATACCATGACTCAACTTCCAGATGATCCAATACGTTTCCCAGATGAAGAGAATGGTAAGCCAATTACTTACTAAGGAAACCTAGGAAACCATACAGAGAGCCACCATGAGAACTGACTTGACAGATGGTTTTTACTGTAATATGAAGACATAATATCCACATAACATGCTTACTGTTATATATGAATCTGTATGAACCCTGAAACAAACAACTTCTCAACATTTACAGTTGACTATGGGGCAAATCTGTAGCACTCTGTTTTCAATGCATTCAAAATTTGTAAAAGGAAAATTAAGGCCTCTCTGACCCACCCTGCCCTAATAAGCAGTTCAGCTTCATTCTCTGTCTGAATTAAGAAAGAGGGATGGACAGAAGCAGATAAATTGTCTAGACCAGGCATGTCCAAACTTCGGCCCTCCAGATGTTTTGGACCACAACTCCCACAGTCCTTTGCCATTAGAAATACAGACTTGAAATTCTGGGAGTTGTGGTCCAAAACATCAGGAGGGCCAAAGTTTGGACATGCCTGGTCTAGACCACCAACACTGGACAGGTCCCAGCTTTGCAGAAATGAAGCCACACGAATGGATGCAGCCTTGTCTAATTCTACAACAGTGTTACTGTTGATAAAGAAAAACGGGTATGTAAAGGATTTGCACCTTATTTGCGTTATAGGATGGTAGGCATATGTCACAAGAAAAATCATGGGGGTCATGTGTTATTATAGTCATGACCGACTCTTCGTGACCCCATGGTCCATGGAGTTTTTTTTGCAGGAATACCAGAGTGGTTTGCCAGTTCCTACTCCAGGTGCCTATAGCACCTGGTATTCCCTGGTGGTCTCCCATCCAAGTACTAACCAGGGCCGACCCTGCTTAGCTTCCAAAATCAGGCAAGATCGGATGTGCTTAGGGCATCTAGTCAGCTGACGCTCACAGTAGTGCCATGCTATTTTAAACAATTGTGTCACATAACCAAAAATAAAGCTGGGCATGTCTTGTGATCTAAAATATAATACAGTGGACCCTTGTATAACAAACAGTTGTATAACATAAAATCTGTACAACATAAAAAATAACAGAGATAGGGGAAATTTGCTTAACAGAATCATCCATGGGGCGAATCTGTACAACATAAAAATGGTCACGATTAGGGATTGCTCTGTTTTCAATGCATTCCTATGGGAAATTAGTATAAAGGAAAATTTGCTTAACATAATTTCATTTGGAACAAATTAATTCTTTTATACAAGGTACCACTGTATGACTATAAAATATAACCTTCCTTCTTTTTATTTGCCAACTGCTATGTTTTAAAATAAGATAATAGGCTCTTGGTTATTATTAATATCAGATGGCTCTATCCTTTATTATGCTGCCTTTATCTGGAAGCAGACAGATGCGTGTTAGCAAAAACTGTGGCTGGGATGATAATGCTGTTTCCCTTGCCTGTCACAAAAAGGGAGGCAAGGACTTACTACTACTTATTTTTCAGGCAAAACAAGATCTGACAGACTTTAAGGGCCCAACATTCTCAAGCAATTCTTCTATCAGCAACATCTTTTATCCACACAAAGCTGGTCTCTGAACAGATAACTCTACCAGATTTTTTTTTCTTTTAAAAGCCAAGTGATATTGTTAGGAAGACCAGCATTGGTATATCCTCAACCTACAGTAAATACTTGTCTTTGAACTTGCACATTGAATTGAAATCAAGTAGTATGCTTTCAAGTGCAAAATGTTAATCTACATAGGATGCTTACGCCACACGTGGACCTCCACAGAAATCAGAAGGAACAATGTAAGAGCCATGTACAGTATCTTTACAACAAAAGCAAATCTGAGAGAACAGAATAAAATGCATCCTTTGCCAAAAAAAAAAAGATACTGTACTTACCCTAAAGTGATTCCTAGCGGCAGTTCCAGGTACTTAATCTCACGAAGGACAGTTTCATATATGTTATCTTTGTTTTCTTCCACACAAAATCCTACCGGATTGGCATTTGTGTCCATGATACAAAAACTTGAACCGTTTTAGCTGCTAAGGGAAAACTTAATTTATCATTTGAGTGAAAGATTCTCTCTCTGGCTGAATTAGCAACGAGAAGACCCTGGTCTGACATTGACAGTCCTGAAGACTTTCTGTCCACAAGTGTGAGGCAGCTGTTGCTTTCCTGTCTGCTCTGGTAACCTTTTGCTGATGACCCCGGACTTAGTTGCCTCCTTGAAGGTAGATCTATTTCATGCTTAAAATGAAACTCTTAAAACCCAGCTTTTTAAAGAGGACTTTGGTGACCGATAACGTGCACTGTTCTTTTGTTTGTTGTTGCTTGTTGTCCTGGGGTCCTGTTTATTTTGCTGCCCTCTTGCCGGCAAGTTTTGAAATCTTGCCCACTCTTTGTTATTTTATCTCTCGTTCGATTGTGAACCACCCAGAGTTGCCTTTTAGGGAGGATGGTCAGTCAATAAATGCACCAATAAATATAAATAAATGCTGATTTATTTAATGTAACAGGAATATATTGATTAGCGTGCTTGTGTTTATAACAATTTATACCATAAAACTGAAAAATGTACCTGTGGGCTAAAAAGAAGCAGAGGCACATTTTAAACTACGAAGATCAAGAAGTTTTCCACATTCTCATTCCCCACTGAGAAGTGGAATAATTGTCCTATTTCCCACACTCAGCTTCTTCCTGTTGTATTAAGAAAATTCTACACACAAACCAAGGTAACAGATTATTTGGGGGTTGGGGGGCAGATAGATTGCAAAATATGCAGAGATCAACATGGGTTGCTTTGGCACTTTCTGTAATAATCTCAGATCTATGGAAGCATCTTAGTAAGAACTGAACTCAAAATAAAGAATTCAGTAAGGTGAGATGAGCAAGATTAAAAATAGCAAAGGTATTTTACCACATTTTGAAGTACTGTAACACATATTACCATTTTGGATAAAAACCTGATCATGCTACTGATCACCAACATTTCTTTGAAAACACGTCACCTGAGGAAGAAGACATATTACCATCCTAAGAGGGGGGTCTCTGATAAAACCATGCAATCTAAGATTTCCTAACCAGTTGTGGTTTTTATGTTTCTGGTGCCCATTGACACAACAAAACATGGTTTTTTGCAGCATAACTTCCTGTTAAATGTCAGAAACGTTCCAACTCCCATGTATTGTTTAAAAATAGTATACTATTTGTGACGGGTTTATTTAAGCAAGCAATTACTGTTCAGAAAAACTGGGATGATTTTTAAAAATATATTTATTGTAAGATCATGGAAACAACAACAAAATAATAATAGTATGAGGCTTTCACTAGAAATGTATGATCTGAAATAGTATCTTCATGCTGTTGTGATCTGCATCAGATTTGGATTAGATTTTGTTGCACCAAAGATTGACATGGGAGACACATGGACAGTAAGTATTGTCATTTTTATTACCATAAATAAAAGGAAGCCATATGTTGAAAAAGTTGTCTTGGGTTTGTGGTGGTTGAAGTAATTCAAACTGGTGTGTTAATTTTTCCATAAGGACAATATGTCATACCCTGTTTCTCCATGCATGCAAAGATAATTATCAAGTTCCCTTCCGGCCTGTGGCAATTTCCAGATGTGTTCCATACAGAAAAAGATAACATGAATTAGCTGCTTGCTGGAATACTATATTCAATACAATTATTTATTTTCTTCTTTATTGCTAAAACTGTCAAGAGCTAGCATATTTATAGTGATATTGATATTTATAGTGATACATAAGCAACTTGCAATTTTGTAAACAAAACTTTATAATTATTGTTAGAAGGGAAACCCACCTGTAATATTTTCTTTTTCACTCTTCATCACGATGGACTCTGTGAAAATTAATAAGTGGATCTCCCATCAGTTACCAAAAAAAGCTCTCATTAATTAAGGCTGTAATGTTGTGCATAGTTACTTGGAAGTAAAACATGCTGAAGTTATTAAGATTTATCTCCAAAAAGACCTGTATAGAATCTGGCTATTAAGATTTAACTGATGAATCTGCCAGTTCAAGCCTAAAATCTTAAATCACGTACAATCTGCAGGTGACTTGATGCTTATTAGATTTTTAATTTCCTTTGTTCCTGCTCCAGCAATCATAGACAATGATCTAGAATCTAGATTGATGGGAACTGTAGTCCAAAATATGTAGGAGATTGTCTTCATATTTATGGGGTTCCAGGTGGGCAAGTTTTGTAACAGGGGGGGCCTCAAACCAGTAAGCCTCCCTGTGAAACTTGTGTAGTGACTGGGACAATGGAAGTAGAAGACCAAAAATCCATTTGATGAATGTCAGTAGCGTATTTTGAGTCATTCAGCACCATGAAGGCTGCTGTTACCCAGGAAGCCTTTGAATAATGCTGGCTACATCTATGTTGTTGTTGTTCAGTCGTTCAGTCGTGTCCGACTCTTCGTGACCCCATGGACCAGAGCTCGCCAGGCCTTCCTATCCTCCACTGCTTCCCGGAGTTTTGTCAAATTCATTTTGGTTGCATCGATGACACTGTCCAACCATCTCATTCTCTGTCGTCCTCTTTTCCTTTTGCCTTCGATTTTTCCCAGCATCAGGGACTTTTCCAGGGAGTCCTCTCTTCTCATGAGGTGACCAAAGTACTGGAGCCTCAGCTTCAAAATCTGTCCTTCCAGTGAACATTCGGGGTTGATTTCTTTCAGAATGGATAGGTTTGATCTCTTTGCAGTCCAGGGGACTCTCAAGACTCTCCTCCAGCACCACAGCTCAAAAGCATCAATTCTGCGGCGATCAGCCTTCTTTATAGTCCAGCTCTCACTTCCATACATCACTACTGGAAAAACCATAGCTTTAACCATCCTGACCTTAGTTGGCAAACTGATGTCTCTGCTCTTTAGTATGCTATCTAGGTTTGCCATTGCTTTCCTCCCAAGAAGCAGGCGTCTTTTTATTTCATTGCTGCAGTCGCCATCTGAAGTGATCAAGGAGCCCAAGAAAATAAACTCTGTCATTGCCTCCATTTCTTCCCCTTCTATTTGCCAGGAGGTGATGGGACCAGTGGCCATGAGCTTAGTTTTTTTGATGTTGAGCTTCAGCCCATTTTTTCCACTCTCCTCTTTCACCCTCATTAAGAGGTTCTTTAATTCTTCCTCACTCTCTGCTATTAGAGTAGTATCATCTGCGTATCTGAGGTTGTTGATATTTCGTCCGGCAATCTTAATTCCGGCTTGTGATTCATCCAGACCGGCCTTTCTCATGATGTACTCTGCATATAAGTTAAATAGGCAAGGTGACAGTATACAGCCTTGTCGTACTCCTTTCCCAATTCTATAAAGCACAGTAAACAACACAACTTTTTTTAACCAAAAAGAGACAAATATTTCCTGCAATTCCTAGCTCAACTCTATGCAAGACACAAAAGTCACAAGCATCATCATAGGACTTAAAATAATGGCTGCTACTTCTGTGGATCTTGTGACCTCTTAAATAACGACCCTAGGGCAAACCTGCTAGTGACAGATCCCTCCAGCCACTGGTTGTCACACAAACAGAGATGAAAGGATACCTCTCCACAGCAGCCAATACAGACTTGGGGCTGTATAAATAAGCAAAAGATTAAGTATTAACTTCACACTTACTGGAAATGCTTAACCAACTTCAGTAATTATGAATTCATTAACTATGACAGCATAATTGATAACTAAAGAATTTGATTTACATAGAGGTCCAAGAAATGCAGGAAAGTAGTTTAGTGTTAGGTGGAGACTTGTTCCTTTTGCCAGTGAAACTGGCATGAGGGTGTTTGGGGAAGTGGGAAGTGTGAAGTGCAGGAGCCATGGTCAGGATAACCATAATTGGCCTGTTGGATAGAAGGGCACTGCATGCCCCATCAGTCTTTCTTCATAGGGCTTGTCTGGAAGTTGAGACGTGGCAACTGGATTTCTTTTCTTGAGAGATCGAAACATTTCACTACTCATCCAAGCAGCTTCCTCAGTCTGAGGCAACTTCATGACGAGTCCTCCATTATATAGTTCACCTTGATTTCACATCCCCCTGTTGTGAAGAGGCTCATAAGTTGGACAGCGGCGTGAAGAGGCTTGTTAGGTGAACAATGGCCTAAGGTGTGTGAAAGTGGGACTTAGGCCATTGTTCACCTAACAAGCCTATTCAGGCCATTGTTCAATTTATGAGCCTCTTCAGACCAAGGGGATGTTAAATTAAGGTGAACTATAAAATGGAGGACTCGCCACTAACTTTCTACAGACTGACGAAGCTGCTTGGATGAGTAGCAAAACATTTCAATCTCTCAAGAAAAGAAATCCAGTTGCCATGACTCAACTTCCAGATAAACTCACCTGGATAACTAAGAATCTTCATAGACTCATAAGGTCTTGGTTTGCAGCCCCCAATCATCCTTGGCACCCTCTTCGGAACTTGTTCCAATTTGTCAGCATCTTGTCCAGAACTGGACACAATATTCAAGCTGCGGCCTAACTAATACTGAATAGAGGGGGACAAGCACCTCACAGGATTCGGAAATTATACTTCTGTTAATGCAGCCTAGTACAGCCTTTGCCTTTTTTGTGGCCACATCACGCTGTTGGCTCATATTCAACTTGTGATTTGCCAGAATTTCATCTTTCACCACTGGGTGGAGTACCATTTCTTTAAAAAGGAGAATGAGTGAGCGAGAGAGCTAGGCCATTGATCCAAGGCTATTAAAGAGAGTAAGAGGAAGTGAACTCAGACCTGAAAATATATGCTTATATACAAGGAAGTAACAAAAGAGGCAAGACGAGAGAGAATATATGGGGGGGTGTGCTTAATATTGCCTATTAATGCTGTAAGATGTCCCTCAGTTCCCTGTTCTCAATACCTGAGCATATCTTAATTGTACTGGACTGCATATTATCCCTCATTACTGTAAGCCACCTTGGGTCCTTTTCCAAGAAGAAAGGCAGGGTAAAAATACTCTAAAATAAATAAATTAATTAATTAATTAACAAGCCATGGCCTCTTATCGGCACATAGCCACTTGTGCATACATGATTACACACATTTCTCTACTTCCAACACTGAGGTTTCCAGCCATTTGTGTGTCCTCTGTATCATTGAACAGTAATTCCCATTGTACGCAGCCAGTGTCCAGTGGGAGGGCTCCAGCCTTAAACTGAGAAAAGTATATGCATTCCCCAACCCTGCTCTGCTGCAGCTGTCTTGCAATCCAAGCACTACAATATGGCTGTATCGGGGTAGTGTGTCAACAACCTTAAAAAGATATAAGTCGGGGTACCACTGCAAATGCATACAGCTCTGTGAGTGTCCAAGTTACTGTTAGCTATTGATAGTGATCTAGTAAGTAGTAGCAATCCAGATTTGTCAAAATCTTTTGTTTCAATGCACGGATAATTACTGTGAACTATTTCTTAAATGTGAAAGATAATCAGATTTCATATCATTGCTGGACTGGTTACAGGTTCCAAGAACCTGTCTATGCTTGATCTGTTTTTGTCTTTTTAGGAAGAGTAAAAACAGCCTCCTAATTATCCTAACCACAGCAGCCTCACCCCTTTACAATGAATCCCACAACTATTTATTTAATTTATTACTGTATTGGATTCATATAGTGCCTAACTGCAGCAAGGCCACTCTGGGTGGTTGACATCAGTGCAGATAAACAGAAAACAAACAATAATTAAGTGAATAAAATCATACAAATAAAAAACAGAACACGGTTATCAATAATCACAATAGTCTACAGATTTAAAATAAAACAGGTGGCAGAGGTGAACTCTTAGCTGAAGACAACACTGCATTCAGCTGTCACAAGGTGTCACAAAGCCTTGTAAATAACGACCCCTATGGCAAACAGTGTGAGAATGTGCGAGTGCCTGTATTTTTGTGTACTGCTCTATTTTAAGTGTACATGCAAGGTAATGCCAAGTGTTGCCTGCCTGAATTACGGAGGTCAAGAAGAGATTCCAGCTAAAGTTAGGTTCTTCTAAATACAACTTGAGGATATCCAGTGTGGTTTAGTGAAACAGAATGATGGACTCAGGAGGCCTACTTCATACCACCATCCTGCCGTAGAAACTCACTTGGGGGAGCGGAACTGGTAAAACCACCTCTTAAAGTCTGTCTGTCACTTACCTTGAAAGCCCTGTTAGGGTCACTCTAAACCCATTCCAACTTGACAGCAAGTAGCAACAAGAATGACTTGGGTAAAGATGGAGAAAAGTATTGTGCAGTGTAGTGAAGTGTTGTAGTCTAGCTACAAGCCCACAATCCCCTCTGTTGGCTGAGATAAGCATAAGGGGTGTAGTCCAGAAAAGTGCTGGGTAGCTCGGTGGTTTAGGTCTGTGAAGAAGTGCCTTCTTCTCTTACATAATTTGCTTTACTGCTGTCCTGACTGTCACATTTAATTTCTTCATAAGCATCTATACATAACCTTGATCTAATTTGTTCTTATTTGCTCTACTGCGCAGCTATGAGCTTTCCCACCATGTGGCTTTTTCTTCCAGCTGCACATTATGTGTCCAACTACATACCAACACACACACACACAAAACAAAATCTTGGGTCTATCCAATCTATCTTGGAAACAACAGACGAAGTTTTTCTATTCAATAAAATAAGCTGCAAAAGGACTCAACCGGTCACGACATTTGTATAGTCTGTGCTCAGAGTCTTTAACCTTTATTCCTACAAATGTGTGGCCTGGTGGTGGATTACTCAATGTTGAGGGAAAGTCATGCTCTTCTTCTTTTTAACATATTCCATAGCCCAGCTTGTTTTGAAATGGAATTCTGAGCCCTGCCCTGGTGAACTTTGATACAAATGAAAAGCAATCTATAGCCTTCTAGATGGTCTCATCTAACTTTCTGAGGACTTGTCCATAGGCAAGATGGTTGCATTTGTGCTTGTGGTTAAATTGGATCCATAGGTAGTAGAAACACACCCAACATGGGGGGGGGGGATAGGACGATCCCAAAATGTCATCTTGGCTTCTTTAACAGAGTAGATGGGGGTGTAGGAAAAATATAAATTAAAATTAAATTTTAAGAATGGTCTTGGGTGTTGATGGAGGCCAGGGTTCGAATCCCCACTTGGCCATGGAAACTTACTGAGGGAGCAGAATTTGTAAAGCCATTCCTTAAATATCTCATTTACCTTGAAAGCCCTATTAGGGTTGCTATATGTCAGCTTCAACTTGAAAGTACAGAAATATCTAAGTGGTCTAGAAGGTTATAGTCTGTGATGGCTCCTGACTCTGCCCTGTCAATCACCCATGCCTTAGTTAATTGGCATCTTAAGTATTTCAATGTGCTCTATGTGGGATTATATCTGAACAGAATCCAGGGTCGTCAAGTGGTGCGGTGTGTGGTAGCTAGGTTGTTCACTGGGGCACGATTTTGCAATTATATGATCCCAGGATTGAAAGACCTGTACAAGTTGCCCACTGCATACCAGGCCAAATTCAAGGCATGGGTTTTAACATTAAATGTCCTAAATGGCTTGGGCCTGGCTATCTTAAGAGACTGCTTGTCTCGTAATGAGTCTGTCTAGACATTAAGATCTTCAAGAGAGGCCCTCTTAAAACCAACCGTTTTAGAAGCTCCTTTAACAAGCACACAGGAGAGAGCCTTCTCCTATGTGACCCCTGGACTATGGAATGCACTCGCTTCTGAGCTGTGATCTGTTTCCAAGCTGACTGATTTTAGGAAGGAAGTACAATCCCATATTTGTAGACTGGCGTATGACGTCTAACCTGCCACGCTGTCTTTTTAAACTGCACCCTTTTGCTGATTTTAATGGTATTGGATGGCAGGAGGTGAGATTGCAAAGTTTTTGTACACCAAACTGATTAATTCCTTCCTTATTGGGTTCTCCAGATGTTTTTCATTTCAACTCCCCGAAACCTGTGATTATTGGTAATGCCAACTGTAGTTTCTAGGAGTTGAATTTCCAAAACATCTGGAAGGTTAAGGCTTGAGAACTGCTGTGTTTGAGGAAAAATACTTTTTAAATGTACCCCCACACGTCTCAAGACACAGGTCACACTAGAAGTGGTAAGGACAAGCAAGCAACACAGCTTCCAACTCCAAATAAATTTCCTCCCCATCAGCTTTTCCTGAAGAATACCATTAGCAGCACTAATTGTATTCTCATGTGGAATCAACATTGCTGAGTGAGCAAACAAGGTTTCTGTATTCCTTCCACATCAGCTTACCATGTGGTGCCAGCCACATAGAGCCATTTCAAGAGATTTGTGCATTTAATCTACTCACCGTAATCTACTGCTGGTGCTGATGATGATGATCACAAAAGAGCTAGAGAAGAAGAAAAAATAGAGTCAGGGCAATTGTGTTACTCATTTCTGTTAACATCCTTTATTCGCAGCTCTTGATTGTTCAATTGGCAGGGTCTTAAAGAAGATTCCTCTAAGGTGAAATGTCAACACTGTTTTTGAATAAAATTATCTAGTCATTCCCCTGCATCGCTTGATTTAAAAGATTTCTGATGGGAGAGGATTGAAATGTTTCCCAAATGCCAGTGTAACAAAGTGTCATTCAATATAGCAAACTCAGGAATCTCTTCCCCAATGTTTTCAAAAGGACACTCTTTTTTAAAAAAATAACATGTTCACAAGGAAGGAATCTTCTCATGTAAATATTCCAAAAGGAAAATAGGATGCTAATGGAAGCAGAGACTACTGCAGTTAGGTGGGTCGGCCTTTTTTTACCCTGTTAATTCATATCTGAAGAATCAGTTAAATGATAATTCGCTAAAATATCACCAATAGTGGAAAATGAACCCTTTTATGACAGAAAATGAAGGGTGCAACCTAAGGGTATATGGACAAGCATTTATTTATTTATTTATTTATTTATTTATTTATTTATTTATTTATTGCATTTCTAGACCACCCAATTTCCAAAATAGGGACTCTGGGCGGTTTATACAAAAGCAAATTACTCAATGATTAAAAGCAAACAAAACAATAAACAGCAAATATAAAAAACATAGACTAAACACACTAAAAAGCCAGACCCTGGCAAGAGGAAGACTAAGGGATGGCAAAAAAAAAATCAACAAGACGGGGGGGGGGGAATAAACATTACATCACTGATCGCCAAAAGCTTCCCTAAAAAGCCAGATCTTTAAAGCTTTTTAAAAAGCTGTCTGGGACTCCATTTGGCGCATTTCACAAGGCAATTTGTTCCACATCGTGGGACCAGCCACCGAGAAGGCCCAATTATGGGTAGCAACCTTACAGGACTCCCAGGGAGTGGCCACGTGGAGTGAAAGCACCGAAGATGCTCTGGTGGAACGGGCTGAAGCTGACCTTTGGGAGATCCGCTCTACCACACATCCATATTGTTGTGTGCACATCAGTTTTTATAACTTGAAAACCTACACTTTTCATCAACAGAAACAAGGTTATACAAAGGGCCTTTTTACACGACCCCTAAGATCCGCTGGCCACTTAAATTCGGACCAGAGATCTTAGGGGTTCGTCGCTCTTCCTCTGTCCCCACCCCCCTCCGCACTTCCTGGTTGCTGGCTGCGTGAGGGAGGGAGAAAAAGAGAAAGAAAAGCATGCCGCTCACCTCGTTCTGCCTCTCGTCTCTGTAAGGCCATCAAGTCCAACCCCCTCGTCTCTGTAAAAGTAGCTCTTAAAGGGGCGGGAGCCAAAAAGCAGCAAACAGAAGCGAGGAGAGCCCCACACTCACTATCGTTGCACCGCATCAAAGATTTTTCACCTCCAAAGAGAAGGTACAAGAAAAGTGCTCTGGGTCGCGCTAAAGTGGGCGGGGTCACACTTAATTGTCTGCAAACTCCGGAGCTGGTGGGGAAACATTTTTAAGCTCCGGAGCTTACAGCCATTTGCAGCGGAGCTTAGGGGTCGTGTATAAACGCCCAAAGAGACACAGAGAGAAAGTGAGAGAGAGTCTAGTTCATACTGGAGGCTATCTAAATTGTGCAAAAACTATTCAGAGGCACACAAAAATATCCTGTATCTTAAACACAGTGAACAAAAAACTATATCCATCCAGTTTAAGCACATGGGTTGCTTGATTAATGAAAAGCAGTTACTAGCTAATCTTTTTACTTCCCACAGTGGACTTAATTTTAAGTGGCAGCTTAGATAAAGAAAGCCATTATTAAATTATGCAATTTTACATGTTTTGGTGGCCTCTGATGGTTCAAATTCCTTCTGTAGATTACACTAAACTGGGTATTCAAAAATGCAAACAAAAGCAGTGATAGCCCTGTGGGCACCAAATATAATTCCAAGTTCCATATTGAAGAACCACCGTTGTAGCCTATTTTGTGTTCCTGAGTGAACAGATACTAAAGGACTCTTTCAGCATAGGCACAGAGCTAAATAGCACTTTAGACACTCAGCTGTGTCCTTAGTGTTTGAATGAGATTAAGTTCAGAGTTCATTGTGTTGCCTGTCATTTCAAAGATTAGATAGTTTAGCTAGGCTCCTACTGGCATTGTAAAAGTCTCTGTATTTATTGACTGTCTGGAATTAGTATCAAAGCTTCTAAACTCCATTGACACCTTGTAAACAAAAATCCCATTATTTTAGTGGGCCTGATAAGATTTACATGGGGCTCAAATTTGTGTTATGATTCCTGTTAAAAAGTGTTCTGCTTATATACCACTCCATACCACTTTAAGTAGTCTCTGGACTACAGATTTAAATAACAACATCAGGTATTTTCACACATGGGACTGAAATCTCTCACACGTGCTCTTAAATGTGTTTTAAGATAAGAATGCACAGCCTACATTGGTTGAAACAGTAATTACCTGACAATCAGCATAGACAAATCAACGTGCGTTGAGAAATACATCAGTTAAATAATTAAGAGCGTTCTCTGAGCCCAATTCCTTCTCGGATGCACACACCTTAACATGCTGGGCCGCCATAGGTCACTCAAAACACAATGGTTACAACTGAGACGCTAGACTAAGAGGCATCCGTCGTTTTTGAAGGCAACTACCACATCAGCAGAAGAGAATGGCTTGAAAGTTCGAGTGGTGATGGAGGCAGCAGTTACTGGGCAGCAGCGGTAGTTGATGATGATAACGTTGGCAGTGGAGCCAATGGCAGTGGCATTCAAGCTAATTTTTGTTAGTAGTGTTCAGAAGGTAGTAATGGTAAACCACTGCTGGATTGAAACCTTGAAAACCCTATGATGAGAGAGTCCAAAATAAAGCAAGAGCTCGTGCTGAGGATGAGACTCCCAGATCAGAAAGCACCCAATCAGCGGCTAAGGGCGATGAAAGGACAAGTATGAAAACCAGTGTTGCTAAATCTCTTGCTGGCTGTAACTGAGGACATCACAGGACGGCAATAATGCATTTAATTTCCCCCTAACATTTTTTGGAATCAAACCAAAATTATCTCCGTAATTCCAGCTATGAAAAATTGGGCAACTTGAATTTGAAAGTTGTATTTGTTTGCTCATTCACATTCTGTTGAACACCAGTGGCTTTTACACGAGCACAAATAATATCCTGTGAAAATGGCCAAATGGACTCTCTTGAACAGACCTTTGAAAGGAGAGCTCATAGAAATCAAGGTATGGATTTCAAGTGAATTAAAGAGAAAATATAACCTTATCTTAGAATTGAGTTGGAAGGGACCTTAAAGACATCCAAGCCCAGCAGGAACAGTAGTTAAATTGCACTCCCAGCCTCACACCTGCATATTGGATGTATAATTTACTTACAAAGACATAATGCTTTGTTTCAACTGAAACACTGTTTTTAGAGAAGAGGCTAGACTAAGTACACAGGGGGGGGGGGAGAGAAGCAATTAAGAAAAGAGAACATTGGAGCCCTTTTATATGTGATTCATATCAGAGACCACAGAAGTTTCTGTGGCTGTTAAGCAGCCAACCTACACATGAAACACAATGTGTATTAAAACTCTTGTTCATGGTTTGCAAATCTGAGTGAGCCCTGGAGTTGGTTTGTATCAGGGTGCAAAGCGATGCCTCCAACGTAACACATAACAGGTATAGGGAAACTTTTCACCTTCTACATATTTTGGCCCACAACTCCCAGAAGCATAGAACTGTAGGTGTTGGAGACCCACACAACCCAATTCCTTAATGATCTGGATATATTGTGAACAAACAGCCATTGAAATGGGAGGGAAGGGAGACCAATGTGCTTTAGGGAATGACTTGCTAGTCTAGAGATTCTGACATCCTCACATTCACGTCCACATCAGCCATGACTCCTAGATCAGTCAACCCGTCATAGGGTTGATGAAAGGATAGAATGGGTAGAAAATGGAGAACTATGTCCACCCATAGAAACTGATTAGAAAAGAGTATATAAATGCAAATGTTGATAATAAAATACATAATGACTTTAGTACAAGTACATTTTCCCAACAATTGGTTGGTATGCCCAGTGTACCAGATTGAGCCCCCAGTATCACCAAGATAAAAAGAGCTTTGGTAACATGGCTGGAAGCAACCTTCTCCTGAGAATGAATGCCAACTGGGGTGGAAAGTACTAAGCTCAAGAGACAACCAATCTGATCCAGTATAAAGCATATGCGCACACTGTAACACCTTTTGCCAAAACTCTTAACAACGTTATGAATGTAAGCAAAATGTATGCCAGATCCATAACAGTCTGTCAGAACTATGAACAAATCAGTCATTTTCAACTTTCTCCATGTTTTTATACTTGAAGTCTTAAAATCAGTTCATTTCAAATAATGAGATTTTTAAAAACAATTGTATCAACATACATGCCCATTTTTGTGCACATTTCCAATACATGTGAATTCTCAAGAAAGCTATTTAAAACTATTGTCATTTGTATTTTTCTTGTGTGTGTGTGTGCGTGTGTGTGTGTGTGTGTGTGTGTGTGTGTGTGTGTGTGTGTGTGTGTGTGTGTGTGTGTGTGTGTGTGTGTGTGTGTATGCACTCTTCCCATAACACATGCATTAAAATATACAGAAACATATATTTGCACACAGATATATAGAATAAATATATATTCTAAATTTGAAAGGTGCTCGAGTTTTTCTTGTGTATTAGCTAGAAAGTGCAAATTCATGGACATTTACAATGTAATCCAAATGAATAAATTTATCCTGCAAATAAAGAAATTTTTCCTAATTAAGGAAATAAGAACCCATATGCCCATTCCTTCCTACTATGAGAGCCACGTCTGATCATCTTGAAAGACGGTCAGTCTACATCACAGCATTGATTGCCTTTTTTAGAAAAAAAAAGTCAGCTTAACAAAATATTTTGCTCCCTATCATAATTGTAGTTCTTTTTGTCAAAACTCTTAAATGCCATTGTGTGTGCAATCACTTTTTTCAGTAGTTCTACAGCCTCTCATAATATCTTCTTAAACGGTTTGTAGCTTTCAATATAAAGTCCTCTTTAATGGGATTCTTCTAACCATATAGTATCATTAAGAGCACTTCAACTACATTTGCTTTTTTTAAAAAGCCTGGATTTATTACAACACAGTAAATGTCCTGGCATGGATTGGCATTAGTGGTAGTGGGGAGGTATGTGTCTTTACTTCAATTTATAGAGTAGTCTTTCCTTGAGAGAGATTAGAACTGGAGTGATCTGAGACAGAATCAAAGAATTCCATCTTTTTAATTAGTCTGTTAAAGGCAGGAGCCTCTAATACAAATATTTAACTGTGCAGTCGTACACCAACACTGAGGCCATCAAGGAGAAATTTATAGGCAGCTCTAAAGCCACTTGACAATGATTTTCTTGGGTTATGGCTTCTCAGATGGCTCTTTATTGCCAATTGCACGACATTCAGACATAAATAAGGTTCAGAGGATTAAGGTACTGTCTATGTTAAAATGTTTAATCTTCACTTTACATGAGTTATGGTAATGGAAGGCTTTACTTTGTGTTCAGGTAGTGGTTTCAGGTAAAGTTAGCTATTTTGGCGCCCACTAATGAATCACTAGCTAAACAAACCTTTTGATCTGAAGTCAGGTTTGTCCTGTTACCTGGTGGTTCATTTTGAGAGTAACATGGGAGAAAGCAGTATTTTATCAATACAGTATATACAGGGAGAAATCCTATTTAATTTTAAACTTGACAAAGACTGGTGTGATCAGTGATGTAACCCCGATAAACTATGTATTTATCATTTAGTTAAACTAAGGAAATTGACAACAAGACTTTGGAACTCCCTCCCTATGGAGGCCAGGACTGCCCCTCCTCTGCTGTCTTTCCGGAAGCAGGCAAAAACCTTCCTTTTCAGGCAAGCTTTCTCTGAACAAGGGACTACCTATACTATATGTGACCTTTATATGGATTACCATGCATGATTACATTCCAGTTTTCATAAGAACACCAGTGTTTTCCTTGTTACTTTCCACCCCTCATAATGGATTCTTTTTTTCTGTTTGTGTGTTCTTAGTAGCTTTAATGTTACCTTTTAATTTTCTAAGATGCCACTTCTAATTCCCTGTTTTTAATTTGAATATGTCTTAAATGTTCTGGGCTGTATATTATCCTTCATCATTGTAAGCCACCTTGGGTCCTTTTCCAAGGAGAAAGGTGGGGTAAAAATATTCAAAATAAATAAATAAACAATTTTTATTTTGCTGGTTGCTTAAATCAACTGTAGGAGGCTACTCATACCCAGTGGTAGGAGCTATTCCCAAATTTGTGTCCTCCAGACATTTTGGATTATTACTCCCATCATTTATGACAGCTCAGGTTGGCAATGATGAGATCTGTAGTCCAAATACAGAGAGAGTGCTATATTTCTGGGTTCAATGCCTTATCCATTTAATAGGATTGACCATATCACAGCTATCAGGACAGTAATATGTTAAACGAGGACTACAGTGAAAAGCTGCTGCTCAGCCCCTAGGGCAGTGGTGGCCAAACTTCGGCACTCCAGATGTGTTGGACCACAACTCCCAGAATTCTGAGCCCAGATTGCCAACGACAAAGGACTGTGGGAGTTGTGGTCCAAAACATCTGGAGTGCCGAAGGTTCACCACCACTGCTCTAGGGCAATGACTTCTCTTTGTCATTCTACTGATTCTACATGATAATTCAATAGATGAGATCAGGGGGACATACAGGTACAGTGGACCCTTGTATAAAACAGCTTGTATAACATAAAATTTGTACAACATTAAAAATTCCGGAGATAGGGGAAATTTGCTTAACATAATTGCCTATGGGGAAAATCCGTACAACATAAAAATGGGATCACTCCATTTTCAATGCATTCCTATGGGAATTTGTATAAAGGAAAATTTGCTTAACATAATTTCATTTGGAACCAATTAATTCCTTTATACAAGGTACAACTGTACTTGTTAGCTACATCATGAAAACATGAAATCAAAATACTCCACATCAGTTCTGTAAGCATAATGAGGATGATCCTGAAAAAGGTCTTTCTCCTCTGTTTCTCTTTCTGACAAATCGACTGCATAGAGGAAAGATCAGAGGTGGTGGGACAGGTAAGAGAACAACCAACACAAAGTTCCTGGGAGGCAGTTCTGAAAGTCACAATACAAGGGTGGCTCCATAGCTTCTTGTCAGTCGCTGCAGCGCAACAAGAAGAAAAGTGTTCAGTGGGCTTGGGGGACAGCGACACATGAGGGGGTATCACAGCTTTTGTAGATAGCAAGGCCACATTTACCAAACTGTGAAAGGAAGCACTTTGTGGATAGACCTTAGAGCCATGTGGTTTCTATCACACTTGGTGTGGAGCAACAAACCATAATCGCTATAACTTCTCTCTGAGGTCTTTGGCAGGAAGTTACTGCAACTTGCCATTTTGGTTTCTCAGCCTGGCTTATTTCCTATCACTACTGGAGATGTAAAATTTCTAGAAATTTTGAAGCTCGTAAAAACCCCCATTTTTTTTTCTGGTATTTTCCAGGGGGAAACGGAAATTTTCAGAAAAAATGAAAAAAAAATGCTACATTAGCACTCCCCACCCCCTTTTACAGCCTGAAAGTCATTCTGTTACTTTAGGAACAGTTTTTTTTTCTGGGCCTTCACCTCTCTAATCACTACACATGTTAGGAGGTGGTTCCTTGGAAAGCATGCCCAATGTCAACATTTATTTTCATATGGAATCTTCATGGGAAGGAGACAGGGATGTGATCTCTTTTTCCTCTGGTGTTTCAGGACACAGGTAGTAATTTTGTACTAAGGCCTAACCCTCTAGTTTTGTGCACTGGTTGATTATGCCCATCCTTTCTAGCTTCTGAGAGCTGCTTCCAGTGACAGATGGATACCCACAAAGCTTGGGGGATACTCACAAACTCAGGGGCAGTTTTTAACCTTGCTTTCATCTGAGCAATCCTGGGAAGCTTCTTCAGAGGTTGTAGAGGAGAGAGGAGCTGCCTTTCCAACCAGGAACGGAGCGGGCGCTTTTACACGACCCCTAAAATCCGAGGCATAGGGCTCCCAGATCCAGAGCTTTAAAATGTTTTCCCACCAGCTCCGGACTTTAAAAACAATTAAGTATGACCACGCCCACCTAAGCGCGTCTCAGCGCACTTTTCAGGTACCTGGCCTCCAGGAGGTTAAAAATCTTCCGATGCACATTGTAAAAGCTGTGAATGCCGGGCTCCCTTGCCTTCTGTTTGTTTGTTTTTGTCCCCGCCGCCCCTTTAAGAGACAGGAATCCCTACAGGGCGGCTGGGGGCTGCTTGGCAGAGGGAGGTGAGCCTGCATTTTGTCTCCCTTTTTTTCTCCCTCCCCTCACGCAGTCAGGAACAATGGAGTGCGGAGGGGTGGGAATGCAGGAAGAGTGACAAGCCCCCACGATCTCTGGTCCGAATTTAAGTTGCAGGCAGATTTTAGAGGTCGTGTAAAAGCGCCCGAGGGTCAGGGTAGATGTGGAAGATTTGGGTTTGAATACGCCCCTCCCAACTGGGCCATGAAAGCTCACTGGGCGACCACGGACCCGTCACACTCTCTCAGCCTTGACAGGGTTGTCATGAGAATATAATAGGGAGAAGAGCTAATGTAACAATTTACAAACAACAAGACCAGCACACAGATCAGTGGCTGTGACTGGAACTATTGCTTACTCATGGGTGTTTGGGGCACGAAAGCTGCATTCTTCACTAATTCAGGGTCAGTGGTGCAGGAAGGATGTCGAAACTGCCCCAACAACCCTGATTAAGACTGATGCCTCCCCGTTATCATTTTTAAAATAACATATATCCTTTCCCTCTCTCAAGCACATATACCAAAAATGAATTTTGTATTTCTTTAAAATCCTTTAGTATTTGATAGTCCCTTTAAAATCTTAATTACACAAGCTAATTTATTTTTCATAGTTATGTTCCACATTTCTTCATACCATTCTTCCATATTAAGTTGATTATTATTTTTTGAGTTCTTTGAGAAAAATTGACCTTCTCACGGTTTCCGTAATAACAATTAGTTTTTTGATTTAATTGACCATTATTAACCATATTTAACCTGGCTATCATTGGAGACAATTGTACATCCATACCAAAAAAATTAGTTCTTTCATTAAAAATCATTATCCACCCCTTCTTCACCATTTTGCAAATCCACCACATATCCCCTTTTCTTTTTGTATCTCCAGCATTAAGGTGATACAGTTTCATTTAATAAATTCATTTTCACTGATGTCCCCCATAATCACTGAGAATTCCCATGTTCCATTTGGGGAGGACTGAGGTATGGGACATGCAACAGAAACAAGAAGCTTGCAGCTTGAAAGTCATCTACCCATTTTGTTTGAAAAAATACTCTAAATGGGTGTGTCATTGACTTATTCCCAGCCACTCCCTCTCTCCCATTCTCCTGACAATCAATTATTCATGCCCAAAATTCCCTTCAATTACTTCCCTCACTTCTTTTCTCCAGCAAAGCAAACCAGGCCTGGTTGATTTTTTTGTACTGTCAATGCCTTCAGGCCAAAGCCTTTGGCCTGAAGGCAATGACAGTACAGTACTTGCTTTTCTACTTACAATACATCAGGAGTTATCTCTTCAGTTGCCAGTATCCCCACCTCCCTATCCTCACACCTTTCTCTAATACAAAAGTATCAGCAAAGAGCAAACACACTTCTGCAGCCTTCTCCTCTGTGATGGCCATGGCCAATCAGGTTGGCCGCCATTTGCTGTTTAACCATCTAACTTTGTACAGGAGAAGATGGGGCAGGCACTGCAGTTCGTCAACTCAGCCATGTTGGACTTCCAGACAGAGGAAGCAGTCGCAACCTTGTTCAATGAGGAAGTAGCCAGAAAGGGGAGAAGGCTTCAGCAGGTATATCTCTTTAAATAAATATTTCCTATCACTCTTGTTCACTGGTTTCTGATTCCTATGCTGTACATTTCATATAATTCCATCTAGAGTATTTGCCCCCCACTCTGACAATGTGATTGCCAAATATTTAGCACATTGTATGGGGATAGGTTGGTTCACTCCTTTTTTGGTGATCACACAATGTAATCACTGAAGCAAACCGAAGCAGTCTTACTTGCACCTTTCTGAGCCCCTTTCAGGGACTTCTGCTCTTTTGGTGCAGGTAAGATTGCTCTGGTTTGGTCCATTTCCATTGCATGTGATTGTAGGAAACATACCAAAAGTGAACCTTTTGGCAGTCAAGGCCCCTTCTAGTTTGAACTTATGATATTGTGAAGTGGCTTAATAAGCCAGCCACATCAGGATATTAAAAAACTGAATACTCCCTCTGTTCCTCAGCAGAGGGGCAAGGGTTAGGGTAGGAGGAAAAATCATAGCTTATATATTTATAAAGCTGCCCACAACAGAATCCATTGATTTGGCTGAGGGTAGTTTCCTCTAATGGCCCTCAAAAAAGACAAATAAATGTTTGTTTTTATATAAGTGATGGTTTAGTACCCTCTTTAAAAGTTTCCACTTCCTCTGGCCCTCTGCCAAGGAGCAAAGGAAATGCTGAATTTGCTGATATGCTGAAGTGTATCCCTTTTTAAACCACTTCACAATACTCCAGGAGGAGTAAAACCTAATAGGGACACTTGAGTTCTAACTTGCCATTTGGATGCGAGGATCAGAACAAACAGCAGATTGCATCTCCAACCTAACCCCAAACGGTCTTTTTTAGTCAACACCAGATTGCTTCCAGAGGACCCATGTAGACAAGCCCTGAGATTCTATCTCCTTTCCCTTTCAATTAGTCCATTACTTCTGGTTCCCCCCTTCTCTTACCATTGCCCCTTCTGCCACCGCCTCTGCCTCCTCCTCTTAGGGCGTTTATACATGACCCCTAAACTCCGGGGCAAATGGCTCCCAGCTCCGGAGCTTAAAAATGTTTCCCCACCAGCTCCGGAGTTTACAGGAAATTAGGTGCAACCACGCCCACTTTAATGCATCCCAGCGCACCTTTCAAGTACCTGCTCTCTGGAGGTGAAAATTCTTTGATGCGGTGTAACGATAGTGAGTGCGGGGCTCTCCTTGCTTCTGTTTGTTGTTGTTTTGGCTCCCGCCCCTTTAAGAGCTACTTTACAGAGACTAGAATGTTGCCGGCAAGAGTGAGAGGCAGAACAGAGGTGAGCGGCATGCTTTTCTTTCTCTTTTTCTCCCTCCCCTCACGCAGCCAGCAGCCAGGAAGTGCGGAGGGGTGGGGACACAGGAAGAGCAACGAACCCCTAAAATCTCTGGTCCGAATTTAAGTGGCCAGCGGATCTTAGGGGTCGTGTGAAAAGGCCCTTAGCGGCTTCCCCCCCTTTTTGTTCTCCCCTTGCATCTAATCTTTTTTTTCCTCCTTCTTTTTCTACTTTTTTCTTCTTCTCATGGTACATTTTTACCTTTTTTAATTTATTTATTTATTTTTGGTTTTGCACAGACGAATGCGGCTACTTCTTCTAAAACTGCCCCTAAAGCTGCAGGCGCCACTTCCTCCCAGACATAGTCATTTTCCATAGGCAAGAAAAATGTTGATGTCAGGACATTTTCAAACCCTCAAGAGCATTCTCGCCCCACCATTTCTGTCTCAGACAATAGGAGAAGCTGGGGTTGTCCATGGATGCCAAAGGTTGGAGGTTTTAGGGCACAAAACAAGTCGCCCTTCATCGTGCAGTGCGTAGTTCAGTTCTGGAATTCCCTGTCACAGAAGATTGTGTTGGCCACCAACATGGGCACCTTGAGAAAGCAAACGGGTTGTTTCACAGATGGCAAGACTATCCGTGCCTATTGTCCTGCTACAAAAACAGCATAGACATTACAGTACCTTTAAAATGAGAGACATTGCTCTCAGGTTCACCTGGGGTGTTTCCCATAGATGTCGGATTGACCCCTCTGGGAACAGAACAATTAGATCGGAGTGGTCTCTTCCAGCTCGGTTCTTCATCTGTTGTTAAGCCCTCTAAGTGCATTCTGAAGAAGCAGATATCCATGGGAGAAGGTGTTCTGCTACTACCTGCAACCTTGTTCAGAGATATATTGTTGGCATCACAGATGATTTTAAAAAAAGAGCACTGGGGGCAGTAGAAAAGGTACTGTAAGAATATTGTTTTCCTTTTACAAAAATCTATCACGTGTAACCGTAAGGTCTTGATATGATCCCTTACCATGAGCAATCAACTCTCTTGAATAACTGAAACAGTATTTTTCAAGGAAAAGCTGAGAGCAAGACACCCGAAGCGGCAACAATTCCACTGAAAAGACCAAATCAGTGGAGGGGAAGCCCCACCCCTCTCTCACTTGAAGCAGAAGTATTGCTGCAGTACACAAATGAATGGGTTTCCTGTGGCTGGCAATATAAGCTAACATCTGGCAATGCAAGCCTGCAATAGGAAGAGAAAACTCCTCTGATAGAAGGGAGAGAAAATAGAAACAACCACAAACGCAGAAGAGCAGTTTTGTAAAGCTCTCCCTGTGTTGGTTACCGTGTCTGGTTCTGCTGTTGAACATGCTTATTAGGCTGCTATCCCACAGCCAGAAAATCCAGATCAAAGTAAAATGCAGATCCCCCCCCCAGAATGGGCACGTGGTTGAAAACGCGGTTCCAGTGTTCCCCATTGGCACAGTTTAAAGAACCACATCTTTTGTGTCTCCACGACGGGAACCGCAACACAGCAGAACGAAAAGGTTTTGATGCAGATTTTCCAAGTCCCCATAGGTTCAAGTACCAGTTAAAACTCCTCATTGGAGTACTACCAATGAGACCAGGTACTTCGTACTACCTTGAGACCAGATACTTGTAAAACTCACTGGGTTGCACTTAAATGGGCGTGGTTGCATTTTTCCCCTTTAACGTCTGCTGGCCGTGGGGACACAATTTTATTAACTGCATCTTTGAGCAGTTTGAAGCAGTTTTTAGTGGCCGTGGGATAGCAACCTAAAAAGAAAAATGGACACCTCTGAGTACTCTCAAATCAGCTAATACTCAAAATCAAACAGGACGGCTTCTATTTTAGTAAAAGGAGAGGTGGCAGCAGTAAACGCATTCAAAGCGAAACCCTATTTCCTTTTCAGCCATATCGTTTAAGCACTTGGGTTTGCATAGTAAAATCAGGAAAACCATATTGCTTTCCTTTTTAGAGAGAGAGAAGGGAGATAAATGTTGAAAACAAGAAGTGAAACAGCACAGATACCTGCAACCCTACTAAATGACATGTCACCCCATTCTCCTGGGCTCGCTCTGCCACCCAACCAACAGAAGTAGGCCTGTCCTGTTGAGATATATTTTGTTTTGCCACATAGACTACATATGTAGTGAAGTGATACCAAGCACAGGAGGTCTCACTCCTTTGATGAGCTGAGCACACAAAGGCCTGCATTTTGATGCAATCTGATCTCATCGTTAAGTCCTGGGCAAACTGCAACTGGGAGGAAGTGATAAAGAGAACTTCCTGCACAAAAGTGCCTCCAATAACACTTTCCATGGGCTTGGGGGAGGAAAAAATAGGGGGGGGGAGAAAAAGAAAAGGCACGAAGGACATCAATTGCCACAGAACAGAAAAGGAACTCTTTTTGCTTAGAATAAATGACCTTTTCTCTTTCATGTGGGGATTGCAAAAGCCAGAGCGGGAGCATATATTTACCAGCATTCAAGAAAAGTAAAAGTTATTCTGCTCTGAAGCATTTGTGTGCAGCTCCCTGAGGAAGTGTGTGCTCAGGGAAAAACATATTTCTTCAAAGTCTTTTTTACCTTTCTCTTCACCACTATCCAGAAATTAGACTATTCCTGGCAGTCATTTTCCAGGTGAAAAGATGTGACATCAAGTGAAAGGGAGTGGGGGGGGGAGAGGAAGGAGAGAAGCACACAGAGGAACCATTTCTTCCAATTAACAAGTTCTTCTCATCATGACTAGCTTAAATGGAAACGTTTTGCAAAAGAAGAGGAAGCCAAACGGACCTGGTCTCTCAGAGGAAAGAGCATCATTGTCCTTGCTCTCCCATCTCTCCCTCTGATGCTGCCTGTTGCCATCGCAGCAGATAGGTGGCTGTGGAAGGAGAAAGGTTGCCCATGCCCAACAAAGCTGGTCCCTCAGCAGAACTAATGGAGGAGACCCCGCTGTCCCGGTACCAGTTTGAGCTTGAAGATACGCATCCCCTTGAGCTAGCTCTACAGAGTGGCGCATCTCTTCCATTCAGGAAACCAGTTGGTTCTCTTTCTAGTTAAAAAAGACTGCCATGCAACTAAACGTCTACTACTGTTTTGTGAAAATTCTGTACAACAATGGGAAATTCCACATGTACCGTCAGGACTCATGCAACGCTTAGAACATTAGGTCTTTGGATGACAACCATTCCAGTTGTAACTGCTGGCCGGGAGTGGACAAAACATGCTTTGTACTTTGTTGAGGGTAACATTTGCCATGTTTTGAGGATGGTATCTGCCCATTGGGGGAAGGGGCGTTGTGTCTCACAACTCCCTTTAAAAAAAAGTTTAGCCACTAGAAGATGTAAGGGATTTTTTTCTATTGTAAAAATGCATTAATTTTTGTAATGAAAAAAAAATGGATGAAGATCATCGGTGTGGATCTAGCCCCCTAACGCCAGAAGGCCTTTGGAGGTTGCCTGACCTTAGCTCTGATGATACTGAGCTAGATAGGGCTAGACAGTCATCTGTTCCTGCTTTATTTATTTATTTATTTATTTATTTATTTATTTATTTATTTATTTACAGATTTTTAAAGCCACCCCACTATTGTTGTATGGGCAGCATACAACAATATATTAAAAATTATAACAAATATTAAAACCATCAAAATAACAAGCAGTTTAAAAACAATTAATATACAAATAATAAAATCCTGCTGCTTGTGTGCCCAGCTAAAAAAACATCATCTAATTAAAATGCTGGCTAAAGAGGAAGGTCTTTGTCTGGCACTGAAAAGCAAAAAGTGTTGGTGCCAGGCAGATCTCTGTTGGGAGGGCATTCCACATTTGGGGGGCAATGGCAGAGAAGTTCCTGTTTCAACATGCCGCGCCCCCCCTCACCTTTTTAAGGGATGGCACCTTCAGCAGGCCCTCCTGACCTGATCTTAGGGTACAGGCAGGCTCATATAGAAGAAGGCGGTCCTTTAGATCAATGGTTCTCAACTGGTGGGTCCCCAGATGTTCCTGGACTGCAACTCCCAGAAATCCCTTCCAGCACAATGAGTGGTGGAGGCTTCTGGGAGTTGCAGTCCAAGAACATCTGAGGACCCACAGGTTGAGAACCACTGCTGTAGATCAAGTTTACTCTGGCTTCATGCCTGGCTATGTAACAGAGGCAGCTTTGGTCAACTTGGTCAATGCCCAGCGCTCAGAAACTGGACAAGTGAGTGTGTCCCTGTTGGTTTTACTGCACCTCAAAAAGATTTTTAATATATGGTATTAAAATGGTATACATGGTATACTTCAGGGATGCCAACTCCATACCATGAATATTTTTTTAAAAATCCTTCCCCTATGATACTTTGTACTGTCATTCTGTGTGTACTGATCTCCAGCCATGAAGCTTGGTAAAAAAAAAAAATGACTCTTGACCCGGGATTTTCAGTATAACTGCTGGACAGAGATAACTTGAAAAATAATAAAAACCATAATGACAATCCTTAAAGCAAGCCCATTAATATGTCTGTGAACAGCCATTGGTGGCAGTCAATTGCCCTGTTTAGAAACCACTGTATTGTTGACCAGGCTAATGCAATGTTCAAGAAGAGAGACTGATGTCTTTAAGAGGGGGAAGTCAAGGCTCATATACAAGATGAATAGTGGACATTCCTGTATCAAGCACCTAGTTGAGTGGGCTTCGGCATGCTCTCCGCCTAAGTAGTACTTTGAATGCTTACAATGCAGAAAGTGGGGAGCTGCTGGTTCAACAAAAGGAGAGCAACCAACGTGACATCTATGCTGGAACAACATTCTACAACTTTTCTATGTTTGAATCCTCAGAGGGCAGTTCCTCTTTTTAAAGGATATGCAAGTTAATTGTGGGCTGTGTTATTAGTTTCGTTTAGCTGCACAGGCTGTAGACTTTTGAAATAGAAGGCTGTCTAATGAGCACTTAGAGAAAAAAAGAGGAAATGTTTGAAAAGAGAAGAGGGCTCTTGCCCTTTGATACAGCTCTAGCAGGGTTGGTTGTTTTTTTTTGTATACAGTACAATCGACTTCGTTGATTACTATTTTGTTCTTTTTTGGCACCCTCATCCCTCTCATGGGCTGGAGGCAGCATACATGAATCCTGAGACGGACGTCACACCGAGAGACTGAGGCTGATCCACTGTTACCAGAGAGTTTCATGGAGGATGAGGAATTTAAACTCACCTCTCCCAAATCTTGGTCTACCATTTCAGTCTTTATGTCACTCACAACTTGCTTTCTTTTCCATGCCCTTCTTTCCACATGACTGTTCCTTTGGTGTCATTACTCGCAGCTGCTTCCTCCAATCTGCTCCCTTCCTGGATGGGTTGGGTCACTTGACCCATCGTCCCCATCCAGCTCCAAAACAAACATGTTTATCATCTGTTGAATAGATTCTGTGTAGTGTGTGTGTGTGTGTGTGTGTATGATTTTCCACACGAGGAAGCAGGCTGATCCTGTGTGGCAAGGGATGAAGTTTCTGGTCCTTCCTGACTCATTAGGACACAGTCGAAAGCAGTGGTTCTCAACCTGTAGGTCCCCAGATGTTCCTGGACTGCAACTCCCAGAAACCTCCACCACTCGCTGTGCTGGAAGGGGATTCTGGGAGTTGCAGTCTAGGAACATCTGGGGACCCACATATGACCCGTGTCATATGCACTGGTCTATATTTTACTCAAATTACGGACCATTTCCCTATTACTGAAAATTCCATTCCCTCATTGGCACCCACCAGTGCGCTTCCAGTATAACCTGGCACTGCTTCACACAGGCATGTCCGAGTCACAGTGCACACTCATGAACACGAATCTCTGCCTAGTGGGGAGGACACCTGCTTCATGCATCAGAAGAAACCATTGGCCATTGGCTCATTTTGAAGGAGCCACAAGGCTCTTTGTTGTTTTCCACCTGCCATCCTTTAATTGGAGATGAGGCCGATAGGACCTGGGGCCTTATCTACATGCAAATCATGTGGTTTACCACCGACCTATAAGCTAGGTGACAGAGACAGCAACCTCAACCATCAGAAGCACAATTAGAAGCTGAGAGGCCCTTTGTGTGCTTCCTTCACTGGAAACCGCAGGGCTCTTATCATCTGCCATAGGAAGGCCCTTGCTGCAGCTCACCCAGGTGATATTTTCTTTGCAATGCGCCAGCACTGGAGTTGTTTCCTTAGGCACCTCCGGATTCTGGTGCAGAGGGCACCTCACCCTTTGTCGACCTGCATGGGTTGAAATAGGTTTCTCCTCGCCCTTAAAGTGCCTGCTAATGCAGTGTTGCCTTTGCAACTGAAAAAAAGCAAGAAGTAATTCATGGACAAGAGAAAATGCTTAAAAGCCATTACAAGAGTAATACTCCTGCCAAGTCTTTCAGTGGCACTGATGCTAAGAATACTGAGTGAATACAGTGGGCTCCTATATGTTGATGTTTAAAATATGCCATTTAATGTCTTAAGATGCCTCTTCAAATTCATTGTTCTAAAACTTGAATATGTCTTAAACGTTCTGGGTTGTAGATTGCCCTTCACTATTGTCAGCCCCCTTGGGTCCTTATCCAAGGAGAAAGGCGGAGTAAAAATATTCAAAATTAAGTACAATAATAAACATTTCACTGTTTGTCTTTCATGGTATGCTGCTCCAGTAGGGCATTTTCTCGTCAGGGTTCACTCTGGGCTTTTCCATGCCCTAAAATGGTGCCCTTTGAGAGGCACATGTTCTCACTAAGCTAGAATCTATTCAACAGATGATAAACATGTTTGTTTGAAACTAGCCTTCCGTTTGGACTCCCCCTCTGCCTATTTTCTGTAACCAACTGAAGCTCAATGCAAGTGAGTAAGCACTATTGTATTATGGATGAGGAAAGGCCCGTGAATTAGCTCATCCACATTTCCTATGCCTATGAAAACAAGCTTGGAATCTTTTAGTAAGAACCTGATTGTGATGAATTCTCTCCAAGGAAAATGGCTCTATAATAGCGAAAGAGCGGATGTGTTTCTTTGTTGTTGTTGCATATGGTCAAGCTGTTTTTTAACTCATGCAATTACATGAGTTAAGAGCCTCTAGAACAGGCCTGCCCAACAGGTAGACCGGGGGCTACCAGTAGCCCGTGAAGGATTCAGAAGTAGCCCACCAGCCATCAATAAAAATGTGAGTGGATAAGTTCTCCACCTCTACCTCCCCCAACCCAAGGACCACCACTGCCCCAGCAAAGCTTTGGGTCTTCCAGCCCACTGTCTCAGCCAACTGGGGCAGTTCAAGGGCCATGGCACAGTCCCCTGCTTCCCTAAAGTCTACAGCCAGATGATCGGCGCGCCACTGTCTCAGCCCACCAATTGAGTTGTTGGTGCACAAAGAAGAAGGGGAGTCTGGGGACAGAGAGAAAAGTTGGGGTCATGGGCATGCCCACCTGTCACGTTGGTGACAGCCCCCTCTTCTCCCCCTTTCTGTCCATTTTCCTCCTTCCACCCCCACAGCTGCCTCACAGAGACTGTGACCTGCCACTCCTCCTGCTCCCCTTCTGAGCCATTCCCTCCTCCTTGCACTGAGCCTTGATTGCCCCCTCTTAAAGACTGGCAGTCCCATCCCAGCTGCACAGCCTGGTCAACATGGCCTGGGCAAGCAGAAGGGGCAATCTGCACAAGCATGCACATGACTGTTTGCACCCATATTAACCAGCTCAAGCAAGTGTAATTATGGTTTTTATTATTTTCAGCCTTATCATGTCCATGCATTGAAATATGTTCCCCCAGAAAGGAATAATTGATTTTCAATGTGTTCCTGGCTGGAAATCAACTGAATGACAGTACAAATTTTTTTACTTATGAGCATATGTTTGGAACAGATAAAATTTTTAAAAAATAGAGGTTTTAGTTAGTATCCCTCAGGCACTTTCATCCGGAAAAGGTAGACCTTAGCCTGTTCAAAGTTGGACAGCCCTGCTCTAGAAGATCTTATTATGAATGGTCCTGTGCTGGTGAATGTTATTACACACCATGCATGATTTAAGGAAAGCATCTTTGGGTGGAATTGTAGAATGATATGAAAGCAGCTTAGGACCTGGTCATCTAAAGCAGTGGTTCTCAACCTGTGGTTCCCCAGATGTTCCTGGACTGCAACTGCCAGAAGTCTTCATCACTACATGAGCTGGCAGTCCAGGAACATCTGGGGATCCACAGGTTGAGAACCACTGATCTAGAGCCTTATCCCACAGCTGGAAGAACCGGCTCCTAAGAGACGGCAGATTCGCTCCACCAATGATCACGTGATTAGGAACGGGGGTTTCTGTGTCCTCATGGACGCTGCTGTATTCTCTGGTTAAATTTTGTCCCTTTCACCGTGATGTGCATCAAAACGACAGTTTCTGTGATTTCCCCCTTCTTTTCCAATTATCGTGGGTCAGGTCGGGTCCCTAACCCCCGCAATAGGCGGGGGGGGGGTTACTGTATAACTGTAATAGCTTCTCTCTGCTCCCCTGCAACATTTCCCTCCTTTGAACACATATCCCTCCTCTACAAACAGAATTTGGAGCATCCAAGAAAACATATATGGTTCCAAACGATCACAACACAAAGTGTTTTGGGGCAACTTGATATTGAATGAAATGTTTTTCTTGATCTAAATGTTTGTGGAGTGCAGCCCACTTCCTACTCAGTTAGAATGACTTGTAGTACATATGGTAGACGTCAGTTCCCAAAAGCTTATGCCTCACATGGGCCTCATGGTGCAGTGGCTAGATGGCAGTACTGCAGTAAAAAAAAAAAAAAACTCTCCTCGTGACCTGCATTCTATCCCAACAAATTCCGGCAGGCAGCTGAAGGTTGACACTGACGACCCAACTCACTGAGGGGCAATGTATAGCCTCCATAATTAAATCCTAAACTTCCCGGATAATGCTTTAAGCACTATGAGGCAGTATATAAGCAGCACGTTTTTGCTGTATGCCAAATAAAATGTGCAAGATGTTTAAGGTACTCCGAGGTTCTTTGTTATGTTGGCTCCAGTAGATGAACGCAGCTACACACATCCTTTAAACTGTTTGGTTTTGTATGAACAGTTCCGGCACATTAGCTTCTCAAAAGGCCTGCTCCTAATGGAGACGGAACCTGCTGGAATTGGTTTGTTGATATTGATCAAGACGGCTATCCCCATTTTGGGACTACCTTTTGTAACATCGTTTCAAGGAGTAGAGTAACAAGCACCTGCACTTCATAATTTATCATGGCATGACTGCCAGGAACAAATACTTCCTGGATATTGGCATATGAGGACAATTTTGGGCATTCTGAAAAGTACTGGCGATAGCAAACTAAAAGCGGGACAACGTGGCAGGCACACCATGCATGTCGGCAGAAGCAGAATGTTCATATTGATCTAGATGGCTTTGCACATTACTTTGTCCTGAATTGCATATGGGTTTCCGAGGTAATGATCAACATTTTAAATGGCGTGGGAACATGTTGTTGTAATAAAGAAATAATAATTTAAGCTCCAAGAAACACCAAATGTGTTGCTGTCGTATTCTGCCATTGCTATTCATCTTTACTACTTAATAATGCTATGGCAAGCAGCTGGTTTCACACTGAAGCAAAAGTCTTATTTCCAAATATTAAAAAAGTAAAATTTCAACAGGTAATGTTTTTCCACTGTGATCTTTCCAGATTCTCCCTCTGCTAGGCAATTACTCTGCACAGACACAATTCCTCTACTAGTCAAATTGCATGGAGCGCTGCACATTAAACAGTTCTTGAACCTGTACAAAAAGTTCCGTGTACACTTTTGAGAGGAATGTAATTGATTTAACCATGTTTAAGAGAAGAGGTTGTCTAACTGTCCTTGCATTTCCAAGAGGCTAAAGTTCAGGTTTGGTTTGAATGATTGCAATTCATTCTGATTAGATAACTGTAAAAATGCCCTGGACTGTCTCAATGTACACATATTTTCTATGTCTAGCCAACCTTCTACACAAGATTTTTTTTGTTTGCCTTAATATCATACAACTGACTCATTGATTGTCCAGGACGGTGGAACCCACCAGGTTAAGAAAAATTCTGCAGTAAATCATTCATTCTCCTAGTTACTTGTTTCTACTGACTTTGCAGAGGTCACAACCCAGGTACATGAAGGAGGGTGAGGGAACTGATGCAAGTGAATGGGTGCAACTACGCTGACACTCAAGGCACGTGTCTTGGTGCCGAGAACGGAGGAGGAAAAAGAGGAGAGAGGAAGTGAGACACACAGAGGAAGAGATATCCTGAGGTTTCCTAGCCCAGGGGTGTCAAAACTTTGGCCCTCCATATGTTTTAGACCACAACTCCCATAATTCCAAACCTCTATTGCCAATGCCAAAGGACTATGGGAATTGTGGTCCAAAACATCTGGAGGGCTGAAGTTTTGACACCATTGTCCAGACCTAGACTGTCCTTTGCATGCTCTGATCTATGGCGACATACTTTTTTGTTTGAGCTTTTACAACTTTGCATGCTGCCTGTGGTTTGAGTGACTGGAAAGCGACTTTCTGGGCCGGGATGATTGTCTATCCAGCACTGACCAATCATTCCTTCCCGCCTCTGAACTCAAATAGAGTCCCACCTCTCTGATGAGTGTTTCCTTTCCTTTCTCTTTAATATGCTACAAGCATTCTGTTGTTTTTTATTGACCTGTTCACAACTGTAACAAAGCATTTTTATTCTTTCTCCTACAAATGTCCCAGAGTGAGTTATTAATGACAGTTAATGAGAAACAAGTCAACTATCTGGAAAATAGGGTGAATATCTGTGAATCTCTATAATTCTGCTGTATAACAAAATGGAATTTAGCCAAGAATTCAAACTTCTGTAATACTTTCAAGTTTAAAAGTTCCTTCTATGAAAGGATGGAACTTTTTTGTCCCTTAATTCTTTCCCATGCTTTCTTCTGGGAGAGGACATGGTTTTTGCATCTCCACCTATCTAGAGCAAGCAACTAGATTTCTTCCTATCTTTCCTGTCTCAGGACATTTCTCTAATAAATGCTAGTATTCTTATTTTCTGGCTGTATTCACAACTTAACTGAATTGCCCTTGATCTGCTAAAAGGAACAAAAAAGCCAGAGTTCACAGCCAGTTCTTCTAAAAAGCACTGGTTAAAAGAGTGCTTTATTTCCCCCATTCCTTTTTCACAAGCAAAACGGTGGCTGTGGAAGACCGTTACTTCACGAAGTGCCTCGCTTCGAACCGACCTTGCCTTCGCTGTGAATTCGGAGGCGGTCACGTGGCGGTCACATGTTCTCGCTTCGCTCCCACCCCTGTTTCTCAGTACTCACGAGCTGCAGTTTTAGGACCGATTCGAGCACAACCTCACGTGCTCCCTTCGCATTCGCATGCCACTTTTCAGCGTTCCTTATTTCCCATCCGTCCTTTAAAAAAACACCTACCGACGGCGTATCGATGCACTGATGCTGGACTGTCAGTTGCAATGGTTCTACTGATTTCAACTGTTTCCTGGCATCATTGGCAGCCCCCCCCCCGCCACCGCCGCCGCTACTCGGGGGGAGCCCCGCATGGCACAGCCGCCCGCCCTCCGCCGCTTGCACGCTGCCTGCCCCGGGTGCCCTGCTCTGGCCGGGTGAGGTGGCAGCGGCTCCTCCTGCTCCCGCCGCCGCCGCCGCCGCTACTCGAGTGAGGAAGTAACAGCGCAAAGCGATGAAACGATATAGCGATGCATCGATATCCCTGTTTGAATATTTTTTTAAAAAACTTGAAATAAAAGCCAAAAACCAAGACCACACGTCACGTTGGGAGCGAAGCGAGATGCGAAGCGAAAAGATTCCCGGCCGCTGGCAGGGGAACCACTCACCCCGCTTGGAGCACGGTAAAGGGGGCGTGGTCGGGGTGGCATCGCAGCCAAAAAGGAGGAGCGTGCGGACTGAAACGATCGATTCGCACAGAAATGAGGGCTTGCCACGAAGCGAGCGGTTCGTGAAGTAACGGCCGAAGAGGAGTCTGCTTCTTAGCCAAAGCAGTAACTAGTAATCCTTGACCCAATAGTTCACTCAGTGAACTGCTGTTTTCACTTGGTGTCTCTTTTGTTATTCAGTTTATGGGTAAGCTACAGGTAAGAGAACAGAGTCCTTCAATGGGAAGCTGAGTCATGGCTACTGGACTTCTTTTTCTTGAGAGAGAGAAATGTTTCGCTGCTCATCCAAACAGCTTCATCAGTCTGAACACAGCTGTGCCTTCAGACTGATGAGGCTGTTTGGATGAGCAGTGAAACATTTCTGTCTCTCAAGAAAAAGAAGTCCGGTAGCCATGACTCTTACTTCCAGATAAACTCACCTGGATGACTGAGAATCTTCACAGACATATTCAGTGGGTATTGTTTGAACAGGTTCCCCCCCAACTGTAACTGTAACAAATTACTTTAAAAAGTAACTTTCTAATGTTGGGGGGCTATACAAAGCATAAATTAGAAAGAGCCGGAATCAACTACTACTGCTTATTCTTCCAATTTGTAATTAATTTTAAATTCGGTTCCAGATTGTGGCGTGATTGTATTCCATTTCATTACAGTGCTCATTTCTAATTCTTGAGTTATTTCATGGTTGCTGTGAACGATCTTGAGAACATTTTATCCTCTGCTGTTCCATACAATCCAGCTTTTATGCAAATTGGATTCAAATGTGAGCAGACCAAAAATAATTTCCCCTTGAAGCAGATTCAGGATACAGTTTTGATTTAAAGACCTGCATAATTCAAACCTCTCTGACTTTTCCTTTTCCCAAAAGCTGTAGCCGGTTCTTCCTAAGGGCCTTTATACACGACCCCTAAACTCCGCAGCAAATGGCTGCAAACTCCAGACCTTACAAGTGTTTTCCCACCAGCTCTGGAGTTTGCAGGAAATTAAGTGCGACCCTGCCCACCTAAGCGCGACCCAGCTGCACTTTCTTGTACCTGCTTGAGGTGGGTGAAAATCCCCAGGTCCGGATTTAATCTGGTCAGTGCGGGGCTCTCCTGGCTTCTGTTTGTTTTTTTTTGCCTCCCGCCCCTTTAAGAGAAGAGGTGGGAGGGAAAAAAAGCAAGCAGAAGAGAAACGGAAGAGAAACGGAGCTCCCTCCGGGAAGCTCCTCCAGGTGAGCTGCATTTTTTCCTCTCTTTCTCTGGTGGGGAGGAAGGAAGAGCAACGAACCCCTAAGATCTTTGGTCCGAATTTAAGGGGCCAGCGGATCTTAGGGATCGTGTGAAAAGGCCCTTAAGAGTACATCAAATATAAAAGCTTGATGGCTGTGTATATTAGCTTGCAGACATTTAACATGAGCTAATTATTTTACCCATTGACAGGAATCTTATCAAAACTTGAAACTGACATTTTCTGTATCTTAAATTACTCTGACAACTGTCATTTTTTTGTATCTTAAATCACTCTGATTCCACTCAATAACCATGTACAATATATACCAATGGTGGCGAATCTTTAGCACTACAGATGTTTTGGACTACAACTCCCAGAATCCCAAGCCTGTATTGCCATTGGCAAAGGACTATTGAGTTGTGGTCCAAAACATCTGGAGTGTCGAAGGTTCACCACACCACTAACATATACTCTACTGTATATAGAGACCAATAGCTTTGAATATTGTATTCCAGATGTCTGAAGAAGTATAATGTAACTCATGAAAGTTCACATTGAAATAAATGTATTAAGTCTTAAAGATATGACAAGACTTTGTATTTCAATTTGATTTGCTTATGTCTTTATTCGGATGAACTGAAATATCATAAAGTTTTAAGCAAGCCTTTGAGTTCCTTGGATTGGTTCTCTGGATAAGCTGTTAATGCAGAAATTTCTTAGAAGGATAAAGGCTAGCCTAGTTTTCTCCATTTTTTCTTATTTTCTCTCTCAGCATTATAAAATGGGCATGATATACATCAAAAAGACTACAAATAAAGTGTATGATGAACTGTGATCACCCACTCAAACAATGCATGGTCACTAAACTTACTCTCACAACAGGGGGAGAAACCATGAACCATTAATCAGCTCTCTGCCCAGGAGTGGCAAAGCCATATCAAATGAAGCATTAAACTTCTAATCTTGAAAATTTATGACAAACACTGGCTAATTGACTGGCATAAGCCATGCTGAGTCAAATATTTAGTTTTGCATTAAATCTGTATCTAACATTAGAACATTTCCTCTTGATTCAAACAGCTAAAATGTGGCTTTTCTGCTCCATTTCCCATACCTAATTAATGCCTAGCATCGACTCATTTTATAATAACATTACAAATGTGTCGGCAAACACGCATAAAGAGGAACCCTACCAGGCCTGTAGGATGATTAATTCTTCTTTCTCCATTTGCCAAGGGTGCTAATATGGCATAAGTAAGGCTATTTGCAGACACTTGCCTGAGCTGTAAACAGTTGAGTCCTCTGATTGCTTAGATCAACAGCCATCTAGATCTGGAGATAAGCACTACCAAAGAAAATCTAGCAGCTGATTTAATTTTGATCTCATTAAGAGTTAAAAAGAGATATGCTGCTACATTTACAGGTGTTATCGGCAAAGCAATTAGATTAGCTTCATAAAATATGACTCTGAACAATCTTTACTAGTAGAAAATATTTTAAAGATTGGGGACAATCTAATGTAACAGAAGATGCAATGAATATCTAAAATGGAAATTTTTATAGGTATGAACAAAATGAAAGTTAATTTTTAAAAAGAGCATTAAAAAGATAATAATGTGCTTAAAATAATCCTTAAATAAGACAAAACTAGTCCATAAAGACTAACTTTTATACTTTATAATGATAGCTTTCGTGGACAAGTGCACTTCATTAGACACAAGAGAAAGTGCTATGGCAAATATCAATGGCATCAAAATATAGATATCAAAATACAGTGGTACCTCTTAAGATGAATGCCCCATAAGATGAAAAACTTGCAAGATGAATGAAATTTCTGGGAATAAGGTTGCTTCACAAAATGAAAATTCCCTATGGGAAACGTTCCACGTTTTGAATCAAGTTACCCAGGATGCACTGCACCGCTGTAGTTTGTGGAGGGGTGAGAAGAGTGTTTTCATCAAGTTTTGGAGCAGCCAAACGTTATCTCTCAAGAAAAGTCCAGTTGCCATGACTCAACTTCCAGATAAATTCACCTGGATGACTGAGAATCTTCAAAGACATACCAGTACATGTTTCCATGTTCTCCACTCTGATAGAGAAAACTGGCCTGAGCATGATGGGAAAGAGGTAGGCGGAGGGCAGACAGAGGAAGTTGGTACTACTGACCCATTACAGACCAAGGCAACATTTGGGAAAGTGTTTCTTTTGGGTTCATGTCAGAAGCACCATGGTGTAATCAATAAATGCATTAGATAATTTCCTGTCAATAGCAGGCAACATTACTGTAGGTGCGTTTGGAAAAGCCAATATTGTCAAGATATGTAAAAGTTGATAAAACATATGTTATGTATATTTAACAGAATGTGTAAAGAGAATTGTAAAATGGAGGCAGTTAGATTCTGCAGTGTCATGATGTTAATTCACAAGTGTTAGAGACTAGTAATCACAGGCATGTTAAGTGATGAAGTGCAGGTGGAACTGATTATAACATCATGATTTGTAATGGTTAGATCAGATTGCATCAGATTGTTAATTAGTGATTGCATCAGATCTTATGAGTGCTGAATAGTATAAAAAGCACTAGCTTGCCATTTGTTAGGTGGGACTGTTATGGTGAGAACAGTTTACCCCACACTCTGTTTGTCTGTTTGCTATATTGTATATAATGCTTGGTTGTTATGCTGTATATATTTTTTGATGTATATATGAATATATATACATCATTGTCATTGTCTCTTCATAACCTAACTCTGCAATACTTTATATCAATACTGACATTTTATCTGCACGCTACTGCTGCACTGCTCTGTGTCAAGCACAAGTAAATATTATATTTTGTTGCTTAAATGCTGATAAATATCATATCTTATCGTGCATGTTGAAGAAAATAAAAGTGTTGCAGAGTGGTGAATTTCTGCTTTTAAAAATCCCCTTTTGCTTTACAATAGAAGTACGGAGACCAAAGAGGAGAATAAGCTGTAAGTCCCTCACAGTCCACCACTTTCTCATACATTGGCAATTGAAGTCTCGATAACTCAACATTTGTAGGGGGGGGGACCACATTTGCTCTGTTGCTAGGGAAATTGCTGCCCTATGGCTGCATCCACTCTGAGGATGTCAGCTAAGGTGAGAAGAAACAAGGAAGCTTGGGGCTAGTGATTGCTCCTAATAATTTGAAAGAACAAATGCCATAAAAGACCCGGCACCATTGCCTCAGTTTGTATATAACTATATATACATGGAAATGTGTTTGCATATCTCCAAAGCCTGAGACTCAAGAAAGCTCCAGAGACCAACAGACACTAATAGTCCCAATAGGAATTGACTCAGATCAGCAGTTATGAAAAAAATTAGGCTCATGCCACCTTGTTCTACATTTTTTCACAGTTTCCTTTTGAGTTCCATCTCACTGACTACTGCTCTGTAGTTTAAAATACTAAACAGCCTTTCTTTAAGCCTTCAACAGAAAATTGAGAGAACGAGGAATACAAATGTAATGCAACCCCTGGCTGGTTGATCTGCTTTATATGATAATTCTGATGTTCAAACTATTCTGCTTTTTTGGAGGATTAGGAAATGATTGGATTCTATTGCATGTGACAATTCTGGTTTGGGATCCATTTCAGTGGAACAGCTACTCCATGAATGTGGAATCTCTTTCTAGAAGTTCTATTCCTTGCATAGTTGCCTTTAACTGAAGATTTTTGACAAAGCCAGGCTCAAGAAGTCTATCTTAAAATATTGTTCCCATACATATAAAAAAATCCATCAGGTCCACATTGCTTCCAACATTTTGTAACATAGATTTCTTTTTCCTGAAATCTGAGCAACTGGATTAGGATTAGATTCTTTGTGCCTACAGTTGCCTACAGGAAAGTAGAATGTCATATTTCATTTCAGTGACCCTTTTCTCCTTTCATTGCCAAAAAGCTTTTCCATGTACTTACAGATCCTGAGAGTATAGTAGCTGATACTGATATTCCATCTCTTTGACTGATTTGAAACTTTTGGGATAGGAGATGTTTTAAAGGTTGCTATAACAAGGAAAGTAGTGGTTCCCAATGCAAGAAAGAGAGATCTCTGGTTTTTCCCCCCTGCTGAAGTGCTATCTTTGGAAGTATTCATATGGTAAGAGAGCTTTTCCACTCCCCTATCTGATCTGAGACAGGAACATTTGCATACTTTTCAATTAAAGATTTACTGTAGGAGTATTCTTTTAGGCAGAGTCCATTTGCTACAAGGATGGATGGTTCTATTGCTTGGTCAGATGGGATACAGATAGGAGATAGCTAGCCCCCCAAAACCTATCCCAACCACTGTGAAGGTACAAGGTGTGATTAGCATGTGCAGAAGTGGAGGCTGGATGAATCATTATGAGGATCATTATGACATTGCAAGGTGAGCTGGAACAATATACAAGGATCTGCCAGTGATTTTATTCCTTTGGACTTGATTTTGTTCTTATGGGTCAAAATTCAATAGTAGACTACTTTGAAAAGTGTGAGAGTATCATGTGGAGACAGGGGTCCAGGTCCTATCCATGCTGGCCAGAGGGCTCCAACATCCCTACAAGTCCCCTTCTTCTTCTCATCTCCCTTGTTGAGCATTGAGGTCTGAACCCAAGTTCTCCTCTTGTTCAGCCAAACACTCAACATGATTAGGGATCCTGATTAATTGTTGTCCCCATTTTTATGTGGAACGTCCACCTCATATTCAGTGGAACACAAATAGAAACTTCATTCAGAGCTCACTTCTCCATGCTGTTATGTGGTCTAATGAGTAGTGTCTAATGAGTAGTCAGGACCCGGCATGTACCAAGACACTGGAGCAGAGTAAATATAAAGTTTTCCCCCCAACATCTGCATCAATGTGGCCAGCCACAACTCTCTCCCCGCATTTTAGCCATCATGCTTTCTTTGTATGAAGAGGACTAAAATCGCTGGATCTTTATGAGGGTATGTCTTTGTGAGCTAACCAAACTAGAACAACTAACTTTTCCAACTACAACATACTTCCAGTTCTAATACTAAGATTTGTGGGTCTTTTTGAAACTTCTATTTTGTTTTCTTAGGATACAAGTTGGGCTATTTGGTCCTGAATTGGCACAGATGACCTTTATGGCATATCCCATCTTGTTTTTGAACTCATTTAATCAGGAGATTCAACTTGAAAATGGTTATCATTTAGCAGGAAAACAAACAGTGAAGCACATTTTTGCAAGCAAAACGTTAATGATTGGAAGAATTGCACCAATTTCAACATGACAGTGTGTGATTAATCTTCTCGGTCAGGTACTTATATTTTTAGCCATTAGGTTCATTGGTCTTTGATAGTCAGAACTCTTTCTAGCCTAATAGGATATTGATTTTGCTGGATAGTGTACTTTGACTCTTTAAACAACACCCGCTTTGGAAGACTGTAAACAGTGTCTAACAGTTCAGTGAGACCCAACTGCCAGACACAGATTTTGGAGAGTGAGCCAGCAGGTGAAAACAAAGTGATTTTCATTGAAGCAAGCAATTGTGGAGAGCTGCAGGCACATCTGTGTGTAAATTCATTCAAAATTGAGTTTGAGACAACACCCTGCCCCAAAAACTCCACCTCTTAACAGCTCTTAACACAGCCAAATATGAAAATGGTGGCCTTGTGTGGCATTTTTCTTTGATTTGTGCCTCATTAGTGAACAAACAGTACTCTGGGCAGTTTACAGAACAAAACATGAAACCTTCTGACCACCAACACCTAAGCCCCACCAGAAGGGGGTGGGCGAGATCATTTGGGAAGCTAAAGAAAACCAGATCAGAACTTCGAACCAAACTGAACCCTGGGCCTTGATGTTCTCTGCCCCTAGTATTCAATGTTCCCCTTATAACTCTGGTTCAGATTCAGATCTTTGACTTCTGGGGTCAGCCAACCAATGTGCATCTTCCAAAATCAATCATGCAGATAAGTGCAGAATTGTTTAATTTGCATAGACTTCAGGATTAAGAACCAGAGTTTAATTATTCTCTGAAGCTTTGTCCCACCTAAAGCCTCAGAATGACTAAACCAATTACAGCCCCTTTGCCTATTTTTGGAGATAAGAAAGCTTCTTCTTAGCATAATACTGCAGTATGTATTACATAAGGCAACCCTTGAAGATAAAGCAAGGTACTGTTTTTGACTTTTAAAACCCTCTAGTTCCAGTCTGTCACCAGGGAAGCAAATCTTATTCTCCCAGTGTTAATTGGATTACCTATTGACACGATATTTGTGTTAGCAGCAAGTTTTGGAATGCTGTTAATGATGATTTAATTGTCACTCTCTGCACTCTGCATTTTATCTCTCTCTGACCTCACAGTCTATGACCCAAACCCCTGCTATGTGTATTGACATGCTGGCGATGTAAATTCCATTGGTTCTGTAGGACTACTCTAACTGTGACTTGCTGCCACTGTCTTTAAAAACCTGGATAATTTTTCACCTAGGTAAAAAGATGGGCAACATTCTATAAAGGTTCATGTTATAATTGTTCTCTAAGGCAGTGTTTTTCAACTTTTTTGGGGCAAAGGCACACTTGTTTCATGAAAAAAATCACGAGGCACACCACCATTAGAAAATGTTAAAAAAATTAACTCTGTGCCTATATCAGTCTCTAAAAGGTTCGCCATTGCTGGTGTAGGGAGAAGCAGGACAGAGGGACACAGATTGAGGCAGCCCGCTCTCTAGCACCCAGTTCCCACTTACCTGTGTTGTTTTTTTAAAGACATTTTGCCTTGCATGGACTTCTTTGTTCAGTGGAGACCTGAGAAGGGGCACTGACTCTCCAGGAACACAAATAAGACCCAAAAGCCCATCTTGCTCTCCACACTGTGGCCAAGGCAGATGCCTTCAGCAAGTCCAGCGACAGGAGGGGAGGAGGATGAAGGAAGGCAGGAAGGAAAGAAGGCAGAAAGTGTTCTGCTTGTATACTGCCCCATACCACTTCAAGGAGTCTCTGGGCGGTTTACAGTTTTAATTACAGTAGACAGGCTGCTAGACATACACATATGCAGGCTAGAAATGAGCATGTTTCTATGAAGAGGGGAAAGAGTACGAATGGAAAGAGAGAGGTGGGGGGGAAAAGAAAGAAAAGACAGAGAGAGAGAAGAGGGCGACCCAAGACAGAAAGAAAGGGGCAAGACTTCAAGGAACCCATCGCGGGGGCCCTCAGAGACAGCTCTTCCCCTCCCGGACCCTAAAGGCCGGCCGGCCAGCCGGCCAGCCATGCCAGTAGCCCCCCCACGTGCCCGCCTCCTCAGCCCAGGCCCGGCGGAGGCCTCCTCCATCCCCTCCTCCTCGCAGCCCTGCCGTGGTGCTCGTGGGGCAGCCGGGCGCCCCTCCTCCCCTTCCCCTCACCTGGTGGTTTGTTCTGGGCTGGGGCTCCCGGCCGGCTCATGTTGGCGGGCGGGCTGTCGGGCGGCTCAGTCCATTGGTAGCTCCCAGGAAAGGGGTGGTGGTGGTCCAGGGTAAAAAAAGGAGGGGGGAGAGGGAAGCGAGCGAGTCGCGGCGGCGGCGGCAGGCACAGGGCAAACACTAAGAGAATGAGCGGGGCCAGGTCCGGCCAGGGAGGAAGTGACTCCAGCGCCGCGGGCCTCAGGGGGGAGGAGCCAAGCTGGCCCTTGGACACTATAGCGCCTCCCAGCTGTGGGCCGCCCGCCGGCCCTGGGTTGAATTTCTTTAGAATTTTTCAATTTTTCCCACGGCACACCAGGCAACATCTCACGGCACACTAGTGTGCCACGGAACAGTGGTTGAAAAACGCTGCTCTAAGGGACCACAGAACACTTCTGATATTTTTTTTCTGCTACAGATTACCAAGTCTATTCTTTCTCTTTTGAAACTGGTATGTAAAAGAACCTCTGCAAAGGTCCTTCTCAATGTGATGCCACTATCAGAGAGAAAGAGGGTATCTGGACAGCATAGGGTTTTCTCATCAGTGACGACCCATTTATGAAACTCCACAGAGTTTGGGAACATTCGTTTTTGGATTCAATTACTAGAATCTTCCAGCCAGCATGGCTGTGCAGGCGTAATTGCATCGCTTTGCTCCAAAACCCCTACTTACTTTATACACTGAAGGAAGTGCCTTCTTTTCCTCTGAAACTGCGAAGGGCTCCATTTTTTTAAAAAAATAATTATTAAAATATTTGAAACAGAAAACTAAAAGGCCCAGAAGATACTGAAGAAGACAAGAATTCTGGAAGAACTGTGTGTTCTAAACTCTGGAAGAGAAATTTTCACCCACTCTTCTAGTAGTATTAATTGTGCTCTTTTGTTCATTCTGAGGCAGACTCTTCCCATTCCTGGCAGTAAAGATATAAAGATAAAAAACTAACCACTTGTCCATACCTAACATCTGCAACCTGACATGGCTGACTCATTCTAACAAAGAGTATTGACAAGCTGTGTGTTCGTAATTGTGATATTGGAGAGAGTATGGGCCTGAACTGACTCTAACATTTTAAGTGATTTTTTTTAAAAAAATGAGACAAGTGATTTGATCTCCTTTATCATGGGAGGGAGTAACAAAGATGAGCACAAGGTAACTTGAGTCACTCAGCAATACACTCCAGTCCAGAAATCTTGGATTCAAATGCCCTCAATGGGTGACCTCCGCAGGTCACCCATTAGGCAAACTATTCTCTTTCAGACTTAGTGCCCGCTTTTTTAATAGAGGGCAAGCAGGGCCGGCGCGTCCATTAAGATGAACTAGGCAGTTGCCTAGGGTGCCAAAATGGACAGGGGGCGCTGGCCAGCCTGCTGCTTCCCCGCCAGCCCCCCGCCGTCCGACCCCCACCACCCATCGCCGTCCGCCTGCCGCCCACTGACCCCCCGCCGCCGCCTGCCCGCCACCGCCACCCTCCACCCACCCCCTGCTGCCGCTGCCGCCCTGCCCCCCCCGCCGTGGCCACCCACTTGCCCGCTGCCCCCCCCACTGCCACCACCGCTGCTGCCCCCCCGCCACCACCACTCACCTAGGGCGCAAAAAAACCTAGCACCGGCCCTGAGGGCAAGTACTGATTCACCATTCTCTTGTCAGAATTACTGTAATATTATATGTATTGTGTTTGGGGTACACCAAGTGCAGACCAGGGCATGATATGAAATTGAACAAACACAGCCACCATTCTGAAGAGGAATTTGTTCACCAGTAGCCAATGCAAAATGGAGTCCTCATTGGAGATTTTCAGTCGATAAGTGAACTGCTATCAGCTAGAGATGTTTTAGCTCAGTAGTTGGCCCCAGATATTTTGGACTGCAATTCCTAAAATCCCTCACTGTTGGCCATGCCAGCAAGAGCTTCTGGGCATGGGAATTCTAAACATTTGGAAGACAAAAGACAGAGAACTGCTGTTCTGTGTCTTGGTTTCTTGAATTAAACAGATGGTCACCAGCCTAACAAGAGATTTACCCAACTCGGTCACCTTTACTCCCACACTGAGATTGCAATGCCCATCGTTCCCAACTAGCAGAGCTGGGGAGGCTAGTCTGAAAAATATCTTCCAGTTGCAAGACTACTCTGTGTGCCATTTTGAGAATGATAATGGAAAATAGGTGGAATACGTTGCTTTGTGCCACTGAGTAATTTCCAACCTATGGCAACATAAGATTTAATGACTTCCAAAAGGTCCATTAACTATTCTGCTCAAGTTTGGTAACCTAAAGGCCTAGTCTTCTTTTACTTGTTCAATTTACCATATATTGGATCTTTTTTTCCTACTTCTTTTCCTAGCATTTTTGTCTTTTCCAGTAAGTTTTGTCTTCTCATTATATTTCAAAAGTGGAGTAGCCACTGTTTAGCCATTTTGGCTTCTTATGAGAGTTCAAGTGTAATACGGTCTAGATCCCTTTTAGTGCATAAATGTACATGCTATAAATGGCATATTGATGCAATGTATAAATGCATGCCAGTAACATGTAAAGATCATAAAGCAATAGCATCGTTACTATTATTAACAATTATTCCATTATCTTTTGTGAAACAATTCTCTGGAATCAATGATTTGCACTGCAGTTTGAAGGAAACACCAGTTTGCTTAATTTTTATTCTGCAATGTAAGACTTCCCATCTCAGCTTCAATGCTGATGAGATTACAAGCAGGAGCTGATCTTTCTGAGATTCTAATCAAACCTTTCAGCGTGGGAGATATGAACAAAACAGTGCAGTCCTATTTGAACTGGTCTATTGATTAAACTGTTAATGATTTGGGCAATTTACAGTTATTGTCCTAGTTATCCCAGCACTGATGATGACTAACTGAATGATGACATTGGTACAACCTTGCCCTCTCTTGCCATGCATTTGCAACACAACACACTTTGCCTCAAGCATTAAAATGATTAGTCAATTTCATAAGGAAGTGTGTAATTAACAGTTAAAACAGATCTGTCAACCACCCTGCGGCACTGAGGTCTTATTTCTCCTTAGTTGCTTATGGAATCTGCATTCCATTATTTGCAAATTACACCAGATTAATTGAACAAATGCTTTCAAAAAGCACTCTGAGTGCTGGTTTAGAAGCATGGAGGAAGTGGTTTCTTAGACAACGGTTTCCCACAAATAGATGTGATATCAGGTAGATGGCATGGGTGAGATGGTGATATTGAAGTACAGAGCTGTGTGTTGTTTAACTAGAGGTATTGCTCTTCTTAAAGCTTTGCTAATCAATTACCTGATCTAATTTAAGTCCTTAGGAGTCACTAAAATACAATTCTGTCTGAAGCAGTTGTGGCTTTTTACTCTATTTTTTCAGCACATTAGGATAATTATCTGGCTAATGAGGAACAGCAAGTAAAAACATGGAACAGCTTTCCACCATTGTTGTATCATTACAGTCATGACCAACTCTTTGTGACCCCATGACCATGGAGTTTTCTGTGAGGAATACTGGAGTGGCTTGCCAGTTCTTACTCCAGGCGCCTACAGCACCTGGTATTCCCTGGTGGTCGGCCATCCAAGTACTAACCAGGCCCGACCCTGCTTAGCTTCCGAGATCAGGTGAGGTCCAAAGTGCTCAGGGCATCTAGGAAGCTTTTCCTCCATTAAGAGTGTGATATATATTTTAATGATAACAATTTGGCAGTGGAAAAAGGAGGGATAGAACAATCGGGCTATTATATTATATTCTTTTTCAAACTGCAAGATCAGCAACAACAAGAATAGTATGCCATCAAGTTAATTATGATTTCTGGCAACTCTTTTTCACGTTTTTAAGTAGAGTGTGCTCAGGAGTGGTTTGCTATTCCCTTCCTCTGAGGGCACCCTGGGACTGTGCAGTTTGCCCAAGGTCACACAGGCTGGGTCTGCTCGCAGGAGGCACAGTGAGGACTAGAACTCCCATCCTCTGACTCTACAACAGATACCTAAGCCGCTGAGCTATCAAGCTTCCTTAATTTAATAAAAAAAAATAAGCAGAATGTGCAAGCTTACTTACCCAGAGTCATCCAAGAACTTTGCTTTAAAGAAGACAACTCCAGAATGGGACATTGGTTTGCTCATTCAGTTTGCTATCACCTTGGAAGAAGAGGGTCAAACAGTAACCAACAGGAAAATCAAAAAGAATGAGCGCTATTCACCCACTCTTCTTTTTCCTGGGGATGTTTCTTCTTCTACTACTACTCAGCCACCAACAAGTTCAGTTGCTGCTGGATTCTTTGCTTGACCTATCCCAATCATTTCATTCATGTTTGAGCAACCTGCAGCATTCTGGGTGTTGGAATCCAGTCCCAGCCATCACGCTCATTGGTCTGGAAAAGATGGCAGTTCTAGTCTAGCAATGTTTAGAGGACTATCAGTTTCTCTCTTTCAGAAAGTCTGCCTTTCCTCATATTCCCCAAATTTCTGTTGAACCACCTCTTACAGAGTAAGCCTTAAGTATTGGAGAGATTGGCAACTTATTCCAGTTTCTATAACCTGTACAGACCAGTGACTCCACTCTGAATGGCAATTAGGGAGGAAGCCCCCAGTATTTTGAGTTAAAAAATGACTCAAACAATGTCCATGCAGCATAGAGAGGTATTTATCCATTTTTATTTCACAAATTCGTCCCAAAACATGTGCACAGTACAAACAGTTTACAAGAGATGTACAACCACAGAATGTTTTCTGCCCTACACCCCCCTTACAGTTTTCATTCCAAACAGATCCACAAACAGCAATTGAAATGTTTAGGTAAAAGGAGATTACTTTGGTTGCTTCAAGAATTGATGCCCTTCTCGTTATGTGTTGTCCAGTCAGAACTGGCTTACGTTAACCCTAATAGGTTTTTCAAAGTAAGTGAGGTATTTAAGCATTGGTTTTAACATTTCCAACACCCCAGTAAGTTTTCCATGGTGGATCCAGAGAATCACACCCAGGTCTCCTGAGTCCCAGTCCATTATTCTATCCTCTCTATATCATACCAGGTAGCCACAATACCATTATTACAGAAAGGCAATTTTAATACTTTCATAACTGACATAACAAACGAAGTAGTTACAGCCTATCCTCTTTCAGGGAGTCAGTGTAAGAATCCACCAATGGAGAATGCGTCGTGACCCTCCAGATGCTGTTTGATTGCAACTTCTATCAGCTCTGGCCAGCAGATCTGATAGTATTATGTCTTGCAAAGGTTTGGTTGATGGAGTTAAGCTACAGTATTTCAAAGCATAACGGTGGTGGTGGTTGGTTCATTTCATAAACAGATATGACATGGGGAATAAACTTTAAACTGGCCATAATGAAATGTTTGTTTGTTTACTATAAGATAAGCAATGTTGTTATCTTCATATTGTAGAAACAGAACAGTGGTGGAATGGTTTTCCTGTAAGGCCAGGAGCCAAGAACTGTAGTTCTCCAGACATAGCTGGAGGGCTTTTCTCGCAGTGAAAGTTTTAAAAGTGTTGCTTACATAAAGCTGTGAGTAGACAGCAAGGATCCAACGTCATTGGAAGAGCACATGTTTTGCATGCTTGAGTTTCAGGTCTAATCCTGGGCATCTCCAGTTAAGAAAATGGATCAAGTATTATGTGCTGAGAAGGAGCCAGACAGCCATTGCCAATCTGAATATCCAATATCAGGTGAAATGGATAAATCACTGGCCATGGGATAATGCAACATTCCATAGACATTATCATAACCATGATTATTTAAAAAGAAGCATGATTATTCTTTCTTAACTGTCCACAGTCTCTGGCTCTGAATTCTGGGCAGAAGTAAGTCGTGTTCTCTAAATTTATTTGTGTGTGTGTGTGTGTGTGTGTGTGTGTGTGTGTGTGTGTGTGTGTGTGTGTGTGTGTGTGTGTGTGTGTGTGTGTGTGTGTGTGTGTGTGTGTGTGTGTGTGTGTGTGTGTCAGACTCTCTAGATTATATTCCATAATAAATCTAGAAAGTAGTCCATGAACGTTCATATTAAAATAAAACTAACAGTCTTTAAGGCATCATAGAAATGTTAATCTTAAAGCAGTCACTCCAAAATAAGGCTCAAATTAAGTTAGGCCTATCCTTCTTCCTTGTTAGAAGCCTAGCCACACCTGACATTCATTTTCAAAATAAAGCAGCCAAGCCATCAAGATAAAGAAAAGGATATTGAAGATGCAAGAAATCAGTAGCAATTTTCTTTCTCCCTCTGACCTTTGTGTGCCTTTGTTCTCCTCATCTCTCATTTGTCCTTAAGGGTCACAGAAGGAGGAACAGAGACTAGTAATGATTAAGGAGACAGAAGATAAGAAAAGACATACAATAAGAAAGGGAAAGGTGGTCAGAGGCTCTTGGATTATCTGTTGGGGAATATCATCATTGTGAGATAGTAACTGCATTTTGCAATTGGAAGGTTCAAGTCGTATCTCTATCTCTAGTAAAACAATAAAGCACCAGGAAAAAGCAAAGCACATGGCTTATATACTGCTTAAATTACTCTCTGGGTGCTTTAATTCAGTTAGGCAGGCTACACATTTCTCCCCCACCCCACCACCTCTCAGCATGCTGGGTACTCAATTTACCAACCTTGATCTCTGAAGCAGCAAGTTAACCTAAACACAGGTACATGTAACCTGGGACTGAATCCAGGTCATGGGCAGAGTTTTTCTTGGAGTACTGCACTTTAATCACTGTAGCATGAGGCTCCAGTAAAAAAAGGCTGAAGAGCTGCTGGCAATCAACACAATTATTGCCATCATTATCTACGTACGGTATTTCATTTCTTTGCTAGATTTTTCTTTAAAAATATTCAGAAGTATTTTACACTTAAAATACATAAAAGGTTAACAAAATAATTGGCTAAACCTAGTTAAACTCAACTAGAATACAACTGGCTGACTGGATAGCTCAGTGGATTAGGTATGCAGCTCAGGGTTCAATTCCTCCCGATGCCTCCAAGGAGAAAAGCCAGACTGTGTGGCCTTAAGAAAGCTGTACAAATCCCAGAGCACCTCCAGAAGAAGAGAACAGTAAACCAGTTCTAAGTACTATGTACCTTTAAAAAAAAAACCACCAGAAAGAGTCACCATAACTTAGAATTGACTTGGTCATGCACAATCATTACAGAACAGACCTATAAATCTTATATAGTTTTTTTTAATGGCATTCATTCAGAAGATCTACCCTAGCTGGGTCTAAAAACTGGTTTTGGCTCAGCAGAAACAGCACACAGTATATGGGTCCTCAGAAGAACAAAATATAGGGATGAGTCAATGGTCAATGGTAAAATTTATAATGCTAATAATAAAAAATAAGATCTACCACATCCCATCAAAATGCCTGGAGTAGTCATACCCTAGGGTTCAAGCTATGCGGCTGAGGCTGGCTGAGCTGATATTAAGCCAGAACTATGCTGAATGCAAACCCCTACCCAAGGACGTTGGAGATTACTTAGGACTAACTTCCTCTACTTATACACTGGCACAAAGGCTTTGTCTGTGAACTGAAGGACATTTGGATCTAATGCACGCTCCTCCAGCATAGTATCCCTTTTCCAATTCCTTCTTGGCTCTTGCAAATCAGCTTTGCCAACGTATCTAAGAAATCCACCTGCTCATGAGATGTTGTAGTGGGAGAAATGAGTTGTGATTACAGTAGGACCCCATATCTGCAGGTTCAGTATCTGTGGTTTCACTTGTCCACAGTCTGAAGTATTAAAAGAAAACAAAAACCCCTAGAAAGACATACTTCAATTATGTCATTACCAGAACTGGCCAAAAGAGGCAGCCATAGACCATGCTATGTATAGGATTCGCTACTATCCAAAGTTTTCAGCGTCCACAAGAAGGCTTGTAACCAGTTCCCTGCAGTTATGGAGGTCCTAGAGTATTTCAAACTCACTACAGCCAACATCAAGTTGGGATTGCATTGTTAACCAGGTACAGAAAATAGGATGGGGTTGAGGCCATGTGGACCTCACTAGGGAATTCATTCAACAGACCAAAAAAAAAAAAAAAGCCTTCTGTCTTGCTAACATCTTCCAACCCTTTCTTACAGTACAAAATCCTTCAGATATTAGCCTATGGGTTCCAAGCCCTATAAGGCTATATAGTTTAAGACCAGTACTTTGGGTTGGGGAAATAAATGTATTGGCTACCCGTGTAGTTGGCCAGAACAGATGAAACCTTCCAGTCCCAGGGGTCAAATTGTATTTCACCATAGCAGCATTTTCTGAAGAAATCTTCACCGTCAGACACATCCACGGTGCGCTGATGTAATCAAACCAGTAGCTTTCCAGAGCATAGGCTACTAAAAGGTGAGCAAAACACATAGTCTATCCTGGTACAAAGCAGTCTTCTTCTGACTTTGTTACTTATAATCCCCTGCAATAGTTTTCAGCTTGTTGCCTAGCAGTTTCAGAATCAGAGCACAATGAATGCTTGAATAGGGCTACAATCAACAGGGAAAAAACAGTTTCACATAAACATTGCTAAAGGTTTCATGCAGATATTCCGCACTCTAGTTTACGTGTGGCTTCTTTACACCCAATAGGTGTACCAGATTTTCACAATGAACAGTGTGACTGATTCTAAATTTCACTTCACATATACGGTATCTGCAACTGTAACTGTTGGGCTAATGAAATATATAACATTTTAAAGAAAAAATAAAATTAATAGATGCACTAACAACATTCCACTATGCCCAATCCTTTACCTCTCCTTTCCTCTATATAGCAATTTCTTGCTGTGTTGGATTGAAACTCCCATACTTACATTTGGGAGTTTACACTGGCTGCAGATTACATTTATACCCCACCTTTCCACACACAAAAATGTATACTCAAAGGGGCTTATAAACATTTTAAAGAATAAACATTTTAAAGAATAAACAAATAAACCATATGGACCAGCCTCAACACAAAGCCATTAAAATCAAACAGATACACTAAAATCAGCAAGGATACAGATTAAAAACATCACAGCAGGGCAGGTTGTGGGAAGAAAATCAATGCATATTTTAGCTTCCATATTAGGCTGCTGTACACATTTACTTGGAAATAAGTTTCTCTGAACTCAGTGGGGATTAATTTTGAGAGGACATGCAGGGCTGCACTGTTTGCTTCTCTTTATTCAGAGCCACAGCAAACAGTGCTGGGCAGAAGGCTACAGCCCTGTTGTTTTCTGGGATTCTTGCAGATGAAATTGATCTAGGTCTTACTTCTTGTGCAAATGCAAAAATGAGACAATTTAACACAAATTTAACTGTGCCTTAACTGGCATTAACAGGGTTTTTTAAAATATGGGTTTTTATTTTATTTATACTCTCCCATCTCCTGGTAAATAGCCATGATGGCTAGGAAATCTTGGAGTTATGGTCCAAAATTGAGATAGTTCCACACTTTGAGAAACGATCTTTTAAAGGAGACATACTTTTTTAAAAAAAAAATAAAGATATATCTCACTTTTGTTCTATGAGGGAACTCAAGGTAATGTTACATAGGATTCTGTCATGATCTCAGCAGAGAAGTGCTCCAGCTAGGATGTGCTAAGGAAAGAGAAATTCCAAAGCCTGATCTGTTTCATCCTACAACCCCTGGACCCTCAGGGAAACAAGAGCTAGAGCCCACATATCCCACATTCTTAGGGACAGGGGAAACCTGAGCCTATGGAATACGGTTTGTGGGATCAGGAGGTGAGTCTGAGGAGAAGATGGGTCAACCTCCAAGCCTTGAGGAATGGAGAAGACTAAGACCAGCTTGGAGCCATGAGGTGGAATGCTCAGCAGTAGGGAAGGTTTGCTCATGAGTAAATTGCTTTTTCACAGACTCTTTCTCCCAGGGAGACCCATAGGTCAAACCCTGTGGCTGTGTTCTCTTCTTTCCACCTGAACATCTATAGCTGTGATTTGAGTGGTGTTCCTGCAGCACAGATGAAAAACAGCCTTCCGTTGACTCTTGCAAGCTGTTGGAGGTGACTTGTTTGACCATTCTTGCCTTGTTCCGATTCCCTTTTTCTGGATTGCCTTGACCCTGTTTGACTGTTGGAACTGATTCTTGGATTATGACGTAGGATTGATCTGCCTGGGCAATTGCTACAGTGAGCTTTGCAGTTCCTGCTTCACTCTTTTTACTTGGTCTTAGATTTTAATAGCCAGTACTGTACTTTCACTTGCCCATCTAGTATGGGACAGGGCAGATGGCTTGGTGGTTTTTGCTCCTGCCAGTAGCCAGTCCTAGACCCACATAGCTGCAGCAACTTGACTGCATCATGTATCCGTAGATTATGCATCCCTCCTAACTTTATACATTTAAAATACATCAACAGACCACAGAGATACCAGTAAACATAAACATGCACATAGACCACCCTTTCCCAATCTGGTGGCTTCCAGATGTCTTGTGTTATCATATCCAACATGTCTGCTCCAAAACATCTGGAGACTACCGGGCAGAAACAGATGGAAAACCTATCAAATTAAACACATGGGATTTTCTTCCTGCCCATGCCATGATTCCTATTTTTAATTTTTTTAAAAAAATGTAAAAATCAAGAGGATTTTTTTAAAGATCCCAGTATACATCCAATCTCCATATATCACTCATATGGGTTACACATTATTTCTAATGGATGAGTTAAAGCACTCTTGGTGGGATCTGCTCTACTGCATTCAACTGCATTCCTAACATCTTTCTAAAAAGTTGCATCCCAGCAGGGAAAATTAATCTTTGGAGATGAGAGAGTTCATTTTCATTCCATTTTTTTTTCATCTTGTTGGTGTTCCTTATCAATCTTCATGCCTCCAGTTTCACGGAGGAATATGTAGCATTGTATCCCCAGTAGAATATAAAACAGAGTTCTCTGTGAGTATGTCGACAAAATAATATTAATAATAAAATAATAATAATAATGGTTTCCTTTTTTTTTTTGGCTTGGGGCATTCAAAGTGGGAGGGCCACGGCAAGGTCTCCCGCTCCCCCACCCACCGCCCAGATGGTCGAACCCCCCTTTTGGGGGAAGGAGCTAAGCCATTTTAAATGGATGGCCTAAACAAATAGACCATCAGTTTGAATTATGATGATTAGTTTTAGGCTTTCCCCCTACCCTTCCAAATGAAAGATATATCTTTTCTTTCATAGCAAGAATGGGTTCTGTCAAGCCAACTCTTCATAAAGTGCAAGTAGCAGAAGAGTCCACCAGCAAGGCAGAAAAGTGCCTTATTGATGGCGACCATTCAAATAGCCCTTATCACCTTCAATATCCACCTCTTCGTCTGAGTCGTCATCAGAAATATCAGATTCCAACTCATCCTGGGAAGCTGGTGAGAGCGTACACCGTGGCTGTCCTAGAGAAGGTTCCTTATCCTGCTCAGGACTCAGGCAGCCTTCTTGCTTGGGCTCCTCGTGACTGTCCACCACACTCCCAGAATCCTCTTTTTTACTGGCTTGAGGGTTCTCCTAAAGACAAACAGAAGTAATTTGGAACAAATGCTAAACAGGACAGAGAGTTGGAGGGCTCAGAAAAATCTACTTTTTGGAATACAGCTCCCAAGATCCCTCAGGACTGCTGGCTGTTATAGGCTGTGAGTTGTAGGTTTGAAGTAGTAGTAGTAGTAGTAGTAGTAGTAGTAGTAGTAGTAGTAGTAGTAGTAGTAGTAGTAGTAGTAGTAATGTCTTCTGGACATTACTGGATTGGAATGGCCAAGTTAGTGAAGAATGTTATTCCTCATCACTGTTTTTGTTGTCACAGAGTGATATGCCCATCTCAAACAGCAAAATTATTCTTTCAGCACCTTAACAGGCCACTAATTCTTTCATCATGCTGCCTAGACACCCTAAGCACATCCAATCTCACCTGATTTCGGAAGCTAAGCAGGGTCAGCCCGGGTTAGTACTTGGATGGAAGACCACCAGGGAATACCAGGTGCTGTAGGCGCCTGGAGTAGGAACTGGCAAACCACTCCAGTATTCCTGCCAAGAAAACTCCATGGTCATAGGGTCACAAAGAGTTGGTCACGACTGTAACGACACAACACAATTCTTTCATCAAAAGTTATGTTAATTTAATTATTAAAAAAATACCTTTGATTTATAAATGTGGGATATTGTGCTTTAGTACCCACAATTCAAAAAGCTAGGAAATTGTCCAGTATTGCTGTACAATGTTGCTCCCACACTAGCAGCAGGAAAAACAATGCCAAGCTTTGTGTAGCAAAGGGTAGCCTGAACGTTGACAACACAAGTGAAAGGAGTCAAGATGGCCTACTCTGGATATCATCTTATGTTCATTACTATTTACAAAGTGACACCATGCAGAGGAATATCCCAAAAGCTGACTCATTTTTTTAAAAATCCATTATCCACTTCTCCCCCAAACTGGTTGTCTTTCAGAAATTGTCAGGGCTATTTTTCAACAAGTGTCAATAGTAGTGAGCAAAAAAGGATATCCTATAGACCAGTGATGGCGAACCTTCAGCACTCCAGATGTTTTGGACCACAATTCCCAGAATTCCGAGCCTAGATTGCCAATGAGAAAGGACTATGGAATTTGTGGTCCGAAAAATCTGGAGTGCCAAAGGTTCGCCACCACCACTATGGACCCTCTTGACTGTGAATATTGGCATTGTCAACATTCAGGGTGCCCTTTGCTATGCAAAGCATGGCATCTTTTTTCCTGCTGCCGGTACAGGCACAATGTTTTGGAGCACCCTTGGGCCATATTCTAGTGTTCTTAATAATGGATATAGAAGCTCAATATCCCACGTTCATAAGGCTTTTTAATTTCCCTTTTTTAAAAATTAAGGTTTATGTATACATATACTACACACACATTCCAAGAGCAACTTCCATCTTGTAGTACTCAGTGCAAAAGGATTCCAGAAAAGGAACACACAATCTATCCTGTGGTTGCTGGCAGTGGGATGTAGTCATAGTCTTTCTGTGCAAAATATTTTGAAGAGCTGTTTTGGACTTACTGAGATGGTGAAGCAAAGGTATGAGTAAGTGCAGCACACTCAAGGGAGAAAAGCACACACCTCTTAACCTCTGGAGTAAACTAATGTTGCCCAAGTCACTCTGTGGAACACAGACTCAAAAGCTATGTTCCAAGTTCCTAACCCTTTCCCTGAGTTACGCAAACTGAGGGGGAAAAAGCTACAGTGGACCAAAAAGCTCTATGGACATGTTTTGCATGCATGTTTCCCCTTTTGAAAATTAAAAAGAGGTGAGAGGTTGGAGTTAGCAAAGTGTGTCACTGGAAACCAAGATCAAAATAAATCCTACTAAGTGAAGAAAGACAGGGACAAAAATCAACTTATTTGAAATGTGGTGTTGAAGGATAGGCGTGCAGATATGTAAGACAGTCAGAAAAGCAGAAAAGATTGTGTTCAATCAAGTCGTAACTGAACTCTCACTAGAGTCAAAATTAGCAACCTGAGCTTATCCTGCTATTTACATATAATGGAAATACAGAAGTGCCCTGAATAGGCTATAATGATGGCAAAAGTTGGGTGGAGCAGTTGGAAAAGACAAATGCCTATCATGAGATGGATTAATTCAAGAGAAGAAGCCACAGCTTTTAGTTGGTGAGATCTGAGCCAAACTTACTAGAAAAGACAATATTGCTAGAACAAGGGGAAGGGTAGTAGAAAGAGGGAACAATTTAATATGAGATATTGTTGGTTTGCAAGATCTGAGCATAACCATTAAAGATATGACTTGATAGCACACAGCATCTTTGGAGGTTTTTTTCTGAATTACCAAATAATGGTATAGTAACAGGATTGGGTGAAACAGGCTCCAAAACTCTTTAAAAATATCCACAATGGCAAAGCAAAACAAAAACAAAAAAGCAGTAATATCACAGCTTTGAGTTTCTGAATATTTATTCTCTCTTTTTTAAACTTCTTTTAAAATATTTTTACACAGGAAATAGATGCTCTTTTTAATGTCTGTTTGGTCAGGGAGTCCCTTAATTTGGTCCTGACTGGCAGGGTCAAAAGTTCAGATTTCCCTTCCCCACTTTAATGTTTGTAAAATAATTATGTTTAGAATGTTCATTAGGAAACCAGAAAGCCAGAGTTCTTTCCTCTCTCTAAAGGCTTTTTAAAAAGTGAGTATTACTCCTCCTGAAGCCTGGTTTCCTTCCAAATTAAAAAAAAGTGGCTGAAACTAGCCATTCTCTTTCAAGATAAGCAAATGTGATCTTTTAAATGTATTTGATATGTTTCAAATCTGCAGACAGAAAGCATTGTCACTGTCTGCATTGGGAGTGGGGGCAGTTTTAACTTTAAAAATCATAACTTCAGTCAAGAACTATTTACCCAAACATCCCTAAATTTGGCACAGAGCAAGAGAAGACTGACTGTTCTGGACTTGGACAGAAGACTGGACCTGGACAATACAAGGTCCAGTTTCAAAGCTATAATTTTGATGGGTGCCAGTCTAGACAACCTGTTCCTGACTTTTAAAATATTTAAAGTGACAAGCACGACCTTCAAATAATAATTGGACTGATACAACTTCATTCCAAAATTTTAGAAATGGGGCACACAGTTTGTGGAGATGCTCTGCCATTGAATAAACTGTCCAGGACTAAAACTAGATGTTTCAATTGTTTAATGAGACTTTACAGACTGATCTAAAAGTTCAAACCCATGTATGCATTGCTTACTCATAGCTGAATTCCAGTGAGTCTAGTGGAACAGATGCTCCTGGCTAGTGGACATAACGTTTGTAGTTGTAAGCTTGTACATGCATGTAAATATCATTGAGTTCAATGGAGTTGAATTCCAAGGCATTGCAAATACAGAAAAGTGTGTTCAAGATCTACACTAACATGGAAATACAAACCAGAGGAAAATAAGTGATAATTAATTAATTGCCCAACTTTACCACAGAGCACACATCTATCTCCAGTCACATGATACTGAGTGAAGCATTAACTGGGTGTGCAAAACCAGGGGATATGAGATTAAGAAGATGGTGTGTGGTGGACAATATTTCTAAGTGGCATTTCTTGATTTCTTTCTCCCAGGTAAATGAAAATAAGCTAGGAAGAAAGCAGGGAATGCAGAACTGAGAGCTGAACAGATAGATGAAAAACTTGAAGCATAAGAAAACAAAAACAGGAAAGGAAGACAGGAAAGTTCCTACCAAGTTATATTTTTGAAGCTCTGAGTAGCTAAACATGTTTGAAATTTTTGATGACTACCCTTCACTCACAGATGAAGAATGATAAAATAAATGTCAATAAAATAAACATAAAGTCATAAAACTCAAAGGGGGCAGCAAGTCTTCAAATAGCTGCACACCAGTGAAACATAGGCAAAATAAAACACCCCAGGGAAATAAAAATCTTTTAATCTGGCACTGGACAGGTATACAGAACAGGTATACATAAAAAGAGGTTAAAATACATTTGTTTGTTTGTTTTCAAAAAATACACATGCAAAAATGGGCAGAAAGTTAAAATGTTAAAATACAGTACAGTAAAATGAAATATAGCACTAGAATAGTTGTGTATTTGATGCTGTTTCAAGATCCAACAATAACTGAAATTCTGCATTTAAAAAGTAGCCATGTTAATCCAAAAGTGGGTTATACTGTACTTAAAATGGGATAAATTAATTTTTAAAGTACTTATTTATTTATTTGTTTAATACAACTTATATGTCACCCATTACCCAAAGGTCTCTGGGTGGCTTACAATTAAAACATTAAAATGTTAATGAACAATTAAAACAATAAAACATTTAAATACAAAACACTAACATTGGCATCAGGACCCACAGTCTATGTGATGTCAGTTAAACTTCTGGAGTAGGAAGGTTTTTATCTGGCATCGAAATGTCATCAATATTGGCACCAGGCGGATCTCACTCGGGAGGGCATTCCATAACCTGGGGACAGCTTCCAAAAAGGCCCTATACCTACAAGCCATCCCTTTACCATCCTTCAGGGATGGCTCTTTCAGGAGGGTCCCCTGGCTGGGTTTTAATTGCCGGGTAGGTTCATATGGAAGGAGGCAGTCCTTCAGGTATCTAGGTCCTAAGCCATTTAGGGCTTTATATGTCACAACAAGCACTTTGAATTGGGTTTTGGCAGCAACTGGCAACCAATGCAAGTTATACAGAATTGGCTTGATGTGCTCCCTAGTGACCCCACCACTCACCAGCCGCAGCGCAAAATTGGGCGACCTGAGCTTTGACAGGAGCACGAACCATATCAGACAGACAACCCCCCCCCCCAGAGCTTTCATGAGACCATCTGGATCCATTAGTCTCTAAGGGCAGATCATCTTAATGGATCCTCCACCCTTGCAGAGGGTCAAAGTAGCTAATAGCCTAAACTTGACCAGGAAGTGGTCTAACCATGACAGTGGGGTCAAAGCCAATCCCTCCACATCCAAATCACCATCCTTCAGTCCTGTTGAGAAGACCAGATCCAGAATATGGCCATTCTCATGTGTTGAGTCGATGACATATTGAGACAGTTCCATGATTGTTATGGCAGCCATGCAGACCTGAGCTGCCCTTGTCAAGGCAGTCTTGGCATGGATGTTGAGGTCCCCCAGCACCAACAATCTGGGGGTCCTCAACACCAGGTCCAAGACCATCTCCAACAGCTCAGGTAAGTAGCCTTTTGGTATGCAGCATGGTGGGCAGTACACCAACAGAATCCCCAGTCTGTCTCGTGAGCCCAACACACAATACAGGCCCTCCAGATCTCCTCCCAAAGAGACAGGAAGCCTGGTGAGGGAGATAGAGGTCCTATATAGCAACTTCCCCTCCCTGACCTTCCAAGTGAAACTGGTGCTGGACTGGTATAGCTGAGATGAGCTGATGTAATAGATGACTAATTCAGTACAGCTGAGACAAAACCATGTAGCCACTTGCTGCCTTTTCCATTTCCCTCACTTTCTTTTCCAACAGTCCAACCCATTCTGCATTTGCTGCATGTGTGCACCATGTTGTTGGCAGGCATGGACAAACATTTTGTGGAGCATCACTGCAGAAGTGTCTCTTCCCTTCATAATCCCTGTTACCTTTTAAATTTCTTCTGTTTGTTTGTGAGTAAACCTTGCTTTGTGTTCTCCGGCCTGAGAGGTGCTGAGGAAATGCAATACGATACACCTATCTGCCTTGGTCTCCATTTTCTTTTATTTGTTCTTTCACTAGACCTTTTCCTTACTACCACTCGCCCATTCAACTCCTGGTCACTCCCTCCTGAGAGTCTGTCTCAGTTTCTTAAACCCTGTTTGTGTGAAACAAAAAGCAAGCTCATTGCTATAAAGACCTAGCAGTTTTCCCTACCTGCTTTAGGCGCCTCCATTTAGCCCGACGGTTTTGGAACCATGTTTTCACCTAAACAAAAAGAGAAAGGACAGTAAAGGGAGAAAAAAATTGGCAGACACCAAGGCTAGGAGACAAAACTTACTTAACTGAGGAAAATACCTTTGAAGACAACAGGAACATTTATTGCATTTGCTCCCATACTTCTGTAAAAGTATTTACTTCTAAATAAACAGGCCGTGATGCTATGTATACTTATCAATAAACATGCAACCATGGTGGCTCTTACTTCTGAGTAAACACATGTACATTTAGGCCGATACCTCTGCTTTATCTTGTACAGTGATGTTATTGTCCTGGCAACACAAATCAACATTCTACAAGGTTTTATATAAAGTATATATAAAATCTTTATTTATTTATTTATTTATTTATTTTAAATGGAGATAAAGAATATTAATACTCTTGTCTTAATGGTTGCTAAATTTTAACCGGTACTTTTTATCTACCAATTTTACCTACCAATTTTATGTATTAATTAAAATTTTAACCGGTACTTTTTATCTACCAATTTTATCTACCAATTTTATGTACCACTTTTATGTACTCATTGAGATACTATCATGGAATACACATTGATACTATGTATTTTGTTGCTATATCTGTCCAGTTTGGCCATTGGCCGTAAATAAATAAATAAATATATAAAATAAAATAAAAATTTTAAATAGAGCAGATCACATCTAAAATTTGTAAGGCAGCAGTTAAAACACCAATGGTTTTTTTGCTCTTAAGTCAAACTGCTTGTAAGTAGAGGTACCACTGTATATGAAGGTAAAGGTCCCCCCCCGCACTTGCGTGCTGAGTAGAATTTTAAATGCAAAAATGCCCCCCGCCCACATGCAGAAAGAGGCAGTCTTAAGCACCCCCTAATTTAAAGTAGAACAAATAGATTGAAATACCAATTTAATTTATCTTGAAATGGAATTATTGGCCCAACTTGCTCTTCTTTTTTAAAGAATTCAGAATGTAGTGGCTGATCCTCAAAAAAAGGCCTTTCAAAAAGGTAAAGTACATCTTATAAACTGACTATACACAAGGTAGGCTTACCAGTAAGAATGGTCCAAAGGAGATACATTGTTGCAGCTTTGTGGCCCAGATGTTTGGAGAGCAATGAAAGGACACAGAAACATTCAAAACAGAAGTTTTCTTTGAAGAATCAAACAAACAAGCTTGCTTTAAAAAAAGTAACACTGTGGCGGCCTTCCAGAAATTTTCCTATGTATCCCCAGGGAGTTAGGTATGTTTTGTAAGATATATTCAAAGTATTTCTGCATTACACAAGGACATAGCAGTTGTGTTTGTCCAACTATAAATGCTTTTAGTAAACATTTCTGAAACTGGGCCCCTAAATTCATTTTTTAAAAGTGTGAAAATACTGTTTTTTGCTTTGTGGTTGGAAATGATCGTACTTGATGGTCACAGAGGTTTGATGCTTATATTCTGTATATTTCAACCATTCCACTCATCTTGTCTAATATATACTGGCAATTGTCTAATTAAGAAAAAAACCTCCAAAGATGTTATGTGCCACCAAGGCACTTTTGATGAGTGATCATTATAGTACAGTGGTACCTCATAAGATGGATTTAATTCATTCTATGGGTCAAATTGTTTTACAAAAAAAGTCTTACAAAATGTGGTTTCCCATATGAATGAGCGGGAAACTGATTCATCTGTTCTGGAGGTCGGAAAATAGCCATTTTTTCCAGACCTCTTTATAAAGTGCACTTTAAAGGTATGGGGAACCAACACACACAGAAAACACACACATACACTGCAGTGCAATGCAAACATGGAAAAAAGAAAGCAGCAAGACAATCCCGATCCTGTTCCTGCCAAGCGTGCAATGAAAAACAATGCAAACATGGACAAAAGCAAGCTCCAAGTAAAAGCCTAGGTTGTTCCTTCCAAAAGTGCAATGAAAAACAATGCAGAGATGATCAAAAGCAAGCAGCAAGACTGTTCCCGCCAAAACTGCAATGAAAAAGTAATGTAAACATGGACAAAAGGAAACTCCAAGTAAAAACCCAGGTCGTTACAGCCAAAAGTGCAATGAAAAACAATGCAGACATTATCAAAAGCAAGCTCTAAGAAAAAAAAGGTTGTTCCTGCCAAAAGTACAATGGAAAACAATGCAAAAACACAAAAGAAAGCAAGGAAACCTCAGCTCCCTACCTTTCCAAATTCTGAAAGTCCAAAACCTACTGAAAAACAATGACTAGAATGGCTCCAAAACTTGATGAAAAAACTCCTCCCATCTCTCCACAAACTGCAGGGGACGGAATGCATCCTGGGTAACTTGTTTCATCTTCCAAGGCATCCCATAGGGAATATTCATCTTGTGAAGCAATCCTATTCCCAGAAATTTCATTTGTCTTACGAGTTTTTCGTCTTACAGGGCATTCATCTTGCAAGGTATTATATAATATGAATTAATGACCTGCAGAATATCCTATCCTTGACAGCTTTGCTCAGATCTTGCAAACCAACAGCATTTAGTGTTAGGTTGTTCTTCCTTTCTGTTGTCCCCCTTCCAAGCAATATTGTATTTTTCAGTAAGCCCTGTTCAGGTCTTTCAAACTAACAGGCATAGCTTCCTTCATTGAGACAATCTGTCTCATAATAGGTATTTATTTATTTATTTATTTATTTATTTATTTATTTATTCAGCTTATATACCGCCCGTCTTCCTAAGGGAACTCCGGGCGGTTTACAACAACTATACAACACAGCAAAATACAAAACAGAAAAGTAAATAGTAACTAACTAATAAAAGCAAATATAAGCAACAACAACAGCAACAGCAGATGGCGGGACCGGACCGGCAAAAAAAAAAAAAAACTGTTTGGGTCACCCAAATGCCTCCCGGAAGAGAAGGTACAGTAGGACCCTGGTATCCACTGGGGATTGGTTCCAAGCCTTCCTCTGGAAAACCAAAACTGTAGATAAGAGAGAATGCTTAAAAAAAAAAAAAACACCTCCCCAAACTGCTCTTTTGTGAGAGTAGCTTGCTTTCCAGCTGCTGAATTATTTATTCAATGTTTTCCTCTGCCAACTGTGGATAACTGAATCAGTGGATGCGGGGGTCCTACTGCATTTCGCTCTTCCTTCTAAACCCCCCCCCACTCTACCCAGCACTGCTGTCATTTCTATATTCTCCTCATATGTGCATATTAGAATAGCCCCTAGGCTTACTGATTTTTGCTTTGGTCAGTGAGACTTCAGTGAAGGAGCACAGACTTTTCTGTCTTTCTGATTGTCTGTGATATCAGTAAGGCTCTCCTCCAACAACACAATGAGTTGGATTTTGTGCCTGTCTTTCTGCCACATACTGTAGTATGGACGATCTTGATTTTGGTTTCCAGTGACACATGTTGCTAACTACAACCTCTCACCTCTTTTTAATTTTCAAAAGACAAAGTGACATCTTTTGGATTGCATGCATGCCAAACATGTCCATAGAGCTTTTTGATCCATTATAGCAGGCATGTCCAAACTTTGGCCCTCCTGATGTTTTGGACCACAATTCCCAGAATTCCAAGCCTGTATTGACAATGACAAAGTACTGTGGGAGTTGTGGTCCAAAACATCTGGAGGGCCGAAGTTTGGACATGCCTGCATTATAGGTTGTATGTTTTTCTCCTTTGCCTGTGCTGCACTTATAAACAGCTCTTCAAAATAGGGACTACAGCCACATCCCCCTGCCAGCAACCATAGAATAGATTGTGTTTTTCATTTTCTGAAATCCCTTTGCACTGGTTAATTCTACATGAGGGAAGTGCTGTTGGAATGTGTGTGTAGTGTATGCATACATAAACTTCCATTTTAAAAAGCCAGGAAATTCAGTTGTTCAAAAAATAACCTTTAACCTTTGAATCTCAAGTCCAGACCCTCTCAAGGAGGCACAGTGGTGAATTTAAGCCCCAATCTCTGGCTCCACAGCAACAGGCTGCTCTTTGCTATGTGCAGCTTGGCGTTCCTTTCCCTGCTGGCAATGGGCGCATAATATTGTACATATCAGGCCATTTCCTGGCAGTTTGAACTGTGGATACAGAAGCACAACATCTCACATTCATAAGCCAGAGGGGTTTGAAGAATTCAAACCTCTTTTAAGGCAACATCAGATTTGAAGAAGAAGAAGAAAGGAAAAGGAAACTTAACCTGGAACTTAGGGCGTTTATACACGACCCCTAAGCTCCGCCGCAAATGGCTGCAAGGTCCGGACCTTAAAAATGTTTACCCACCAGCTCCGGACTTTGCAGACAATTAAGTGCGACCCTGCCCACTTTAGCGGGACCAAACAGCAGTTTTCGTGTACCTGCTTTTTGGAGGTGACAAATATTTGATCCGGTGTAAGGATAGTGAGTGCGGGGCTCTCCTGGCTTCCGTTTGTTCTTTTTTTGCGCCCCACCCCTTTAAGAGATCTGAATGCTGCCCGGAACAAGGAAGTGCGGAGGGGGGTGGGGACAGAGGAAGAGCGAGGAACCCCTAAGATCTCTGGTCCGAATTTAAGTGGCCAGCGGATCTTAGGGGTCGTGTAAAAAGACCCTTACTTAGCCTGTGATCCAGCTAATATAAGGAGACAAAAATGCAATGAAAATATAAATAGAAAGCCTGACACTTTGAGTATAAACACTCAAAGTGTGTCTGCACCCTTTTAAAATAAGGATTCCCAAATATGAAACACATGAAAGGGCCTTCTCAGCTGCTGAGTCCAGACTCTGGAACTCCCTCCCACTGGAGGCTAGGACTGCCCCATAACTGCTTTCTTTCCGGAAACAGGCAAAGACCTTTCTTTTCCAGTAAGCTTTCCCTGAATTATGGACAGCTTTCGGAAGTCTTAGTCCACTGAGCCACCATGCCCCCTATATATAACCACTTATAAACTGGCATGGTGGCTCAGCGGATTAAGGCTCTGAAAACTGTCAGCTTCAAAGTCAGCAGCTTGGCAGTTCAAATCCCAGGTGCCACGCAGCAGAGCGAGCTCCTGCTGAAAACTCTGCTCCTGCCAACCTAAATAGGTACAGCGGTAAAAAGTGGGAAGGTAAAACAGTGTTTCCTTGCCGCCATGCTGGCCACGTGGCCATGGACTTGCACAACACTGGCTCTTCAGCTTCAATACGGAGATGAGCACCGCCCCTAGAGTCGGACACGAGTAGCACGAATGTGCAAGGGGAAACCTTTACCTTTTACTTTATTCTTTCTTGTGTGATTGCATTGACAATGGTTAGTTCTAATGTTGACTTCTAATGCTGTAAAATAACCCCTCAATTCCCTGGTTCTCAAACTGAATATGTCTTAAGTGGAATGGACTGTATATTGTCTCTCCTTCCTTACTGTAAGCCTCCTTGGGCCCTTCTCCAAGGAGAAAGATGGGGTAAAAATACTCAAAAATAAATAAAATAAAAATAAATAGTGGGGAAAGGGTTTGTTTGGCGACCAGTGGGGAGGTGATTTCGGAAATTTCCCTTGGAGGGATCCGAGAAGCGCTCGCTCCGCCCACCGCCGTCGGGGCCCGTGGCTTCAGGCGGCCTCTAGAGGCGCGCGCCTGCCCGGGTCAGTTTTGGCGGGAGAGGCGCGGGGGGTGGCGGGTGGGGGGGAGGGGAGAGAAAAGGGCGGGCTGGGAGAAGCGTGGGACAGGGCTGGGTGGGCGCGGGCGCCAAGGGCAGCGGCCCAGGGTCGCTCAGGCTCACCTGCCTCTCGCTGAGCTGCAGCATTTTGGCCAGGCGCTTCCTCTCGGGCGGGGAGAGGTACTTCTGCGTCTCGAACTTCTTCTCCAGCTCGAGGGTCTGGTCGTTGGAGAAGCGCACCTGGCCGCCTTTCCGCTTGTGCATTGGCCTCTGCATGAAGGGGCTCCAGAGCAGCGGCTTTCCTGAGGTCGGGGGGGGGGAGAGAGAGACGGGTTGAGTGCGGGTGGGCGTCCCATCGTCAGGGCTTTCGGCGCCCACGCCGCTTGGAAAAGTTACTTTTTTGTTTACAACCTTCTTCTCAGATATCTCGCTCCACGGCTTACATTGGCGGAAGGGCTGCGGGAGCTCTCCAAAACAATAAAAATACAAATAAAGAGGAATTTTTTTGCCGTGGTCAGGCTGGCAGTGTCCCTTACTTTCTCCCCTTGGTTTCGAACTTGGAGTCTACGCCCCCAGATGGCTGCCAGGAGGCTTCCGCAACTTGCAATCCGAAAAAAGTAACTTTTCCGAGCTCTGGTGCATCTTTGTGAGCAAGTAACAACCCATCCAGAACCACTCCCCCAACACAGACACATTTCCCGTTATCGAGACTGTTGAGGTAAATCCTCACCAAACCAGGTACTGAACAGTTTTTAACGCGTAACTCTCATAAAACCCGCCATAGCAAGAAAACCGCACCTCTCGCCACTGGTTACCTTTGTAAAAATCTGATTTTAAAATCCCTCTCGCTCGCTCGCTCTCGCTCTCGCTCTCTCTCGCACAAGACTTGGGGCTTTCGTTCAGCCCTCTCACAAGAGCCCTTGGGACTGGTTCCTACAGGATTGTGATCCTTCAGATGAGATCAATCATCTCGCTTTCCTCTTTTTTCTTAAAAATTTTAAAGACAGGTAAGAAATGGACTGATGATAGCCGCCCATAGATGCAGTTATAACTACAGTATTCTGTAAATTCAAGTCCAGAGATGGAGGTGATTCCTGCTTTGGAAATTATCCTCTTCTCCTAAAGCCCCATTTCACATGCATTTCTTCAGACCTGAAACTTCTGTGGGCTTGCCATGTTTGGTAGCATTTAATCTTCCAAAATTTCAGTAGAGGTTTGGGTCAGGGGGTGCCACTGTGATTCAGAGACAAACTCCATCCCCAGGAGGCACCAGAAGGTTCAGGGGGTGGGTGAGTGTAGTGCCAAAGGTGGCACTTGGAGCCCTTTCTGTGGGCACCCAACATCACCCCCTTCACAGCCACCTGTACTCAAGTTAAATGTCTGTATTGGCGCTTTGAGAAAAATTAGTGGGTTTTGAATTGCAGTTTGGGCACTCGGGCTCTAATAGGTTCACCATCACTGGTCTAGACTGGATATGATTTAAGACACTTGTAGGGTGGCCATCCTAAGACACTTTGCTGCCTGAGGCAGAAAATTAAATGTCCCCCTCATCCAAACCCAACCAACTTACAGTATTGGGCAAATATAGCGTGGGGGGAGCCACAAATGCCTCTCTGCATCCTTGGCTGTATATAAACAAATAATAATAATAATAATAATAATAATAATAATAATAATAATAATAATAATAATAATAATAATAATAATAATAATAATAATAATAATTTCCTTTTTCATGCAAGCACACCCATCTGCTGACTGGGGCACCTACCTCACAGGAGGGCCAGTCCTATTAGTAATAGGAAGTAAGTCTCATTGAGCTGAACAGACTTGCTAGAGAATAAACATGCTTTGAATTGCAGTCCCTTATGTAATTCCTGGTCTAGTAAATTAAGATTTTCTGTTGGCATATGGATAACACCAAAACTGCAATACAGCATCTCTTGGGGAAACAGAAAAAGAAAACCCCATAAAATAACTTGCAATTTTAGAAACCAGTCAGCTCCTTTGAAACAAATAACATCTTCAACCCTCATCGACTAGGGGGAAACTCGCATTGGGTATGCTGTGGACTCTTTTCTGTGTCCAAAGGAAATTGCAATATATTGTGGTTTTTTTCCCCAAAAAGTCCTATGTCCAAAGGAATGTTTTTGGGTTTGGGAGCATTATATCAAAAATTATGTCAATGATTCCCAACAGCTGGAAAAAATTGGATTTCCCCATAATGACAACATATTCAGAACCAAACAGCTTCACTTCCACTTTCTTGAATCATGGTTGCTGGAGAAGGCAATGGACATTTTTGTCACTATTGTTTGTTGTGGCTAGTCTTGCATTGGCTGGCACCAAAAATAACACCAAGGGCTAATATCAATAGATCCACTGGAACTATCTATCACTCTGATGTTTTTCAATCGGGGACATAGTGTAGGTGGAAAGTGGAAGAAATTTAAGCAAATGTTCTATATTTATTTATTTTCCAGCTGTTCGTGTGACATTGCTGCAGCAGAGTGTCTACCAGAGATCTGGTTTTTATTATTATTTTATTTGTATTTGTATTTTATTTTTATTGGTTTATCCTCAAGGTTTAATTACTTCCTTTTTAAAGAAATCCTATTTACATCATTTTATGAGGTCGTGCTCATTAAGTATCTATTCTCTTCTTATTGGGGGCATAGCAACAGGTATATGAGGATGTCCATATCATCATGCAGTGCCTTTAAAACACAGGTGAACAAAAATGACCAAAACTGAAGCTGTTCTGCTTTGGCCACCTCATGAGAAGACAAGAATACTGGAGAAGAGAACAACATTGTGGGGACACTTGAAGGCAGCAGTTAAAGAGACCAAATAAATATGAGATGGATCAACTCCTGCTTAAAGGAAGCCAGGGCTTTTGGGTTTCCAAGACTTGAGCCGTGTTTTAAAGGATAAGATAGTTGGGGGCCACTAAAACATGGGGTAGTCATAATTCAGAAGCGACTTGATGGCACACTGAACAGCAATGTATGGATTACCCACACCCTCTGACGGCATAACGGAAGTGGGTAAGTAAACCGAGGCAATGAATCCGCGGTTTTAAGTCTGCGCCAAAGGAGTAGGGGGGGGCCGCTGGGGGTTCCTGGCAGGCCAGCCCCTCCTCCGGCAGCCTTTCACCTCGGGCGTCCTCCTCCGGTTCGCACCCCAGCCCGCCCAGGCCGGGGACAGTTGAAAGCCGCTCCGCGACCGCCTATGGCCACATTTCCGTCAATGTGTTTCCTGTTGGTCTTGCGCTCAAAAGGAGAAGAAACAGCTCAGGCTTCCTCCCTCCTCTTTCATAGCACGAACCCGAGGAAGGCACCTCTGAAGGGAAAGCACATGTCTTACACACAGAGACACAGACACACACACACTGGGGGAGAGTTTCGACACTAATAAATCAATCAAACAACAGGATCGTCCCAGAGGACAAAGAGTGTCCAGACCGAAAGCCGGACGATGTCGTAGGCAAAGCCGCGGTGAGGCAGCCGCTGACCCTAAAACGTCCTAAGCCACTAACTTTCGAAAAGTTTCATATATGGACTACAACTCCCAGAATCCCCCCAACCCACCCGGCATGGGGAGTTGTAGTCCAGATAAGTCCCACTTAAACAGCTAGCATAAAATAACTCCCACCTTAAATAGATTGCCCCGGGGAGTAACTTCTTCCTTGAATATCTCACTTGCTTTAAAAGCCCCATTAGGGTCGGGCTCAGACACACAGAGAAATTTTACTAAGCAAACAACTGGTCCTCAAGAAGAACTTTGCGCTGGGTTCTCCCCCCTCGCTTCCCAGCAGGGGTGGCCTTGCTGTCTCTAAGAAAAGGACAGGTCTTGAATGAAGTAAGACGGAGTGTATCAGCAGTGCCCATTGTCCATCAATAGTACAGTATTAGCCATCCATAAACTCCAGGCGTTAACTGTGCCTTACAGGGAAAAGCGCTTTGAGGGTGGCAGTTCTGCTTTGAATGAATTGTGCGTGAATCACATTCTTATCGTTTTCCTCCCAAGGGCTCATGTTGTATATACAGGGCTCTCTTCCCCCATTACTCTTACAACGGCAGAGCTGGAAGGGACCCTAGGGTTCATCAAGTCCATCCTCTATCCAGGAGACACAGTGGGGATTCGAACTCCCAACTTCTGGCTCCCGGACCAGTAGACTTCTTAACCACTGAGGTATCCCTGCAGATCCTCCCAAGAGGCCTGTGGAGCAAAGTCAAGCTGAAAGCTTAACTGGCCCAATGGAGTCCTCCTGGATATTTGACATATTGCATTGGAGGGCTGCGTAGGAGAGCTGCCTAAATGCCCTAAGCTCGTCTGATCTCGCTTGATTTCGGAAGCTAAGCAGGGTCAGCCCTGGTTAGTACTTGAATGGGAGATCACCAGGGAATACCAGGTGCTTTAGGCGCCTGGAGTAGGAACTGGCAAACCACTCCAGTACTCCTGCCAAGAAAACTCCATGGACATGGAGTCACGAAGAATCGGTCACGACTGTAACAACAAAACACATACGAGGGCAGGGGAAGGAAAAACTTTTTCTAAGTCCTCCCTCTCTACAGCCTAACCAGATCATACTGGTTGTCGCTTCACTAAACGACGCCATGTTTCCAGAGAGAGGGGACTCCCGCTGCTCGCAAGGGAAAATCATTGCCCAGATCCTCTGTCTTTTTTTCTCTCAAAGCATTTCTCTAGTAAGGAAACAAATGGAAGGAACCAGAAGAAAACACGGAAGTGCTGAAAAATGAAGACCACGATCTCCGGAAGTCGGACCCACTTCCAGGAATGCAGCTGTACGATTGCACCGTAAACGCGGAGTCTGGAAATTCCCTGACCCTAGAAAATCCAATGAATAAGAAAAGGCGGGATAACTACAGTCCAGGATCTACAAGTTTCCAGAAACCAACCCAAGCCTTTAGGAGAGATTGTCATCCTAATCAAGGAAGTATCTTACTCTAAAACTTTTTTTAAAAAAATCAAAGCCGGATATGTTTAATTTGGAACCCTATCAGATTCTCTGGAAGGTCGTGCAAAGGTAACTTAACTTGGGCCACTTCTGCACCACTTTTGTATCATTTTAGTGCATAATAAAAATATAATACACTATCCCTTGCTGATGTCCAAATCGTTATACTCAGCCATATATATATGTCCCGCCACCCTTGAGCTTTATCTCATAGTGTAACTTAAATCTGTGTGTGCGCGCGCCTGTGCCTGTTATTGTATGTTTGTTTTGCATCTTATTTTTTATTAAATTTTTTTAATTGAGATACTCTTATTTTATATTTTGGTAGTTACATTTTATTGCATTCATTGTAATGTTTAGAAGCCTCCTTTAGGGTCCTTTCTGCCTCAAAAGCTGGCATAAAAACGACTTAGCCTAATTTAAGTAACTTTAGAAGGGTTCTGGGGTGGGAGGATATTTAGGGTTGAAGTAGAAACTTTGTTCCTGGAAATGAGTTTTCAGGACAAACCTGGTCAAGCTCAGTGAGCTAGCCCAATGTTTCATACTGTGTTCTGTTCATCGGAAATGCCCTGGCTTTCCATGAATTCGTTACAAGGCCCCCTAATGATGGACTAAAACTTGCATCCTGATCCTAATCACGCTTTCTTGAAAGGAAGCCCAAACTGATTGCTTGGTTTAATTTTCAGACTGAGTAAAATAAATTCCGTAGAATTCATTGACTCCAATTATTTTTAAAGGTGTATCTCTGTGAAACAACACTGGAAATAATAATCATAATTCCCTAGCCTTCCGCAGCTTATACTCCAACTGTTCAAAACCCCTCCTGTATATTATGCAGTTCATATAAACAAGGAACCTAAAAAGTAGGTAGCTTTCGGTGCAATCCTGTCCCTCTGGAAGGAAGGCCAAATTAGGGCTTGTTTCTGAGCAAATATAGGATTCCCCTGCGTGTCTTATTGCTTTGGGACTGATTTCCACGTGTTTTCTGAAGGCAGCCTTAAAAGGGGTGGGGATGGGGGGCTGCAGGAAATGTCCCAAACGGTGGAATATCGTTTTAGACCCTAAATCTAACGCCTAACCTGGTTAATGGCAACGGTAATCGCGAAATAGGGGAAGTCCCTTTGTCCCCTTGGCCCTTCCTACCATCCAAATAGGGTTTCCTATCAGAGGGACGACTTAAAGGAGAGCCAGCCGCCCCTGGAGCAGAGAAGGCGAGGGAGAAAAGGGAGATAAGAGAATCCATTTACATCACAGCCTTGAAAAGCTGATCAAATCACTTACCTTCCAGCGTCGTTTTTCTCTTTGTCCGAGGCGAAACGCCTTTGTTGTAAGAATACTATTTTTGTTTTAATTTTTTGCAAATTATTTTTTTTAAAGAAAAGGGGGGGAGGGAACTGTAGCCTTCCTGTTCCACAACATTAGGAACCCGCCGTTCGCTTTGTGGGATCAGACCAGAGGTCTGTTTTCCACCGCAGTGGCCAGAGAGACGCTTCTGAGGATTTTTACAAGCGGTCTTAATTCTACTGGCGTCCCATCATCACCAGAATGTGACAGATTCTGTGCACGGAATGCATATCCCATCTTGTCTCTCCTCACAAACAATCTTGCCAGATGGTTTGCTTTTTCTCCTTCCAGACCAATTCACCAACCACGTTTACTTTGAAGGAATTTCACCTGGATTTTGGGGTTATATATCTCACTAAGTTTGCATAGGATCGCACCTCCGAAGGCAATTAGTTGCACAGCTCTCAGCGGCAACGCTTTTTAAAACCAGAAATAAGTCACCTCTGCCAATTAATCACGCCCTACCTTCATAGGTATTTAAGGCTGTAATCTGACAGCGCAGCTCTTATTACGCTTCTTATCTATTTAGTGACTTTCTGGAGCCATTTCTCCCCAGCTGAGTGGGGTCGGCGTCCATCCTAAGAGCCCACGGTTACACATGTCGACTTAAAAGTAAATCTGACTTCCGTGGCAAATAACAATAATAATAACATAAATTGTCAGTAGCCCATCATGCCAAGCGCGTGCACGGTTCCACCAGGGTCCTCAGCGGAAGGAAATCAATAGTAATGACTGGAAAGCATCGCGATTTAGCCGGGATTCACCTGACAACAAGCAATGATTACTTATTAATAAGCAAATTCCAACACGCAATCTTAGGATATCCCGGTAGGATTTCCTCGGTAAAGAATAGATCGGCCCACCACCTTCAAGGGGGACCTTCAGGGCTGTGACACCTAGAAAACTAGGCAGCGTAAAAGGCGTATATTCAGTTATGCATAAGGTCCTGCTTATTAAATCGCTGGCCCATGGGTGGAGAGCAAGGACCTGCGTGATCCTACCTTGCGACTGTCGCACTCACACACACACACACACACATTAAACACAGCGGGGCTCCCTTCCAAGTACAGTAAACATGCCCAGGAGCGTGTGGTTGTGACACGTCACCCACAGGATGCACAACGGGCAGGGTTTCAGAGGGTCTCTTCAATGCGCGAACTCCCCCCCCCGTCCGCCCCACCACCGCTCGGGGGTTTGTATTACTGTCTGACACTGAAATACAAACACTATTATCCAAGATTTCGTTTGCGTCAGGCTTCAGCAATTCTGGTAAAAACAGGCATTCTTTCCTCCTCCCTCTTCCCCTCCTCTCTTTTTTTTTTGTTGGTTTCTTTTTAAAGGAAGCAACGGGTTATTTTAGCTGTCATAAAGCCCCGTCCCACACAGAGGAAATGAACAATATCAGAAAAACGGATCCAGGCTATCAGAAGCCGAGTGTTTCCTGAATTTGTCTGTATTGAGGATGTCGATAAAATAATCAGCACCGTGCAAGGCTCCTGAGGAAGAGCCTGCTCGGGCGGCCAGGAAAACATTTAACAGCTTCTGAAACCAGATTTACTCCTATCAAGAGCTCAAGATATCCTGTATGAACGGAAAAGGGTCAGCCAAGCTCTCTCGGGGTGCACCGCCAACCCTCCAATCTTAGACGCGGCAAGATCCGGCGAGGCGGCCAACGGGGGAAGGGCGGGGGCGCGCGCCAAGGGGCTCCTTTCGGTGTTATTTCGGACATCAGCGGGGCAGGGACCTCCCGCCCCGTTTCAAAGGGCAGGGGAGAAAAACAAGAGGATTTTAAAAAAAACTTTGACTTTCAATGCACTTTTTCCAATGCACAGTTATTCAAAGCTCTTGAAGATTTTTAGCCTTGCACACCCACTTTTCCTCTCCTTGTTAAAGCCTAGTAAAAATGGGCATTGATTCCACCAGATGGATGGCAGCGCGGTAAGGGGGCGGTAAGGGGTGGAATCCACGCAGAAGGGTTCGCAGATTTATGAGTAAAGACCCCGTGAATAAATCTTGAAGGCGTAGAATAGGAACACGAGGATCGGGGGCCCTGTGGGTTTTTTTTTTTTTTTTTTGTAGATTTGTTTATTTGTTTTCTGTTTTCAAATGCACGTACTGCGAAGCCGGCTTAAGGAGTCTTTCTTCTAAGGAATACAGAATTTTCTCGGAGTTACCTTCTGTTGCTCTGGTGCAACAGGGACTTGTGGCACATTAAATCCGGGCATTAGGAGTTCGTGGACTACAGTTCCCTCCATCAGTGGCAACTCCTCAGTTTGTTGGGCCAGTTATTACAAACTGGGCACCCAGCTTGTCGTGACCAAAAAGATAAACAAAAGCAAATCCCCTTTTCAGTTTTTAAAGTGGGGCAATACTCTGCCTCGTTCTTATTTACCATTCAGACCTTCAGGTAGAGACGCAGACCAAGAAAAAAAAAAAGACCAACTTGGGCAGCCTCCAGAGTTTGGCGGTAAACGTGGCTTCCAGGGGGCTTATTTCAGTTCTAGGCGGGCATTGGCAAACATTAAGATCCTCGCTTTCTAACGTGAATAGGCACGTTAACTAATCAGTGGCACCCAAATATGCCTTCGAAAGAACCGAGTGTGTCTGTCTACGTTTCTTTCGCTGACAAACCTCCGTGGGCGTTGCTGGTCGGGAAGCAGGTTGGTGGCGCGGCCGCAGTGGTGGTTGCCTGGATTCACTGACTGACAGGCTGCGGCACAACAAGACCCACTTGAATGTTGGTGGCCTAAGCTTTGATCGACCAGACAGCCCAACGCGCCGGATGGATTGGGTCCTTAAGCAGATCCCGGCCAGCATAATTGATCAAAGCCACCCCGCATTTTCTCTGGGTCGCAGGAGGCAAAACACGCCAGCCCTTCAGGGAGAAACTGCGGTGCGTCTTGGCTCAGGAGGTCGCCTTTAAAGCCGGAAGAATTGCGCCGGGGGAATTTAACAGCGGACGAAAATGTCCAAACCAGTCGCTCGCGTTAATAATAATAATAATAATAATAATAATAATAATAATAATAATAATAATAATAATAATAAACAGTCATCAAACTTTTTGAAATCTATTAGAAATCAAACATTCCAAGTGGAATTAAGGAAATAACCCTCCCCCAACCACCAGATAATCGTGGTAGAAACGGGGCGTTTAATGGGGTAACTCGTTTGGAATAGACGGTTGAAAAATTGCCTCGGGGCTAGCTTCGTAATGAGGGGACTAGCCTCGGTCCCCCTCACCTCAGGGTCCTCCCAGGCAAGAGTCTCCGCATATTTGGGGGGGGGGAGAGAGAGAAGCGGGGTGGTGGTGGAATCCTGCAAAGTCGTCCTAAGAGCCTGAGTGACAGGCGTGGCCGGCGCCAGGACAACCCAGTGCGCTCGTATCTATTAAAAGCAATAGGCGCATTTAGGGTTGAACGGGAGCCCCCTTGCCGCCATCTCCAGGGCACCCTTGCCTCCAGACCCCTTTCCTTCCTCCTTCTCCCCACCCTGACAACCCTAACCCCATTCCCCCGTTCCTCCGCTTACCCAGGGGGTCGTGCCGGAGGAAGGCGTGCGTGTAATCTCCGACGGCGCGAGGAAACGGGTAGAGAGGTCCGGCGGCGGCGGCGGCGGCGGCGGCGGCGGCTGCCCCATAGGGTCCGGCCCCATAGGCGCTGGCCGCCAGGTGGTGCGAGAAGGCCGGGTGGATCGGCGTCGGCTCGTAGATGGGGGTCCGGTAAGAGGCCACCAGGCTGGTGAAGGAGGAATTGGGCGAGGGCAGGCTGGGCGGAAGGGGCGCCGGCGGAGGAGGGGGCGCCGGCGGGGGCGGGGGCAGCATGGGTCCCCCCCGGCCCAAGATGTCCTCAATGTAGAAGGGCGTGGGGTGCACCGGCTGCAGCACCGGGCCGGGGGCGTACATGGGAGGCAGAGAGGCTGACCCGGAGGGTTGGTACTGCATGGCTTGGGCCCTGCACCGGGGGTGGGTGTGGGGGGGGGGGAGGGGGTGCTTCCTCTGGTCCCGATCGGCGCTCCGACCCTGCCTGGGTGATGCTGGTCTCCTTCAATGCCACAGCCAGCACCGGGACCCTCCCGCACGCCCGCGCGCCCGCCGACAGGTTCCCAGCGGGGCGGCGCTGCAGCTGGGCGGAGACGCTTCCTGTCAACCGGCGGCGAGCCAATACAACGGCGGAGCCAAAGGAGAAGCTCCGCCCAGGGGGGGGGGCTGCCACCTCCACCCCCTTCCTCCACCCCTGCAGCGGTAATATACAGCCCGAGGAGGGACGGAGGGATTGCCGGGCGAAAGAGAAGGCGGGTTGCCCGCGATCCTCAAGTCGGTTTGTTTAATAGCGGAGAGAATTGCAATAGTTCATTTCCTCCCCGTAGGAAGTGCTTCTCTGGGGAACCCCTCCTTCCTCCCCCTCCCCCCGGTAGACCCAGGTGTCTGTGTTCTAGTTCTATTTTTATGAGGTCATTTGGTTAGTTAATTACTCAGCACGCGTCAGACGCCGCCCAGCCTGGTCTCAGCATCACCCGCAACCTCCAAAAAGGGGCAGGAATCAAAGAAACAGCACCGGGAAACCCATCGCTCAGTCTCAGGAAGAAATTTTCTCTCCGCGATCGGTGTCCCTCCTCAGGCTGACAAATTCCCGTTTTCCATTACAGTATTCCTCACGCACTTACTTCATTTGTTATTTATGAGTCAGGGCGCCAAAAGGTCAACTGAGGTGACTTCTGGGTAGTAGAAAGCCTTGGTGGTGTTCTTTACACCTCCCTTCCTCGCCCTTTAAAAAAAAAAACTTAGCACAGTTCTGTTTGCGTTCTTCTTTTAATCCTCTCTATTTACTTGTAATTTCTACTTAGTCTTGATTGCCAGAGGCGGAACCTGAAAGGCCTTTTTGTATGCGTCCTTTTATCGCCTATCACCAGCTCCTATGGAATCTTGCAAAACAAATCAGATACGATCTCTTTCTCTCTTATCTCATCTCAGACCCTGCATAACTGAAGGCCAGGCCCCCTTTTCCATTCATTCATTCATTCATTCATTCATTCATTCATTCATTCATTCATTCATTCATTCATTCTTCAGCCAGCCAGCCAGCTGCTCCTCAACGTCACCCGTTTGGCAGATACTGGGGGATCACCCTCCTTCTCCCTCAGGGCTGCTTCCGAGCCTTTGGGAAAGTTTTGAGCTGCTGATGTCTGGACTGAGGGCTGAGGTCCCAGTCTAAAGATCCCTGAGCCTCCTCAGCTTTCTCTCAAACAGACGAGATCGGCAGGGACGCGATAACTTCTTCCACGCACTCAGGGGAACTTCTGGATGTCCGGATCAAAAAGCTGGATGCAGAATCCGTGGTTCGGGGGGGGGAGAGAGAGAGAGAGAGAGAGAGAGAGAGAGAGAGAGAGAGAGAGAGAGAGAGAGAGAGAGAGAGAGAGAGAGAATTAGGTCCCAAAGGAATTTTGGGGATCCTCCTTCCCAGACAGTAGCGCTTACACTAAAGAAAGAAGAGCATCGTCTCAGAGCTCATCGTCTCAGATGGGCCCCTACAAACACGTTCACCTGCAGCTGAGATCGACACACCCTTCGGAGACCACCAGTTCACAAGTGCTTCTCGGGTAGACATCACACTGGACCTAGAAAGAGCCACCCTGACCGGCCAGCTGGACGGCCAGAAGCGGACGGCGAGGGAAGAAAAGCAGTGCATTCCGATCTTGGCCCCTTCCTGGCTGCCTGATTGGGGTCTTTAAATGGATTATTACCGGTTTGACTGTGTTTTGCCTATGTTTTTCGGTATGTTACTTGCTCGATCCTTTTTCGAACTCGGAAACAAGCCTTTTTTGTTAGCTTTAAACACAGTACTGCTTTTTTAATGATGTAAATCGCCCGGGGTCCTTTTTAAGCAGAAAGGCGGGGGTAAAAAAACTAAAACAAAATAATGGCAAGCCATTTTATGCCCTGATTAATTTCCAGTGTGTTGATTTCGCACATACTCCCAGCTTAAGTCCAGACGGGGCTTCCCGGGAAGGAAAGCCCAGCGTTCAAAATAAAAGGAGGACTGGGATATAATGCGCAGCAGTGCAAAAGGCATGTCTCCTGAAATAAGCCGCCTTGTTTTCGACGAGATCCTGACTTTGGAAGGTTCTTCAGAGGCTGCTTGTGAAGAGCCCTCACCCCCGCCATCCCCCTCCCCTCATTAAAGATCACGTCCACCACCGACGCACTTTTGATTAGTTTTTCGGCCTCCGTTTATGTCCCCTTTAAGGCAGGGCTTATACTCCCCACCACCTCCTGTGCGTCTCCTCTTCCAGGGAATTAACTCATATTTCCATCTGGAAGCTTTGGATTGGCAGCCCCAGTTCCTCAACACGCTGCCCATTAAAAAGCCGGCCTCGTCGCCCTCTTCGGAGTCATGATATGGATTGTAACAACGCGTCGCGCCTCGGCCTCATTCTTTCCACCAGGCACCCCTTCCAAGGGGACCCAAGGCAGCCCCAGAGCCTCAGCCCTGCCAGGGATGGGAACTAAACAAACCCGGGAAGAGGTTATTCTTTGCTGAGGTTTATACAGGCAATAGGCCTTGTTAAAAGGAAGTTTCAATACCGACGAGTTATTACATTCCTAGGCTGATGCACAACCCCAGCGAAGGGACCGGGAGTGTGTGGGGGGTGTGGGGGGGTGTCAGACATTCTGCATTTAATTCTTCATTCCACCGTCCCTGCCACCCCGGATTTTATTTCTTTTCTTCCCCCCCCCGACCCCCAATCCGATGGAAGTGCTTCTAGAGGCCGAACAAACCCCGACCTCCAACCCTCCACGAAATGTCGCCTTTTAAATGGAGCTACATAATTTTTAATATCACTCTCGTCGGTTTTATAGGCAATTGTATTATTTTTTTAATAGCCATTCGGGGCTCCAACATCCCGGGTTCTTTTTTCCCTTCTCCCACTAAAGCTGTCCCCGTCCGTTTTTTCACACAGTCAGAACTCGTAAAATTGAACAGTTGTGACTTTTTAATACAAGAGGTCTTGAAGTTTCAATATTTCCACTCTGCTGGATACTCAAACCAATAAAAATGCATGAGATTTTAATTATTTTCTGGATAAAATAAAACTTCCTCACCCCCGCCTTCATCCTCTCTCTCTCTCTCTCTCCCTCTCTCTCGTATGGGGAAAACGTGTGCTCGGTTTTCTCGTTAAGCCGACTCAAAGACGTAACTTCGGATACAAGTAACAATAACGCAGGAGAGGCAGCAGCACAAAACATGAGAGCAGCCCTTTGAAACATCCCCCTCCTTTTAGTGGACCTGAGATGCGCGGCATCCTAATCTGGAGTTAGGAATCCTATGGCAACCCCCTCCATCCTCCCCTCCAAATAAAGTGAGGGCGAGAGTGTATGGTCGTTCGCAACAGCCTTGGAAGCACTGCAGAAGGAGTAGACAGCTGCAATTGCTTCTCTCTCTCTCTCTCTCTCTCTCTCTCTCTCTCACACACACACACACACACACACACACACACACACACACACACACACACACACACACACACACAGAGAGAGGGGGGGGCAGCCTCCCCTAGGGAGTAAGTCTTCTGGAAGTAAAGAAGCATTGGGACTGCACAGATCAGAAGGACTCCAGCGGATCATCTGCCCCATCCCATGGGGAGAAAGAGCCTACTGCAGGCATGTCCAAACTTCGGCCCTCCTGATGTTTTGGACCGCAACTCCCAGAATTCTAAGCTTAGATTGCCAATGGTAAAGGACTGTGGGAGTTGCGGTCCAAAACATCTGGAGGGCTAAAGTTTGGACATGCCTGGCCTATTCTGTGTTCCAAGGACCACTCAGCCCATCCCTACCCCCTGTGTGGATATATAGTTGAATGACTTTTTTAACCAGTTCCACTCCCCCTCTCCACCCCCAGTGAACTTCCATGGCTGAGCAGGGATTTCAGCCTCTTCACTTCCTCTCTTGTTTCTCTAGGGAGGAGGAGGTCCCTAGCTCCCCTTCTAAACTGTGTCCCCACCCAGCATGTCTCTATGTACAGTAGCTCTTCAGCAAGAGCCAGTTTTAAATGACATGATCTTCGTAAAAGTTACTTGATTTTACTTATGTATCTACAGTGATCTCTTCTAAACACACATACCTAGACACACCTTGCTTTAAAGGTGCCCCCAACCCCATAACGCCCATGTCCTGTGACTTGAACTGATTCCTAACACTCAAGAAAGAGACTGTGGCATTACTTCTAAAAACAACCTTCTGAAACTTTATCTGTAAAGGCAATCCAGAACAAATATTAACAGACACAGCAAGAATTAGGAAGAGATATGATTGTTATCATTGCCACTGCCACCATCATCACCAACATGACAACCACTGGCACAGGGGGGTAGAACAAAGAAAGCCCTTTCAGGTTGTTGCAGGAGACATTTACTAATGGAGCAGTTCTTAAGGGTGTGTGTGTGTGTGTGTGTGTGTGTGAGAGAGAGAGAGAGAGAGAGAGAGAGAGAGAGAGCATCCCCTGTGGTCCACAAAAAACTGTTCCAAGGGGCTAGAAAATCCTCCAGAGTCCATTTTTGAGCAGTAGCAAGGGCCGGGGGTGGGAAGGGGAGGCGGGGAGAACACAGAGGGTCCATATTTTCTCACTTACAGACACCAGTCATCTATTCAAGAAGGCTCATAAGAACTTTCTTGTGGGGTAGCCTAATTTGTATACTTTATTTTAGTGTGCACCACTGCAACAAAAGGTGCCCTTCTGTGTAGATTAAAAGAATTAACCTTAAGACGAGGGGAACATGACATCTTCAATCCACTGCTGCAGACACCCTGCACACTGGTCTGGAGGATTCCCAGAGCATCATCCTAGTTGTGAAGGTAATGGAAGTTCTGTCTAGTCCAAATCTGATTTAAAGATAAAGAAGCAGAAAGAGAAAGACGAGAGATCTTTGGTGCACACTTGGTCACACAGTTTACTTGGTCTCAGGCCTCCTCACTTGGAGGAATGTAATTATCTTTAGAATAGAACAACCAGTTTTAATTGTGCATCTGTATACATAGCTCAAAATAGAAGACTTAATGCAGAGTGGTGCCCTTTTCTGTTTCTCTCTCTGAGTGTCACCGACTGTCCCTCTTTTCCCCATGAGTCATGTCAGTGGTTACTCTAGGACAGGCATGTTCAAACTTCAGCCCTCCTGATGTTTTGGACCATAACTTCCAGAATTCTAAGCTTAGATTGCCAATGACAAAGGACTGTGGGAGTTGTGGTTCAAAACATCTGGAAGGCCGAAGTTTGGACATGCCTGCTCTAGGATAATATATAATAAAAACCTAAACCTAAACTTGCAGTTGAGTTAAGATGAAGAGATTTATCTCACCATGATTTTTTTAATGGATTGCAATCCACTCCCTCAAGTGCACAGTACTGAAACCACAATTTTATGTGGACCATGGGTGGGTGGAGAGTGATATGAAGACAACCTGGCTCGTTTTCTGAAAGCTCTAGAAGACACTGTCGTTGTGTTGGTAAATCGAAAACCATATCAATGCAGGGGTAAAAGCCATCGGTGAACTTTCAGAAGCCTCTGGCCTAAATAACCAAAACAAAATCAATTAAAGCCATTAGCAATGGTTGCAAGGTGGTATCTTTTCGCAGATTTGTTGAACAAGATGTGCATTTATCTCCTCAGATCCTTTTGGCTGGAAACCAGGGTCTGAAGTCAAAGGGAAGCCTCTTATCTCTGCTGTTGGTTTCTATCTTGTCCAGCAGAGACTGTCTCTCCTCCTTTCCAAAGCAAACAGTCCACCTGGCTAGGTGGTGCCATCTCACCTTGTTGACTTTCCCCTTTAATGGCTGGTTTATCAGCTTTGCTCTTAAGTATCTGAACCACCCCAATCTTCTTGGAATTAAAAGCAAAATAAAGCCAGCATGCCAGCTATTCTCAGGTGCATGGTGAAACAACTGGACCCATTTGTGGGTATCATTGAGCCTTCTTCTCCATCCCAACTTCATTCCGTTCATATAGTTCATCTATTGCAGCAAGGGACTTATTTGCAAAGGTATTGTCACAGCTAACACTGAAAATTTAGGCATTGGCTCAAATCCTTTTGGGCACAGTTCATTGTGTGCAACAAGAATGATGTACTCATCAATGATAGATTGCTGCTGATTTGGGCTTCTGTTTTAATTTAAGGATGTCATGACTTTATCTCATTGCATGTACACATGAAATCCTTAAATTAAAAAAGGAGGGCTTTAATCAGTGGGCATTTCTCACTGATGATGGGGGTCATTCCTCTTGCACAGAAGTAGCTATGCAACAGGATGTTGGCTACTATGCTTTTTTTTCTGCTTTGTAACAAAAGCATCATTTCTGCCCAATAAAAAAGACTGGCACGTATTTGTTCCACTTTGCTAATTTTATTTGTTTTTGATGTTCATAAATGAGACTTGTTAAGCCAAAACAGCACCATGGCACAAAAAGAGCCCTGAAGTTTACAGAATTAAACACACACACACACACACACACACACACACACACACACACACACACACACACACACACACACACACACAGAGAGAGAGAGAGAGAGAGAGAGAGAGAGAGAGAGAGAGAGAGAGAGAGACAGAGAGAGAGAGAGAGAGAGAGAGAGAGAGAGAGAGAGAGAGAGAGAGAGAGAGAGAGAGAGAGAGAGAGAGAGAGAAGAGAGAGAGAGAGGCATAAAGGAGGACCTCTAATTCAGAGGAAAATTTCTGTAAAAGCAAAACGATTATGAAGCATCAAGGCTGTTGAGGAAAATGAGGAAGAGCTAGTCAGGAAGTAGGGAGTCCCTTCCTCAGTGTACCATTGAGTCCTGCCCTGATGCTTGTACTGTACTGTACTTATGGAAACCTCCAGAGGTTGTGAATTCTCTTTTTCAGGTGACTCTCTCATAGCTCCCGTGGCACAAATTTCATCTTAAGACACGTTGGCCCCTTTGAAAATAATCTTTTCTGATGTTTCCAGTATTTTTATTTTTCATGAGAAAAGAGGAGAGGAGGTCCTCACAGAGGTCCAGGCAGAAAGTGGGATGGGGGCCTTCCTCAGAACCTCTCCAGCTGGGAAGCCCAGTCTAAAGGGTAGTAGTGGCAGGGCACACAAACATCCTGTCTTATCCAAGGCTCCCATAAAATCTTCGAGCAGGCCTGTTACTCAAGGGCCACAGAATGGGTTGGAGAAGACAGAAATGGAAAACTGGGGGGAAAAGGTAATGAAATGGAGTACAAATGAACAGGACCCCTCTCGACAGCAGCATTGGGTGCCAGTCCTCTCTGTTCATTCTTGATTGGAAGGCGTCAAAAAAGAAATTCACTCTTGTACTCCCACATATTCCTTTGCTAAGATCAAGCACACACAGCCTACATTCGGGAAAGGCAGGAAGTATGAAGCATAATATTTTTCTTGCTAAAAAACCATTCTGAACAGCACTGATAAGAGCTAAGAAGGGTAGATTCTGGGACATGAGGAGGATGGTGTTTAAATCCAAAGGCAGGGACTAACTTGCTTGATTCTATAGGGAAATAAAACTGCTGTTCCACTGTGGTCTTATTGTGAGGAAGGATCACAAAAGGCTATGCCCTGAGCTATAGATCTCAAAGAAAGAGCAGCTCATTAAACTGCAGAGGACATAGGCTCTCTAGGGCAGTATTGGCGAACCTATGGCATGAGTGCCAAAGGTGGCACTCGGAGCCCTTTCTGTGGGCACCCGACATCGCCCCTTCACAGCCACCTGGATTCAGGTTAAATGGCTGTATTGGCACTTTGCAGAAAATTAGTGGGTTTTGAATCACAGTTTGGGCACTCGGTCTCTAAAAGGTTTGCCACCACTGCTCTAGGATTACGGCGAGACCTTCTGCTGGAAGCCAAGGACTTCAGCTGTTCACGTGCCCTCTGATGAGGCTTGTGGGGATGTGAGTGACCTCTTGTGGTACTCCAGAAGAAGAGGAGGCTGGGTTAATTCCCAGGAGTCAAACAAAAGCCAAACACCAAAACCGATAGTGGAGGATTCCCTTCCTTAAAGATGGAGGGTGAAAGCATAAAATATGCAAAGTGTCAAGTTTGACAGAAGGTGTTATCAGGGTAGATGTAAAAAAACCCGAGGAAGAGAGAAGGCATGGAGGTCTAGCTAAATGCCCATGTTCTTCATGCCATGGGAGAACCGCAGTCAAAGTTCCAGGGTGGCAAGTGGTGCTTAACAGGATGCGCAGTCATGCCAGTATCTCATGGCCTCTAGCAAAGCCTGCTGGGGAAGGAGGAAGATGGAGCTTCCTCTTCTCCACAATGGCAATGGCAATGTGTACCTGTGGCAGCCCTACCAGCGGATTCTGCATTTTCCTTTCCTCTTGCTGAGGGTTTGTCTTTGTCTTTGAACATCAGTTGGTAAGCCAATTGATGTTCTGTTTGGGGGGGAAGTGCTTAAACAAAGGCTGAAACAAAACCAACATCCATCGTTGGACAATACTTTGATTAGGTCCAAAAATATGCAAGACACTGAGTTCCCCAGAATTCTTCAGAAGGCCAGGTGGTATTTTAAAACTGGGTATGAATGCAGTAGGAAGGTCCCCAAATTGCAAAACATAGAGCCATGGCAGTTAAAAGTGCTGCAAAACTGTTGCCACTACCCAGTGTAGATGCAGCCTGTGTCTCTTCGCCCTATGTCAGACAACTCTTAGGCGTGTGTAGGATGTTTACACTTCCTAGTAGAGATGATCTGGAGACGTTCTGTAATTACTCCCTGTAGCTATGACTACTGCTAATAAATGCTCCGGTGTTTGTATATATTATTCCAGACGGAGGTTGTATCAGCATATCCAGCCTATGTAAGAAGGAAGTTGATGGATGCAGAAGTTGGTGGAGGTAGTCTTAGGGCGTTTATACACGACCCCTAAGCTCCGCCGCAAATGGCTGCAAGGTCCGGACCTTAAAAATGCTTACCCACCAGCTCCGGACTTTGCAGACAATTAAGTGCGACCCCGCCCACTTTAGCAAGACCAAACAGCAGTTTTCTTGTACCTAGTCTTTGATGGTGACAAATATTTGATCTGGTATAAGGATAGTGAGTGCGGGGCTCTCCTGGCTTCTGTTTGTTCTTTTTTTGCGCCCCGCCCCTTTAAGAGATCTGAATGCTGCCGGGAACAAAACGGAGGTAAACCGGCAGTCTTTTCTTTCTTTTTTCTCCCTCCCTCAGGCAGCCAGCAACCAGAAAGTGCGGAGGGGGGTGGGGACAGAGGAAGACAGAGGAAGAGCGACGAACCCCTAAGATCTCTGGTCCGAATTTAAGTGGCCAGTGGATCTTAGGGGTCGTGTAAAAAGGCCCTGGGAAGGTCAGGTCCTTGAATTCTACTTATTCTTCACCATCAACTTCAGAATAATAGATCAAGGTGGAAGAGGTTAAAGGGGCATGATCTAAAACCTGTGCCCCAGAACAAGGGAAGAAATAGGCCAGGGCAATCAGCAGATCACACAAATAAATTGATTTGGCTTTGTCTGGTGTCTGTGCTTTCCCGCAAATCGTTCTGCTGAATCCTGCAGAGGGAAACCTGTTATCTGTTTCCAGCTTCCTGTTATCTGGATCCTGTGAGAGAAAAAGGAATGAGTGAGTGAAGACAAGGACTCCTAGTGGAGGATCCTGGCTCTTTATCTGAAGTGAGTACAGAATAGCATCAGACAAATTAGAAGCCAAATGAAAGAGATTAAGAAATTGACCATTTGGTTACAACTATAAGAAGCCATTTTAGCACTTAGGGAGAATTCTGTGGGTTCTCATTTGAAAACACAAAGTGGACACCTATAATGTGAATGTACAGCTTCCCTCAATCCTGAGGGAAATTGCTGTGGTCCCTCTTCACCCACGTCAGGCTTCCTTGCTGCCACATGGGCCCACTCCTTATCTCCCGCCGCATTCTCTGTGTCCAGGGCCTCCTTACCTTCAGCTTTCGGCCAGCTGTGAGACAGAGTATACATTCTGTAGCATTTGCTTCCAATTATTGTTTCTCTGGACACCTGACACTGGATTTCATTCCCTCTGTTGTCACTATCAAGGATGTTGCTGAGTTCAAAGAGAGAACAGGGACATCTGGGGAACTAGGGGGTGAGGTGGGGCAGATTGTGTCATGAGCTTTACTGATCCAAATGACACTTGGTCATGTGAGCTGCAGTTCCACTACAAAATTGTTCTGTGCACATCCAAAATGTGTTCAGATCAGGCCTGGTTCCACTATTAGGCAGAGTGAATCTTTTGCCATAGACAGCTGCTATGGGCTGTCTTTTTTAAAAATAATGTATTTGTTTCATTTGTGTTCCACTTTTTCCCCCAGTGAGGGGACCTAGGGCAGCTGTGTCCAAAACAACCAAGAAAAGGCACAGACTATTTGCTAGATAAATGCACTAGTCCAAGATAGATGCTTTTTCTACTCTTGGCACTTCAAATAATTTTCTGCCTGAGGTGCCAGCATTGTTATGAACAATCACCAAGTGAGGCAGAAGAAACACCTCCGTTTTCTTTCAGTGGCAGATTAAGGACCATGTTGTAGACCCACAAGCTGTCACCCTCACATTAAAAGAGGAGAAGCAGTTAGAAACTGAGCAATGCCCTTTATCAATAAAGTTATATTGGAGATAGAAATGCCAAAATCCTAGTCTTCACTTGAAAGACATGTTCCCTAGAAGGTGTATATATGGGAGAGGAACAACCACATGCCTACCCCTTGGAGAGAAAAGAAGCTGGACTGATGGATGGACCCTAATAGCCTCCGTCTAACCATAGATGCTGGAGAGAGAGAGAGCAAAGGCCAGCAAGTCAAAAGAACAGACAAGCCTCTGGCTTCTCTACTGATCAAATTCCTACTGGTGGTCATTTGAGTTAAATAGAGGCCAAAAGGTGATGCTTAGAGGATACTATATCAGTCCAAGAAAAAATAAAGTGACCAGCCTTGAATATTACAGAACTTGGTCAGCATCTTTGACTTGGAGAGGAATAGATTTCATGACATGCTTTCAGCAGCCAAATGTCCAGGAACAGCCTTGAGTCGCGGTTTTAATCTGTTCTTTGTACAAGTGGGATTGATTGAGTAAACAATGCTTTTAATCTGATGTCTCTCTACACTGCCATAGTACAACCTCTGCTCTCAGCAGCCAGAATCTTGATAACACAGTCTGGAATTATTATTATTATTATTATTATTATTATTATTATTATTATTATTATTATTATTATTATTATTATTATTATTATTATTATTATTATTATTACACAGCAGACAAGATAACTATGCTGGGTTTTGTATTACAAATCACTAGTCAAATGCTTCCCAAGTGTTTAGGACTACGTGATGTATCGGTGAATTATGCGAGCAGATCCCAGTAAGTTGGCTTTCTGCAGCTGACTGATGGTGATTTTGTCAACTCCAATTTCTTCTAAATACTTGCTTAGCTCTTTAGGCACCACACCCAGTGTGCCGATTACCACTGGGACCACCTGTACTGGTTTATGCCAGAGTCTCTGAAGTTCAATTTTCAGATCCTGATATCAGGCAATTTTTTTCAAGATGTTTCTCAGTGACTCTACTATCACCTGGTATAGCAATATCACTTTTTTCTTCTCCATAATCAAAATATCCGGGGTATTATGCTCCAAAACCCTGTCTGTCTGTATTCGGAAGCCCCAAAGTAATTTTGCATGCTCATTTTCAATCACTTTTTCAGGCTTATGATCCCACCAGTTCTTTTATGATGATGATGATGATGATGATGATGATGATGATGATGATGATGATGATGATGATGATGATGATGATGATGATGAAAATCCAAATAAATAAAAATTTTATTTATTTATTTATTTATTATACTGGTTAAAATCACTTTATTAGAAAACACTATTATTTAGTCAGCTGGCGTAGAGTGCCAAGCACACAGCAGGCAGTCCCTCTTTGGACAGCAGTTGAGAACTGTTGCCTCAGGAACATTGGTGCTCGGTCGTCTTGAGAAGTAATGGCTATCCTGTGACCTGTTTCCTGGACTAGGCTCAAGGCTGATTCTCCCCAGACTCCAGATGTTTCGATGGCTACAGGGACAAAGTCAATTCCTGTTGCCATATCTTCGTATTTTTGTCTTTTTAATTTTTCTGCCGTTGCTGCTGCGGATCTGGTTTGATGCTGGTGTTTTGTATGTGGGACGTGGCAAATGTGTTTGGACATGTGGCATCCCATGTTAAGCATCAGCCTTTGCTTCAGGGGGTCAAGGTTGTCCCATCTGGTCTTTTGTTACTTCCAGCACACAAATGTGAAGGCTCTCGGGTAGCTGGAAAACCGGCTCTGTTAAGGGCATGACCTAAGATGTCATTGATCATGTTGTGTCTGACATGTTTGCCCAAACCAAGTCGGCAAGAGAGGCCACGGTGGCCCTGCGGGGTGACAGTTGTACCACAGGGACACACGTGATGGTGAACAATTGGTGCTCCCAAACGGAGACCAACTGCTATTCGAAGAGAGTTGTCATCAAGCTTCAGTCCTATACTAGAGAGTGGGAGAGCATGAAGCTCATCTCCTGAGCCTTTCGACTGAGCTGCCAGCACGCGTGCACAATCTATTGGGTTGTTGGCTGAGGCCTTAAGTTTTTCCGCTAGGGCTTTGCAGCATGGGTCATCCCAGGAGCTTTGGGTAGCTCCTGTAGGTGGAAGAGGATGAGCTGTTGGAGGGTCCAACGAAGATAAGGAGGCTAAGGATGACCACCTTGAAAGAAATAGATGGATAAAACTATCTTTCTGGAGGCAGAGGTGCTCAGGGAGGAGAGTGAAGATGAGGTCCGCAGTACTCGCAGCAGAAGCCAAATAGGCTATTATTATTATTATTATTATTATTATTATTATTATTATTATTATTATTATTATTATTATTATTATTATTATTATTATTATTATTATTATTTTAAAAAAAGAGGCCACGCTCACTGGAGAATTATTTGAAGTTGTAGTCAGAAAAAGCAATTTCTCAAAGCTCTGTGTTGTACGTTTTTGCCCTCCCTCTGCGTCTTGTAGCTCTTTTTGAAGGCAAACTTAATGTGGTTTTTTGATATCAAAGACCAAAAGGGGGTGGGGGACAAGGTGCAGTCATATTTATAGTCTTGGTTAAGTCCCAGCTTATCAGATCTTAACATCAACAGTATTGTTTTATTTCGGGAAGGTTCCACCAAAACAATACAATACAAACAAAAAACATTTGCAATTTTCTGGTCTGTACAAAAGTTTCAACGAGACCTGTCCTGTGACAAACTGCAAGCAAGGTTTAATAAGCAAGAGAAGCAGAATGGAGCCAAGAGCCTTTTCTAACAGGTTTGCTTCAGCCCATTCTCCTGAGCTAGCCATTTTCTCAAGAAGCAGATTCATGTTATAAGAGGCACCGTCCAGTAGTAGTAGCTCAGTGTATGCAACTGAGATCCCAACCAAACAAAAGTATAATTGGTGGGAAACTGATCTAGGAAGCAAATATGCAACACTCCCAACACATTTCCTTTGAGTGAATGCATCATTTCTTTCTTTCCCAGGTACATTTTGCACCATAAGGTGGAGAGGGACCCCTGACAGACTTGTTTAAATTGTATTAAATTACTGTCCCTCAAGAAGTACAAGTGGCTGAGCCATATCTCAAAGACAAGTTTTAATGGGTACCATAAAAACCTTGCAAAATCAGGATTGGTGGTGGTGGGGGGGAGCCCAGAGGCTGTTAAATGTAATGAAAACAGCGATCACTTTCTGCATTTCCAGTCTTGCCACAGTTTTACACAAGTTTTTCACAGGCACCATCCACATTTATGATAGCAACCCTGCCTGCAGTCAATTTAATTATATTGATCCAATGACAGATAATAAATTTCATTGTCCTGCAAGGAAAATCAATTGTCAACATAAGCTATGGATAATGTCTAATAAAATGGCCCCTTGTATATCTTTGATGAATAAGAGTGGCTTCTGCATTAACTAGCAGGTGTAATAAAATTCTGTCTCCTGCAAGTGAGTCATTGATCCATTGCTTGTCTAAATCAGTTAATTTATTGGCAAACTCTTAATACATTTTAAGGTTAATTTTGAAGGGCAATTTTAGGCACTTTAGAGACATTTTGACAGACATTTATGAAAGAAGCTTGGAAAGTTACTTTTTTAAAATAATGCATTCCTTTCCTGGCTGAGAGTGTTTTGAAAGATAATTCTTTGCTGTCATTTGTTAACAATGCTAACAATTTCTTAACAATCACCATCATCAATGCTCCTAACCTTGTTTGTTAGTTTTCAGTTGCTGTTTTATTCTTTTTTTTTTCTTTTCAACCTCAAACCATTTTATACAAACAGTACCAGAAAAGGAACAAGCAAGCCTATGAGCATAGCAAAAACCCTTCTTTCACTAGCAAACATTTAAAGGAATTAAGTTTCAAAACATTCTCAACAACCAAAGGAGTGCATTGCAGTACTTTAAAACAGTAACTTTCCAAGCCCTGACCAGAATCGGACAGAAGGTTCTGCCCATCAGTTCTGTGCTGTTACTGGCTGACAGCTTCTCCATGCAGTGCGTAACAAGATATCCTGGGCAAATCAAAGATGGCAGGACCCTTTGTTGTTCTACCTAGTCATAAAGCAATGTACATGTAAGAGAGGAACCACCTGCACCAAGTGAGGAACGAGATACTACCCTTTGTTTATTTCTCTCCTGCCACGACCAGCCAGCCATATTACAAAGTTTGGATGGCAACAGCAAAACAGCAAACAACCTTTTTGAAATGAAATAAAAAAGTTACAAGGGAACATACAGCTTGTTTTCATACTTGTTGGTGCTCTAGGAAGCACAAAATAATGCAGAACATGAATAAAGTGGATAGAGGGACACTCTTCTCCTCTCACACAAAATACCAGAATGAGGGGGCATCCACTCAAATTGAGAGTTGGGAGAATGAGAACGGATGGAGGATTTTTTTACCCAGTGTGTTGTTGGTCTGTGAAGCTCCCTGCCACAAGATGTAGTGATGGCATCTGGCCTGGATGTCTTCAAAAGGGGATTGGACAGATTCCTGGAGGAAAAGTCCACCACAGGTTGCAAACCATGATGGAAATGTCTAATCTCCAGGCTTAAAACTGGGGTACTTCAAGGGCCAGATGCAGGGGACTGGTATCAGGAGACAGATATCTAGTCTTGTGTGCTCCCGGATGCATCTGGTGGGGCCACTGTGAGATACAGGAAGCTGGACTAGATGGGCCTTTGGCCTGATCCAGTATGGCTCTTCTTATGCTCTTATGTTTTGAAGCCTCTTGTTGTGCTTTGTTTCAAAGGACAAGCTTGATTTAATTCACCATCACAAGTACAAAATTGCTATGGGGGTGGGGCTTGGCTCCCTTTGGGTCCAGGAAGTCTGTGGACACACAGTTTGCCTAAAAGCCTGCCTTCTTTTCCCTGTCTTGTTTCAGAGTAAGAGAAGGTGAAGTGTGGTTTCCTACATCTGTGTGGTTTCAACATCCCAACAGTCTTCACCCTTGGCTATGTTAGCCAGAGACCATGGAAGTTGCAATCCAACCACACCGTGTGGCTTTCACTTTCCGCAACTCACATTTCAAGGAGGCAGGTTGTGATTGTGCTTGGTGGTGCACCAGTGGGAATTGGCAGTACATCAAAAGAAGGAAACAGAAATGCAGTGCTTTGCACCAAGTCTTGCTGTTGTTATATTCTAAGTTGCTTCTGACATAACAGCTGTCCAGTGAACTACTGACCTTCAGAAGTCCCCTTCACTTTGAGCTATCTTTTTAAATCTAATCTCTATTATCTATTTTTTTCTTTCTTACTTTACACTTTTTGTGCAACTACAGTACTTGATTCTTCTTTATATTGGGAGCTGTGTAACAAGTACATTTCCCCAATGTGGGATTAATAAAGTCTTATTTTACCTTATCTTACCTTACCTTATCTCATTTTATCTTTCATTAACAGCCATGCTCAGATCTCACAACTTATAGCCTATGGGTTGGTTCCTTTATTGAGTCAATCCATGTCAAGTTAGGTCTTTTTCCTAGGTCCTTTTCCAAGGAGAAAGGTGGGGTAAAAATACTCAAAAATAAAATAAAATAAATAAATAAATAAATAAATACTGCCCTCCACTTTTCCTTGTCTTTTCCAGCAAGCCTTGTCTTCTCAAAATATGGCCAAAGTGTAATAGCCTCTGTTTAGTCATCTTTGTTTCAATAAGGAGTTCTAGCTAGATTTGAGCTCCCATGTGTTTATTGGTCTTTCTGGCCATTCACGGCACCTATAAAGCGATCTTCCCTCACCACTAGCGTTCTTCACTGTTTGCATCTGTACACATCTTCTGCATCTGTGCACATTAGTCATGGGTACCATACGCAATCTCCAGCAACATATCCTTATACTTGAGGACCTTTATCTAGTTTCTAGTTTCTTCATTACTGCCCGCTTTCCTCCAGAAGTTTAGGAAACTCCAAAAGACGATGCTTGCTTTGTAAAGACAAAGCTGATGGGCCTGAAGAGAAGAATCCAAACAAGACATGAAGATGCCGGTGGGCAGATATTTTTGAGGAAACGATTTGTGGAGGAGCACAATGTTTGATTAGGAAAAGAGGTTCCCCAGCTGTGTTTCTGAATGTGGTTGCTGGAGGACAGGCTAATGTTTGCAACAGGTGTTGTTATGACAACACTGTCTAAAGTTGAAGGCTCGACCTCACAACTTTTATCCCACCTGGCTCCAAAATGTGCTATGAACATGGCCCGATGCCTTTCTCCCTTACATAGTTTCATTATGGTGGCAGGCAAAAATAAAGCAAGACAGCAAGTTAGTCTTAAGGAAAATATTGGAAACCCACATGCTATGTGCAGTACAGCTGCCTGACAACACACACAGAATAGGGTGGCCAGGGATCTTCCCTTACATAGTATAGTCTGGCCTCCTTCCTTGACATACGGAGATATTTACACACTATGGCAATCAGGCAATAATAATATTTAATAGAGACGTAAATGAAGCAACAACAAAAAGGCATGGAGATACATCAAACAACCAAGTCAACACCAGGCAACATATTGTTTGATGGTATTAGCTTTAATAAGAATAATAAAAGTTTATAAAAGTTTTGATCTCGCACATGAGTACGGCTGGCATTAATGTTAAACAGGCAGATGGCAATGATGACACAGCAGTATTAGAGCTGTTGACTGGGTTCATCATATGGCCATTGCTGGCAATGATGGAGACTTACTACTATGATTCAGAATGCACGCATTAAAAGTCCCATTTAAGTTTATAGAAAAATATGCCACACTGTCCCCGCAGAGTAGACCCTAAACATTACAACAGGAGTAAGTGAAGTGTAACTTATTGTTCGAAGACACCATAGCTGGAACTCTCACAAAATGCAAAAGAAAACCATTCAAACTTTTGTAAGCCAGAAAACACAGCTATGTGATAATATAGCTACATTTAGCTTCCTACATGCCAGACAACATCCTACAGCATTCTGCCATTGAGTTTTGTGTGTGACTATGCACATCCTGCAAATGATGCACCCAACAATGAAACTTTAGCTGAAGGATGAGGAAGGTGTTTTCCTTCAGGTTTTATTGCACTGTAACCCCTATCAGTGGTTCTCAACCTTCCAAATGCTGCGATCCTTTAATACAGTTCCTCATGTTGTGGTGACCCCCTGCCCAGCTTGGAAGAGGCCACAAGCTCCCTTTGGCAGGCCACTGCTGCTGGTGTCATAGAGAACTTCCCTCTACACTCAGGCACTCTCAACCCATCGCAGTCTCCAGTGCCATTGACTGACATCTCCTTTCCCCCCTTCCTCCCCCAGACCCAAGCCATTTGTGCCTTTTTCTTCATTGGCTCATGGTGACCCCTGTGAGATGGTAATTCAACCCCCAAAGGGGTCCTGACTCCCAGGTTAGGAACCACTGCCTTATCAGAACTCAATATGGGCTATGTTGGTTAGGGCTAAAGGTGGGTGTCCTGAAGAAGATACTCTTTTGGCTGGGGAATTCTGGAAGTTATAGTCTACAAAGTAATTTTCCCAAGTTCTGAGAAACATCTGGAGGATCACATATTTTCCACCCCTCCTTTGGAAGAAGCCATACTCCATGTGTATTCAATAATAGATGTTCTCCTACCAGTAACACATGTGTTGAACACAAGATCCTACCATCAGCTCAATATCCAATCTCACAGCATATGTCCATGATATCAGACCAGCTGAAGCATGAACTTCACCAACGACCAATGAAGCAGAAATGAAAACTCACAAGTGGACACTAAGATCCACAACCAGCATTGGAAATAATCTGTTCCTGAGGAGCTTCCCGGCCTAATTAGCCATGTTCATGCCCCATAATGCTGGATGAGAATAGGCATATGTTGATTCAACTAATATATGAACTAATAGTCCTGTGTCTGTCCAGTCCAGCATAAGTAATGAGAGTCAAATCACAATCAGGTGTTGTCTAAGGTTGACATGTCCACACAATTTGAGGAGAGCAGGCACGTCCTCCCCAATTCATTGTTACTTTCCACATGTCAAAATGGTAGTCTGAGTCCCACGACACAGTGGTTAAATGCCTATACTGCAGGTAAAACTGTGTTCACAACCTGAAGTTCAATCCCAGGTAGCAGGCTCATGGTTGATTCAGCCTTCCATCCTTCCGAGGTCGGTAAAATAAGCACCCAGCTTGCTGGGGGGGGGGGACAATGTGTAGCCTGCATACTGTAATTAAAATCTGTAAACCGCCCAGAGACTACTTGAAGTGGTATGGGGTGGTATATAAGCAGAACACTTTTTAGTCTGAGCAAGAGGAGGCTGCTCCGTCTATGTACTTCTGACATATTACCCAGGACGCCCCTTTTTTTCAAGTTCTAAGTCAAGTAGAGATGCTGCAGCTTCTTCAGGCTGTTGCTTTTGTTGGCCCAATGTCTTTCAGGCATTGCCAGCCACAGCACCTATCCATCTCAAAACAACCAGAAGGTGGATTTGGAAGCAAATGTCAGGAAATGCTTGTCTGTTGTTTTGAACTCTCAGATTTATATTTCTTTTCCTTTCCTATTATTAGATTGATAATCTTGGGGGTCTACCTCACAGTCTTCACCCAGGACTGGAAAAAGGTAAGCCAGCGAGCTCTCCAATGGCAAGCAATGTCTATGACCAAGGCAAAGATGGACCGTTTCCTAACAACAAGCAGTACCAAGGATGCTCTTGGAAAGCTTATGCATCTAGCAACTGTAGCTAGATGGGACACAGCAACTGTTCTTGGAATGCTGTGTAGTAGGTCGTGCTCTCCCACCCAAGAACACTGGAGAGCAGTCAAGAAAGGGAGGAGGTATCTGAAGGGCACAGCAGATCTTAACATCAGACTGCCGGCCAACGGCCAACCTAAAGTCATTGGCTGCACAGATGCCAACTGGGGACAAGGCTCAGAAGGTTGCCCGTCTACAAGCGGAGCCCTGTTCTTCTATGGAGGTGGAGCCACCAGTTGGCACAGTGGCAAACAGACTGTTGCAGCCAGGTCCACCACAGAAACAGAGAATGCGGCAGCATTGCCAACATGACAAGAGACAACCTGGCTTTGCAAAATACTCCTAAACTTTGGAATGCAAAAGCCAAGATCTGCAACATTGTTTAATGGCAACCTAGGATGTACAAAGCATTCTCAACTGAAGAACGCAGGATCATGGACTTGGACACATAGGATGTTCATGACCTGCAGCAACTCACAGCAACCAAGCCTGAGTACTGCCCAATGAAAGAAACAGTACCTTGTGTGCCAACCAAGCTCCTCGAGATCAACATCATGCTGCAAAAAAGCAGAGAAAGCTGTTAGCCTGTATAGATGAGATTGGTATAACTGTGTTATAAATCTTCATTGTCTCTTCCAATCCATGTTGTCTTCTCATGTAATGTCTCATAGCCTCCGTTTAGTCGTTTTTGCTTCTAGTGAGACTTCAGGCTTGGTTTGATTTAAATCCCACTTTGTTCATGCAGTCCTTGACCAGCAGTTCTGTATGACGCTAAGTCCACCACCACCACTCCTGTCACTTTTTTCATCGTTTATCTGTCACATCTCTGCTTGATAATTAGGAATGAATTGTCTCCAGTGACCAATCCTTACTCAGAAAGTTTCCAGTTCCTTCACGCCTGCCCTTCAAATCTGTCTTCTGATTTTTTGGATGCTGTCTCCATTTTTGATTGATAATTGAGCTAAGTTATTGAAAATCCTCTAAGTTTCAGTTGCTTCATTATCCTCAACGAACTTGCATAATTCCTCTGTAATCATTATTTTTATCATCTTAATGTTCAACTGTGATCCTGCCCTTACATTTTCTTCTTTAACCTTCCTTAGTAACTGTTTCTGTTCACTGCTGTTTTCTGCCAATAATTTAAGAGTATGCATCAGGCAATAGACATTTGTGAATAACTGGTTCTCCCAGATGTGGGGCTTTTAAATATCTTACATTTGAGCACTGTTTACTTTTATCTGAAATACTGTAGTAATATAAAAACTGGGAATATATAACAGAAAGTGCACAATTCTAGAGGAAAATTCAATGCCTATATGACACCAATACACTCTTAAGAGTTATTGGATTATAAGGAAGAGTCTATGTGACATATATACACATGTTCAGCTAACATCCCTAACGTTTTGCTGCCCCCTAACATTTAATTCTAGTTGACTAGCTCTTATTGGTCATTTCTCTAGGCTAAATAAATGAGTGATGTGAGTCCAATAATGTGAAAACTATTGGAGTCTGATGCTAAACACAGTCCTTTTAAATGAAATTAAAGTGTTATTCAACTACATGGCATTTTAATAGATTTCCAGAGTTCCTGCCAACATTTTTAAACCTTTAATGAATTTTTCTTATAGCAGTTGAAGCATTACTGAAGTTCAGTACATGAGAGAGCTAATAATACTTAAATACAATTGGCAACAGGCACAATCCAGAACGGTTTGCATTTCCCTGGGTTGCAAATAAACCGAGTGGCTGCACAAAGCACACGAAAGGCCTGTTGGCTGCTGGGGAACAATAGAAGTGGGACATAAAGCAGGCATGCGTAATGGGTGGCCGCCCACAGATGCTGCCTTGCCTCTCCCACCATCCTTCGCCACAGGCTAGGCTTGCAGAACTGATGGGACCAGGAGGCCAATAGCAGTGGGAAGGCCATCACACATTCTCCAGCTGAGGTCACGTCCAGTCTCCTCTGTGAAGGGAAGTGCCCTGGGATGGGCGGTTCCCTCCATCCTTTCAAAAGCAGTGGGCCTTCATAAGACACTGCTGTTCTGCAGGGAGACCTGGCAGGGCAAGGCTTCTGCAGCAGCTGGCTTGCCACTGGTAAAAAAAAAGTGTGTGGGGGTGGTATATGACCCAGGTTCCTTTGCTTGAAGAACAGGGGTGTGACCTAAGAAGCAGCTTTTTACAACTGCCTTTCCTGCCTCTTACAAGACTTCTGCCCTGGCTGCAACAACCATCTACAGTAGCCATGGATTTTAACATCTAAAAGTTACATCCTGGTAAAGCACATCTTTTACCATGTCTGAACTTCTGGGACCTGCATTGAAGAAGAGTTGTGTCAACTCGAAAGCTTGCAATGTTCCTTGCTTTTTTATTTTTAATAGTAGCCTATAAAGGTATCACCTGTAACCTATTTTTGTAATTGTGTTTTCTGATGGCCACGCAGCTCAACCCCCTTTTTGTTTTGACAATATTCTAACTTTATGGACAAAGGCAATCATCTAGAATAACTAACAATCTTGCAACAATATTTGATGAGTTTCTGTAGACTGTAGCCTGCTCCTTCAAAACACTGGTCAACATCTTGTGCAAGTAGGTCCATGAATGACATAAATTTTGGAGATATAATGCCCCAAGTTAAGAAATCTCTATAGACACAAGTTGTAGATGGAGTTCTGCAACTCAGTAAGCAACTGATAATTCTGCAGTGATTTCTTAACTTTGAGTGATCACCTTTTGGAGACCCCCTCCAAAAATCATGCCACTGGTGCTACACCAGGGTAATGAGGTAGGATCTGTGCCACTGACTGTAGCCTCCTGCAGACAGTTCATTTACACCCACCCACATGTGGGGGATAAGATGTGAAATAGCAAAGAATCGACATGGTGATCTTTGTTTTCTTATGTGCTTTCAAGTTGAGTTATTTAAGGTGTGGTTTCTTACTAGTTCTGTATCCCCGGTGAATGTCTATGCCTGAATGCGGATGTGAACCAAAGCCTCCCGAGTCCTAGTTCATCACTGCACCACACTGGGTACCATGGTGATCTTAACGGTGGTCCTTTAGGATCACAAGAGCTGTACTTGTCACTTCCCAAGGGCTGTCAAATGATAATTTAATAATAAGTTAAGACCATCACCAGGCTGGGACTTGGCTTCTGTGTTTTTATTATATTCTGCATCATCCTTACCATCTCACATGTAAACATCTGTCTATAAAAGCTATACTCCATGCCTTTGGAAACGTCCCCCTGAAAACATCCAGAATAAGTGTGGATTCAAGAAGTCCAAGCACATCATCCTCTGAAAGTGTAATGTTTTGAGGGTGAAGATTTATAATACAGACCTATACCGCTGAGTTTGGGAAACGCCCTTAGAACAGAGATTGCTTCAAAGAGAAGGAGTTCATACCACTGCTTGTTATGTGCAAAGCAAAGAAAGCCCTGTTAGCCCATACTCTTCGCCCTCAATTTACGTTAAAACTCCAACTTTCCAATATTCCTCTAAATATTGTCAGGCTTCAACTCCCAGCGGTCCCAGCCATCATGGCCAATTATGAATGTCAGTTCGTCTTACAAAGAAGAAGAAGAAAATGCTCACATCAGTGTATTTTAAGGTCTTTATTTAACAGAACTAAAGTATGAAGTTTCAAAATCTGCAAAAAAACAGTAAATTATATGGTATAAAAAGCAGCGAGATATTTACTAGATCTTTTTACAGTTCATTTACGAGACCAATACTACAGCACCATATGTGGAGCTCAAGCTGAAAAGCCATGCAGGACTGGAGAGAAGAAACTGCAACAAAAAACAATGACCTTCCTTAGTTCTGGATTCTTAAGGGATATTTTGACTTTGAAAGCAATGTGTCGGCCGAATCTTCCTCCTTTCCCTTCTCTAGGAAGACACACGTTTTGTTCTCTTTATCCTTTTTGACACTCCTTTTATGCTGTAAAGTTAAAGAGCACAAATGATCTTTCATTTTACTTTCTCCCCAGTGCAGAAAAGACTCAATATCAGCTTCATTTTCTGAACAGATCACAATATATACATAGTTAATTGGCAAAGCACAACAACATCCCCATGCATGTCCAGAGGTGCATTCAGAATGCCTGAAATCTGAAAGCATCATGGACTTTACTGGCCCTCTGCTGAAACAGAGATCCCACAGGAAGGCAGACACAAGATGACCTTCTGGCTTCTCAAGCAGCATGCTTTATAGGGTTGCATTAACAAATGCACCAGAATATGGTGCAAGAACAGACTATTCTCCTTTGACTACTCCCCTCTGCAAAAGATTCCACAAACAGAAAATCAGCACAGTGACAGTAACAGCTCAAATCTAAGTCTTTGCCTGTTGTGCTGATTTTCTACCAGGATTTTTAAAAAGGAGAACGCTGAAAAATAGAATTCCTTGCATACAGTGTGAAATGGTGCAGTTCATTGTGCTATCTCATCCAGCTCCATATGTAAGTCGGGGCTGCTCAGCTGGAGAATCTCCTTTGACAGAAAGCTCTTTTCATGCAGCAGAAGCTTCCATCAACAATATGGTGCAAGGGCAATTTTCAGTGGAAGTGTTAAAAATAATGTCCTTCCCCATTCCACTCACAGAGGCCCAAATATGATAACTCTATCCCTGGTTAACTTGAACTTTTGTCCATATGATGATTAGTAGAGTACTGCATTCACGTTTCTTTCTTATATTAATGCATGAGCAGACCCCTGGATATAAGTACATTCTCTCTGCCAGCAAAACTACCAGAAATACTTTTGTGTTTTAGGGTGAGGGTTAAGGATCATGTCCCCAAGTCTTAGGATCTACCTGTGGGAGACAGCTACCCACCTGTACAAATCTAGCTGAGAGACAAGAAGCCATTTGTCTTTGAACAGCTAGAAAGTAAAATAGTCACCTGGAAGAAGGGAACACCGCCACTTGTCTCAATGCACAGCATCGTGTCTGTGTAGGATTTGTCACTGAGCAGGCTCTCGTTGGTTTCTCTTACGTCTTCATCCACCAAAGATTCCTAAGAAACACAACAGTTAGTATCACGGGAAGCAGAGAGACTGAGCCCCTCTGATAAGTTAAAAGACACATCAGAGTATTGCTAAGAAACCACCTCAGGTCTAAGATGAATGTATTCCATTGCTCCTTATATCTTTAAAACACTGTTTGCACCTTGTAGTAACTCTGGCACAGCATAGGTAACCCCTAGAGACTCAGGGGCTGTCCCTAGACCTGAGAAGGCTGCACACCTGCTCCCCTAAAGCCCACTCACAACACTTTTGTTATATAAAATATGGTACCTGAGAAGGTTTTCCTTTATACAAATTCCCACAGGAATGCATTGAAAATGATAATCCCATTTTTATGTTGTATCCCAAATTTCCCTATCTCTGGAAATTATTTATGACTTTTAAAAGGTTTGTTACAGTGTACCTTGCATCCCTCGGTGACTCTAAAGGACATGAGAGGACACTGCATCATTCTACTACCAAATATATATATTTGTATTTGACAGAACATGGATGTCTGGGGATGAACATCAATGACTCCTGCTCGATCGCTAGGCTTCACCTCTTTGGAGAACCAGCTTAAGACAGATCTCCTTCTGCTTCCTTTAGACGAGTTACCTGATCCAAGACGTTGGCGGTCAGGGCTGCAGCCGCCTTCATGGCAGCCGAGAGCTCCGCTTGCTTCTGCCTTAACTTTCCAATCAAGATATCCCGGGGCTCTGTTTTCACAACGGTCACTGGGTAACAGTAGTCTTTCCTCTGAGGAGTGTTTCCTGGGGGGGGGGGGGACACATAAGAAACAAACAGAGTGACATCTACACAACTGTTCTCTTTTGGAGCAGAGCATTCTTTTTCATCAGAACTGGTTCTTCCTTGAACCCCAACATCTTCACGCCTGTTGTTCCCCTGAAAATACCTGTGGGTATATCTACTTTCATTTCTTTTCTCACAAATTCGTTAACACGAGTTAGGCCATATTCTGCTTCTTTGTGGAGGGCCTCGTCCTGCTTCCCAAGGACATGCAAATCCTCCTGCATCTTATCAAGGAGGCTCTTGAGGACCACCTCTCCAGCATCTTTTTGCCTATCTATGCGGCTCGTGACATCAGCAATGGAGGCGTGGCAAGTATCATCCAGGTTCTGAAAGATAAATAAATATCTTCATAAACCTCCAGCTATCCTATCAGCAAATCTTCTTTTGGGCTTCATTATCTGGGGTAGAAAATGCTGGGAAAGGCAGCAGGAAAAAAGAGGAACTCCGAACGAGTTGGGTTGACTCCATTAAAAAGGTCATAGACTTGAGTCTACAAGGGCTGAGCTCAGCTGTAGACCACAGGGCATTTTAGAAATCATTCATTCATAGGGCTGCCATGAGTTGGAAGTAACTTGATGGCAGATAACAACGACTACAAAAACAACACATTTTATGTTTGCCCCTTTCTTGCAAAGTTAAATATGGATTTTACAAATGCATTGCTAAAAATGTCCCACATAGAAAATGATTACTTCAAAAATAAGGAAAATTGGTTTTATTTTCACCACCTCATTTCATGTAGCCCTGCCAATTCTCCTCTAAAACATTTCTGCAATTCTACAGAATCACTACTGGGGTGAATTGACAACCATTTATTAAACTATAAAATATTGTGTTGAAGGAGAGGCAGGAAGTTGAAAGAAAATAATCAAGACATAGTAAAGAAACTTTAAAAACTGTTACATATTGTAACTAGTATTCAACACAGAAAAATACAGCAAATGTCTTTCAAATATCATTGGAACCCCAGTAACTTAACTAAACATCAGTGTTGGAAGTCATGTTCTAGGATTTGTTATGCAACCTATATTTGTAAAGAAATCTACAGTATACTTGTAGTGCATCATAAAAGAAAAGCAAGTCACTTATACAAAAAAATGTTAAGTAACAAGTTTGAACACAATTAACTCTTGTTGGCTACAAATGATGAGAACTGCAGCCCAAAAAGACATGGAGGGACATAAACTGCCCACCTCTGGTCTAAACATTACCGTTTAGTTGGGTACTTGTCACAATTTTGTACGAGTCAAGGTTACCTTAGAGATCCTCTGTAGGCGTGCTCTCTTGCTGTTGAGAAAGGCTTTTTGTTGATCAATAACGCAGTTCAACTTGGCAGTGGCAGCTTCACCCCATTTACTTGTTTCTTGGCAGACACCTTCTAGACCGCGACTCAAGCCTTCACAGTGGCTGGCCGATTCCAACAGAATCTGAACATTTTCACTGCTGCCTTGCCTGACCTCTTGGGTAAAGCTATCCAGAGGCTGAGCCAATAAGCGGTGCTGAGACATGGCAGAGCTGACAAGGCCCGTAGTTTGCCTGTGCGAAGAGATTCAGCAGGAGGATCAGAACTGTTGCTCAAAGCCTAGATACAAAAGGTTATCAGGCAAACGCGTGCAACATATTGTAAGACTAGCAGTTTGACATTATGGGCACTCGAGGCTTCAAGAGGCAGGTGGACGTCACATTTCTGTGGCTGTAGCCTCTGTTTGAACAACAGCTGCGGTAGGCAAGCCTGCGTAATTGTGGGGGTGGAACATAATTTTAACAGCTTTTAATTCCATCAGCTGTGAGTAGAACCTCAGTCTTTGTCAGCTGAATTTTGGATTATAGTGTATCCAAAGTTGTAATGATTTAGCTCATTCATGCCCTGCCCTGCCGCTTTACGCAAGCGGTGCACAGTGCAGTTTAATCACAAAGATGCTTAAATGCACATTTCAATAAGTGATATTTAAAAACGTCCTGCTGACACAGCCAGAATAACATGCACTTTGGAAGATCCAAGGGCCTCGCATGTGATAAGAAGCTATCATTGCAGAGTAGCTGCCCACAGTACAATCACGTTAGCAGAATGAAATATCAGGAGGAAGGGCCTTTCAATGTGTGTGACAGAGAAAGCTCATAGGGAAGACGATGTCCTCTATGTCTAAATAGGTGGTCAAGTAGTTGAGGTTACCTTCCCATGAAACCCTATACATTTCTGTGAAGACTATCGGTCATCCAGGTGAGTGTTTCTGGAAGTTGAGTCATGGCAACTGGATCTTTTCTTGAGAGATTGAAACATTTCACTGCTCATCCAAACAGCTTCATCAGTCCAGACAACCTTATACATGTGGTTGAAGGGAAATACAACTAACCCTGCCTGCCTTCAAAAACGGTTTGAAGACCTGCCTTTTTTGTGAGGCATTTGGTGATCTTTAATTTTAATCTTTTCCCCCCTTTCCTTTCCTTTTCTTCATTGTATTCCATCATCTTGCCGAGTATTTTTTGTCTATCAGTTTTAGTATAGTCAATTCATTTTATACACATTTTTCTTATTATATTGTTGTTGTTTTTAATTGTTGCTTGACTGTTGTTGTTAACTGCCCAGAGTTCCTTTGGAAGATGGGTGGTATAAAAATTAATTAATTAATTAATTAATTAAACTAAATTCAATGGGGTTTATTCCCATGTATGCCCTCCTTTAACCCATACATTATCTCAGGAATGCTGCCTTTCAACATCCCAATTTTAAATGTTTTCAAATTGTTTTAATATCCCCCCTATGGGAGCAGGAGGCACATAAACAATTTAAATAAAATATGTGTGTATATGATTGTATCCTTACTGAGGAACAAATTGAAAGTTGGGTAGCAACTTCCTCTGGTGTTATTACCACAAAAGTGGGTCTGAATGAGGCACACCGGCTTAATTGGGTATTTTGCTGTTCTTGTTTCTTGTATACATTAAAATAAGCCTTGTTCCCCTTTAAACCTTTAAGTGCGGCAGTTGAGAAATATTTTGGCAAATAGCATTTCTGCAGCCATAGCCAACAGATCAGGCTTCCGACTTCTGAGCTGCTAGAAGCGATTGCTTCAAGGTGGTGTTGTCTTATCCTTTTCTCAGTACCTGTGACACCAATGTTAGTCACTAATTCTGAAGCTCTTAGAAGTGACCAGCTACTGGACAGATGACCACAATGAACTTCTGAATTTGTGTTTAGGCAAGAACTGAATTATTCTATAAAATACATCTGTGTAATGTTCAAATAAAATGCTGATGATGTTTAAGAGGGCAAACAAAGTAAAAGGCTTCCTTACATATTAATGTTTTCTTGTACAGCAGCAATGCTCTTCTTCAACTGTCCACCTTTCTCTAGGACACCGTTTAAGTTCTGCTGAGTTTCTTGATCCAGCAGGCTCAACTGCTGTTGCAGAGAAGCAATAACCTGGGCTGTACCCTAGTACAAATGTAGAAAGTTATTACAATAGGATTAGTATAGACTCTCTAGAGCAAAGTGTTTAAAGCCATAAGACTGATGACACAGCCTTCAAGCTGTTCTGAGGATGGGCTGTGAACAAGTAAATTTAACATTACAATCCTATGTTTTTTAAAACCCTAAGCATAGATAGCAACGCGTGACTGTTGCTTTTTAAAGAATTTAAAATTTTATCAATTTGTTACATGAGAGCACTTAGGGTAAAATTATCTATTTTATAGTGGAGATGGCTACTCTTCGGCCCTTTATTTCTTGTACTCACAAAGATGTGAACTCAACAGTAATGAGGATTTCCTGAAATATTCCATTGGGAATTTTCCAGGTGCTGTAACTACAGTGTGACCTGATTTACTATCTCAATTTGATTTAATTCCCAGCTTCCAGTCAATCAGATGTGACTTGTGTGGGCCATCCGAAGCAAAGAGACAGGATATTCTAAATTACAGCATGCCCCTTCCCTTGTATATTACGACACTGAAATGGAACAAACGACAAGGGCTGTGATTTCAGTTTCCCACTTTTATGGGAAGAAAACATATAAGTTAGAATTTAGTTTGCAAAGGAATGTAGAACCCCAAACTTCCACTGCCCTCCTCCAAGCAGTCTACATCTTAACAGAAGAAATATGCTGTCAATATTGTAATGCCCGGAGATCCTGCTGCAGGCACCCAACTTGGCCTATTTCTTGGACTGCTCAAAGATACCTTTTTTTGTGCCACCGTTGCCAATTCCACTTGTTTCTGCAAACTTTCATAGTCACGCTGAAGTTGAGAAAACATTCGGGAACTGTCTTCTTGCAGTTTACTCAAAGCAAGAGAGTGATCTTGGAAGAAGGTAGCCATCTCTTCTTTATAGCCCATCATCTTTTAAGTCAGAAAAAGACAACACTTCAGACATACATTGATATTTGATTTTAAAAAAATACACTGCTAGTCTGGTAGTGCCCAATTCAACAGCCATGTCATAGGAGATTTCATTTCTTTTTGTAGATGTGTGGAATGAAACAAAAACTAAATTTTTAAAACTTAGTTTGCGCCCCACTCAGGTTCAAAAGCTACGTCCCAGGGACAAAGCTGAGGCTTTTATCGATTCACCTTTTCGGCCAGCAACGAATGTTTCATCATGTTATTCTGCAGCTGACCGTTTATACTCAGCACAAGTTGCAGCACAGGTGAGAGCGTGCCCAGTGCTCTGTTCAGTCCCGATGCGTGCTCCTCCTAGAAGCAAAAAAAGAGAAGAGAATGGGAATATTTGCCAATTCTTCCGCTTTAACAAAATCGTCCCAACTCCATCAGGAAGCTGAGCGTGGACCTAAGAAATCCAACATGTCCCCCCACCCTGTGCCTCCATTGCTATCTGGCAGAATGGTCAACCACTGAAAGTGTTTCACCTGGGACATCACGTAGAACTGGCACAAAGCAGGTTTGAGGGCTAAGCTTTCTGTAAGCACCGGTCCTCTGTTTTTCCTAATTCCTTGTGTGAAGAAGAGGAGGAACGACGACACGCCAGCAATTGCCCCATTTGTTTTTCATTCGGACTCAAAAGTTCTTTTCTTTATCTATTTATTCAAAATATTACCATCCCGCCTTTCTCGCCAAAAGGACCCAAGGCAGCCCGGAGCCACCCACTCTTTTTATAGCCTCTTCTATACCAAGCTCTTGAGAATGGATGGGAATGCCCTGCAGCTATATTAGGGAGGCTAATTTGGAACCAGCCATCGAGCGATCAGTTGCTGGCTTCTGTAGCTCTGGCTAAGGGTGCCATTTTGAATACATTTCATATAGGTTTCATATAGGTCCCAAGAAAATCAGAACAGTTCTCCATTAAGATTATATTGTTGTTTTGCAAGCTAAGCGCATGTAACCGCATATCCTTACTATCACTTTCTGCAGGACATTTTGATTTTCGGATACCAGGGACCCCTGCTGAAGCATCTTTTCAGAAACGAGAGAAATTTCAGTGGAAACCATCTCCTTGAGACAGCTGAACGTTTCCTCTATGGCGGCTGCCGTAGCTCGAAAGGCCGAAGAACTGTCAGACAGAAGGTCCCCTGTCGAGAGAGAAAAGTGACTCTTTACCCCAGTGGTTTCTCACCAGGCTATACAGAAACAGCCTCGAGGCTTCAGAAACATCCGTGACTCCAAAATGAACTTAAGGGGAGGGAGTCCCCCCCCCGAGAGCTGTCATTTAACGTTGAGCAGCACTACTTACCAACTGAACGGGTATAAGAGTCAAGCATTTCCTGCTGTTTCCAATAGTTCTCCCTAAAAGAGCTTTTCATCTCCTTGAAAAGAGCGTCCATGTGGTCGGTAAATGTCTTCTGGGCTTCCGCATTATGTTGCTCGACTGCTTTTTTGCGTTCTAGTTTGGCATGCAGGCCAGACACATCTTGAGTGGTCTCTTTGACTGTCGTAAGCAGCTAAGGCAGAAAGAAACTGTGAGTCTCCCAATAATGCCTCGTTCATGGCAGCAAGATCCGATTTTTTTTATCAGACTCAAGCCACATTCCAGCAGAACATGCAGCCACAACCCTAAGTTACAGAAGTCACTTTCAGTGTTTGTGGCTTTTAGCAGATACTGAAATATTAAAAATGTTGGAGTGAACTGGAACAATTTCTACTGGCAGGAGGAAGTTGCAATCTGCCCAGCCTAACATGTCCCAGAGGAAGAACTTTACTTCTGGATCTCAAGCACATTAAAACAGAAGTGTGAAAAGCCCTGTCAACACATTAGTAACATACGTATTAAGATATCCATATTTGGAAGAATTAGGGTTTTGCTGCTGGTCCTTTAGATAATGACACGTTTAAGCCTTTTTTCAAAATCGATATACAGAGCACAGATATATGAGGACACAATTTCCTAGCACAGTGGACCCTTGTATAACAAACAGTTTGTATAACATAAAATCTGTACAACATAAAAAAATCAGATTGGGGAAATTTGCTTAACAGAATTGTCTTTGGGGCCAATCCGTACAACATAAAAATGGATGTGATTAGGGATTACTCTGTTTTCAATGCATTCCTATGGGAAATTTGTATAAAGGAAATTTTGCTTAACATAATTTCATTTGGAATGAATTAATTCCTTTATATAAGGTACCACTGTAACTGTGTCATCAGTCTAAATCTGGACCTTTTGCTGCTGAGCATGGTCTTAAAACATCTCCAGATGAAAAAAGGAAACAGAAATTGTCACCAAAATAAATTAAACAAGTGAAGGAAGGGCAAAAGCCTTCACCCACAATGGTCTGGCCTGCATGCAACACCAAACAATAATTTAGCTCTACATAGAAGAGCCTCAGTAAACTCAAGCACAGCCTCAGGTTCATCCCCCACCCCACCCTGTTCTCCTTTTTTGCCTCCCTCGCAATCATGAAAGAGACTTTAACAAGAGATTCTGTGTCAGGTCTTTTCTTTCTGGCTTGTCATTGAGATTGGTCAAGTTAATGTGGATTAAAAAAGCCAAAACTTGGTTTGCCTAGCAAATAACCAGTCTTCAATTAATGGTTTAGTATTATATGGTTGTTCGGATGGTGCCTGTGGGCAGATTCTATGCTCAAGGCTCAAGGCCAGTCCTGATATCTCGATAAAAGCAAAATGAGATTGAGAGAGTTGAAGGCAAGCCCAAGTCTAGTCTTCTCCAAGTGATTGTTGTACATCGCCCGGAGTTCCTCTGGAAAGACGGGCGGTATAGAAATATATATCTAAATAAATAAGTGGGTGGCACAGGTTATAGAATGCCCCTTTCTCCCAAGGCAAGAAGTAAACAATCAATTCCTACTTCAACATTGTGTTTATTTTCTGATGATAGCTTCAGAACTGAAACATATGGAACTCCAACAGTTGTTCAGATAACTTTTCCAACCATACTAGCCATGCATATTAATTCTCTCTCTCTGTGTGTGTGTGTGTGCGTGTGTTCTGTGCGTGTGTATAATCTGGGGAAGAATATTATATAACCTTGGTAGCAGTGCCAAGCAGTTTTTCCTCTGTAATTTCCAAAGTTGAGGCCACATATTCTTCTTCAGCAAGACGAACTTTGGTTGTCTCCAAGTGCTTCTGAGTTTCTTCCAATTTTTTTTCCTGGACCTGCAAGTTTGTTTGGCACTTTTCTATTTCATTTTTTTGAACTGTGAATAATTCGGTGACCTGTATTAAGAGTAACATAAGATGGTGAAAAAATGCTTATATAAATGATTTTAGTATGAGCTAAAGTAATATCAAGAATGTTATCTTGACAATAAAGCTTTTCAATATGAGAAGAGACAACTTAGAGATTTCAGGTACATGATCTGTTTTCTGAACAAGATATTTCTATCAGTCACAGGCTTATAAAAACAGAAAACTAAGCCTAATTCATCTACAGAAGCCTTAAATCCTGCCATTCTAATCTCGGTAGTACCATCTTCTCCAAAGTGGGATAAACTGTGATTAGTTTTACGGTCTACCCAAATAAAAAACAAATACCTAGAATGGAACCAGGGCTGGAATGGCTTATTCAGACAAATCATTTAAAACTAATTACCATTTTTCTAGGCTTGGACACAATCTAATCTCCTCACTTTTAATTTGCCACTTTGTCCAAATGCAGACAGACATATATTTTAGACAAACTAGGACTCAAACCATGGTATGATCATGATTTATCTCATCGGACAAAGAAGCAAGTACAGTTTGCTGCAATAGTTCCTAACCTATCTACCTACCTTCCACCATTGAGATTGGTCAAGGTACTGTGGACTAAAAAAGCCGAAACTTGGTTTGCCTAGCAAATAACCAGAGTCTTCAATTAATGGTTTAGTATTATATGGTTGTTCGGATTGTGCCTGTGGGCAGATTTTATGCTCAAGGCTCAAGGGCAGTCCTGCAGGTGAAAAGCATGGAAGGAAGTGCATGTGTGCTTGAGGCTTGCTGATAATCATTTTTGGAATAAGCAATAATTTGTTGCTGTTATGAAGGAAGTGAGAGTGCTTGAATGGTCTGCTCTTCTTCTTCTTTTTTGAATTAATAATCAACTTCATAAGATATTACTTAGATCTTGCAGTAAAATTTTCATGGCTCAGTCAACAAAGCTTTCAGTATGACCAACACAGTAAATAAAGAGCCTTTTTCCTGGTCAACATTGTCCAATCTGATATAGATCATAGAATCATAGAGTTGGAAGAGACCTCAAGGGCCATCTAGTCCAACCCCCTGCCATGCAGGAACCCCCATCACAATATTTCCGACAGATGGCCATCCAGCCTCTGCTTAAAAACCTCCAAAGAAGGAGACTCAACCACCCTCCACGGCAGCATATTCCACTGCCGAATAGCTCTAACTGTCATGAAGTTCTTCCTAATGTTCAACAACATTATTTAGAACAATGTTATTGGAACAGGCGACCTCTCATGCACCTCACTTTCACCTGAGAAGTCTGAAATGACAGGCAACATTATTAATGTCTTCCACTCACTCTTTTCAGTTCTTCCTCCACTGCTGCAATTTTATCCGTATACTCTGCAATTTGTTCCTCCTGAGTTGTCAGCTTGCCTTGAAGAGCACTTTTAAAAATATTGCATGTGGTGAGTGGGGAAAAAATCAACTTGCAAATCATGCTACACATATGCTTGTGAAAAGCAAAAGAAGACATATATAAGCACCCGGATTTGACAACCAAGCTTCCTGTCTTGTTTTCACAGTACAGTACTATGATTTTTTTCACCTACTCTAAGCTATACAGGCATTTAAATAAATAAATAAATTTAGATTAGAGTCACTGAACTTGTAGAAGTAGCCTATAATTTACCTCCTATGATGCCAAGCACACTGACAAGAAATTTATGCTGCAGTTTTTTAAAGTTATACTAGCTGTCCCACACAGGAATGTTAACTAGATGGCACGCTAAGTGAACCTGCAACACAATATTGTGGTGTATCAGGTGTACACTCATCCAAGACCACAAAATAAAAAGGACCCAGGGAAGGCAATTCATTCCCACACTCCCAGTTGATGTTCAATGTTATATGGCTATACAGGTGCAATCATCACTAGGCTGCTTTCCACCCAAATTTTCTTTTAAAAATTATTCTTCTCTAATCTTTAGATTCTATACCTGCACCCTGATAGCTCTCTCCTGTTTCTTAGTGGCCTTGCTAGGATTCACCCAACCGAGTTCAATACAAAAGGAGTAAAAGGGATCTGCCACAAGATGTTCCAGTGAACTGTACCCTCATCAAAGATGCTTACTTAAAAGTTGTAGCCACGTTCTCCTCTAGGACACTCCTTTCTCAACATTCGCTATCAAGCCTTTTGACACGTGCCGCCTTTATTTGCTATTAAATACTTTGGCAGGCCACATCAGATTCACTTGGCATATTGGTGAATGCGGTGCTAGCAAGTGGTCAGCAGCACCGTGACAAAGCGGAAAACCCCACACCCTATTCTTTTCTGCTTTGGAGATGCAGAAGACTAGACGCCTCTGGTTGAAGGTCTTCGGGTGGTTGTCACACCAGTGTCTTCTAACAAGCCCCTCTCCCAAGGTCCCTTTTTTGACAGGAAAGGTTAGCCTGAGAAAGCCTCTTTGGCTTTGGGACTTTTCCAGGCAATATCACCAAATCAATACCAACATTCTCATTTAGGAAACTCTGCGGTGTTCAGGCTTGGCTCGATGGGGAAAGACTTCTCATTATAGCTAGGGTTTTTTTTAAAAAATTTATAGGTCTGTATAGATGCAATATTCTTCTTAAGCCGCCATATTTTACTGAAAGCCAAATACTCACTCATAATTTTCCAAAGAAATGTAGACACCATTTTTCTCTCGCGCAGCTGCAAGATCTCGTTTTAAGCGTTCAATCTCTTCTGTATATTCCTGTTCAAATAATGGAAGAGCACAGGAATATAGCCTCACGACTGGCAGGCGCTGATGAAACCCACAGCCCAATGATTCTGATCCCAAGTCATTTAAACAGATACAGGATGCAATTCAGGAGACAAAATGAATTTGTACTTAATAAGGGTAATTATACCTTAATAAGCGCTCTTTTTGTCAGCTTCTGGTTCACCTCAGGTTTATTCATGATATTCTTGGCTCTGTGAGCATATTCAAGAGTACTGAGAGTTTCCTGTTATGTAAAAGACAGAAGTTATTTCTGCATTCACTTAAATACTAATATAAATTTAAAGTTTGTTTAAGGAAATATTGCTTTTTTCTCAAAGTATGAAACGTTGCTATCTTCAAAACATCCCATCTATTGTCTCCTCCAATAAGTAATTTTTTGCCAGTTTCTAGCATCTCCTTCTCAATCTGTCCCTTCAATATCCACAGTCTGCCCACAACTAGGATACGGGCCAGTAATGAAATATACATTTTTATTTGCTAGAATAAGAGTAATGTTAAAGCTAAATTCCTCTTGGGCAATTATAATAGCTTATAGAGGCACATCTTACCTCAAGATTGATAGATGCAGGAGAGACGGTAGCAATTATACACGTTTTTGTGCGTCCTCCAAGAGAGTCCTGCAGGATTCTGGTGAGCTTAGATTCTCTATATGGAATATGTGGGGCTCTTTCAACAAGCGCAGTAATGACTCTCCCCAGAGTCAGCAGAGACTGGTTGATATTTCCAGCTTCACGGGCTCTTTTGTCAACGGCTCCCGAACGGCCAATGTTTTCACTTCCTGCCAAATCAACCTGTAATCGATAAACTTGCATAGGTCAGGAGCGTTTGTGAACTGTGACATAAGATTTGGTAGATTACAAGGGTTTTTTTTTTTTTTTTTTTCACCAGTAACTTGGAATATAATCAAAGGTCCCTAAACAAATGCAGGGGGTTATTCCTTTTTCAGCTGCGTAAATGCAAACTGTTTTTTTTCTTCTTAGTAAGAACATGTGTCCTTTCTGATGCTGTTGGCCTAGATCTCCCATCATCCCTCACCGCTGGCTATGCTGCACAGGACTGGTGAGAGTTATGGTCCAGCAACACCTGGCCCATAGAATGCATAGCACATGTCTGTGCATCTCAGCACACTGTGCTTTAGAATTTAAAGACAATCCAGACTAGCAGATTTCTGGCCAACATTACATGTTTCCTTTTTCCAACTAGAACCTAGGGTTTTACCGGCCAGAGTAAGATTCAAAGGTGACAGAAGGGGCATAGCTAATTCAGTGGTACTTCCTGAGAGGCACATAGTGGGATGACCTGCTTCTAAAGGTACGCACTGGAAATGCTACTAAATAAATTATTCTGGAGAAAATAAATGACCCACACTCTTAGAAAAAGACCTGATCAAAAAGACCATCCAATTATTTTTCATATTTAATGGCTGAGGAAGAGAGAAAATGAGAGAAGAGACCAAGGCCGGGCAATGAATCCACAGCAGATCATTCTTGTTTTCATTGTAGCTTGTTAAAGAATAGTAAAGTTTGTCAAAATTTTTAATAACGAAGTGGTGCCTCAGAGCTAGGGAATACCTGATGTTCAGAGATATACACATACCAAGAATAGGTGCATCAGATTATTTTCTCTGCCTTATCCCCAGTAAGGAAACCTAACTACTTGATCCTATACATTGTTACTCAGCTACCCCAGTAACTGTCCTTACATGCTGAGTTAGAAGTCAACTTCCTGAAGAGGAAACAATCATTCTTGCCAATGCCATATTAGACCTAAGAAACACAATTTCCCTCTTCCTCAAATCCATTCCAGGTTCTTTTTTTTTTAACTCGCTGCAACACAATCTCCTAATAGTCCTTTATCAATGGCTCATCCCAGACTAGGAAGCCAAGTCTGACTTGACTGGTTGTATGATTGCTGAGGTACAATGTTTTATTAGTTCTATGTGTAAGCTCTATTTGTTCAAATTCTGGTACTGATACTCACCAAGTTTAGTTTCCCAATTTTAACAAGCTCTTCTCCATCTGTTGTCGTTTCTTTCATATGTAATGTGACAGCAAAAACTGAATGAGATCGGCTGAAAATTAAATTAACAAATTTAGTCCAGGGAACATCTCTCCCCTCCTTCACACACACACACACACACGAAACAGAGAGAAAGAAAGAGAGAGAGAGAGAGAGAGAGAGAGAGAGAGAGAGAGCATCTGAACAAGAGCATTCATTCATGTCAATGCACAGGAATTAAACTGGCTGCAAAAAAATCATGTAGAATCTCTTCTTTCAGTTTTTTGACAACTGTTATAAAGAACCAAGTTGGCAAAGATAGCTTTTTGGCAAATAACCCAATACTGTGGGCTTAATTCTGCCTATTCAGAATTAGTTCATATGAGTTCTCAATGACAGAGCAGTACTCTGGAAAATTAGATTCAAAGTCCTTTCTTATCATGGAAACTCACTGAGGGTGGAACTTAAATATCTCACTTGCCTTGAAAATCTTGTTAGGGCTCAGATAATTAAATTCTGACTTGACAGCATATAACATATAGTTGAAAAATTCAGTATACAATAACAAGCTAACCAGTTTGACCAAATCTCATTTGGAAATTAGGAATAAGCCCTATGGTCCCTCTTTTTCATGCAATAATGTCCAGATTTGGACAAGCCGATTTGCTCTTTCATCTGAACCATCAAACTATTGTTTACATTTTCCATCTAAACTAAGATTTAAATACCAGCTTAGTTTCAGCTGCATCCTGGTAAACTTGTATTTCAGGAAACAAGGGGAATGTCTTAGCATAAGGCTGATTCCCAATCCTCCAAACTACAAGAAATGTATATGAAATACTTGGATGAAAACTTCAAAATGTTTCTTATTTATGTACCAAATTCTGGTAAGTGAAAAGGACAATAAAGAGTGTTTTGTAATCTTACTTGTCCATCTTCAGTGATGATAGGGTAGCATTTTAGAGATGGGAAGACATTCAATTGGTTTGTACCTCAGCCAAAATTAACTGGCAATAGGATTTGCCTTTTCTTGTCTTAAGAAGTGATCAAATGCAGGCAATAACAGCGGAACAGCAGAATTCATTAAGATCTACACATCTCCAAACTACAAAACAAAAGCTTCTGTTTTCTAAAGGTTGCTCTATTATTCTCATTTCTCTTATTCAGTTCCAATGATGTTACTTAATGGTTTCCCATCTCAAATGGATCCTTCAGTATACGTAAGCAGGACAGTTCTATAAAGTACCAAACCCGGCTAGTGTAAAAGTCTCAAGAGAGCTTCTTAGTGACTTACACTTACTTTTTATGGAGAGTGATATTGTTGCCACAGCATACCACTCATATTAATATGATTCACAAAGAAGGGATTTTAGAAGGAGCGACTCTATTTTATACTTCCTTATCAAATCCTGTAGGAGAGTCTGCTTTTACGGCCATCTCTGCTTTAAGGCAGACTTAAACCAAGCCACAGATATCCACAGGTGGTCAGACTGTACACAGGATGTCCTAATGATTAGTGCAACAACTGAGGGGGCAGAATTAAAAATTCCACAGATTTCATATATAGTGGTGCCTCCTAAGATAAATTTAATCCATCCCACGGGTAAATTCATTTTATGAAAATTTCACCTTTAGAGGCACCGTTTCCCATAGAAATGCATCCAAAACCAATTAATCCATTCCGGAAGACCGCGACCACAATCCGGGGCCACAACTCAAACGAGCCCACAAGCTGCTACCTCCTCTTTGCCTGGCTTTGTTCACGAAGCCCTTTAAATAGCCTCATACACAGAGCCGGGCGAAGGGGAGGCAGCAGCTTGTGAGCCCATAGCCCGCTGGCTGCCCTGAGCCATTTAAAGGGCAACGGGGGGAGGGAGGGGGGCGCAACAGCTTCCATCCTTGCTTTTCCATTTCAGGTGCCCCCTCAGGTTGTGGGCACATGACATTCAAACACCTGCCCCGTAAGATGAATGCTTCGCAAGGCATCCGGTAGACAAACCGTAAACATGCCCAATACCATATATCTATTTGGTAGCTAAAAATTACATATTTTGTGTTGTCAAGAGCAATAAAATAAGCTCAGGCAAAGTTAAAAAGTATTGCACATATTTCAGTTTCCTCCTGAATGTCCATCCCTATCTGAAATACTGCCTCTCTAAAAGTTAATTACCTAGTGAAGCTCAGTTCCAAATATCTTTCTTAACTGAACAAACATTCTGGTTATTATTTTGTAGCTATAAAAATCAAGGCATATTTCCAGACAAGCTTAGAGTGCAATCTTCAATACTTGTGTGTGTGTGTTGTCGTTACAGTCATGACCGACCCCTTGTGTCTCCACATCCATGGAATTTTCTTGGCAGGAATACTGGAGTGGTCTTGCCAGTTCCTACTCCAGGCACCTACAGCACCTGGTATTCCCTGGTGGTCTCCCATCTAAGTACTAAAACCAGGGCCAACCCTGCTTAGCTTTCGAGATCAGGTGAGATCGGATGTGCTTAGGGCACCTAGGCAACTCCTTCAACACTTATCTGGTAGTAAACCAAAATGAACCACCTGGGCCTTATGTTAGACATTCACAGGATTGTAGTCAGAGGAACTTCATACTTCCAGTGTATGCAAACACCTTCTCCAGCCTGTTATCTGCCAAATGTTTTAAATTACAACCCTTCTGATCCTTAGCTACTAGCCGCCCTAGCCAAAGCTGAATAGGCTTGCAAACAACATTTGAAGGGCACTAGTTTGGAGAAGTCCAATACAGATTTTGGAAAGTTACCTTATGAATACAAAGAAACGTTTCTCACCTGGAATACTGGTTCAAGAATGTAGCTGCCGTGGTTCTTTTTGCTGCTCCCCTTTCTAAGATTTGATAGACCTCATTTTTATTATGTACAGTCACTTCTTCCAGACCTTTGATGATCACACCTCTCTAGCAAAACAAAATCCAAGATTGCATGTTTTATTCAGAACCACCTCCCACAACTTATATTAAAAAATCAAGCACCAAAAAGGTTTACCTTGTTACGGGGATCATCAAACATTTGCAGCCTTTCCCCAACATCTGGAGATGGATTCAAAAGATCAAAGAGCTCTTCATTATAGATTTCCAACAAAGATACTTTCACAGAAAATTCTGTACCATTTTCTGCGAGCTTTTCAAATATCTGATGCAGTGTTCGGGGAATTACGCCAGCGAGCGGATCCTATAATAAAACAGCAAAAGCACAGTCTAGTTTTAATTGACTCTCCTTAGTGTCTGGCAATTCACCTTCAGCACGCTGGCAAGACCTAATACAGATTGAGCATACATTCTTAATATAGAAGGGTCCCTATTAAAGCCCACTGCTTGTTACTGTATGGTGGAGGTACTGAGATTTAGGCTACAACAACACATGCATTTTCACAGCAGTAAACCAGAATGGATGTCCTTCAAAATACACATCAAGGATGGACTATTACCACAAGAGATATTCCCTAACCTGATGCTCTCCTGATGGCCAATTATAGTTTCTACAATCTCCAACAAACATAACCACCAAAAATTATAGTGTAAAACGTGTGTGAGTCACTGTTTGAGGAACATTAGTGACCAGTTCACCTTCATGTTTCACTTAGGAATGTAAGAAACATATTTTACCTCTTCCCACGTATATTCTTCATTAGGTGATCTTTCTCCTTCCATAGTAAATGTCTTTCCCGTACCGGTTTGGCCATAACTGTGCAAAAGAAATTAGAAAGTTAATGTCAAGAATATATTTTGGGGCTAGAAGAAGAAATAAAAACATGATACTCACGCAAATACTGTGCAATTATAGCCCATAAGTACTTCGTCCAAGATGGGACACACTACACTTCGATACACATCTATTTGTTTTGCTTGAGCTCCGAAGACCTGTTGTCAGAGGCAAAATATCATTACTGTAATACATTTTAATGATTAACTAAAAACTACTGGTTCTGCCAGGTGAGACAAATTGCAAGACATACTTTGGTAGTCATGATCATGTAGATCAACATAAAACACCAACATTTGGATACTTCCAACTCTGTTTATATCTGTGCAGAAAGACAGATATAAGGACAGATTCCTTTAATCTCTTTTAAAAGGGGCAATGCTGATACCAGGTAGTTGCTTATTTTCTTGCACATCGCTTAGAGATCTCTGATAGGCAGAAAAGTGATCAAAATACTTTTATGAAATGAATTAATTAAATGAGCAATCCATCATCTGGGTAAGAGCTAAGTTTGGATTATGAAAAAGTATTTTCCAAATAAAGATGTTTAAGAATTTAGCAAACAGTTTCAAAAATGGTTAATTGCTTTTCAATTAAAATAGAACTAATTAAAACTATACTTATTACTTTATTTACCAGAACCACAGTGGTATGGAATGCTGGACTCTATAGCTTTTTTAGCATGGAAGAATCAAATCTCATTTGCTTTTTCTGACTTTGGAAAAATAAATCCAAATTATTTTTCGTCTTTTTTTTTTAAAAGAGCTAAGCTGAAAGGAGGGGTAAATGAGAAGTTTAAAAACACCCTCATTAAGCTTGGCCAGCAAGGGAGCATTTAGCCTAATTCTTTTTAGGAGGTGTATAAAACAGGCTTCCCCTCTGGGACAGTGTCCTCCTCAGTAGTTCTGTAGTAAGAGTTCCAAAGCTGAAGGCTGGTTCATAATGTTAAACTATAGTGTAGCATTACATCTAAACCTATCGTTTCGTTACTCAGCCAGGCAGCAACTTTCCAAAGTATTAGACAGAAGGACACTTCTTCTCAGCAGCTGCTAACTGATCCTTTATGTGGAATAATCCTTTTATATGGCAGAATATAACCTTCCATAAGTAAAGAATATCATGTACCAGAGCAAAAATCCATCTGAATGATCAGATTTGATAAAGCAGCTAAGACACCCTAGAAACCCCAAAGAATTCCTGATACAGGCATACCTCGGCTGATGAACACCTCAGTTTACATAATTTTTGGTAGACGAAAGAAAATCGATGGGAAATAATGCCTCTGTTTACAATTCCCCTCCGTTTACATAAGGCATTGCAAAAAAAGTTCCCAGGATGCATCGCGCCCGTGTGTTTCCAGTTTCCAAAGTTTCCAAAAGATGAAACATCTCAGGGAATAGATTAACTTTGTCAACCCAGGTACACCTGTACCTATACTTACCATGTCAAATGTGTAGGTTTTTCTTGATGTTTTATCAGCCACTCCTCCAGTGCGAACTGTAACTTCTTTTCTTGAATGTTCACATTCCACTACACAATAGGAATTAGCTTTGCGTTCAGATGCATTGAAGGGCCTTTAAAAACAGTAGGAAGCAGGGTGAATAAAATGATTTTTTTAAAACAATCACATTAATTTAAGCCAAATTTTTTTAAAAAAATTAAATAGTCAAAATTGATTTATTTGGCTTCTAATAAGGAAAAGCTTAAGATATATTCAATTTAAAAAATCTTGGTTTTATGAATGTGGGATATTGTACTTCTGTATCTAAAATGTCCGGAAATTATCCAATATTGCTGCTCACCGGCAGGAAAAAACATGCCACACTTTACATAGCAAAGGGCAGTCTGAACATTACAGACAGCAATGGCACTAGTCAAGATGGTCTACAGGTGAAACTCGAAAAATTAGAATATCATGGAAATGTTCATTTATTTATTTCAGTAAGTCAACTGGAAAGGTGAAACTAATATATGATATAGACTCATTACATGCAAAGCGAGATATGTCAAGCCTTATTTTAGTATAATTGTGATGATTATGGTGTACAGCTTATGAAAACCCCAAATTCACAATCTCAGAAAATTTGAATATTAAATGACATCAATAACACAAGGATTGGAAATAAAACAATATAGGACCTCTGAAAAGTATAAGCATGCATATGTACTCAGTACTTGGTTTGGGCCCTTTTGCATCAATTACTGCCTCAATGAGGCATGGCATGGATGCTATCAGCCTGTGGCACTGATGAGGTGTTATGGAAGACCAGAATGCTTCAATAGCAGCCTTCAATTCTGCTGCATTGTTCAGTCTCATGTCCCTCATCTTTCTCTTGGCAATGCCCCATAGATTCTCTATGGGGTTCAGATCAGATGGGTTTGCTAGCCAATCAAGCACTGTAATCCCATGGTCATTGAACCAGGTTTTGGTACTTTTGGCAGTGTGGGCAGGTGCCAAGTAGTACTGCTGGAAAATGAAGTCAGCATCCCCATAAAGCTCGTCTGTGGAAGGAAGCTTGATGTGCTCCAAAATCTCCTGGTAGATGGCTGCATTGACCCTGGACTTAATGAAGCACAGTGGACCAACACCAGCAGATGACATGGATCCTCAAATCAACACAGACTGTGGAAAATTCACACTAGACTTCAAGCATCCTGCATTGTGTGCCTCTCGATTCTTCCTCTAGACACTGGGTCCTTGGGTCCCAAATGAGATGCAAAAGTTGCTCTCATCAGTAAAGAGGACTTTGGACCACTGAGCAACAGTGTTCAGGAGCAGCTTGATAAGAGGAATATGACATTTGAAGCCCATGTCCAGGATCCATCTCGGTGTGGTGGCTCTTGATACACTAACTCCATCCTCCGTCCACTCCTTGTGAAAGTCCCCAACACTAGAGACTACTTGAAGTGGTGTGGGGCGGTATATAAGCAGAACACTTTGCTTTGCTTTCCCCTCCTTATGGAGGGTGTCAATGATGGTTTTCTGCACAATTGCCAGGTCAGCAGTCTTTCCCATGATTGCGATTCCTACTGAACCAGCCTAAGAGACCATTTAAAGGCTCAGGAAGCCTTTGCAGATGTTATGGCTGATTAGAATGGGACACTTTGAGTCTAGAATATTGAACCATTTCATGCTATTCTAATTTTCTGAGACTGTGAATTTGGGTTTTTCATAAACTGTACACCAGAATCACCACAATTATACCATAGTAAGGCTTGACATATCTTGTTTTGCATGTAATGAGTCTATCTCATATATTACTTTTACATTTGAGTTGACTTACTGAAATAAATTAACATTTTCACAATATTCTAATTTTTCGGGTTTCACCCGCAAGTATCCTCTTGTACTCACTGCCAGTCACAAAGTGACACAAAGAAAGAAAAACATCCAGAAGTGGACTCCTTTTTCTATCAGCTAAGCACTTTTCACCTTGACACAAAACAATTGCCAGGGCTGTCTTTTCACAAGCATTAATGGTAGTAGACCATCTTCACTCCTTCCTGGCAAAACCAGGCATTCATAAATGGGATAGGGATTCTGTGTCTGGTTGTAAATATATATATTTTAAAAACATATTAAAATGAAAAATAGAGAACAAATATTAAGAGGTTTAGTTGTTTAAGTTGAGAAATTACTGATTTTTGTCTGTATGCAAATATCTCTTTCTGGAGGACTGTCACTCCATTCTATTCTTAAAAGCACATTTTGACTTTTCAAAGAAAACCTGTCTTTTTACTGTTTCTCTGATCTTCCATTGCCCTTCAACCATCGCCCTTCCTAGTTCATAAGCTGCAACAACGCACAGTATCTACTTTGGAACATAGTGCTGCAAAGTTTCTTTAATGTCCATGCAGTTCAAAACAAAAGAGCAATAAACTATTTTGATTGGTGTTTTTTTAAAGATCAGTATTTCAGCTCCTGCAGCCTGGTTTCCTTCCAAATTTGAAGAAAAAAGGCAGGTGAAGCCAACCATTCCCTTTCAAGACAAGCAAGACTGGTCTTGTCAGTTTATTTCACCTGTTTAAAAATGCTGACAAAAAGGTTGATAGTATCTGAATGGGGGGTATCTATTTAAAAAATCATGTTAATACTATTTGACCAAATGTCACTATGTTTTGCACAGAGCAACATCAGACAGTCTAATCTAGTGTGCCAAATGTGGCACTGATCCGAAGCCAAGTTTCAAAGTTATGTTTGGTTTAGGATTCTGTGAAGATTCTCAGTCATCCAGGTGAGTGTATCTGAAGTTGGGTTATGGCAACTGGACTTCTTTTCTTGAGAGATTGAAATGTTTTGCTACTTGGATGAGTAGCAAAACGTTTCACTCTCTCAAGAAAAGAAGTCCAATTATCACAACTCAACTACCAGTTTGGTTGAGGTTCACAGTGGTGGTAAACCTTCAGCACTCCAGATGTTTTAGACCGCAACTCCCACAGTCTTTTCATTGGCAGATAAAGGCTCAGAATTCTGGAAGTTGCGGTCCAAAACATCTGGAGTGCTGAAGGTTCACCACCAGTGATTTAGGATACCCTCATTTTTAGAATAGCTTTTTAGAATATTGTTTTGTTCTGCCTGCATAATATCACTGTTGTATGTATTTTACAAACGACCAATCACTTGAGGGGAAAACTCGGCTATCTGCAGCTTATAAGAGTGTTCCATTTTGTTACTAACACCTGAGAGTAAGAAATAGTGCTGCCTTCCTTTGGATCAATCTAAAACATTCCACTCTACTGTTGCTATAGCACACTATAACTGCTCCATCCCCACATTTACAACAATCATTCCAAAATTTGTTGATGCCTTCCAAGCACCCCATTTCACTTTAATGATCCCTGAGCCTGGTGTTGTAATCTAGTACAGTATATTTGTATCACCAAGCTCTATATCAAGAGAGCAGAGGTCAGAGCCCCAGCAAATAAGCTGGCGTGAGAGAGAAGTTGAAAGGGAGCACTCAGCAAGCAAGCTAGCAGGCAAGACTGAAAAGTAGAAAAGTTATGAGAGAGAAGTGAAAAGACAGCAGAGATTTTATTTAAAAGGCATTAAAATGATCCAAAAAACAAACCCTAGTTAAAACAGTGAACATAACCAGAAAAATGGCTCAATTTACAATCATTCTCAGGAAACCAATTAAATTGTAAATACAGTGTCTGCTTGATCACTGCAGATGGCGACTGCAGCAACGAAATAAAAAGACGCCTGCTTCTTGGGAGGAAAGCAATGGCAAACCTAGATAGCATCCTAAAGAACAGAGACATCACTTTGCCAACTAAGGTCAGGATAGTCAAAGCTATGGTTTTTCCAGTAGTGATGTATGGAGTGAAAGCTGGACTATAAAGAAGGCTGATTGGCACAGAATCGATGCTTTTGAGCTGTGGTGCTGGAGGAGAGTCTTGAGAGTCCCATGGACTGCAAGGAGATCAAACCTATCCATCCTGAAAGAAATCAACCCCGAATGTTCACTGGAAGGACAGATGTTGAAGCTGAGGCTCCAGTATTTTGGCCACCTCATGAGGAGAGAGGAGTCCTTGGAAAAGTCCCTGATGCTGGGAAAGATTGAAGGCAAAAGGAAAAGAGGACAGCAGAGAATGAGATGGTTGGACAGTGTCATCAATGCTACCAATATGGATTTGACCAAACTCCGGGAGGCAGTGGAAGATAGGAAGGCCTGGCGAGCTCTGGTCCATGGAGTCACGAAGAGTCGGACACGACTGAACGACAACAATAGTGTCTGCTGTACCAACTAGCAAGTTCACAGATTGTTTCATTTTGAATTGGTGACAAAAGAACTACAGTACATATTGACTGAAATCCATTAGCAAGTCACAACTAAAGTAGGCCCTTTGAATCAGCGGAACTTACATAGTTGTTGATGCACAAAATCTCTACTGATTCAATGGCCTACTTAAATACCAACTTACTAATTTCAGTCACTGTTTTAAATTTCAAGGTGTAAGTATTTACTATCAAGAAAATCTTAAGCACAATAAATATTCTTTAATATCATATTGTTTTAATTTTGTCATGAGTTGTTGCATGTATACATAATTTTGTCTATTTGTGCATTTATATAGAAAAGCAGTTTGCAAATAGTTATACAGTATATTATTATACTCTATACTGTATATTGAAAATTCATAAGGGTTTTCTTCCAATAATGAAAGGCACAGTAGTTGAATGAAAATATCTGGAATAGGGAAAAGACTAATAAAATCTACAATGTGGCTTAAATGCTATTTTAACAAAGTTTTTCTTGGAAATTATTTTTTCTCTGACTACTATGTATGTTTCAAGAGATGCTAATGCATATATGCAGATAAGTGACTTGCAAACCACTGGGGTAAGAGAAAGCATATCTTTCATTACACCACAACCATTAACATTTAGTACATCTCATGCAACTTGGCTTGTGGGGGACAAGAAGTCAAGTCCGTGTCAGCTATACCTGAACTGTTCTAATAACAAAGCCATAAATGCAGTCTTTCTCAGACTGAGGCAGTGGGCTGACCCAAGCAAGAGGTAGAGCTGAGGTAAAAAAGGCAAGAAGTTTGGGGAAGTTTGGGTGTGTTGTTTATTTATAACAGTACAGTATTTTGACTTCTATATGGCCCCATCAGTGTGAACACTTTCTTGGCAGTTCACAATGCATCAAAACATGATTACAATTATACAAACAAACACACAAAATGAAATAAATGCAACAAGAGTGTTTCACTACCAAATCAACAAAGCAAACAAATTTGAAAGCTCAGTGGTTTAATTATTTGGGAGTTTGATTCATCACTGTGAATCATGTCCTTGACAGGAATTAGATCCAATGATCAATGGGGTCCCTTCCAACTTGACAGTTCTAAGATTATAATGAAATGATGAAAACACATTTGAATATCCTAGGTCAATTGGTTAAAGCACTAGTAAAAGGCAGCTTTATATACAGTGGTACCTTGTATAAAGGAATTAATTCGTTCCAAATGGAATTATGTTAAGCAAATTTTCCTTTATACAAATTCCCATAGGAATGCATTGAAAATGGAGTAATCCAATTTTTATGTTGTATGGATTTTCCCCATAGGCAATTATGTTAAAAATTCCCTATCTCTGGAATTTTTATGTTGTATAGATTTTATGTTATACAAGCTGTTTGTTATACAAGGGTCCACTGTAGTTCATCTTTAATTAACTTCTTGAAAACTGAGAAGGGTGGCACCTGATGAACCTCTGTAAGGTTTCGTTGTTCCTGCAAGGGGGCAATGACAATAAAGATTCCTATTATCCTATTAGGAAGCTTATTCCAGAGGAAAGGGATGTTGTGATGCAAAATGGAAAGGACAGATGAAAGCATGATCATTGGGAGTCTGGACTAACATCAAAGCGTGTGGGCTGTACAAAAATCACATGGAAACAGAACCTGTTATATCTGAAGTTAATTATCTTTAGTAAGTGGTCTTTGAGGATTGTGCTCCAAAATGCAGCAGGCATATTAAGCTTACTTAAATACAGTAGTACCTCAACTTACGAATTTAATCCATTCCGAATGCATGCTCTTAAGTCGAACTACTCTTAACTACTAAAAAATTGAAAAAATAAGTTAAAAAATTAAAAACAAATTTTAAAAAAATGTAAGTCAAGCAGACTATTTCTAAAATTTGTAAGGTGGCAGTTAAAACGCCAACAGTTTTCTGCTCTTAAGTTGGGCTACTCTTAAGTTGGGGTACCACTGTATGTAAAAATTACAATATTTTAGACTTTGCTAGTGTCATCTATTTAAGTTCATAATTCATCTTGCATTGAATTAATCCACAGAGTTATCAATTGGTTTTCTGAAAATGAAGGGCAAAATTCAGAAGCATGAAACTGCTACGCAGGTCGTTTTAAAGAGATTCTCTGCTGAATAGGTGAGCTGCGGTGTGTATGCAAGAGGTTGCCCTGTCAATTTTGGCTTGGCTGAGAGACCATGAGCCTCACTTCCCTTACACCAGGGGTGTCCAAACTTTTTGCAAGGAGGGTCAGATTTGGTGAGGTGAAAATGTGTGGGGGCCGACCATTCAGCCGCATTTGGCCCCTGAGCCAGACATTGGACAAGTCTCTATAACATGCAAGGAGGAAGGGAGGATGCTGCAGCAACGGAGCCAGGGGTGGGTAGTCTGGGAAGGTGGCTGGGTGGCGGTGGACAGAGGCAGGGAGGTCAGTTTTGTTTTGTAAAACAAAACTGCAAGCTGATACCTCCATCCAGTATGGGGAAGGGCCAGTTGGTGGGGATGTATTACAGGCTGAGCAGGTGAGGAGAAGTGGCCAGGGGCCACTCAAAATTTGTAAACGGGCTGCATTTGGCCCCCAGGCATGTTTTTCAACCTTTTTTGCCAAAGGCCAGGCCTGACACCACCATTAGAAAATGTTAAATGCCTGACTATATATAAAGTAATTTTTCTTTTTCCCACACCTACATATCTTGGGCAGATTCTGGAAAAACACTGCTTTGGACATGAGTTTATTTGGACTAAAAAATGTTTCATGCAAAAATCTAGTAGAAACCTTTCCACTTTAGGAATGAACACTTCTGAGAGGTATCTCACAAAAGATTGTGTTGCTTCATAGTATCAGGGCAGCACTGACAGAAATATATAAACAGTATTTTATTTCACATCAGATGAAATGTTTTGCTCTTCCACTTACATTTCTCCTATTTTATTATAAACTCACAATTAAAAAAAATCTGGATTCCCATTTTATTTTTCAAATCACAAAGCCCAAACATGTGTCCACAAACAAAAATCCAGCTCCAGGTTACAAAATATAATACAACCTTTCACATAATCCAGAACATTTAACCAAATAATATGACAAAAAATGCAAAAACATTGCAGTGCTGAATACAGGTGAACAAAAGTATAGTGAAGCAGATTTTCAGTCAGGCAACTACAAAGTGTTTTACTTCTGCAATGACCAACTTCAGAATTGAATGGGTTTAATACTGAGGCAAGATGTAGCACAAGGAGTTTGGGGCTGTAATGAAAAGTCTGATAAAATCAGACTGTATGGAAAACCTATCAATATAACCAACATTATACTCCAAATATACAGTAAATGCAAAAGAAAATGAAATACATAGAAAGCCTTTATGCAAGCATACAGCAGGAAACTGATCTCTCACACAAAAATAAGACATGCTTATAATCATAGGTGACTGGAATGCAAAAGGAGGAGACCCAAAAGGGATTTACCCATAGCAACCGAGGAAGCGCAGTGCTGCAATCTCCTTTCAGTGGACTTATTGACTTCAGCGAGGGCTGACATTGGGTTTACGATAGGTTCAAATTTAGCTAGAGCGGACAACCGGTCAATTTCAGGCGATGCTTTTAATCTGCAATTCTGTGAACCATTTACCAGCGGAAATGAGGAATCCAAACCATGCTCTCCCCCCCCTCCCCCAATTTCCTTCTCCCAACGCGTCTCCCCGAACTATGAGTGTCTGGATCCAAACCTAAGGTCTAGTTTACGAATCCAAGATTGCGAACCGGTGCACAGACTGATGCTTACGGGGGCGGCGGGTTGTTTTCATGCATAAAGACACCGGATCAGGAGGCCGGCAAACTTTGATTCTTCTTCGAGAGGAGCGATTCCTTGCCATCATGTCTAATCCGTCCACCACCACCACCCCCATCACACACACACACACACACACACACACACACACACACACACACTCCATCTCTGCTGAGAATTTACCTGCAACGCACGACCACCTGGATGTTCTTGCCCTTCTCCTCTTTCTTGCTGGCTCCCACAGAAGTCATCGTGAGCCAAGACCGGGTGGTGGTGGTGGGGGGATAACTATGGGGACGGATAAGAGGATCCCAGCTGCCCCTCCTCAATGCAGCCGCAGCAAGCAGGCAGGGCGGCCGGCGGGCGGGCGGGCGGGCACGTCCTTCTCCCCACCCGCTTCGGTGTGCGTGTGTGTGGGGGGGGCGCTCGACGCCTCAGCCTCGCCTGCCCCACACAAGCGGGAGGCAACGGTGGTGGGGGGGGGGGCGGCCAAAGGCCCGACGCCCCGGGCAGGGGGAGCGCTGGGGCGATTTCCGCTTCTCGGTAAATAATCACCGGCCGCCGCGGCGCGCGCCCAAAAAAGCTCAACTCCACCACTTTGAACGGCTCGCGCTCTTGCGCCTCGACCAATCAGGGGGAAAGGGGAAGAACAGGCGCGGGGCAGGATGGGACTTTTTAATTTTCCTTTTTAAAAAAAATCTAGACTGGCACTTCTTCAATGACGCGATGGGAGCCCGGAACATAGACTGCGAAATAATGGTAGAGGTATAGCCTCAGTTCAAGGCGAAGAGTTGCTTATTCCCCCTTATTTTTAGGCACTCTTTTTCGCGCTGCCACAGAGATTTTTTTTTTTTTTTGAATGGAGGGATCTGTTAACCGGAAAGCAATTCAAACAGAGAATCCTGCGGTAAGGTGACTGGGGTGGGGAGGTACTGTAGCTGCAAAAGGCCGTGCTCTTTGTTACTCCGGTCTTGAGGAAAGGAAGTGTGATATTTAAGGAGTGGTTATACCAGCTCCACTCGACCTGTGTGTTTCCATGGTCAAGTGGGGATTAAAATACTGGTATCCATATTCAAATGTTAATCCTACCTTTTGTAACCGCAGAAAAAACAAGAAAAACGGAAGGGCTTTTAAAAAAAAATGTGGGCATGCTGCAACTTAGAAATCAGGATGCATTCCAGATGGTGCTGGAACAGGAAGGAAGGTGTCCGATGTATCTTTATATAAAGAGAAACACATATAGAGAATGATTGCAAAAATAGGTTACAGGCGATACCTTTATAGGCCACTATTAACAATGAGAAAAGGAACATTGCAAGCTTTCAAGTGTAAATCACCCTTCTTCAAAGCAGGTCCCAGTTCAGACATGGTAAAAGATATGTTTTACCAGGAGGTAAAGTCCTTGGTTAGATGGTGTTCTTAACGTCCATGGCTAAGTGATGTTGCAGCCAGGGCTGAAGTCTTGTTGGAGGCAAGATGGACAGTTGTAAAAAGCTGCTTCTTAAGTTAAAAAAAAAACTGTTTCTTAAGAAGTAAAAAGCTGCTTCCAAGCACATACTCGATTTTTATCCCAAGCACAAACTCCGCAGTACTTTCCTCCAGAGCTCTATGGTTTCTAAACCCAGAAATCTGCAAGTTGAGCTTTTCTTCCGAACTCTGTTGCTGTTGTTGTAAACATGGGCGGTTTGAGGATGACATATCAGGAGCAACTTGGGAGTTGTAGTTTTGCTGTCCATTTTATCAGACATCCCCCGCCCACCAATTAGACGGAAGGACAAAACATAAAAGGCTCCCTATTGGTTTTGATCAGGCTCTAATATCATACGGTGGCCGTTATTGGTTAACAAGGGAGACAGAGACGGGGCAGTTGATTCCCCCCCCCGCAGACGTCACCGTAGTGACGTGTTCTCTTACTGGGCGAACAGTCACAACTCCCGCCTTCCTTGCTGTGTTCCCAGGAGGACTTCTAAATGTGCGGCGGGGGAAGGGTGGTGATTTATGTTCCGGAAATAATTCTGGCTCATGGGTGGGGCTTGAAAGGGCAAAGCCTGGGATGAATTTTTAGAAAGCACTTCTTAAAACACCCTGGGGCTGGCTGGATACCTCGGAGCTGTCTGTGAAATCACAGGTTGAGAGGATCAGGTCGTGGGATCCCCCAGATTACACAAATTACACCCTTTATTGGACTCTTATAAAACCATGCAATCTGCAAGCATTTTTTTTTGGTGGGGGGAACCCCATTTTCTCAGGCTCAGCACAACCACTTCATAGCTAGGGTATATAAATGCATGCATGCATGGTAGAGCTAACTGTTGTTAGCACAGGAAAGTTGCACAGTCTCAATAATACAACAAAAGAAAGGAATGGTAAACCACTTGAGTACTCTTTACCTGGAAAACTCTGAAAAGTATTGCCATAACAGCACATGATGATGATGATGATGATGATGATGATGATGATGATGATGATGATGATGATGATGATGATGCCTGCAATTTTTATGGTACAGACTGTGATGGGTACATAGATCAGGAAAAGTAAAATAAGCAACAGTGCCTCCAAAGCAGTGAAACACATGCAGTGAGTGTCAACAGCCACTAACACTTGTTTCCTATAACAGAGATGGGACTACAACTTCCATCTTCTTTTTCTTAGTGTCTGTCCTACTTGGTGGCGGGGTTTGCTATTCTGGGTTTTGTCCTCCACTATGTACAGTCGCAGACTAGGTCCAGGGTGAACCCAAGGCAACTTAATGTCAATGTCAAGGGTGTTCAACCAGCGCTGTTTTGGTTGTCCAGTGTGAGACCCTTTTTGGCCAGAGTTTTCTTGTCAGCACACAAGACTTGTCCATACCATCACAGTCAGGTTTTACCCATCTTCTCAGCTATTGGTGCAATGGTGTATTTTGACTGGGTGTCATTGTTGTGCACACAATCATTTTGTGTGGGGTCCATTGCAGCACCTTTGTCTCCATGACACCAAGGCAGCTTTTGGCACCTTTGGTCACTGGCCACCATTCTGTGCCATAGAGCACAGGTTACAATACGATGCTGTGATAGATCTTTGACTTTACATGGTTGTTGACCTTTTTGTCACGCATGACACTTGATGTTGTATGCCATTTTTGCCAGGCACCATTGATCCTTCATGTGACTTCGCAATTCAGACTCCCATTGGCTGTGATCATGTAACTGAGGCATTTGAACTCAGTTCTCAGTAGGTCAATACTATTGATTTGGTTCGTACCCCATTCATTTGAGTCAGTCGTCAGATACTCCATCTTCCTTACATTCAAGTCCAGGCCAAACATCACCAGATGGTCACTCTATAACTACAACTTCCATAACTGCTGTGGCTGGTCGTTGGGTCTGGGAGTTACTAGAAGGTGAAATTTATTTAAATAGCTAAAAATTCCCTACCCTGTCTGAGAAGCAGAGAACTGTCTTCTTGCAGATGTCTGTATGACTTCAGCAAGAGGCTGAACATAAACAAGGCATTTCAGGATTTTTTTGACTAGCCAAATTTACATTAGCTGGTTATTGTTTGGCTTCCTTTAGATATTTAAGAACCTGTTAATATCCTTTTGGGGCTGGTTGGGACTTACTGATACTAGCAACCAAATCAGGACAAGTAAAATAAGTGTATGGCAGGCAACAACAGGTGGTAATGTCCAGTAATCAGCAGAGACTAGAGGCCAGTTTTAAAATCAGACCCATGGTGTGTAAATCCAAAAATAGCTCCTCATGTTCAAAGGAGGACTATAGTAGTTTTTAAATTAACCCTTGCTTTAAATTATTTTTTAAACAAATAGTGCAAAGTTATCTGAGAGAGGCATTAATTGCTCCCTCCCAGCTTCTGGACAAGAAGCCAGCATGAAAACATCAAGAGCAATCCAAAATCCTAAGACAACATTTATCTCCTGGTTTTATTGCCATCCTGACTTTAGAGGCAGTATTAATTGATTAGTTTATTAAAAACTGCCTCACATGTGACAAGCTAGGACCTATTAATTTACCAGTATGGCCACAGCAATCTTTAAGTAAACTGGTGGATTAACAATGATTTAATTAAATACCTACATCAATGGTGCAAGTTTACTAGATTATCATAAGAACATAAGAACATAAGAAGAGCCATGCTGGATCAGGCCAAAGGCCCATCTAGTCCAGCTTCCTGTATCTCACAGTGGCCCCACCAGATGCTTTTGGGAGCGCATGAGACTAGATATCTGTCTCCTGATACCACTCCCCTGCATCTGGCCCTTGAAGTACCCTGGTTTTAAGCCTGAAGATTACACATCTCCATCATGGTTTGTAACCTGTGATGGACTTTTCCTCCAGGAATCTGTCCAATCCCCTTTTGAAGGCATCCAAGCCAGATGCCATCACCACATCCTGTGGCAGGGAGTTCCATAGACTAACAACGCGCTGGGTGAAAAAATATTTTCTTTTGTCTGTTCTTACTCTCCCAGCCCTCAATTTGAGTGCATGTCCCCTAGTTCTGGTATTTTGTGAGAGGGAAAAGAGCTTCCCTCTATCCACTTTACTCATGCCCTGCATTATTTTGTACGTCTCAATCATATCCCCCCTCAGGTGCCTTTTTCCAGACTAAAGAGCCCCAAATGTTTTAGCCTTTCCTCATAAGGGAGGTGCCCCAACCCATTTTGGTCGCTCTCTTCTGCACCTTTTCCAGTTCCACTATGTCTTTCTTGAGATGCGGTGACCAGAATTGTACACAATACTCCAGATGAGGCCTTACTATTGTTTTGTAGAATGGCATTATAATGTTGGCTATTTTATTTTCTATCCCCTTTTTGATAACCCCTAGCATGGAATTGGCCTTCTTCACCGCTGCCACACATTGGGGAGACACCTTCATGGAGCTGTCCACCAACACACCAAGATCTCTTTCCTGATCTGTCACGGATAACTCAGAGCTCATGAGTTGATAGATGAAGTTTGGATTTTTTGCCCCAATATGCATTACTTTACATTTGGCTACATTAAAACGCATTTGCCATTTCATAGCCCATTCCCCCAGTTTGGAGAGATCCTTCTGGAGCTCTTCACAATCTTCTCTGGTTTTTACCACATGGAAAAGTTTTGTGTCATCTGCAAACTTGGCCACCTCACTGCTTATCCCTGTCTCCAGGTCATTTATGAACAGATTGAAAAGCACCGGTCCCAGGACAGAGCCCTGGGGCACACCGCTTTTCACCTCTCTCCATTGTGAAAATTTCCCATTGACACCTACTCTTTGTTTCCTGGATCTCAACCAGTTCTCAATCCATAAGAGGACCTGCCCTCTTATCCCCTGACTGTGCAATTTTCTCAGCAGCCTCTGGTGAGGGACTGTGTCAAAGGCCTTTTGAAAATCCAGATAGACTATATCCACCGGTTCACCCAAATCTACATGCCTGTTGACCTTTTCAAAAAAATTCTACAAGATTTGTCAGACAAGACTTACCCTTGCAGAAGCCATGCTGATTTTCTCTCAGCAAAGTTTGTTCTTCTATGTGTTTTAAGATTTTCTCTTGGATGAGGCTTTCCACCATCTTCCTTGGGACAGATGTAAGGCTAACTGGCCTGTAGTTTCCCGGGTCCCCCCTCCTTCCTTTTTTAAAAATTGGTGTGACATCTACTATCCTCCAGTCCCCCGGCACTGTGGTCGTTTTAAAAGACAATTTGCATATTACCGTTAAGAGATCTGCAATTTCATTTCTCAGTTCCCTAATAACCCTTGGGTGGATGCCATCTGGGCCTGGGGACTTGTTAATCTTCAATTTATCAATTAGTCCTAAAACATCTTCTCTTTTAACCTGTATTTGATTTAATTCTTTAGTCAAGAGGGGCTGTTCAGGCAGCGGAATCTGCTCAAGGTCTTCTGTTGTGAAGACAGATGCAAAGAACTCATTTAATTTCTCTGCAATTTCCATCATCTCTTCCCCCCTCCCCATTTATCATCTCTTCCCCCCTCCCCATTTTCTGATATTATGCCATGTATTTATGCTATATAAATTGTGGTTTTTATTATGCCTGTTTACATTCTTTTATGAACATTGTAAGCTACTCAGAGTGGCCTTTAGCCAGATGGGTGGGGAATGAATGAATGAATGAATGAATGAATGAATGAATGAATGAATAGCTATGATTGAAACAAATATTTCTTGTACTGTACATTTCAGTAGTGGCCTGGTTTTGAAAGAAAAGGAGACCACTGCAATAAAGGCATGTAAGGATTGTTAAGTATTCTTTCATACCAGCTTTGGCCCTGCAGAAAAAATCTTAACCTCTCTTTAGGCTATCTGCTCTTCTGGTGATGGCCATCAGTCCTTAGCCTCAGAAGAGAATAAAGTGTAAAGTTCAAGGTGTTGGTTTTGGTTTACAAACCCTCCATGTCTTGGGACCTGAATATCTGTCAGAGCATATCTCCCAAAGGTCAGAACTGGCCAGACCCACCAGACCCTCATTAGCCTTCTTGCTTCGGGTGGCCACCACCAGGAAGGCCGGTAAGGTTATGACCCGCAATCGGGCCTTCTCGGTGGTAGCTCCGTCGTTATGGAACAAACTTCCCTGTGAGATGCCCTTGGCTCCATCCCTCACAGCCTTCAAGAAATCACTGAAAACTTGCTCGTTCCAGGAAGCTTATGGCAATCACTAATGTTTGGTTTGTGCCCTTTTGTGGTTTGTTGTTTTTGAGAGTATTTGTTATGCCTCTTGCTGGACTCTTAAATTTTTCTCCCTTCTTTTATTGTGTATTATTTGATTGGAATTGACTGTGTTGCTCTGTTTGTAAATCACCCAGAGTCCCTTTGGGAAAATCGGTGCAGTATATAAATAAATAAATAAATAAATAAATAAATAAGGGTGCCATGGTTCATCCTGGAATTCTGCTCTTGAATTCCATTCTATAGCAAGTGTATTGTTAATTATTTATTATTTATGTATGTATTGATATCCCACTGTCAGTCAAAGTAACTTATGATATCTACCATAAGAATATTGTTATAAAGGGTGGCTCTTCTCTCTATACTCAACACATGGTCAGGATCCATAAAAAATAAAAGTTTATTTATCATTGTTTTAATTCATATGCTGTTTTTGTCTGAAGACATTCAGAACAGTTCATACGGCAATATACTGTAAATAACAATTACTGTACATGTACAGAATAACAAGCACAATAAGAGTTTGCCATTTAACCACATTGTGGAAGGGGCTACTTAACAGGCATTTCTGTATGTAGATTTTCAACAAAATGTGATGCTGGAATCAAAATGTCCCAGCTTTATATATCAGGGTTAACAGTAATGACACAATGTGTGTGCATATTTAGCATGTCATAATACATGCAATTCATTCTTACTAATTAGTTCCTAATAGGATCTTATCCCATGATGAACTAAATCATCAATGACGCCTAAAATATGTGAACAACAAAAGGCAGTGTGTGTACACAGTATATTATCTGCATGATGCTGCTATTTCAAAATTAAGGAAGTGATGGCTGGTGAAACAATTTCCAGAAAGGTAAACAAATATAAGGATATTCAACAAAGCAAATTAAAGGAAGCAAAAGGAAATCACTAACTCCTATTTCTTCAGAACAGGTACCTTATCAAACAGGATGTTACAATTTTAATCATGCCTTGGGTTAGCTATACTGCACTTGCACCCTGGGCTGCACATATATGGGAGCATCTTCCAAAAGGCTTACTCCATTGTGGTGCTGTCTGGATGTTTGGATGGTAGCTTCCACCATCTCTAACAATAAGAGATGGGCATAAAACATGATAAAGCACTCTATGCTGAATCAACCATGTGGCACCATAGGTAACAAGCAAATGTAACCTCTCCCTTCCCCCATGGCAGGCTCGCCCACTCTCTATGCTTGGTGTACAGCTCGGCTCTTCCTCCTTCCGACTCACTCACCACCAGGGTTCTCCTTCTCTGGTGGCACCCCAGTCCAGACAGGACTTTGGGTTGCCTCCTTTGCCTTCTTGGGAAGCTGACCATTTGATGGCTGTGCAGGGGCAACTCCCCTCATTGGAGGTCCAGGCTGCCTGAGGAGGTGGGGAAGGGCAGTCTGAGCTCCTACCCAGACTTGTGCACCACTGGAGAAGGAGGATGCCAGAGGCACACAAACATAATGATCCATCCATCCATAGGGGAGATATTGTGCAGCTGATTTGGCATGAAGTGCTTCATCTGTATTACAACTGATCAACCTGGATGGGGCTGAAGACAGTTGTTGTCCAAAATACAGTGGTACCCTGACTTAAGAGCAACTCCACTTAAGAGCAATTTGACTTAAGAGCAGAAAACTATTGGCATTTTAACTGCCGCCTTACAAATTTTAGATATGGTCTGCTCAACTTACAAATATTTTTTTCATTTTTTTATTTTTAAACTTATTTTTTCAATTTTTTAGATAGATACCCTGACTTAAGAGTAGTTCAACTTAAGAGCATGCATTCAGAATGGATTAAATTCGTAAGTTGAGGTACTACTGTATATGGAAGATGCAATACTAGGAAAAGCTGAAAACATTGCCAGTAACTCTTATTCTAATATTACACATTTGCATATACTGTACTTATGTCTGGATTAACTTCAGTTGAAAGTGAGATTTACTTCTGATACATCCAGATGCAGTGTTTAAGTTGCAAACAGAACACCATCAATCTCTAGTGATTTTCTAAGGAATATAAACCATTAAGAATTGGTGAAAATCCCAAACTTCTCATTACTCAGAAATTTTGAGTGCAGTAGTACAGTACATTTACATAATGGGTCTACCTGTTATATAATTAGGGTTGATAAGAGGTTTCATGTTGGCTTCCAATGGACTGAATGACTGAGACTGTTCTCTGTGGTGACTCTTTTGTTAGGACTGTTATTTACTGATGCTGCATGTCCATTTCACAATCCCGCCACCTGCTAAAAGCTTTATGTTTCTTTAAGATAATGTGGAGTGGCAATTGTGGGCTGAAAATAAATGAAGAAATATTCCTTCATTTATTTGGTGAATAAAAAGCCTATAATTTGGAATTGTTCTGTGAAGATGGACCTTCTAAGGTTAATATGCATCTGTTCTCTCATTTCAAAAAGCAGGAGTCCCTCTTGAGTTCAGAAAGCTGTGGCTGAATATATTCCATAAACAGAAAACAAACTGTGTAGCTTTTGGCCTCAAAAGCTGCAACACTGTATCTTTCAGTATGTAAATTGAAAAATAACTACTGTTCTTTGACATAATGAATGATGCATAATTACTTTGAAGGATGCAATTAAAAGTAATGAACCTTGTACAGTATATTGGTTCTATAGGATTCTTCATTCAAACATTATAGTCTTCCAAATACACTTTAAAGTTTTCATGAAAGTTGCTTGTACCACTGTATTTAGTTTATGACAACTGTGTCAGATTTTTAAAGAGTCCGATGTCTTCTTTCTGATGGGTTGCAATTATGGACAATGAATTGGATACAGAAATATAGTCTGGACATACACTGCATAGTCAATTTTAATGTTAAAGCTTCCATGCTACCCACTCTGGGGATTCCAGGTTCAGTGAGATACTGTACCTGGAATTTTCAGGAAACACATCATACTACAACTCTCCAGCAAAGACTTCTATTTTTCTCACCACCTACAAACTTCAGGATTCTGTAGGATGAAATCAAGAGATTTAACTGGTACCACACTGCTGTGAGTGTGTGATCCAATCAGTTAAGAATAGAAGACTACGGAGCCTTCCAGACAACGTTTTTAATCTGCAACAGATTAAAAACCTTGCTGGCCTAATTCGGGATTAGGCCATCAAAGGGCTCAATCCAGGCGGTATGAAACACACCTGGTTTCTTCCTATACAGGACTAGCTGATTTCACAGACAACCGTCTCTGTTTGATCAGCAAGGCCGTTGCCGGTCACCGCTCCTGCTTTTCAGTCACATCACCTTGCACCGGACTGTTGCACATTCAACAATTACAGGGCTTGACAGTTCCGCCCACTGGTTCCTGATCTCCCGGCTCCCTTTAAGAGGACGTAAATCAGTGGGACTCTGAACGGGGCGCAGTTCTGGCTAACTTTTCCTCAAGGGTGGATCGAGAGACGAACAGCGATCGCTTCGTGCCTCGGACTGCTTGTGTGTGTGTGTGTGTGTCCATTCGGCGACCCAGGTCCTTTCCCCACACCCACCACGGGCCCTCGGAAAGTAAGTCGGCTAGGATTTTACTCTCAAGCCTACGTGCAAGGGGCGTGCTTGTCTTGATTGTCTCACCGCTCCCCCCTTTTTTTTTTAAAAATATTTTTTTAACCACGGGAGTGTTTCTCAGGCGCACAGTTCATCCCTGCTGGCCTTGGCTTCGCCCCCGCAGCACCAACGGGCACTTCCCGGGCTCTTGCCAGGGCGGTTCTTTTATTTTCCTTCCTTCTCCTCCCCCCCCTTGCAGCAGACGCCTCCCGCCGCGCTGCTTCTGCAACCGCCGCCCTCTTTTTCCTCTCTCTCTCTCTCTCCTCTCGGTTCCCTCCGGCCAGTTCCTCTGGACGCGGTGGCGGCTGGCGTGGCTTCTCAGCCCCAGGTAGGGACGCGGCGCTCCCAGGGCCCGGCAGGAGGGAGGGGAGGAGAGGGTCACTCCTCTCTGCTGGGTGGTGGGGAGGACGAGGGGCAAGAGAAAATGGCGCCTCCGCCGGCGAGAGAGAGCCGGGAAGCGGCTTCTGCCAGGGAGGGAGGGAGGGAGGGGCGGGCAGAGGTAGGCCGGGCTCTGGCGCCGGCGGCAGCAAGTCAGCAAGCAAGCAGGCAGGCAGGCAGGGCCGGAATATGCGGCAGTGGCTCTCCCGGCTCATCCCTCTCCTCGGCCAGACTCCGCCGGCGCTCTCCTCTTGCGGCTCCCGACGGCCTCTGATCCCGCCTGGCCCGTGCTGCAGCTGGAGGCCGCCGCGACGGTGCCTCTGCTTGCCCCGGTACGGCGGTGCCCCAAACGGGGGTGTTCGGGAGAGGGGCTTTGGGGGGGGCTCCCCGTGAAACGTGTCGGGAGGGTTGGCGTCGTGTGCTGGAGCGCGCACCTTCCCCAAGCCCCCCCTCCCTCCTCCCTCCCTTGTAGTATAGTAGTAGTAGTGGCAGTAGTAGGAGTAACAGCAGCAGTAGTAGTAGTTGTATAACAAGAAGGCAACGAGAGGCTGCTAGGCGTGATGCCTCGCCTCCCCAGCCCCCGTTTTCTGCCCTCGGTTGTGTAACACGCGGTAAACGGGGGTTAACGGGGGGGGGACCGGTGAATCGCCGTGAAGGCAAGGAAAGCGAACCTCGGTCGGGAGTTTCAACAGGGAGTTTCGCCCTTTCCCCGCCTTCTTGATCCGTGAACCGGTTCCCTGCAGATAGAGAGCGTGGGGGGGGGGGCTACTGACGAAGGTAGCACACACACACACACACACACACACACACACACACACACACACACACACACACACACACACACACACACACACACACACACACACACACACACACACACACACACACACACACACACACACACACACACACACACACACACACACACACACACACACGGCCTCTGACGTGATTGTCTTAGGAGTCCTGTTTTGTGGGAGGAAGCGACCCTAAACAGGTTAACTTGAAAATAACTAGACTAAGGAAGGATCTGGCTTCGTTGCCGAAATGTTCCTCTGGTTTCGGGTGGCTTGTTTTTGTGAAATGGCTTGAGAGCTTTCCTTCTGCTTATAATACCAGATTCGTATTTAAATATTGATCTCTTTGATTTTCTGGTGTGGGATGGAAATGTTCAAAACAGATCTGACCATTTTGCGCTGTTTCCCGAACAAGAATCTTGACGGTATATTAATACAGTACTTGTTTTATTTTGATGATCTCTGTAATTTTAAGTGTGATGCTGCTCCTTGCCCACTGGGTGGACGGGAAGTACTTCTATGCTGCTATATATATCAAGTGTATCAGACACTGATTCTCTATAGAGAATTACTGTGTGTTATAATACTGTGGTGTTGTCTACACTAACACAGTTCTGACAACTTTGTTTAGGGGCAGAAAAGTTGAACTGTAGTCCAGTGTCATATAGGTGAGAAGTGCACTGAAAACCTCTCAGTCCTTCTGGGTAAGAAAAATGTTTTTAACATTATGGGGTTGACGCTTGGAAAACTGTTTTGTTTTACAGCTACAGTATCTGGTTACTTAACAGTGCAGTTCCATGCATGTTTTCTGAGAAGTATGTATGTCTTCTTTTGATTTTGTTGTGATTGCAGTCCTCTTCCTGTTTAGGTAGGAGTAAGATTGACTTAACAGAACAAGGCTCACCAGTGTGTCATAGTTTTGCACAGTAAGATTTATGATCAGAATTCATATTTGAACAGAAGTGGGGCAATAATTTATATAAACAGCTTGCAACTACTAGTATAAGAACCTAAGGATATCAGAAGTTTGTTAACAGCCTATTCTGATTTTTTTAAAAAAATGGCAAAATTATAAACTGAATAGTGACAAAACAAGACTGACAAAGCTGTTTGGATGAGCAGCAAAACATTGCAATCTCTCAAGAAAAGAAGTCCAGTTGCCATGGCTCAAGTTCCAGATAAACTGACCTGGATGACTGAGCATCACAGACAGTGACAAAACAAAAGCTTGCAGAGCTTTGAAAATGACTCCAGGTTTGGAATTGTCAAAAAGTGAGAGGGAACATATGCTGTAGTAGTGTAGTGTGTTTATACAGACCTGGAACTAAGCACAGCTGGGGGTTGTCTGTAAGTAAATGTAAGATAGGGTTGCACAAGTTTCCAGTGAGTGTGTAATGTAGTAATAAGATTTATAAACTCAAGATCTATTTTCTGAAGTGAGTAACAAAAATTAGCAGATGTCATTATGATCTTTGTAAAAATTTGAATGCAGAACTAACAAGGCTTTATTGAAGTTCATTTATTTATTTGATTTATATACTGCCCATTTAGTGGCATACCCATTGATTCTTTTTAATTGTATCTAACTCTGGGATACATAGGTGAAACAGCAAGCACTGTTCAGACAGAAATAAAAGAACTCAAGTGCCCTTAATTACTATTATTTGTCAGACAGCACAGTTTGGAAAGCTTTTATTGCAACTCCTTGGAATACTGTTGGCCTCAGATAATGACAAGCATCTGCTCAGCTAAATGTGAAATATCTTGGCAGTGTGAAAGTATATGGGTGGGGTTTGTTTAGAAATGAAAGGAGTAATAATGTTTACTTATTCTAGCTAGAAAGAAAGACCTGAAACTTATGTTAAGGTTGTAACAAATGAGGATTGGGCTCAGAAATGTTGATGGTACTTCTCAAGATTTTTTCACAAAATTACTAACTAATGTTTTGTTTGAAATCTGATGAAGTTTTTGAAAGTTTGGTGCCAAATACTGTATACAATATTAAAATTGCAATACCTTGGATTATTTCAAACATTTATCATTCTATTTGTGTATTTAGATATGACAACACATACTTTGGGTGAAATTCTGTTTATGCAGGTGAGTCGTAATTGCTGATGCCATATTCAGTTGCAGTGAATTCTGAAAAATCAAACAGTGTCTCAGCTGAATATCCCAAGGCTCCTGTGTAGGCTTTTCATAATCAGGAACAGCAAGCCAGTTGGACAGGAGGAGGAAGTCTTTAATTGACAAAAATCACTGCTATTGGGACGGCTTTACCAAAGGCAGTTTTGAGAGACAAGCCTGCTCTCAGTGGCTTCCTTGTGACAAAAGGGATACTATTTCAGACATGGGATGATTTGAAAAATGTTATTATCTGCCTCTGTGGGTGATAATGTTGTCAGCCTTATGTAGCATAAGTTGTGCTACTAGATTTCAGCCAGTATATCAGAAGCTGCCTAATTTTTAAAAAATCTGCAGTTTTTGAGTGTTTATCTGCATGCATTTGAGGATAAGAAGTAGTCATTTCAAACAAAAAAACCACGTTTTATTCCTAGACAAACATGTTTCTCACAAAGCAGTCCCATTCACAGCAGAATAAATATACTCCTTTCAGTTTACACAACACATTTTAAAAATGCTGTCTAATTAACTCCAGAGAACCATTTTAATTCATGAGAATATTTTAATTACTTGATCTTAGTGGTGAATCTCCTCAGTAAAATAGCTGGATCAATTTGTTGTTGTTATATGTAAAGTCGGAACTAATTTGTAGCAATCCAAATAGGGCTTTTAAGGTAAGTGAGATATTTAAAGAGTGGTTTTACCAGTTCTGTACCCCCAATGACTTTCAGTGGCTGAGCAGGGATTCGAACCCAGGCCTTTATCCACTACACTACACCACACTGGGTACTGAGTAAGAATATAAGGAGAAGTAAGAGATCCATAAACAGTGTTTCCTTGCAGCCATGCCGGCCACGTGGCCATTTACTTGCACAACACTGGCTCTTCAGCTTGAATACGGAGATGAGCACCGCCTCTAGAATCAGACACAACTAGCATGCATGTGCAGGGGGAACCATTACCTTTATCTTTAAGAGATCCTAAAATTGACCACCTACCCTGCTCTAGTATGCCTTTCATCTGTTTGTTTTTGTTATTTATTAGAACTCCTGTCTCCAAGATAATTCTATCTTTCTGAATCCACAGTGGATGTGGTTTACCTCAGGGTGTGGGAGGTTAAAGTGCTTCTTTACTGCTGTGTCACAAAGAACAATATATAACTTCATCACTTTCCTCCCACCTTTGCCTCTTCACCCTTCAAGAGGAGAGAATCAGCTAGCAAACAATGTCAAAAGTGGTAACAATCATTTTCTAAATTGTATCTACAACTCTTTCTGCATTTATAAACAGAAGCGTAGGCTGCCCCTCCATGTGACTTTTTTTTCCTTGCACCTGGCTTTATTCATTATCAAATAAATGCCCCCACCCCATCCTCACCCATTTGTTAATGCTTTCCTATGACATATCAGTCATGGAAATTGTGGAAGAAGATGTCTTTTTAAAGAATAATTGAAGAGCTTGCATGCATTTATAGTTATACTTGTCCACTGTGGACTTGGAAGTTAACATTCAGGTGATAAATGGAATTGCTGCTTGAGTCTTTTAACATATATTTAAAGATTTATTTATGGTCGTAGTAGCTAGTGATGCTCCATTTAAGTTATTGTGAAAGCAGACATTGAAGTATAAAGATCAGGAAGTAGCTTTCATAGGGTTATTGCTACAATATCGGAAACATTGCCAGCTAATTGTTTTTGAGAATCATTGTGATTGATTCGATTTGATTTGATTTCTATACCACCCATCTGGCAACAAGGCCACTTTGGGCGGTTTACATCAAGATAAGTAACAATTAAAAATGGAAACAGTAAACACTGTTAATTCACAATTAAATAATAAAGTAGACAACATGCAAATACCTAAAATTAACTAACCAACAGAGTTTAAAAGCAGGTAGCATTGTTTCATATGCTGAAATAATGGTTTGTTAAGATGTCCTGAGCTCTGGGAAGGCCTGACTAAAAAGCCATGTTTGTAACATTCCCAGTGAGGGGGGCAAGCAAAGTTAGGGCAGTAAGCTGTTCCAGAGAAGAGGAGCAACCACCGAGAAGGTCCTGGTCCCTGGTCTTTTCTTTTTAGGCCTCTCTTGTGGTCATGATCCTCAACCGCTCGGCCTGGGGAGAACAAGTGCTTGTGTGGTTAGAATTCCAGACCTTCTACCCTTTGCAGGTTAATATTTATGTTATTTAAAGATGCATGCTTATTCATTAACACTTGTTTTGAAATAGGAACATTGGAGTGGCTTAGAGATGAGGGTAGGTGCTGTTTGGTTGACATGTATTCTGTTTGCCTCACCACTGCTGGTGTACTACTGAAGCCTGTGAAAACCACAGCTGGATCACAATTAAGAGATACGTGTGAAGAATTTTTCTTCTCCCATTGGCCAGAGGCCCACACACCAGCTGCAGCCCCACACCAGGGAATGCCTCCACTGGCAGTGCACCAGTCCTGTCCTTCCCCACCTTCTGAGGTCACCGGCCAGTCCGAAAAGGAGGCAGGACAAGGAGAAGCCCCACACCGGCATTGACTGGCCAGAGGACTGAGGAGGGAGGGGTTGATGGCCCCAGCTCCTGACGCGATTGTTGCACTGCTGGTGAAGGAGGTCCCTGGTGTGACGCAGCCGCAAGTGAGTGGGCCGTCAGTCAGTGGAAAAGGAGGTGGGAGGAGAAGCACAGTATCTGTTGTGTTGTGCTCCGAATTCAGCATGAAGTGCAACTAAGCTCTTATGCCCATCACTAATTACAATGCTCTCTTCTCTAGAATGGAGTTCCTAGTTCATTAAACTGTATCATGATCTGTTAGCACATAATCCTCCCTTTTTATCTTGGCACTACAATATGTGTAATTGGTGATAAAATATATTCTGCATATGTGGGCCATGTAATTACATCAGACTCAACATTGTTGATTTCTTAGGTTTTGGTCTTGCTGGGAAATTTCTCAAGAGTGTTAGTTAAAAGATTTTCTTCCCTGTGGTTTTATGTTATATAATTTTATCTATTTACTGTATTTAATTTGTCCAGTTAGCTATCCCTGCTGTTTAGCCAAATCCACATAGGAGCTCCCTGTGTATGTTGAGGGGAAAGAATGTACAAAGCTATAGCTCAGTGATGAGAGTACATCCTTTTATGTCGAAAGTCCCAAGTTCAATCCCGGTCATTTTAAGGTAGAATGAGGGAAATGATCCTGCCTCAAATCATGGAGAGCTACTGCCAGTTAGTGATAACATTCTCATCTTGACAGACCAGTGGTCTAACATAATATAAGGCAGTTTTCTTAGTTCCTATAACAGACTTTGGAAATGAAGACATAAATGTAAGACAGAAAATAATATTTCAGCAAAGCTAGCAGAAAGGCCCTTCTCATTCATCTCTTTGTGCTGCAGCCAACTGGAGTAGCTGGTGGTATGGTTTGAATGCAACCTACCTTAAAGCAGATGGTATTTCAATAAGTATGCAGTGCAATTATTTACCGTAATTCGATTCATAATATGGGTAGGGAATGTCTTTCAGCCTGAAGACTGTTCAATTTCAGGGCTCACCTTTAACGCCAGATGTAAAGGAGTGGAGCCAAAAATGCAAGACCATTTTAGCTTAAAGGTCTTCTTCAAGTCTGAAGAGAGAATTTCAAAATTTAGAATGACAAGATTTATAAAATCTTAGAAGCATTTGAGAATGATGTGAAACAGAATGAAATGTAGCTGTCTGATGAAGCCCAGTATGGCTGGATTTGATCCCCAGGAGCTCTGGATTCAGCCTCACAACTTGGGACTCCTGACAAGTTTTCAGCTAGTTAGCAGGAATTAATCACATGTGATAGATGACAAAAAGGAATGCTGACAGTGTTAGTAAAATCAGCTAAGAGTGAATACCAGGTCTGACTTATTTGATTATTTTCTTGTAGCCTGTTGTTTTCTTTAAGTATTTAAATATTGTAACATATTTTCTGAATGAAAACAGAAATAAACATAAGGTATTGCTAGTCACTGTTGAGAAACACTTGATAAAGTGGATACAAGCTATTGAACCTCATCAAATAGAGTTGTGATGAGGTATACTTGTAAGTTGTATTCCTATGGTTAATTGTTTTTCTGCCCCCTATCATGGAAATGTTAGATTAGATTGCCTGTTATGATAGTGCATGCGTCAAAAGAGATAAATATGTAGAAGAATAAATATTGTTTTTAAACAAAATCCTTAGGAAAAAGTGAACCCAGTAATGGGAGAAAAGGGACAACTAACTTTGAAAGAAGAAAAGCTATTGATGTTGATCAAAGAAAGAGGGATAACATGTTTGTTTACAAACCAGGTAGCTACCCATAAGCTTGCTGCGTCCCCAAATGTGTGCATTTGGAATATACACAATTTTAAAGTCATTTGGGAAATAGTACACTCTGGCAAGATCACACTTATTGGATGTCTCCAGATCAGGTGAACTGTTACGGTCACTGTCTGGTGGGTAAAATTCATAATTCCATAACGAATGTGGAGTTCGAATGCTGTGTGATATTCAGTACTGGATTTAATTAAACGATATCAGACTTCCTGTTGGTGTTAATATGAAACTTTAATCTCAGCATCTTTATTTTGCAAATAAATCCCTGTGTGCTTCAGCAAATTAACATTTGAATCCAGGTTTTCCAAGCACCTCTGTACAGCTTTATAGATCTTCATAAAGTGATGGGCAGAAATGGATGCTGTCAGTTTGTTCCTTTAGTTTGCTGGATTATAGTCAGAAAGTTGTTTTTTTCAAAAGTAACTGTCAGGTACTTGTGTCTATATGGAATCTTCCTATCCACATTAGACTGTCACTTTTCTGCTTCTTCCCCCAGTTACACCAAGCCCTGATTTTGCCGCTGGCTGCTCTTAGATATGAATATCATTTATTTTGCTAAGTCTCTTATGTTTCATGAGAATTTTCTGTGTTGTAGGTACCCTAAACAATGCACCTGGAATGCCTGTGTAGCTGAAGTTGATACACGGCTTGGAGTGCTTATTCCAGACATTGTTATCTGCTTATATTTTTGTTAGGTAGAATGTTGTTGTTTGTAGAGGGACTGCATGGCTTGTTATGAGCATTTGACATGGTAACAGTGTATGTCCTGGGTCATGACCAGTAACAAGATTGCTTTGCAAGTGTTCATTGTGACAGGTCACCACGTTCAGGGAGTCCTGCTCTAAACACTGAGCCACACTAAATAGGAGTGGGTGAGCCAGGTGAGTTAAATGTGGGGATGACTAAGGAACATCCCTGGCCTGACACCTCCCAACACTCTCATCTGACCCATCTAAGCAGTGTTTTGATGGAGTTCCAAGAAACCCACAAGCTTAAGAGTTTAAAAACTACTACACCAACCCTGCAAAATACAGAGTCCTGGGAGCTGAGGAAGCAAGACCTGGTTTTAAGTTCCAGAAGTACTCTCAGCCAAAAATCAAGACAACTAGATGGAAAATACTGTGTTTCTCTTTTATTAATGATGGGTGTGTGTGAAAGTTCTAAAAGATTGCAAAGAGATATAAAAAGTATTTGGAGTAACATATTCAATTAAAGTCCAGGGCTGAACCATATAGAGCAAACACACCAGAAGTTAAGAAAGCTATCAATACTACCTAGTACTTACACACCAGCATAGCATCAGTATAGTTTAGCAACTGAGCAAAGTGACACCTAAGAGATAACTGAACCAATTAAAGTATCTTCATTAAGTACCTTGTGATCAACTTCTGGAACTTTCAAGATGGTTTGCCAATGAGGCATAAAGTTCACCCAAATGTTCACAAGTCAAGAACAATTTCATCACCCTCTCTCTTAGACACAGCTGAAGTTGTTTTCCAATTTGTCCACTACCATGGAACAAGGCCTTGAAGTCTTTGCCCAAAATACTGTATATATCACAGCTGGTACTTCCATTCTTTTGCAGGCAAAATCTGCCCCCACCAGCCTTTCTCAGGCACTGAGAAAAGCCTGACTTTTTCAGAAAGGTTTCCAATCTATATTTTACCAATGTCTCAAATTTCTTCCACACAGCAGCTTGCCAAGTTGTTGGAATTGACTGTAGCAAGTTACAAAGCCTTTTGCAAATACAGTGGTACCTTGTATAAAGGAATTAATTCGTTCCAAATGAAATTATGTTAAGCAAAATTTTCCTTTATACAAATTTCCCATAGGAATGCATTGAAAATGGAGTAATTCCATTTTTATGTTGTACGGATTCTCCCCATAGGCAATTATGTTAAACAAATTTCCCCTATCTCCAGAATTTATGTTGTACAAATTTTATGTTATACAAGCTGTTTGTTATACAAGGGTCCACTGTACCAATAATCATGCCTTTGTGGGCGCTGGGTGGCTGTTTCCGCAAGCCTCCTCCCTCCCTTCTCTCTGATCCTGAACAGATGGCTCAGACAGGTTCTCGTCTTTTAGTTCTGTTAACTTTAACAAACATTCCTAGTGACTCTTCTCCATGCTTCTCCAGCACACTTGCATCTAACTTTGTTTTCAACAAAATGTTCTGGAATATCCCAAATGATTGGCCAGAGTCTTCTAATAAACTTGTAACAGGTAAAAAACAATCACTCCCATATCCTGAGTTGGTATAATCTATGGCTGCTGATCTTTGTGGAATACCCAGTGAACTCCCTGCTCCCAGACTTTCTGGCCTGGGTCCCTGTGGGTTGGTAGGAGAAAGGGTCTCCTCCCAGCACTTGTCCCAGGGAAACGTGGCATCTTCTCTTCTCCGTGGCTCGGTTTTCCCTCTCAAAGTAGGTGTGTTCCTGCTTCTGTAATTCCCTTTCCATGGGCCCCCCCCCCATATGAGTGTTTCCACACATTACTTTTCCACTTGTGTTCTGCCGCCTCCCTGGGAAACTTTAAGGTAACCCTCTCCCCAACCCATCGATCTTCCTTCACCACGTCAAACAATTCCTCTTTCTCTCTCCTTCTCTTCCTCTGCCCAACAAATGGTGTTTATCTTCCACCAATCTTTTCTTCCTTCCCGTCCAATCCCTCTTTTATCCTTTCCATTCCCATAACATTTGATCCTCCTCCTTTTCCTGGGCTTTTTGGTGCCTCTTTTATCTTTAAATTAGCCAGTCCCTTTTCTATGTTCAAAAGGGAGGGATTTTCCCTGAAGTGTTTTCTTGGAGTGGACAGCACACCAGCCTCTGTTTCAGCTTTCTCACAGGGTACTTTTGAGTCCTCTTATTTTTAGTAATAATGCATGACATTATTACCATTATTTCGGATTACTGAAAGCAAATCCTCTACTATATTCTTATACTACGGTCCCGATATATCATGGGACCACAGTATATGAAGGCAAGGGTCCTGGGACAAGCTGCATGGGCCTGTTTGGAGCCTCCTGCACTTACCCCGGTCCTGACACTACCCCAAGAGGGCCTCCAATGGGCTTCCCAGGCCTGTCAGAGGCCCCAGAAGTGGTTTCCAGTGAACCACATAATGCAGATTTCCCTTTATTGCGGGTTGGGTCAGGTCTTTTGTTGTCCAGTTGTTCATTCGTGTCAGACTCTTTGTGACCCCATGGACCAGAGCTCGCCAGGCCTTCCTGTCTTGCACTGCCTCCCGGAGTTTGGTCAAATCCATATTGGTTGCATCGATGACACCGTCCAACCATCTCCTTCTCTGCCTTCCCCTTTTCCTTTTGCCTTCCATCTTTCCCAACAACAGGGACCTCCCCGCAATAAATAGGGGAATACTGTGCTTGTGTCAACAGTTCCCCCCACCCAAATCAGGAGCAATTTAACAATATATTATTTCTTTCTCTCTCTTTTTTGTTATCATGTCTGTAAGTCTCTCACACGTGATTGTAATTTAGATCTGAGCAAATTGCAGAGTCCATCTGTGCGGTGAAAATCTTATGTGGGAAGTTGAAACTTCCAGCTGTTGAAACTTCCAGTCATTAAAACTTCCACTGTGATAAGTGTGCATCACCACAAACATTTCCTGTGTAACAGGGCTACTAATTCACAGTTGGCTAAAAGTAGTGTTCATTGAAACACTCAATGAAGTAAGAAGATAGCCATTCATATATCTCTTGCTGCCCCAGCGAGTTAATTTAGCAAACAGAAGCTGGTTCTCCGTGAGATTTGTGAAAGGTACCATCAGTGTCTGGGCCTGGAGTCGTAAGAAATCCCCCCTATCTCTGGAAGGAATGCAACTATAGTTCCAAGTTGTAACTCCCCAGAAAAATCCCAGTTTCTGTTGAACTGGAAATTATTTGATCTCATTATCTGTGTCACTGCAGGTGAGTGTTCAAGTAGCTGTGAATAATGTTACTCTAACATTTGCATGCTTATAGAATATTTGTTCTCAAATTAATAGGTACTTTCTTATCTCATGTATTAGATTATTTTGTAGTATATATGCTATAAGAGATTCTTGCATTTAATATCTGTAAAACAGGTAAACATAGAAGAGATGCAGCTTTTGCAATATAAGATGTCCATATTGGGAAATACGAACATATTGCATTTCTCTTTAATAGGGGATTCTTAGAGTCGGAGTGGGAAGAGGATCACCATGAAAACACATCCATGTGTTAATCATATTCAGGGAAATAAAACATATGGTAGAGTCGCACTTTTGCTGTTGCATGCAGAATGAGTTTATTAAAATCTGTAGCCAGATCAGTCAAGTCGAACCAGAAAGAAACGGTTAAACCCCCTTCCATGATTAAAATATAAATAATTATACAGTGGGGGGGTTACTTACATGTTTTTAGACATACTTTTACTTGTCTTCAGAGAGTAGGTGAATTTTATTGTATCTTATGCTGATGAAATATTTCAAGCCTTTTATTCTTAAAACAAATAATTATATTAATATTGTACCAATATTGTTTTATTTTGCAGTCCTAGTCTGTGAAGATTCTCAAGTCATCCAGGTGAGTTTATCTGAAAGGTGAGTCATGGCAACTGGACTTCTTTTTTTGAGAGAGAGATTGAAACATTTTGTTGCTCATCCAAACAGATTCTTTAGTCTGAGCAAAGCTAGTTGTGAGTCCTCCATTTTATAGCTCACTTTGACCTCATGTTACCCTGGTCTGAAATAGGCTCATAAGATGGAAAATGACCTGAACAGGCTTGTTAGGTGGACAGTAGTCTCAGTAGGCTCATTAGGTAGACAGTGGCCTATGGTACTTGAAAATCCCACCTTTACAACCTTCCCAACACCCATAAAGTATGAGTCATTAGCCCTGGCCTTTGTGGTGGAGGTGTGGAGTATTTTTTATTTTTCTGGGGATTGTTCAAATCACTACCTGATAAGTAACAGATAGACTGTGCCTGAGCCCCACACCTCTGTTGAGAGAGGGGTTTTCAATACTCATGTGAATGGCTTCCCTGACCCCTCTCTCAAACTACCTATCTTCTCTGTCCGATATGTGTACATCCTCATCTTTGAATGAGTGCCCTTTGTCCTTCAAGTGGAAGTATACTGCTGATTCTGGTCCTAGGCTGTTGCCCCTCTTATGTTGGGCCATCTTCCTGTTTAATGGCTGTTTAGTTTCTCCAATGTAGAGGTTTGCACGCACCTCACCTCATTTGACCGCATATACTATATTGTTCCTTTTGTGGTTTTGTGTCGGGTCCTTTGGGTGGACGAGTCTCTGCCTTAGTGTGTTTGTGGGTTTGAAGTAAACAGGGATGTGGTGTTTGCCAAAAATCCTTTAAAGCTTTTCTGACACTCCAGCCATGTAGGGAATGACCAGGTTCTTCCATCAGCTCTTGGTCTCATGCTGATCCATTGTTCTTCTGGGTCAGGACACTGCTTTGTCAAAGGCCCGCTTTGGATATCTACAGACCTTAAGTGCTGTCTTCAGGTGCCTGTCTTCCTTCTTCTTGGCTTCTATGGAGGTGGGGATGATCTCTGCTCTGTGGTTTAGGGTCCTGATGACTCCTGATTTCTGTTGTAATGGATGGTGGGAGTCAAACAGTAAGTACTGATCTGTTTGGGTGAGTTTCCTGTAATCTTCTACTCCTTGATCACGGTCGGGTCTGATGGTGACTGCACAATCCAGGAAAGCCAGCCTGTTGTCTTGGGTGTCTTCCCTAGTGAACTTAAGATTTGGGTCCACCGCATTGATGTGGTCTGTACTTCCTGAGTCTTGATTTCCCCCCAGATATCATCTACATACCTGAACCAGTGGGATGGTGTTGTCCCTGGGAAGGTGTTGAGTGCCTTCTTCTCCTCTTCTTCCATGTATAAGTTAGCAACAATGGGTGGCACTGGGGAAACCATGGCACAACCATGCTTCTGTCTGTAGAAGTCCCCTCTCTGCATGAAATATGTGGTGTTCAGACACAGATCCAGGAGCAGGCATGTCGGGTCTGGGTTGAGGCTGCTCCTGGTGGTGAGGATACTGTCTTCTCTTAGTCTCTTCTTTATAGTTGTTAGGACATTGGTGGTGGGAATGCTGGTAAAGAGGGAGGTAACATCAAAGGATACCATGGTTTCGTCTACATCCAGTTTCAGCTTCCTCTGTGAGTGGGACTAGGATAGTCGCCAGGTATTTTACAATGTTGTAAGTCATTGAATTTATACTACTGGCAATGGATCTGAGGGGGACTCCTTTCGTGTGGATCTCAGGAAGACCATAAAAGCAGGATTTTCACGCACCTTAGGCCATTGTTCATCTTATGAGCCTATTTCAGACCAGAGTAACATGAGGTCAAAGTCAGCTATAAAATGAAGGACTCACAACTAGCTTTCCTCAGACTGATGAAGCTGTTTGGATTAGCAGTGAAACGTTTCAGTCTCTCAAGAAGTCCAGTTGCCATGACTCAACTTCCAGATTTACAGTCCTAGGTGACATGGATTGCTACAGTATGTGGTTCCCAGGTTTAATTTCATACAAATCTGATGTCTATATTTCAAACTAGGGAGAGTTTTAAATGATAGAGGACATGAAGGATGTTGCAGCCTAAGGTGAAGTTTGTTTTTGACAATTAGGTATGAGTGTGCTAGGTTGTTTCTCCAAATACAGTGACTCTTTGTAATATATTATTATGAATAATATAAAATGTGACATTAAATAATTACATTTTAATAGTCTTAGAAGGTCAGTATGTTGATGAAAACAACGTACCGTACAGTATTCTCTATACTGAAAAGAAACTGGCTATTATTGGCTGATGTACCTTAGATGTCACCGTTACCTTAGGAAAGATGTCACAATTATCAACTCTCATCTCTACTCCAATGTGAAGAATTTTCTGTTCAGAAAAGGACTAGAATAAAATCAAGGGAATGGACCCAGGTTTGAAAACATACTTCTGTCATGAAGCAGTGAGTTTAATCAAGTCCTCCAAAGCTCTCAACGTTATAGAAAAGGTGAGACCTTCCCTCATGCTGGTTTTCATGTGGTGGTAATCCGGGTGGATTTGTTTTAAATCAAAATTTAAATAAAAGAAACCAGATTTTGACAATTTAAATAAATCTTTTTTATTTAAATTGTGATTTAAAGCAATTTGATTTTACAAAACCACTGATTTTTTATCCACCCTGGTAGTAGCTGTGGATCTGGGTGGCATGACTACTGGATAAAATATCTTCTATAGGCATTATGTCTTATCAGATGTAGGTATTTCTGATATTTTTAATCTAGTAATATTTGCGCTGAACTAGAGATTTTCATATATTTATGACACATTTAACCACTTTTTATTTTAGGAATAGTGTTTAATTTCAAGTTGAACGGCATCAACAATTTCAGTTTGTTGTTCTTGAACCGAGTCTTCCCCATTTCCAATAATTTCTTTTCTTAAACCATTTTTTTTGTTAACCAAGCATTCTTAAACTTGATTCTTAATCACTGTATTGCAGTTTAACTTTTAACTTGTCAAGAGTGTAGGGATTAAAAAAATATAGTCAGTTTTGCTACAGGTGAGCTTTTGAGATCATTTCAAGGAAAACCTATTTATTGTTAAATTGTTCTTATACACCGGTTAATCACCGCCTCTCTCTGTATGAACCTGTATGAACCTGTATGAACCTAAAAGCAGGGGCTTTTAAGGTCATTTATGAAGATGTTGAAGAGCACTGGGCCCAAGACAGAACCTTGAGGGACCCCACTGCACACTTCCCTGTAGATGTGGTTCCATTGAGGACCACACGCTGGCTGACCACATTGGTCAGCCAGCTGTGGTTCCATCTGGTAGTTGCACTGCCTATGCCACTTTGTTCTATCTTACACAGAAGGAGGCTATGGTCTACTTTGTCAAATGCCTTACTGAAGTCTTAAGTATATTATGTCCACTGCATTTCCTTGGTCCACTATTAGGAGAGAACAGAAGCAAAGAGTGAGCTGAGAGTAGCTAGAGACACTAAAAGCAATAAGAGCATTTTTCAGATATCTGTGAAGCAAAAGACCAAGAAACGAAATTGCAGCAAAGCTACCCAGTGAATAGCTGAGCAAACAAATGACAAAGAAAAGGCCAATATGCTCAATTCCTATTTTAGCTCAGTCTTTTCCCCTAAAACAAAGTTTGAACCTCTAGTAAAACGCTCTTCTCCCTCACAAAATACCAGAACTAGGGGACATCCGCTACAATTGAGGGCTGGGAGAGTAAAAACAGACAAAAGAATTTTTTTTTACCCAGCGTGTGGTGGGTCTGTGTAACTCCCTGCCACAGGATGTGGTGATGGCATCTGGCCTGGATGCCTTCAAAAGGGAATTGGACAGATTCCTGGAGGAAAAGTCCATCCCAGGTTACAAACCATGATGGAAATGTGTAACCTCAGGCTTGAAACCGGGGTACTTCAAGGACCAGATGCAGGGGAGTAGCATCAGGAGACACAGAGGTCTAGTCTCGTGAGCTCCCAGAGGCATCTGGTGGGGCCACTGTGAGATACAGGAATCTGGACTAGATGGGCCCTTGGCCTGATCCAGCATGGCTGTTCTTATGTTCTTATGACACTGGCTAAGGTAATCACATCGGCTCTACATTTTCCTACTGCAGGAAATGAAATCAGTAACAGCTAACAGATTGCGATTAACACTGTGAAGTCCAGGAATGTTTTCCTGCCCAAGATTAGAAATGTTTTATGTCTGATTGCATTCTGAAGAGCAACCTATGTAGCTATTTTATATAGTGTGTAGGTAGAAAATGACTGTGATATCCTGGGAGTGTACATTAGTAGTAGGCTGTGTGGTCTGGGGTTAATTCTTAATTATTTAATTTCAGGGTGCATTAATTATATTAAGTATTATTTTTCTTTTTGACGCAAACCACAAAAGGGCTCACCAGAAATGCTACACAAATAAATAAATAAAGCTTGACGGGAAACAACAGTGAAAAGCACTTTGCTTTGCTTTTGCTTAAGCTCAGTGTCGTATTAGTTGGTACAGTATTTGCATTCTTTCCCATTCATAGGTCTCAGGGGCACTCAGGGGGATGCAGTGGAGCTAGGAAAGACTGCATCCCCCTATTTGTACAGTATTTCACGTTTGTATGGGATGAAGTTCAGGGCTGGATACAGCCCAACGTGTGGAAGGGTCCAAGACAAGTAAAGCAAGCCTTCCACAAACAACCATTAAAATAATATCTCAACTGAGTGAATTTAGGGATGAACATTTTAAAAATTATTTTCCAGAGGGAAAAAAGCAGATTATCAAGTCCAGTTTTAGCCGAACAGTGTCTAAATATCTCTCCTATGAGGTAATATCTCTCCTATGAGGCATCAACTGAAATTGTTGATGCCTTTCAACTTGAAATTAAACCTTATTTCTAAAATAAAAAGTGGTTAAATGTGTCATATATATATAAAAATCTGTTGTACAGAGCAGATATTACATCAGTGATACGTCAGTTTAAGAATGCATGGTTAACAAAAAAATTGGTTTAACAAATTATTGGAAATGGGGAAGCCTCGGTTTAAGAACAATTTTCAATGGAATGCCCCAGTTTACAATTTTTGTAAGACATTAAAAGTTGATGTGTGATGTTCGCATGACAAAAAGAATGGGGAATGCCTTGGTTTAAGAAAATTTTAAATGGAATACCTTTTTTAAAATGGTTGCCTTTTTTCTGACCTGTGGGGCAGATTACTTGGTTTTCAATGCATTCCTATGGGAAACCACATTTCGGTTTACAATTTTTCTGCAATATGAAACAGCCCAGATAATGAATTAATTACTTAAACCGAGGTACCACTGTATTTGAAATAACGAAGCCTTCTTCAGAGGTCCTCCATCATAGAATACAGTACATTGCATTAATTGATCATCAAGCTGATAAAAGCTAACTTAGTTATACTTCTTTGTTTCACTGTGGTAAAAGGTCTTTCCTTGTTGCCCTTTTATGTCTCCGACAAATTAAAAAGCCAGAATTTGCCACTGAAGTAACCTGTGTCGAGAGCATACAGTACATTTTGTTTACAGGCTGATTAGTGCTTCTGGAAGGATTCCTATAGTACTGATGATCTTACCTTATGGTAATCATACTGATTTTAAAGGCAGATTTGGACTTCTTTGTTTGTTATGGGTTTTTAAAAATGCAGGGGAATGTGTGGGTGGGGGGCATCAGGTGCTGCAAAACCAGATGAGAGAACTGAATGTGGCTGCTGATTTGATAAGGTTTTCCAATGCTTTTAAAAGGAGCCATTTTGCGCAGTTTGTAAGTGATAAAACATATTCCTGGGTATTTTTGTCAATATCCTGTTTATCCAGGGGCAAGCACAGGGCTTCAGACATATTAAAAAAGAGCTGAATACCATATCCCTTAAGTTTTGAGATTACTAATCCAGTTTGTCTCTATCCTGCCTACGCCTGCCAGTGTGATCTTTGTCACATCTTTCTGCTGCTGGGTTGGAGGTGAGACAGACACATTTGGACTGTATATCACAAGCAAGGTCTACATAACTTTTCATATATAGTAATACCTTGGTTTACGAACATAATCTGTTCCGAAAACATGCTTGTAAACCAAACCACTTGTATATCAAAGCAAATTTCCCCATAAGAAATAATGGGAACTCAGATGATTCGTTCTGGGTCTCCATAGACCGCATACTGTGCACAAACATGCCATAACTCACAAAAGAAGTTCGCTAGAAGTCCACATCCACACCATGGTTTAGGTGGAATCTGGCTGTGGAATTTGCTCAGCTTGGCTCTAACCACTGGATTTTTACTCTATGTTTTTAATGTGGCAATAATAAAATGCAATTTGTAGTTCTGTACACACTTGACTAGCTGCCCGATGAGCAGAAATGGTTTGAAAAATAAGAAAGGATGTTGGAAACAAACACAGTTAGGGATTTCATGATATTTTGCAGTCTTACCTCCTAAAATTTGGTGATTCTTGACTTTATGTGTCATCATATTTATGACACTTCTGATCACTTGAAATTTCCAGTTTTATTAGAGCGAGTCCTGGTTTTCATTCATCGTTTCAGCTGACTGCCGTATACCATAGCTGGGAGCATAGTATTTGGCATAAAATGTAAAGGTGGAATATTCTGAAATTAATAGTAACAAAAATAAATGGAGCGACTTAACTTGGGGATTGGTTACATTAACTCATAGTAGCATAGTTTACATGAATTAACCATATATGTTAATTCTGCATAGTAAATGAAATTTTAAATGGCTCTAAGTTAACAAAGCCACAACTAGCCATCTTGACACCAAGGGCGTTGCTGTCTTGAGATTTGCAGACAGTGGAGGAAGAGTGCCAGGGTTGAGCGCTCCACATTAGTCCTGGCTGTTTCCTTCTGTTCTGGAGGAAGCAGTTGGAGGCAGTATACACATTTAGTTCAGGCAGGTTCATGCCTGTTCGACAGAAAATACTAGTGAGTAGGTTTACACCCTTCCAACAGATAACTTTCTGCCTTCTAAACTTTTGGTCAAAGTCCTGGTCACTCCACATTAGCTATCGTTGTACAAATTAAGTTGGAACTTAACAATGGTTTATCTTATCACTGTGAAGAAAGACCTGAGAAGCAGCAGTGATGGCTGCAAAGCCATCTACAGTCCGCATTGACTTTCCACCCCACCTTACCATATTTCTCTGTCAAAGGCAGTAGATTTTGAGAAACAAACATTGCAGGCATACTTATATCCCATTCCCTCCTAAGCTGTGTGCCTCCAAGAGGAGAGGGAAGAGGAAAATCAGATGTGCTTTATCTTTGGGCCTGGCTTTCACACATATAGACAGTACTCATTTAACAGCGGAATTCTGTTCTATGACTAGGTCATTAACAGAATTGGTTGCTAAGTGAGGAGCTAATGGCAGATGTCTTGTGGTCTGTTGAGACTGCCCTCCTTGCAGGAAGGTGGGGTGGGGGGGAGACTGCTCAGGAGGGCACAGAAGAAGCAGAACAAAAAGGAAGGCAAAATAAAGATGAAGGTGGCTGATGCTCTGCCACACTCACATCATTCTCATCCCCAGCACCTCCTATCCCTTGGAAGCCACGGAGTGGGGTGGGGGGAGGACGGGGGGATGCTGTAGCCCTGCTTCCTCTCCTCCGAGCTGCTGACAAGTCAGGTGTAGGCAAGAAGAAGCAGCCTGGGATGCTATCCCTTAGGTCCTGTAGGCTGGAACAGCAGGTTCTTCCTGAGGCAGCAATTAGGTGGTGGTGGTGGCAGTGACGGCTTTGGCCATACAGGTGGCTGTAAGTCTTGAGAGGTCACTAAACCGGTAGGTTGTTAATTGAGGAGTGGCTGTAGGGAAAAATCTTTGAGTCAGACAATGGATTCAGAATTTATTACTAGATCAGGGCTGGGTGGATTTAAGTCTGTATTCATGAGTGCAGTCTGCATTGGTTAGATGAGAACCCTGAGAGATATGTTCAAGCTGCCTATGGATTCCTTCAGTGCCCATGGACCATCAGCCAGCCCTTCCTTCCTGTTCATTAACTTCTGCCACCTCCTTATGCAGCAAATCTTTTTTTCTATAATGGCCTTGCAAGCATGATTCCATGATTCCTGGAAGTACAGTATGTGGCAGTGGGGAGATTTATATCCTCCAACAAATAATTGTTCTGATGTTTTGGAAAAGAATAGGTACAGATGTATTTTAGCAATTGTTCACCCATGTGGGTGATTAAAAGGTGGGAGGATGTTTCCTCCCTTTTAAAATGATATCATTATGGATCAAGTGGGGGTTAAAGTAATTTAAAGCACAGTCTTCTATACATCTACTCAGAAATAGATTCCACTGAGTTCAATGGGATCTACATCCAGGTAAGTGGATGCAGCATTGCACCCTTAATTAATTATGAGTACTTAATAAGAATAGGAGCTGGCTGGTTAACCCGGTGAGTTGGGTGTTTTACTGCAGAGTAGAGATGTAAAATTACTTGAAACGGGTGGGGGGATGGGGACCCCCCCTTGAAATTTTCCATTTTTCTCCAGGGCTTTCCCCCCCAGGGCTTCAAACTTTCTGGGATTTTTACATTTCTGCTGCAGGGCTAGAGTTTGTGAGTTCAGTCCCACGGTGTGCCTCCAAAGAGAAAAGCCAGCCTATGTGGCCTTGAGAAAACTACATAATCCCAGGACACCCCCAGAAGAAGGGAATGATAACCTGCTTCTGAATATTCTTTGCCTAGAAAAAAGCTGCCTTAGATCACAACTGAATTGGAGGCACACCATCAGTAATTGATACGGATAGGACGGAGTTGTAATGTCCAGCTAAGATGGAAGATAAGACTTCCAGGATTTAACTCTGCTGTGGCATGCAAACAAATTCTCTCTAAACTTCACAGCTAAACCTGAGTTCCCCTACCAATTTGTTTCCAGATGCAGCCAAAATCCTTTGCAGTTGGAGCAAGGCTCTTCCCTGCAGTAGCAGAAAATTAGAGGGAATAATGCATGAGAATTGTTAGTGATGAGAGTAGTAATCATAAACAACCATTGCAAGTATTGCTGGGCATTTGCAAAATAAAATTCCATTATGCATTATGGAAGAGATCTTACACAGAGGGAGTGATGACCCTTCCATTCTGAAAAATTAAATCTCAAGCTTGAACTTGAACTTGTCCAATAGACAGCTAATCTGTGTTTAGTGGTCATCATAGTTAGTGCATATAGAATGTCCAAAATGATCATTATACAAGTGAAGATAAAAGAGAGAGGGTAATTTTAAAACTAGAAAATGGCAAGCCAGATAGTCATCATGATTGCTATAATTCCAAATATCCTGAATGATAACAGCCATCCTTGCCATTAGGTGGCTGTTTCTCAGATTACATGATAAAGAATTGACAACCTATCAGTTATTTATACAGTGGTACCTCTACTTACAAGTTTAATCCGTTCCAAATGCATGCTCTTAAGTCAAATAACTCTTAATTGAGCAGCCCTATCAAACAAACAAACAAACAAACAAATAATGTTTTTAAAAATGTTAGTAGACCAGAATGCATCTAAAATTTGTAAGGCAGCAGTTAAAACGCCAACAGTTTTAAGCCCTTAAGTCGAGCCGCTCGTAAATAGAGGTACCACTGTATCGTTATTTGTAAAATGACATTAATGAGGACACAAGAAGGAACTCTGTAGACGTTTAGGAGCTGTTCTTTAACAACCATTCTGGTGGGATTGATCCAATGTCTTCAGACTGTGAACACATATAAACACCACTCAGATTAAGTCCCGAAGGAAGCTTGGAGGTTTATTTTATTTTATTTATTTTATTTTTACAGCTTATATGCCGCCCACTACCCAAAGGTCTCTGGGCAGCTTACAATCAAAGAATTAAAACAGTAAAACATCACATATCAATAAATAATTAAAACAATGATAAAACCTTACACTAAAATAGCAGAAAATATCCATAAGGAAATGTTCTCAAGTGACATACCCACCAAGTGTGCAGATCAGCATAGAACAATGCAGCACCAGGGTCAACACAAGGAGCTCATGCACTACAGCAAATTGGAGGAAAGCAGAATACTGTACATCAGTTGGTGGTAGTGAAAAAAGATGCAAAGCAAGGTGTGTTTTTTGTTGTTTTGCAATTGGTCAACACCTTGTAACACTAGTGTCTACTCTATATTGTCTAGAGCAATGTTTTTCAACCACTGTTCCGCGGCACACTCGTGTGCCGCAAGATGTTGCCTGGTGTGCCGTGGGAAAAATTGAAAAATTCTAAAGAAATTCAACCCAGGGCCGGTGGGCGACCCACAGCTGGGAGGCGCTATAAATAGCGTCCAAGGGCCAGCTTGGCTCCTCCCCCCCGAGGCCCGCAGCGCTGGCATCACTTCCTGGCCCCGCTCATTCTCTTTAGTGTTTGCCCTGTGCCAGCCGCCGCTGCCGCGACTCGCTCACTTCCCTCTCCCCCCTCCTTTTTTTACCCTGGACCACCACCACCCCTTTCCTGGGAGCTACCAATGGACTGAGCCGCCCGACAGCCTGCCCGCCGACACGAGCCGGCCCGGGAGCCCCAGCCCAGAACAAACCACCAGGTGAGGGGAAGGGGAGGAGGGGCGCCCGGCTGCCCCACGAGCACCGCGGCAGTGCTGCGAGGAGGAGGGGATGGAGGAGGCCTCCGCCGGGCCTGGGTTGAGGAGGCGGGTGGGCGGGGGGGGGCTACTGGCACGGCTGGACGGCCGGCCGGCCGGCCTTTAGGGTCCGGGAGGGGAAGAGCCGTCTCTGAGTGGCCCCGTGATGGGTTCCTCATCGGTGTGGGGCCGGCGCTGACAAGCTCTCCTCTTCCTCCTCATAGATTGGGGGGGGGGAACGGTTGCTTGGGGTCCTCCTTGAAGTCTTGCCCCTTTCTTTCTGTCTTGGGTCGCCCTCTTCTATCTCTCTCTGTCTTTTCTTTCTTTTTTTCCCCCACCTCTCTCTTTCCATTCGTACCCTTTCCCCTCTTCATAGAAACGTGCTCATTTCTAGCCTGCATATGTGTATCTGTAATTAAAACTGTAAACCGCCCAGAGACTCCTTGAAGTGGTATGGGGCGGTATACAAGCAGAACACTTTCTGCCTTCTTTCCTTCCTGCCTTCCTTCATCCTCCTCCCCCCTCCTGTCGCTGGACTTGCTGAAGGCATCTGCACTTTCGTAAAGTGGCAATACAGCAATTTAACCTGAATACAGGTGGCTGTGAAGGGATGATGTCGGGTGCCCACAGAAAGGACTCCGAGTGCCACCTTTAGCACCCCTGCTATATGTTCGCCTACAGTGCCCTACTGTTAATGTTTTGCAGCCAGTTAATGTTGCTAGTGCTATCCAGTGTACACTGACGGACGGAGACATTTTCTAATGGTGGTGTGCCTCGTGATTTTTTTCATGAAACAAGTGTGTCTTTGCCCAAAAAAGGTTAAAACACTGGTCTAGAGGACACTGGTTTGTAATACAGTATCATGGGTGCAAAGAAAGGAGAACAACCTGTGTGGACAGTATATTATGTATTTATAATGTGCTTCTATTCTGTGTGGGTGAATTCTCTCTTCTGTAGTGACATGGAAATTGCGTGTAATCCCAAAATCGTGGCACAGTGGTTAAACTGCTGTACTGCAGCCCAAGCTGTGCTCACAAACTGGGGTTCAATGTCAGGTAGTTGGCTCATTCTTGACTCAGAGTTCTATCCTTCCGAGGTTGGTAAAATGAGTACCCAGCTTGCTGCGGGGAGGGCAACGCATAACTAAATTGCAAACCATCCAGAGAGTACATTGCTATGGACGTTATATAAGCATCACGATTCGTAGAGCGGGAAGCTTCAAATGCTGGTGTTGGGATACCATGTTAACCCTGTGAGGCTTTCTAAAAGGCTTTGCTCCCTTTTCCAGAACACCATTATTTGCTAACTATCCCATTTTCATAGAGTTTCCTTGTTTTTTGAGTGGCTTGCTTATAGGCAGAAAAAGATTTAAGTTGCCATATTGATACTATCTTTTATCCGAGCCACGACTGGAAGTGATTTCGAAGAATTTATCTGAAATGGAATGTCATCCTTGGACTGAAAGTGGTTTTCCCATGCTCTTTGTAGCACTTGGGCAATGCTACCTACCTATGAAGACAAGAAGTACCTTTTGTGGTATACTCATAAGATGATTAAAACATTTGAGGCATAGAATTGCAGCAGCACAATATAGTGCTAAATATCCAGGTGTCCCCCCGCTCCCAATATTTGAATTTTTAGTTGAAACACAAAAATCTCAAAACAAAAATGAAACACATTTTTTCTATCATCTATTTCTTCTTCTTCCCCAATTTACTGTTTGTCCTCTGGTTTTTCAAAAAGTAATACATAAAAACACTGTCTTGATTCCCCCCCCCTTACACTTATAGAAGTTACTGTATTTTAATTTTGTGACAGTAACAGCGACAATAGAATTATTTAGAACAATCATAATGTGATTCTGTTCTGCTCCAAATAGCTAATACAGTTTGTATTTGTGCCAGTGTTTCAGCTTCATGTTGCGACAGTCAGGAAGTAGTCAGGCATCGGGAATAAACAAGTCAGCACTGTGGAAGTACAAGGTGCTTGGATGAAAGAGGCTGAAATAGTACTGGATAAGAGAAGGAAGATGTCTTCTGAGAGTACTTTTAATTGACAAACTGAAGAAGACATGCCTTTCCTTTCAAAAGTATACAGTATATCTAAACATTGCATAGTACATGAAAGATTAAGATAAGCCACTTCCTCAGACACATTTGGCCACCAGTAAAAATATTTTTTAAAAAATCATTGTCAGCTTTCATGGACAATTATCCACTTCTTTAAAGCAAGTACCAAAAGTCCAATCATGGCAAAAGATTTGGTTTTCCAGGAGATTATTCTTAGATGTAAAATTCTTGGCAAGATTATTTTCGCCAGGCATGTCTGTCTTACATGAGGCAGGAAGCAGCAAGGCTGTTTATAGGCTTGCTTAAATTTATTACTTTGAATGAAGTTAAGTACGCTTTTTTCTTTAAAGCTGTGGACAGTGTCCCTTGGATCTGGCCCTTAGAAATGGAAATTACCATATATAATCTGTTTTGTCTCCTGAATTATTTGAATTGATATGAGTTGATTTTTGTTTTCTTTAGACTTCAAGAAGAAATGCACAACAAAATGAACAATTCTGCTATCAAAAGAATAACAAATGATATAGTCAAATCACCTGAGGATAAGCGAGAGTATCGTGGCCTAGAACTTGCAAATGGCATCAAGGCAATGCTTATCAGTGACCCCACCACTGACAAGTCTTCAGCGGCACTTGATGTACACATAGGTATTTGGTCAACCATTTTATGAGTTTAAATTTGCATGCTAAAACCAATAATATCCCAAAAGTTACACTGCTTACCAAAGTCTAGCTGTAGTTTGAAACTTGCTTATATTGATATTTCACTAGCATTAGTTTGATGTAAGTTATCCTTCTGGAAAGGATCACATTTTGTCTCAGGCTGATCAGATATGTATTTTGTTACTGGGTACAGTGTGTCCTAAAGATGAACACATTAAAACTGGCCATCTGAGACATGCATAACTGAGGGCAGGACGGTAACCGGCCTCTGTGAATATTTTCCCTTTTATATGAAAATATGTATTGTGCGTGCCTAGTTTTGGTGGTGTATGTTTCTGATATGCAAATGATGCAATATTACTAGAAAACCTTATATGTGGTAATCTGTAAAATGCAAAAAAACAGTCAAAAATCTGAACATCTGAATGATTCATAGTTGTGCAGTAAAAATTAGAAGGGAGATCGCATGAATTAGTTTTTTATGATGAACAATATAATATCAAAGAAAAATAAAATCAGCTTTGAATAATATCAATTGTACAGAGTTTTCGGTTCTTGCTTCTGCATGGTATGGACTTAGAATTTTAAAGCAACTATTTTAAAAGAATATTTGAACTGTAAGTTAATTACAGGATACTAAGAATGTCTTGGATCAAGAGGATAGCCAATAAAATACTAAAAAGATGTACCGTGGTATCTCTACCTACCAGTGCTGCTCTCTACTCCGCACCACAGCTGACTTTGACAGGTCTGACCTGTGAAAGTCATCTGTCAGTGCAGAGCAGAGAGCGGCGTTCGCTGCCCATCGCCACCTCATTCTTCTTCTTGGTTGTTTTGATCTCTGCAAAAGACATTGAAGAAACCAAGAAGGAGGATGTGGTGGCCATTGCACCTTCCTTGCAACATGCCCAGACTGTGCCAACATGCACCAATCAGGTGCATGCTGGCACAGCTTGGGCGGGTGGAAGGGAGGTTCATGCATGTAGAGAGCTAGAATACTGTGGTCATGCAGTGTTAGTTTATCATTTAAGTTAAAACAAATGGGAAAAGAAGTCAAAGAAGAAGTTTTGTTGATTCAAGAACCCGGAAGTCTGGTTTTGGATATAATTCAGGTTTTTTTTAGAACTAATTTATCCAGAGTCAAGATTACCATATTATCCAACCTCCGGTAGGAGAGGGACAAGAAGTATAAGTTTATAGTGCAAAACATTGCATGAAGTGAGCTGCACTCAACATTCTTACTCTCTGAAAAAGGGTTAGCCTTGATAGATTTGTCATAAAGCGGCTGCCTAAATCATATGTTTCTCACATGTAATAGATGAATGGTGGGGAAATGATTTTATGTGTTTCCCAGGTTTATGCTTCCTGTGCATTTAACTTCATAATGAATAAAGAAGGGTAATGCCAGAAAGAAGATTTATTAATGGCATATAAAAGTTAATTTTTGTCAGGTATTTGAGATAGATACATATTATCCTAAAGATTATGTATCATCATGATGTCACATATATGGAATTGAAAGGGAAACAGTTGTTACAATTGTTAGATGTTCAATGTTGTTACAATTGTTAGATGTTTCCTATATGTTTCTTTAAGTTGTTTATTATATTGTTCCTGTTATCTGTCATTTTCTAACAACAAAAGAAAATAAATCTGTGTGGTTTACTGAATTCAGGCATTCTTCATTTAACTATGATGATTTTTCTTCTTCAAATCAACAACATTTTATAGATGCTTGGTTATTTTGATTTACATTCCTACTTTTAAAATTAAATAAGAAACTTATTGGCTCTTATGTGCATTGTATTTGATGTACTGTATAAAACTAGACTCTTGTTTCAGTCAGGTATCTTTGTGCTCTGCAGTGACTCACTTTATTTTCTTTCTTTCCATAAGGTTCATTATCTGATCCCCCTAATATTGCTGGGTTAAGCCATTTTTGTGAACATATGCTCTTCTTGGGAACGGAGAAATACCCCAAAGAAAATGAGTATAGCCAGTTTCTTAGTGAACATGCAGGGAGTTCAAACGCATTTACAAGCGGAGAGCATACAAACTACTATTTCGATGTGTCTCATGAACACTTGGAAGGCGCCCTAGATAGGTAAACATATCTATTGACTATTTAATATATTGATTGGTTTGTGTCTTTCTTCAAGCGCCATTATACAGTTGCCTCATTTATAAACAATGGCCAGAATCCTGTTAACAGTTGTAGCATATAACTTGTCTATGGGTGGAATGCTCCACAATTGCTTAATTGAGCTCTGGCTTGCCAGTGATGGAAGTTAGAGAGTGCCCTGTAAAAAATGGTGGGCTTGTTCATACACAAGACATGCATCACAAATGTCTGCTTGCTTGTATAATGTGCAAAATGCAATGCAATGGGCTGCTGTGTGTACAAAAGAAGCAAACCAGATTTTGGTTAGTGTATTATTCTTTATCATTGATTATTCATAATAATGGGTAATACAATTATAAAGAGTAAATGACTGAAAGAGAACTCCTTATATTTGAGGACTAACAGCTGTGAAAGATACTTTATGGAATGAATCCCTTCTATGTAGAAAGAGGTGTTTCGTGAGAAGGGTTACCAGCAGTGAGATATATTTTGAAAAACTTTGTATTATTGGTTGAATGAATATCTGCTCTGATCATGCACAGCAGAATAATAATATGTTTATTCCATAACTATATTCTGTGTATACTCTCTATATACGTTGCGTATTTCTCAATTGGGTCTCAGAAAGTTTCTGTATAGAACTGTATTTGTTGAAAATGAGGCATATTAAGATTGATGCTGCAATTTGGAACAATTGTAGCATCAGCATTTTTTAAAATTGTTTTTAGAGTTAATGACACAAGTTTTTGGGTGGCCCACCATAAAGGCTGCAGTTGATGAAACATTAAAATTGTTGAATAGACAGAGATATGAACATAGACTTTTCAGAATTGAGTACAGTACTCGGGGCATGGCATTTGGAAGGACAAATATGGCAGTTTCATTTTCTACAATATCTGAATGTTTTAGGGAGGACATTTGTTCCACAGCAAATATAAGTAAACTTTGATTTAAAAAATAATCTGAAGTGAAACTTCCCCCCTGCCTGCCCACCATGTCTACCAAAGAGACTTGCAGTGGATAGTTCATAATAGAATTCAGCTTAAAGAAGTAGATGAGTGAAGTTCTAATAATGTAGACCAGGCATTCCCAAACTTTGGCCCTCCTGATGTTTTGGACCACAACTCCCAGAATTCTAAGCTTAGAATTCCAATGGCAAAGGACTGTGGGAGTTGTGGTCCAAAACATCTGGAGGGCCGAAGTTTGGGCATTCCTGATGTAGACCAAAACAGTTTAGTGCCTTGAGGTAATTCAAACCCAGTAAAACAGATTGTGTAGTAGATCAGGATTTAGGAGACTGGGTTCAATTAATTTGTCGACCATAGAAATTCACAGAGGTAAAACACTCCTTGAACATCTTGCAAGCTGTTGGTTTACCATAGATGACCCAACAGCACATAACACCAGTGAAACAAATTGCATTAAAGCAGTCACTTCTGAACCCTTGAAGTGCAAAGTGAACAACTAAAGACAAATATCTGTGTCCTTCCAGGACCCTGAAGGGAAAAGGGTAACATCTGATAGGCAAAGTATGGTAATGCTTCAAAATGAATGTATTATTTTGAGCTTTTAGTATTGTTGTATATTCAGTGCATTGACTTGGCAAATATCAAACTTTCGTTTCATGTAGATTTGCCCAGTTTTTCTTGTGTCCTCTGTTTGATGAAAGCTGCAAGGATAGAGAAGTGAATGCGGTTGACTCTGAGCATGAGAAGAATCTAATGAATGATGCTTGGAGACTGTTTCAGTTGGAAAAGGCTACCGGAAACCCCAAACATCCCTTCAGCAAGTTTGGAACAGGTGCGCAGGGACACACATTATGTTCTCTATCTAGCTGGTCATGTTTGCTTTGGATGTGACAGTTTCCCAAAACTTAATGTGTTACACTGCATTTTATTGTTTTTTTCTCAGAGGAAAATTTATGGAAGTGAAATAAGGTATCAAACAAAATACACGTGGTGTGGCATTTATTTGATTGCGTTTACAACTGTAATAATTGCCGTTTACAACTGTAATAATTGCAGGCCTCATGGCGTTTCTGTTTTGTCTGGCTTCTTTTTGTGTCATCCCTCCCCCACCTTCTCTCTTTTGTTTTCTCTCGCTTTCTCCTTGATGCTGTTCTTTGTATCTCAACCTTAGCTTTCCTCAGGGTGTTCCATCCCTCCCTCCTTCCTCTTTCTCAGACTCTTTGTGGCTTCTCTGTCTCTTGATCCCCTCTCACTATCTATGGCTTCTCTCCCTACCCCCCTATCCTTGGCTCTATGTGATGGTCTCCCCTCCAAGTTGCTTGCCCAATCTTCTCCAAATTTGTCACACCCTAACCCCCTATTATTTACATTCACTCTGGTAACTATGATCCTCATTGAAGAACGTTTTCAAACTTATTTTTTGAACTGGTTGTTCCTCTCAGTAATAGTCTACAGAATGCCATTTTGATTGATAAAGAAAATATCTGAGGTGAACTCCAACGCATCTCTAATTTTAAACGATAGCAGGAAGGCTCCTTTAGCCTCATGCATCAAAGCAGCAATTTCTCAAGTGTGTTTCAATTACTAACGTGAACATTGGAAATTAATGGAATAATGCCCACTTTGGTTCTTGAATATTATACAGATGACTCGTTTTATTCACAAATGTCAATTTCATTTTTAAAAAATCATTTATCAAAACTTGAATAAGAAATGCTTTCTGATCCATAATGATCTTTCTTGTTCACACTTGTCTTTGCTGGTTGCTGCTGCTTGTAAAATGAGTTGACTGTTCTGTACATTTCTGTTCTCATAATTTGAAAGACATTGTCTTCACTTCATTTCCTTGCCTCAAGCTCACTTTCATTACTACATTCTCTCATCCCAAAGTACTGTATCTTAGTATTACCTTTGAATCAGCATGTTAAAAATAGAAATCATGGCTTCCTTTCATTGTTGCTTTTTGTGCCAAAGGATTGTCGGTAACAATCAGGACAAGACCCCAATTCTGATTAAACCTGCTTTAAACTTTAAAAAATAAACAATGTGTCCATATACACTGTACATGGTGTTCAATACTGTACTTCAAAACTTATTGACGAAAATCTTATTGCTTAACATAGTAATTTGCACTAGAGTAGGCCCAATGAATCAATGGCAACTTGGAGAGTCAGCTCCTTCCTATGTTCCATGGAGTCAAATGGTTTGTTCAAACTGTTCTTTACTTGAGTTTACTAAATTGCAGTCAGATCTAGCCCATTTGACTCAATGGAATTTATGGAGGAATTGACTGAACAAATACCCATTGATTCACTGTGCCTACTATAGTGTGATTTACTACAGAATTTTGTCCCACAACCAGTAGTTCTAAAATACTCTGGCCTGAGTCAGACACAATTTTCCCCATCCAATAAATCCAAGTTCACGAGTGGGAATGAGAGACAAGCTCACATCTTCTCTCCTTTTGTGGTTAATTTAATATAAGATTTCAAGGTTTGATAAATCAAGATTTTGCCATAGAGTGCAAGTCAGAAAACTGTTATGTATGTTCTGTCGGTGGACCAAAATTGCATAGTACCTCTTGATCTTTGTAAGGAGCGATTAAACTCCAAAGCCTAGTACAGATCCTATGGGGGAAATGACCCTTATAACTCAGGAAGTATTTTCTGAAGTGTGGGAGTAAGAAGAATATGAAGCTAATTGTTTCTCCACCAAAAGTGAATTGTGGCTGAATTTGGCCAACAAGTTAATAATTTATTAATGGCTAATGTAGGGACCACTGCAGGAGGCCTCTTTTGTCATTTTCTACAAAATCTAATTGTTATTTTCCACACCTGCCTGAATATTTCCTGAACATGATATGAAAGTTTGAGGCCATAATCTGAGAATGGGTAACAGTTGATGGGGATATTTATATTATATGATTTGGAGATCAGTGCTGCTATTTCACATAATGCAGTATTACGAAGGACCAGCACGAATTTAATGCAGACAATCCTCTTTTTCTACAGATTTCAGTTATTTTTACTTCAAGTTATTGGCCTGAGTTTCAAATGATCTTAAATGAGAAGTAGCATTAACATTTTTCAGTCAATGAGTAGTTATTTCATAGGAATATAAGTTGGAACTCAATGCACAATCATTACCCATACTGTGCACAGCAGTATGCCGTAGAATGGTTTTTAAATGCATACAGCGCTCTCTGTTGTAACAGCAGAGATCAGTAGTTATTATGAAACTGAGTTTCCAGTCATGACTCCAGTCTCAGGCTTCCTTTAATATTACTCTTGCATTACAGGAAACAAATTCACTTTGGAAACGAGACCAAACCAAGAAGGAATAGACGTAAGACATGAACTGTTGAAGTTTCACTCCACTTATTATTCATCAAATTTAATGGCTGTCTGTGTGCTGGGACGAGGTAAGAATGGCAGACTTAATGGGGGAACCTCAGTCAATTTGTTTGTTTTACCAGTGTTTGCTTTTAGAAACGGCATTGGTGTTTAATCCATAGGGCAGGAGGGAGAAAAGTGTGATTCCCCTTTCTCTTAGCTGTACCATCCTCACAAGGGCATTTGATGGTGAGGCTGCTCCCAAATTCTGGAACTCTCTCTCCCTCGTCAGATTAGGCAGGCCTTGTCTTTGCCGTCCTTCTGCAAGTAGGCCAAGACTTTCCTTCTCAAGCAGACTTTCTTTTAGCAACAGGCTGCCCAAGACGCGGTTCCTAAAACAGGCCTATTGAGTTCTTGTTGGTTTTAGTATGTTCTTAGAACCGGTTTTATCTACTGTTTTTAGTATAATATTTGTTAAATTCCTCCTTGCTACTGTCATAACTTATTGTTCTTAGCCTTTAGTATTGTTTGTTGTTTTAATTCGATAAGCCACCTTGGATCCCCTTTTAGGAGAAAAGGTGGGGTATAAATATTTTAAATACTGCCAGCAACAACTAGAGCTGGGAACTGAGGTCCAATAAAATCTGAAGGGCCCACACATTGCCCTCTCGTACTGTAGGCTATTAATTGAACACTTGCTGCATTTTTCACAAACTAAAGTATAAATCCTGAGCCACAAAATTCTTGTGCCACCAATACCAGTAGAGCCATCATCAGATTAAAATGTGGCTTTTAAGACTGGGTTCCAGGGCAGCACAGGAAGCACTGGCCTTATAGCCCAGGGGATAGCCCACTTGTATGAATTGGGTTGGACTTAGCATGGGTATGGTATTTACTGGATTTTTGGCAAAATATGTAGCCTATTTATCATCATCATCATCATCATCATCATCAATTTCACTGTACACAGGCTGTATACTGACAACAACAACAACAACAACAACAACAACCAACCTTTCTCCTTGGAAAAGGACCCAAGGTGGCTTACAGTAATGAGGGGACAATATACAGTCCAGTACAATTAAGACATAGTCAAGTTTGAGAACGGAATTGAGGAATAACATTAAAGCTTCAAGAGAACGCAAGTAGTTAAAGAGACAGTAAAAATTCCATGTAAAAGTTATGAGTGATGGAAGCTAACATTGAAAACATAGTTTCAGTGCAATCACACAAGGTTATAAGTGGTTAGAAACACAAAGTCCATTTGATCATGTATGGTAGATTCATATAAATATAGATTCATATCCTGTGAATAATACTGCCCCCTGTCTTACCACTAACTACCTGTATTGGCCTTCTTCCTGACCTTTTGTACAAATATTGCCTAGCATATGAGGCTTATTTATGGCTTGTGATTTTGAACATTGCCTGGTAATGGATAATTTTATAAAGAAACATGGTTTGAGATTGACAATACATTTACTGGGTCACAAAACTGTTGCAGGTAAAATGAGCCCTTTGTGTTTGCTGCAACAATGGAGGAAAGAGTACAAAGTGATACCCCTGTCCCATGCGGAATGTAAACTCCATATTAGCTGTCTGGCTTCATGAGCCGTGAACATCTGGCCAAATTATTGAACCCCCGTTTCAACCCAAGTCTTAAACCGGAGTTCAGGAGAACTGAAATGGTTGTTCTTCATGGTCTCTGTGAATCACACATGTGGGTTCTTTCTGCACCTGCATGAAACTCCTTGTAAGGTTGAAGAGGATAAAGATCTGTTAAGCGAGTCCCCTGTGCTATGCATGCTGGAACCTATGCATATAAGATCCTCAGTTCCCTATCAGTAATAGAAAGAGCTGCTATCTATAGAACTTGACATTCTAAAAATACCAGCTTCTATACAAAATACAGGTTTTTAATCTAGATTTGAGCATTGAGATATCTAGAGTAAATACATGGCTATTTTCTAGAGCAACCATTTCACCATGCTCATTAACTTGTTTGTGATTTCTTGTATCGAAGTTCAAATCCAACGGTTGAAGTGCATTAGCAAGTCACTACTAGAGTACGCACATTAAATCAATGGAATTTCCATAGGTGTTGATGTACCAAATTTATTTAGAGGGTGCATTCTAGTTGCATCTTACTACTGGATTTTACCCAATATTGATTTATTTTAGAACATGTGTAATTATACACAAAGTACATTATGCAGTATTAAAAGCACAGACTGAAGACACAGAATTTTAGTTTTTGAAGTGTGAGTGATAAAGTACAGTACATGAAATTGTGTGTGGCTTTGATTAATGCACTGCTTAATGGGCTTTCTTGAAAACGAGAAGACTGAGAGATTATTTTAATTTTGAATACCTCTTTTCCGACCCTCCACCCCCATTCCCCTTTTATGCAGAATCTCTAGATGAGCTAACAAGCTTGGTAGTGAAGCTGTTCTCTGAAGTAGAGAACAAAAATGTCCCATTACCAGAATTCCCTGAACATCCTTTCCAGGAAGAACATCTTCGGGTGGGTTTGAAGCTGCATAACACCTTCCTTAAGAAATGTACATTGCACCCAAACAGTGACATATTTATTATGTGGGTCAAAGTTCTGTGCATGCAAAATCGGTCACTTCCTGAAAGTCTAGTAATTGATTACTTAGGAAATGCTTGTAAGTAGTACTGATGGAATGTTGTGTTTTCGGCATGAAATTGATACCTATGTGGTATTTAATTGTGTGTGGTGCATATGAGAGTACAATCACTCCCCTCAACACTTCAGGCAAACTGTTGAACTGTGCTTAAATCAGATGTCTTTATTTTTATTTCACAGCAACTTTACCAAGTGGTGCCCATTAAAGACATTAGAAATCTTTATGTTACATTTCCAATACCGGACCTTCAGAAGTACTATAAATCTAATCCTGGTCATTATCTTGGTCATCTTATTGGACACGAAGGTCCAGGAAGTCTTTTATCAGAACTGAAGGCTAAAGGTAAGACTGGCAGGGAGTTGACATTCAATCATTAAATATTATGAAGCCTTGAATCAAACGTCTTTAGAAGCCAGACCCTGAAAAATGGAAGGAGTGGTTCCTTTGGCAATGCAAATGAGGTAGAAGGTGGCTTATATAGTATTTCCTCCTGGAGCTGTGGGCAATACATCTGAAAATGTTACTTCAGCCTCCTGTTCTTCAGTTTGGTTGTGAGGTACTTGAACCCTATAATAAGATGTTGCCTTCTGTGAGCCCCAAGGTGATAGACAACCTTCTCCAGAGACTTTGCTGAAGGATGTTGTGCACATGACAGGGTATCTGTTCATGTGGCTCAACAACTTGGAATTCCTTTAAAGAAATACAGCTGGATCTTGTACTTGTCAAGGCATTTTAACTAGTCATGTTGCCTCTTCTACCTTTGAGATTTTAAAAATGTTATCACCTTTTTTGTGGAATGCTAGTGTATTTATGTTGGTATGATTAACTTATTTGTAACTTTGTACACCACCCTAGAATGCTTTTGTATTGAAATTTAGGTTAAAATATTATAAATAAAAGAAAATGGAACAGTGAAAGAGTACTCTTTTTCATTGTGACAGTCTTCTTGCAAATGTCTTGTTGTAATGAAAGTCAAGGTAACTTTTTCTTTAATCAGTGGATCAGCATAGGTTTTCTGTAAAAGCAGAAGGGGTCTGTCTACGGCCCTTGTTCTTGGAACTTAGATGCCAAAAGGCATTCTGTTACATGAAAGGGCTCATGAAGTTGATGCAGGTTTCTGTAAAGAGGGAGCATAGGAAACTTACAAAAAATTGTTACCTTGTTACAACAATTACATGTAATAACCAATAATGTGGATTTTTAACATGTGAAAGGAGATCTTGTTTATAAAGAAGAAGATATTGGGCTATAAATTTTGTACTGCTGCCGTAACATATTTTTTGATGTAAGAAAGTTGAACCTCAGGTACTTTTGGAACTACAGTGACCCCCCGCCATTTCATGATTCAGGTATTGCGGTCCCACTACATCGCGGGACTGCAGTACCTGCACCGTGGGCGGGGGGGCGGACGGGTTGTCCGCCCCCCTGCACCTCTGAGAACCCTCCGGGGTGTGTGGGAGGGCAACGGGGGGATCCGGTCGCTCCGCACCGCCCTCCCACGCAACCCCCGAGAAGCCTCCGGGGTGCATGGGCGAGCGGCAACGGGCGATTGGGTCGCTCTGCGTGGCCCTCCCACGCAACCCCTGAGAAGCCTCCAGGGTGTGTGGGCGGGCTACGGCGGGTGATCGGGTTGCTCTGCGCAGCCCTCCCATGCAACCCCGAGAAGCCTCCGGGGTGCGTAGGTGGGCGGCGGCGGGCGATCGGGTCGCTCAGCACGGCCCTCCCATGCACCCCCGAGAAGCCTCCGGGGCCACGTGCGCGGGCAGCGGCAGGCAATCCGGTCATTCTGCGCAGCCCTCGCACGCACCCCTGAGAAGCCTCAGGACTGCTTGGGCGGGCGGCGGCAGCAGGAGGTAAGATCCCCCTGCCGCCGCCAGCGCGCCGCGGACTCACCCCCACCCCCACCCCACCCGCTTCCACATATCACGGATTTTCATGCATTGCGAGTGGGGTGGGTCCCTAACCCCCACGATCGGCGGGGGTTACTGTAGTATATTGGTGAGGTAGTATATAGAGCTGGAATAATCATAAAGGAATACAAAGAAAGAGACAAAGCCATAACCAAGCAATTGTAAGTTCTAGCAGGAAACATAAAGATTTGATGGGAGGATACAGTCAGTGCTTGTCTAGGACTGCTTTTTCTTGACTAATGAGAAACACTATATTTTTAGTGTTAGAGTCCAGTCCATAGCACACTGAATACAGTATATCTGTTTTCCATTATAGATCATCAAGATGTGGACTGCCTTTTTATGGGTTTCACGGTGAATGAATTTAGAAGTCAAAAGCAGTTCCTTGCTAAGTTGATTAATGCCACTAAATTAATATAATGTTAAGAGCTAAAATCAATCCTTTTATTCCATTGTAGGTTGTCACATCTTTTAACATTAAAGCTTTGTAAGGCAAGAATTGTCAGAGAATTATGAAATATGCAAAAAGCATTGAAATAACCTAGTGCAATGGGTTATCTAACCTAGTTAGATCTTACAATGCAATAAAAACAACACAAAAAGAAAGAGAAGTGGAAGCTGCTTGGAAAAAGAGGATAATCTGAACTGAAACAATACATCTATAGAACTGTGGTTCTTAACTTTTGATCCTCCAGATGTTTTAGACTTCAGATCCTGGAATCTCTAACCATGGTCATGTAGTTAAACCACAAAACATATGGAAAACCAAATGGTTGCTTTTAGATCTCCTTTTTATTACAAGCTGTTGTTTCTCATACTGACACATTTAATTGTCATGTGTTTGTGATCTCATTATCTCAATTTCATCCATTTTCCTATAATCTTTTGTGACAAGTATTGTCCAAGAGCACATCTACTTGTCCTATGTTTGTGCACATACAAGCAATTAACTTAGGAAGACAAAAATCAACTGTTGTGAGTGTTAAGTATATTTCGTTTTGTAGGCTGGGTAAATACACTGGTTGGGGGCCAAAAAGAAGGTGCCAGAGGCTTCATGTTTTTCATCATTAATGTTGATCTCACTGAAGAAGGACTTTGTAAGTAAATCATTTTTTTTCATTATTTTGTTTTAGCATTAAAAAAATCTTAGTTCAAATAAGTTACTGTATTTTTCACTCTATAAGATGCACCCCCCCCAACAGTAAGAAGAAATGTCTGTGCCTGGAGCCTCCAGAGCGGCTGCTGCAGAGGCCTCCAGACCCGGTTCAGGTCTCAGGCCCAGATGGCTTCTCGACCTGGCTGTTGAAAAAACTTACCTTGCATGATTGATTTTTCCCCATAGAATAGAAGAGGGAGAGTAAACAGCACTACCAGATACCATAGATATGAGAAATGGGCTAGAGAGTAACCACCTACCATGATGACCATAAAGCCACTCTTTAAGACAGGTAGAATGTGAATCAAGGGGAGAGAGCTCCCCCTGTCTTGAAGAGCAGCTCTATGGCCATCATGATGAGTGCTTAGTCTCTATCCCATTTCTCATCTCTATGGTCTCTGGTAGGGCTGTTTGCTTTCCCTGTTCTATTCTATGGGGGGGGGGAATCAGTCATGCAAGGTAATTTTTTTTTTTTTGAACAGCCAGTCAGGAAGCCTCCACTGGGGTTGCAGCTGGGGCTGGAACCTGCAACAGATCTGGTGGCCTCTGCAAGGGCCAGAGGCTTCCCAGCATGGAGAACCCAGGGGGGAGGGGGGGCAGCTTGTCTTCACATTTTATTCTTCAGCCATGCTGCTCTGGGCCTCCCAAAAGCAGCATGGCTGGAGAGTAAATTGAGACTGGAGGCCGCAGTATGTATGTGTGAATTTTTTCCCTCACACATATATACCTCTAAAACTAGATGCGTCTTATGGCCCAGAAAAAAGGTACTTTATCAAGGCTTTTTATATATCCAAGTATAAGAAATAATTTATAGGAGATCTATACCAACGTAACATGTCTGGCATGTTTTCCAGTTGTATATACAGTAATTCCAGAATTCCAGATGATTTGACTATGCAGGTTTTCTTTCTTTCTTCCTCTTCCTCTTCCTTTTCCTCATCTTCATCCTCTTCCTTTCCTTTCCTTTCCCCATCCTTCCTTCCTTCCTTCCTTCCTTCCTTCCTTCCTTCCTAGATGAAAGGCCCGCACATACTTTGTTAAAACTATAGGTTTAAAAACATTGCTTCTAAATAATCCTTGCATTCATACCTCTGTGCTCCTGACATTATTAATTCTGCTTAAAATATGAAGAAACTGGTTGCACGATGCCTCTTTCTTCATAATCAGTCAGCAGTGTTTCGCTCTGAAGAACACAGTCCACTGAGTATATCACATCATTAACATGTGATTATTATTCTGTGTTCTACATTTGCATGTGGATGTGCCAAGAGTCTTGTATAACACTTCTTTAGAGTCTTAATTCTTTCTAGATTCTATTTAAACTTACACTTTATTGTACTAAAGTAATATGTAGAACTGCTGATTGGAATTCCAAAGTAGATGTGAGACTGAAGATGTTTTTCCTACCCGTGGAGATAACAGATGCAGGAAGGGTATTTATATGAGGAAAGGGAATAGAAAGCAAAGGGAAAGCACCCTGAGCTTTAAAGCAGCTGCATAGGCCTGCTCATTGAAATGCATTAAAGCAGTGGTTGCCAAATGTTGGCCATCCAGATGTTTTAGACCACAACTCCCACAGTCCTTTGTCATTGGCAATACAGTAAAGGTAAAGGTAAAGGTTCCCCCCGCACATGTGTGCTAGTTGTGTCCGACTGTAGGGGCAGTACTCATCTCCGTATTCAAGCCGAAAGAGCCAGTGTTTTGCAAGTCCATGGCCATGTAGCCGGAATGGCTGCAAGGAAACACTGTTTTACCTTCCCGCTTTTTACGGCAGTACCTATTTTTCTACTTGCATTTACATGCTCTTGAACTGCTAGGTTGACAGGAACTGGGGTGACCAGCAGGAGCTCGCTCCACTGCGTGGCGCCCAGGGTTCGAACCGCCGAGCTGCTGACTTTGCAGTCAACAGTTTTCGGAGCCTTAGTCCACTGAGCCACCACGCACCCATGTGGAAATACAGTACAGGCTTGGAATTCTGGTACCTGTGCTCCAAATAATCTGGCGGGCCAAAGGTTCGCCACCACTGCTTTAAAGGAAATCCTAATCACAGATCCTCTAGGCAGTTTCTATTTTGGATTTAAAGTGTTATTCTGTTTCCTTCAGAAATTGCTTATGCCTGTAATCTTTTTTTTTTTTAAAGTACATGTGGAAGATATTATTTTACACATGTTTCAGTATATACAAAAACTTCGTACGGAAGGACCTCAGGAGTGGGTTTTTCAAGAATGCAAGGTATGTCATCTCAACAGAACCATTTCCTGACTGTTATCCATGTTAGTCTGCTGTGGCGTCTTGTGGCACTTTAAAGACTATCACGTTTATTGTAGCATAAATGTGGCTCCCCAAACTGGATCTCCTCTTATTAAAGAACTTTAATCCAGGGCTGGGTGATATCCAGGGTCCTGGAGACTACATAAACTGCCATTGGAACTAGAAAGGCTGTTTCTGCAACCCTCACTGCAAAACTGTTTTGCTTATAAAAACAGGTTTTTTTAAACTGAACAAATGCCCTTAAATGCTTTGATAGTTTTCAAAAAATAATAAACTAGCAAGTTACATCTAAGAGCATGACAGAATTGTTCCCCTTGTCCATGGAAGGTGCGGGGGGACTTGCTAAGACAAAAGTTTTTTTTTTAAAAACTATTTTTTTTAAAAAAACAATATGGGTGGTGCTGAAAACTGGAGGCACATTTAACTTCATAATGTCATATGCAGCTCTCACACGTTTTATTGCCCATGTTTTAATTACATGAATTACATGATAAATTATTATTTATTTATTAGACGTACATACCGCACCATCTAGCAGCAAGGCCACTCTGAGCGGTGTACAAATAATTCAACAGAAAAAAGAAAAACAGTATACAATGTAAAAATGAAGCTAATAAGCAAAATGAACATTACTAAATCAACAGAGACATAATAAAAATCACTCAAAGAATAGAAGGATAACTAAAACAGCAAGGGTGGATTAAAGATCAGTGGATCAAGAAAGGATGAATTAATAGCCAGGGAAAGCCTTTCTATATAGCCATGCCTTGAGATGTTTTTGTAAAGTTAACAGCATAAAAACATGTACAGTATTTTTTAAGAACATGGCCATAGAAACAAACATACATATATATGTCACCATACGTATAAATTATGCCTTCATAAACACAATACCTTTATGTTTCAACAAACCACCCTCAATATACATTTTAACATCAGCTACTTAAAACGCCCGTGAAATTATATGGAAAATTAGCAGTAGAATTTTTAGAACAGAAGGTCCTGAGAAACTTCGGCCCTCCAGATGTTTTGGACCACAACTCCCACAGTCCTTTGCCATTGGCAATCTAAGCTTAGAATTCTGGGAGTTGTGGTCCAAAACATCAGGAGGGCCGAAGTTTGGATGTGCCTGTAAGCCTGTCCTCACCATCATAGGCCTGCTTCTCACCACCTGCTGTTCTATTCAGCATGTTTTGCCCTGCTGCCCACTACCAACGTTGGCCTCATCCCTCTCACCCCCACAGATTCTGTTACCATCTTTAGGGGGAGCCCTCCTTTGGCTTGGACACCTCAGTACAGAGAGCAGCCATGGCACCATTTCCTACAATAGGTAGGAAGGTGTCACAGTACCTCTGTATTCCAAAATTGTCAGCCTCATCTGTAGGAGAGAGCTCCCTTCCTGATGGAATGCCTTATGTAAGGTCCTTAAAGCACGAAACGTTAATTATCTAGTCATTGTATGATAATGGTTAAATACATGAAAAAAGTTAATTTAATATCTTTGGGGAAAAGATGTGTTACAGATCATTAACTATAGATTGTTGGACTGTTAATAATCCTGTTTGAACTGGGCTTAATGATTATTAGACTTAGAGCTGGTTGAGAGGGTTGCATTTATCTGTTTGTTTTACTTTGCAAGGTCTATAGCTTGTAGCTCCTTCTCTATGGTTAGGCCAGTTTTAAGATTACTGTAGTAACATCACTTTCTCCTTTTGCTTATTCTCCTTTATAAATAATTTGCAGTTGTTTACTTGATATTTTGGTAGCACTGATCAAATAAATGGTGGCATGTTTATTCAGTTCACTTGTAACTTCAAAGTTGATACTAACTGTATAGTCTGAAGTGCATTTTTCTAAGAGTACTAGTCTGACAAATCTGTGCAGTAAACAGAATACTGTAAAAAACTTGAATTTCTTTCATTGTTTAGGACTTAAATGCTGTAGCCTTCAGATTCAAGGATAAGGAAAGACCCCGAGGTTATACATCAAAACTTGCAGGAATGCTGCATGTAAGTAACGGATTTTTACTTTGAGGTTCAATAGCACCACCGTATCTGTGGGATCAGTTATTCTCTACCTGAAAATATTAAATTAAAATCTCCAGAAATACAAACTCCCAGACTGAAGACACTACTTGGATGAGTAGCAAAATATTTCAATACACAAGAAAAGAAGTCCAGTTGCTGTGATTCAGCTCCCAGATAACCTCACCTGAATGACTAAGAAACTCCACAGACATACCTCCCGAAATACACATTTCCAAAGTATATTATCAGAACTGGCCACAAGAAGGAACCAGAGACTAGGGGGTATAAAGAAGAGTTTTAATATCCACAGTTTTTGGCATCTACCAGGGATAAATGGGCTCGGAATTATCTTCTGCAGATACTGTGGTCCTACTGTACTATTGATTTAAAATGGGTTATTTGAGAATAATATTAGAACATTTTTAACAGAAAGAGTTGGGTGGTAGTTATGCTTGTGGAGACTCTGGTGGTTGCAAAGTCAGAGGTTAGGAATTTGATTGCCCTCTGGGCCTCCTATGGATAGATCCAGCCTGTGTGGCTTGGGCAAACTGTACAGTCCCTGGACACCCCTAGAAGAAGGGGACTGGAAATCACAGCTGAGTGTTGTCTACCTGACCGTGGGTGACCCTTTTCAGGGTTCATGTCGTTCAGAACTGACTTGACCGCACAATAACAGCAGCAACAATAACAGCAACAACATGGCACACAAGTTGTCAGTATGAAAATTGGTTCCATCCTTCTGAGGTTGGTAAAATGAGTACCCAGCTTGCTGGCGGGTAGGGGTGAGGTGGGCAATGTGTAGCCTGCATAATTAAAAATTGTAAACTGCCCAGAGAGTGATTGAAGTGTTATGGGTGGCGTATAAGCAGAACGCTTTGCTTTATAAACCCATACCTCTTGACTAGGTAGTAACGGAAAAATGCTGGATCGAGATTTGGGGTTAAAAGTCCAGAGTTCTTTTAGATATGACTGAGCTATCTACATCATGAACCTTTTCCAAACATTGCCACATTTGTTTACATGTTTGCTTGCATTCATCCCTGTTGTGAGTGAATGTGTGTGTGTGTGGGGGGAGTTTACATTTCATTGAAATGGATATTGGGTAATGAATGTCTCTGTGCCAACATTACTATCTTTACTTTTCATAGTAGATTTTGCAGTCTTTTTCTGGGATTTAGTATTGAACATTTAATAGCTAAACATCTAGATCAGAAGTGGCCCTCCAGCTGTAAATGAACTATTGTCCCCATCATCCCACAACCTTGAACATGTTGACAGAGGATGATAGGAATTCAACCCCTTCCCTCGCCCTAGAGATAGTTGTTTAGTGACTTTCGTTACTGAGGTCCCAGGCAGGTTAACAAAACTGGCGTGCAAATTACTCATGAGCCGACATGCTCACTTCAGTGCTCGGTTCGTTTTCCAGAAGTACTGAGCTCCTTTCCTCTTTTAAGACGTACAAGTCCGAGTGTCTTGAGATGCTACTCCATCTATTTTGGAGTACAGTATAGGTATACATTATAGTAATGCTTCTTTCCGTTCACTGCAAAAGTGTCCTCCAGGGGTCAGCATTTCCTACTTATTTATCTTTGATATTGATATTGGTCTTAGAATGGTGGCCTCTGTTCTGAACTATTCATAACATTCCAAAATGACAGTGACACCTTCTGTGCCCATCTTAATAACCACGTTTCCCTCTTTTCAGTGTAATGCGGGGACGGTTTGATTTTGTGTGCTTGTTTGGACTAAAAGGTAATATTTCCTTTGTTCTAGTACTATCCTATAGAAGAAGTTCTTGCTGCTGAATATTTGCTTGAAGAATTTAGACCTGATTTAATAGAAATGGTGTTAGATAAATTGAAGCCTGAAAATGTCCGGTAAGCTATTTTGATATATTTCAGTGATTAAGATGAAAATATAGTGATGCTTAATAACGTCGGTGGATCAAAACTGTATTACATCCAAAACAAAGACAAACACACACAGACACACAAAAGGTTTGCAGTAACTGCTTAGGTTTTCTTATTTTGTGCAAGAAACAAAGGATTTTGAATTTAAATATCTATATAGAGAGACTTGGAAATGTGGCTGTAGGAAAAGGAGGGATACTAAGTTGTAATTTAATTATTTATATTTGTGACTTCTTTAACATTTTGGCAACAAGGAGGTGTTTTGGGAGGGTTGTTATCATGAATTACTGACTCTTCTAAGTGCTTCTCTTCCAAATTAGAAAATATGATTTGAAGTGCATGAATGGCCTAATCTTTTGATTACCTTGTGATTTTTATGATTAATTTATTTTTAGAGAGAAAAACATGGTTGTCCATTGACAACAAAAATGTCATCTCTGAGGAAATTCATGTATAGAATAAAGATTAAAATAACATTTGTGTTCTAGTAAATATCAGTCATTTTATCTACATAATTCAAGTTATAATGGTAGATATCCATGCTTTTGTGTACATAATAGACTTTCTTTTCTTTCTTTTCTTTCTTCTTTTATTTTTGCTGAAGCCATAATAAAAAGAAACACTTAGATAAGCAGTGTTTCTCAATGCCAGGGACAGAATTGTTACCATGGAAACTAATTTCAAAGGGAAATAAAGCTTTACTCATACTATTGTATTGTGCTTGCATTCATATATAACATGAAAGAAGGCTGTATCAGGTCCTTCAGTTGTAGCTCAAAAATCTTCTGTCTTGAGACATTGTTTGGCAGCTGAACATAAGATTGTGAGATCTCTTCCCAATAAGATCGAGGAGTTGGAACTTACTATCTCTCTGCAGAAAAATATCCGGGATTGCTGTGCTATGGTCCTTTTGGAGACGTGGCTGGGTCCTGCCTTTCCACAGGAGCTTTTACCCTCTACAGGGACGCTCAGCAATTAGAGCAGATAGAACTATTGAATAAGAGCAGAGGTGGAGGGATTTGTTTTACATAAATAACAACTGGAGCACAGATGTTAAAATAATGGATATTTATTGTTCTCTGATTTGGAATCTAGCAGTGAAATGCCGCCCCTTTTATTTGCCACGTGAGTTTAATGTTGTTATAATAACTGCAGTTACATACCTCCTGATGCAAATTACTACAGCTATGGGCCACCTGCTAACTGCTATTAAAACAGCATTACCCAGAAAATTTTAATCAAGCCAATTTAAAGACTGTTCTCCTAAGTTCTATCAGTATGTTGACTGTCCCACCAGAGGGAAAATACCTTGGACCAAGTATATAGTAACATCATGCATGGATACAAGACTAAGCCTTTGCCCAATCTAGGACAGTCAGATCATATATCTCTGTTCATGATTCCATCAACAGACCTCTCGTCAATAGAATCAGACCATCAACTAGAGAAATACGAGTGTGGCCACATCTGAGCAACTTCAAGACTGCTTTAGGAGCACTGAATGGGCACTTTTGAGAGAACAATGTTGAATACCTGACAGTACTGTTTTATATCAAAAGCTGCATTGATGTTGTCACTGTCAGACAAGAACAACAAAGGCTAAACAGAGATGTTTCTGTTAAAGGCCAGAAATGCTGCTTTTCACTCTGGTGAAAGTATCCAGAGCTAAATTGAAAAAGGGCATCAGGGATGAAAGCTATGTACTTGGATTGAACATCATTTTGAGTCTGATCCTCGCTGGCAAGGAAAATCACGGGGCAGAATATTAAAAATAATCTGTCTAGCAGCAGTGAGTCTTTGGCTGATCAGCTGAATCAGTTCTTCAATTGGAAACTGGATCCACTTATACCATCAATAGCACACCAATAGAATCTACTACTGATAGACAACCACTTCTTTTTCTGATGTGCACAGAATATTTGCTAGGAAGGCAGCTGGACCGGATGGAATCATGGGACGAGTTTTAGGGACTGTGCTGCAGAATTAGCTGGAGTATTTACAGACATTTTTAATCTATCTTTGTTGCAGTGCTCTGTCCCTACTTGCCTGAAGACATCTATTATTGCTCCCTAAGCAGTCAGTAGTGGCATCTCTCAATGACTAAGACCAATGATTTAACATCTGTTATTATGAAGTGTTTTGAGAGACTGGTGCTAGATTATTTAAGGCTAGACTTCCATCTACTCTGGACCCATTTCAGTTTGCATTAACAGATCCACTGATGATGCTAATCCATTATTTTTGAGCCATTTAGAACAACAGGGAACATATGCAAGGCTGTTATTTGTCTCTGCTTTTAATACAATTCTACCTAATAGGTTGTTTTTCAAAATGGCCAATTTGGGTATACATCAGAAGATTTGTTTGTGGGTAAGGAATTTTCTGACTGATAGGCCACAGTCAGTAAGGATAATTCTTCTAGATTAAAAGGAGCTCCTCAGGGTTGTGTGCTATTCCTCTTCCTTGTACACACATGATTGCACCCCACTGTATAACTCCAACACAATCATCAAATTTGCAGATGATATTTCATTATCGATGAGTCTGCTTATAGGAAAGAAGTACAAGGGTTGACTCAGTGGTGTAAAGAAAACAATCTTGTATCACAAAAAACTAAAGAACTTATAATTGATTTCAGGAGGAAGAAAGATGTACATTTACCATTGTACATAAATGGTGAGGAGGTGGAGAGGGTTGGTAGCTTTTCTTTCTTTACATCTCAGAGGACCTCTCATGGACTGCAAACACCAATTTTGTGATATTTCCTGAGAATGCTCAGGAAGATGAATTTATCTCAGCATCTACTTCTGTCTTACTATCACAGCACCATTGAGAGTGTCCTAACTTATGGCATGTTATCATGGTATGGGAGCAGCTCTGCCAGGGACAAAAAAAGCTCTACAGAGAATAATTAAAATTGCCCAGAATGCTACCATGGGGCTCCAGCTACCAACCCTGGATGACATCTTCACATCTCGCTGTTTGAAATCAACAACATTCTGAGGGACTCTCATCCTGCTCACAATTTCTTTGAACTGTTGCCTTCTGGCAGAAGATACAGAACAATTAAAACTCGGACCACACGTCTTCTGAACAGTTTTTATCCCAGAGCTATAATTGCACTTAATAATGAACTCAAGAACCACCAGTAGTGAGCACTTGGACAGAATTATCTAGCCTGTTGTGTAGATGCTTGTGTTTTTAGTTTTTAAAGTGTTCAGGGATTTTTATTCTGTCTGGTCTTGAGACATTTCGTTTGTATACTGTGTATATACACACAATGACAAATTATTATTATTATTAAAAAAAATATTAAATTATTATTATTATTATTAAAAGATTAAAATAAAAAACTGCTAGTTTTTTCTGTCACTGATTCAGTTCTATTCATTGTTTTAAGGTTTATTTATGCAAAAGACTCCAATTGTAAATGTTCTGTAGTTTCAACTGTCCGTTATTTTTCAAGTTAGCTACCAGTTGTTTGAGGTGCTGAACAACATTGACACAAAATGTTTCCCCACATTTATAATTGGCAATAGAAATGCTAATTACTCATGTTATGTTTAACTTTTCTCTGTATCTTCTTTAAAAATCATCAGGAGCACTTTACTAAACACATTTATTTTAAATGTGTACTCAGCCACAAACGTTGGAGTGTGCTACAAATTACCTATTGTCAGAATGTTGCAGAAAGAATAATGTTCTATTTTCTGTTTTATCGTTGATGGAATATTCAGTGACTTGAATCATCCCCCCTTCCCCCCCTTTCAATATTGATTCAGAAATGCTGGAAAGTGCCTTCAGGAGTAGTATGAATGTACTATATAGGATGCTAGCTTGCTTGCTAGCATAAATACTATGAAATGATGTTTAGATATTATTGTTGGTTCAGTGTTTTGTTCATAACCTTCCCCCCAAATACCCCACCCCCAATTTATCCTGTTATGGTCAGGACTCAGGAGTATTGAAAGAGATGTGCAAAAACTATCATAGGATCTGCAGAAGTGCTTAAAATCTCTACAATCGTTATAAGGAAGCATAGTTATTTGTATTGATTTTTTTCAAGAACTTACGATTGGTTATTTATTCTACTTTGATCCAACTTTTAGGGTTGCAGTAGTCTCCAAAACGTTTGAAGGGAAAACTGATAGAACAGAACAATGGTATGGAACACAGTACAAGCAAGAAGCAATTTCTGATGAAGTTATTAAGGTGTGTTAAGAAAATCTAGTATGCTTTTCTTGAAAATATTTTTTTCAATAGGCAGCTTAGTATTTGGGTAGCACAAGTCCTCTACTTCATCTCTCAAGGAACGATTTGCAGAATTGTTGGGATTTAAAGGAGAGTTCTTTGCAAACCCAGCTGTCCAAAACCATGCCCAAAGCACCTAGTTGTGGATGTGCTTCTCCTATGTACATATACACGTAGAAGCTTGTTTTCGTGTAGTGAAGTGCCACAGCTATCTCTAAGAACTTGTGCAATATTTTGATTACATAATCTTGAACATTTAGATAAGTTTGAACTTGAGATAAAAACAACACTGAAAAGACATTTGCTAATATGATGATAGAGAATTCCATAGCAGTGGAGCATGGTTACTACAGCATGCCCTAAATTAATTCTCAATTAACATGGCATGCACTCGAATTTTTATGGCTTGGCTAAAAGGAAAGCTCGAGTGCAGCTGTGTTGATTCTAAAACATTATTCATACCAGATAAACAAGTATATTAGTAGTAGCTATTTTAGATTTTGTAACAAATTTTGAGGCAGCTCGGCTAAATATCTGAGGTAATACCGTTAGCAGAATTATTTTTCTTCTTCTTCAGAAGTACTGTTCAGTGAATAATATCAAAGGTATCTTTGCTTACACCTCTCACACAGAAATGGCAAAATGCTGATCTTAATGGGAAATTCAAGCTCCCTATGAAGAATGAATTTATTCCTACTAACTTTGAAATAGTATCTTTAGAGAAGGATGCACCACAATACCCTACTCTTATTAAGGTACGTACATGCCTTCTGTATGTAGCAAGTAGTAATAGTAGTAGTAGTGTATGCAGAATTTGTCAAAGGGTTAAATTTTTAAAAAAGTAATTTGTTCCAGTCATTGTTCTAGCACCAACATCACCTCAAAGTAATTAGTTGTCTTCATAGTTTATTTATAGGGATATGAATGCAGCAGTATAAACTGCAGCAGCAATTTACCATTGTGTGACAAGTACCTGCTTGTATTCCTTTTGGGGATGTGACACAGAATGCAAGTGGCAACTCATTAACTGGCAGCAGTTCGCCAGGGCAGTTTAAATAATGAAGCTGTCGAATTGGTTCTGACTTGTGGCAACCCTTGTTGGGGTTTTCTATTAAGAGGTTGCTCAGAAACCTTTATCCTTCTCTTCTGGGTACGTCCTGGGACTCTGCGGCTTGTTCAGATGCACAGTGGGGAATTGAACTCCCAATCTTTGACAGCCAGATGCCTAGCTCACATTCTGGCATAAATAACTAACAGGTTTCTGGCTGTTATAAGACTAGAACGTGAGAATGAATGAAAGCAATCCCTTGGCACACATCTTTAAAAGACAGATAGTCGCTGTCTATCGTTTGCAATTTGAGACCTTCCTTGGATTCAGAATGTATACATTTTCATTTTAGCTATTAATGAAGATCATGCTTCATGTTGGGAATACAATCGCCAGCTGACAGAATGATCTGCCCCCAAATGGGGGAAGTTCAGATGACTCCAGGTTTAAGGATTTGCCCATCACTAGCAGTGCTTCATTTGCATATGTTGTAATGTAATATAACATATGTGCTTGTTGAAGGAACACCACCAAGCCCAGAGGTCTAAGTTACTGTTCTAGATATCACTTTGAACAAATCTATTGATCTCTCATATTTGTATCCATTCCTTTGGCTTCCACCGCTGTGTCCTTGAGGTGTGGTGGATAGGAAAATGAGGCTTTGTTGAGTCCTGTGGCTCTTCTGTTTATTTTATTTTATTTTATTTATTTATTTATTTATTTATTTATTTATTTATTTATTTATTTATTTCACATAATTTTAGACTGCCTTTCTCCTGGTGAGAGGACCCAAGACAGTTTGCAGTGTTAGAATAGGTGCTACAAAAAGCATAGTAAATTACAAGTTTAAAAATAATTAAACATGCAATACTAATTGAAAATTAGTAATTTATTTATTTATTTATTTATATTTAATTATTAATTTACTATTTATTTTTAAAGTATTTAAAAGCTTTAAAAACTCTTTTTAAAAAACCAAAAGGCATCCAGGGACTCAGTCATTAGAAGCCTGCCTGAAGAGTATAATAAAAGGAAGAAGCCCAACTTAACTTCTCTAAGGAAAGCATTCCAACAATTTGAGAGCAGAACAAAAAGAAGGCCTTCCTTCGTCTCCCTGTCAAAGATACCCACTGTGGCATTGGACTCAGACAAAAGCCACCCCTGGGAGATATTCAAGGCCAGAAAGGCCTGTATAGGAAAATACAGTTCTTTAGATAGCCTGGACCTAAACTGTCTAGGGCTTTCATGGGTCATAATAAGCACTTTGGATTTAGCCTGGAAACAGTAGCTCGTACAGTTGTTGTTGTAGCAGAGTAGTGGCTCAGACGTTATACACTCCGTAAAACTGATTGCAATATTACTTGCGCCTGGGCACTTCACCTATCCTAAGAGGGAAAACCATATACAGTGGTACCTCAGTTTAAGAATGCCTTGGTTAAAGAAAAACGTGGTTTAAGAAAAGAAATTAATTGGCAATGAGGATGCCTCAGTTTAAGAAAAAAATTCAGTGGAATGCCCCAGTTTAAGTTTTTTTCCAGAAGCCATTAAAAGTTAATGTGTGATGCTCACATGATTAAAAGAATGGGGATGCCTTGGTTGAATAAAATTTTAAATGGAATACCCCAGTTTGCCTTTTTTTCTGACCTCCAGAACGGCTTAATTGGTTTTCAATGCATTCCTATGGAAAACTGTGTTTCAGTTTAAGAATTTTTCACAATACAAAACGGTCTGGAGAACGACTTAATTACTTAAGCCAAGGTGCCACTGTATTTAAAGACTGCAAAGGATCAAACGGGGAAATATTTGTACTAAATAGTAACAGAAAATATATATTATCTTACATACAGGACACAGCTATGAGCAAACTATGGTTCAAGCAGGATGACAAGTTCTTCCTACCCAAAGCTTGTCTCAACTTCGAATTTTTCAGGTACACAAGACTGTGATCTGCTGCAGAGTTTTTGAATGTAACAAAACATTTCTCATTATATACAAGAGGCTATTATATTGTATTAAATGTGATTTTTCAGACAGTTTTAATCTCAGTGTTTTGTGTGCAGCTGTGAGCAGGTATTGTGCATGGGTTATCTTGAGGCTGAACAGCATAATCCGGAGCCTGGTCTTGGAGAGTGGAGGGCTGGATTCAGTTCTCCCCATTTGTTGGGTTGCTCTTTTCTTTCCCTTCACTGCCCCCACCCCCAAACTGGCAGTACTGTCTAGGTGGAGAAATTCCATTTATCTTTTTGAGGTACTTGCATCCAGATGTGCACAGCTGTAGCCAGATCCAAACATTTGTGATTAATTTATTCACACACAACACACACAAAGACTGCAGTCCTGGTGCTTATCTTTTCCTTGGCTACTTCTTGGCATTTTTTTCTTTTCATCCTCAAAGATCATTCGCTTTCAGTGGGCTTTATGTTATGATTTTGATGAAGGCCTTCTTTGGCAGATGTTCCTTGATTACTTGGATATTTTGAGTAAACTGTTATGTAGATTTGGTACCATTAGCTTAGGATCTGTTTGCTATGTTGATATGATACATGCTGTACTTTTTTCCCTCAGCAGCTAAAGTCATTTTATTTGATGGTTGCTTCTTGTTTTATTTTGCGGGGTCAGGGATGGTCTTCCTACCCTAGTAATTGCAGTGTTCTGACTGGTCTATATAGCAAAAACTGGTTCCTTCTCACTTGATTATGATTATTTTCACAGACAGGAGGTGGTATTGTTGGTCCACTGGTTTTCTGTATACACCCTCTTTTTTTCCTTTTGTTCCTCTCTTAGTTCTGGAAAAGTTGCCTTCTCAAAGTTGCAAGGCATCAAGCTATGTACAGAAAAAGACAGAAGCAGTGTATGATTACACTGTGGAAATAAGTCCAGAGTTGGATTGGGATTTTTAAAATCCATTTAAAGTAACGTGTTTCTCCTATAGTTTCTGGACTAGTGTGTGCACTCTCCCAGGACAACTTTTAATCTGATCTGCCATCATGTTTTCGCATTTGTTTTATTTATTTATTTATTTATTTATTTATTTAACTGGGATAGTGGTAGATCAATGTTACAGTTAGAAAAATAATTATAACAGATTGGACTTGCAGCCTAGAAACCCATGATCCTGGTATCCACTTGACATACCTCACATACCCAATTTACTCTGACATAGGTGAGGACAGTTGTAAAAATGATTCACAATATATCATTTTCATAATTGAGTTAAAATATGCTAGCCCCTAGAGCCGTGGTGGTGAACCTTTGACACTCCAGATGTCTTGGACCACAACTCCCAGAATTATGAGCTTAGATTGCCAATGACAAAGGACTGTGGGAGCTGTGGTCCAAAACATCTGGAGTGCCAGAGGTTCGCCATCACTGCCCTAGAGGGTGTTTAGAAATACTTGCTTTCTAAAAAAAAATCCATGCTCAGCTGTATGTCATGTAAACAGATATTTTAAAATCAATTTCAAGTGTGCTGAGCCTGGTGCAAACCCAATAATATTTTGACATGTGACTCTCAGTCTCTGCAAGTGTGATTAAAAAAACACATATATTCTGGATGAGTAACATAACACAGTTATTAATCACTGCTGAAGACTTCTGCAGTTGCATTCCCAATAACCTTCTAATATGGTGCCAATGAGCCACAATCCCTCTCTTCCCCTTTGTGCAATTAGGATTGTACAAAGAAGGTTTGAATAAGGCTTCATTCTCATCTGCTGACATTACTGTCTGTGGCAGTACCGAAGTTATATCTAATGCTTTTCAAACAATATTTAATACTGGTTTGAGAATTGTTAGTGTGCCAGGAGCAATAAATAGATGAAATATTTGAAAATCTCTGTGAACTCCACATCTCTACTGTTTATTTGCAGAATCTGTGTTCCTGGTGTAACATTGTTCCAGTCAGTCTCTGCTGGGGCAAGTAATTCTGTGATGTTTCTGTGCTGAGTGTGCATGGGTCATTTAATCACTCCCAGTGCAGAGATATAGTAGAACTGTATTTTTAAAGTTGTTTCAAAAATCTTCCCACACCTGTGATTTCATTATGCTACCAATTTTCCTAGTTCATAGTTAGTGCTGTAGTATTTTTTCAGATGCCCACTACTGTTTCCTGAAAAGGAAATGATTCATGCTTCAAGCTTTTTTAAAAAAAATTGAGGTAGAATAAATCTTGTGATCAGAAGATACTTGTTTTATAAGCTCTTTGAAGTGTTCTGTAACAATTGCCCAGACATCTTGCCAGTACTTTCAGCATCTAATGACTCTCATTGAGGTCACTTGAGATTTACCTCTGGGCAAGATGGCATATGTTTCTTCCAACAAATACCGGTAAACAGGTGCGGGGGGGGGGAGGATTGATGCAAAAGAGCCAGAGTTGGCCCTGGGGGAGCCACAGAGAGACTGGGAGAAATAACCAGAAAAAAAGACAAACACTGAGAGAGAGAGAAGAGAGAAACAAAGATCTCTGAACAGTTTTTTAAGCATGTGAATCCAAAGCGATTCTTCCCACCACCACCCCACCCCCGTTCCTGCCTCCATTTCTTTCTTGCATTCTCAGGTATTTAGAAGGAGCAAGTCATGGTACATTGACCTATTTCAGAAGATTTCTCCACCATGTATCTAAATGAAAAGCAAAACAAAACACTATACAATGCATTGCGGGTTTAGCATAACGTAATATAGATTTAAGAGCTGAACTTGTGGCCCATGACTAATAAACTACACTGAAGCTCCTAACTGCCCAAACCTAGATAAGCCCTTTCTTTGGCAAGGTGCACTGAACACAGCTAGCATAAACAAGTGGAAGTTTGCACCGAGTGTCAGATAACAGTTGCGCGATGGTTATGTGACATGTAGAAGATTCTCCTTTTTTGTTTTATGAACTCTGTGAAACTGACTTTGGACATAGTTGCACTTGTTTGAACCAAACCTTTAATATACTGAAAAGTATCTGCTGGACTTTTTATTTACTTACTATGAAAGAATGCTTTTAAGATTGCTCGTGCGTGAAGAAATTACTTTTGATAGTTCTATATTTTGGGAGTTGCTATATTTGTATCTGAAGTAAAATTTGTAGGTCATATTGTATATACATTATTTCTAATCTTAATCTGGTTTGTCATTTTTGTTGTGCTGGCTTTAAGATGCATTGTTGAAACATGACTTGAGTCTTTGAGTTGTCTTCACTTTTGTAAGGCTGTGCAAGCTAATACTGTATAACTTTTCGTGATCTGGCAAACATGTATTTTCTCTGGGACATACTATTGCTAATCCTGAAACCTAGTCTGATATTTTTGGTTTCACAAATCAAAATGGCAGTGGTTTAGTTTTAAAAAATTAAAACTCGCTTAACTATTAAACCTGCGGATGGCTTAAAGCAATTTAATCTTAATGATAGGAAAGTTAAATATGGCATTGCCATACCTGAATTAGTTACTAGTAGCTTGATCTGAGTGAGTATGCAGGTATTTTATGTACCATTTAAAGAAAAAGATTGCTTCTGTATTTCATACATGTTCTTAAGCATTATTTTGTGTGCCAAACTCAAAGTTGTGGGGGTTTTTTTTTTTAGAGTAATGATTTTTGTGGCAAGCGTTATATATAAGTGCATATGTCTTTAGCTGTCTTCAGTTGTTTAATCTGTTTTTCTTTTCACTGAATGTTTATGCCTGTCTTAATACAGTATAAGAGAAAGCACCAAAACGGCTTTTTACATTGTATCCTTGAGATCCAGTATGGAGGATCTTACAGAATCGGGAGTTAATTACATCCGATATTTTCCTTTCAACATTTTCTTCCAGCCCATTTGCTTACGTGGATCCCTTACATTGTAACATGGCCTATTTGTACCTTGAGCTACTCAAAGACTCCCTCAACGAGTATGCATATGCAGCAGAACTAGCTGGCTTGAACTATGACCTCCAAAATACCATCTATGGGATGTATGTAAGTACCCAAATCAAGGAGAATCTTAAAAGCCCTAAATTTACTTCCACTAATCAAAAAGTAACAACACAACTTGATTTTCTGGAAGTAATTTTTGAAATGGCTTTTCTAACTGGGAATCTAATTTTTTGTAATTCCTTTTCCAGCCTTGATTTTACTTATACTTTCTCATAATCTGAATTTTCAGTTAAATCTTTTCCTAAGTCTTCAACATTTCCATTCATATTCAGGAATGTTTTCCTTCATTTTACATCATTCACAATATTTAAAGGTACTTTTTTCCTTAAAAGCAAAATAAAATTATGCCCTAATTGGATTCAAGATTCTGCTCTGTCATTCACATATGAAACCAAGACTTCTAATAAAGAAACAAATTTCTTACTATTCTTCCAGTGTTTCATTCCCGAAAATATTGGTTATGAGGCTGCATATACATACTCTTCAGTCATGTTTCTTCATCCATTTACCATGTCGCTGCTTGAGGTATCAAAGCATCCTTTTTCTTTCTTTTTGTTAGTCGCTACCTTTATGCTGACCCTCTCCATTGCAACATGACATACCTGTTAATCAGGTTGTTGAAGGATGATTTAAAAGAGTATACATATGCAGCACGCCTCTCAGGTTTGGTGTATGCCATTGCATCAGGAATGAATGCAATACTTGTAAGTAAGTTGGGGGGAAGACAGGATGAAATGAGATGGCTTGAGAGTTAAATGCCTCTTGGAAAATCTTTGGCTTTTTCATTTCCAAGCAAAAAAAAAATGGTGACTGGTTTTGTGTTTCCTTGCATCTCTATAATAACACAAAGAAAAACTCATGCAGTAATATAACCATGGATTGAGTGGTTTGGGTATGATTGGAATGTTCTTTGTGAATTGCTAGTGTGCTAATACTGTGTTCCTAATTTGCATTTGTTACTCATTTGTCTAAACATCTTGATTGACACTGTTTGAAAGCAAACACTGAATTTTGTTGTCTCTCAGTCATTTAGATTAAGATGTATGGTTTAAAAAAGAAAAAGGAAAACAGGCAGCCATCATCACCAGAGTGTCCTTTGACAGCAAAAACTAATGCATCTGTTGCGGCTTGAGCAGTTCTAAGCTAGAAACTGCATTTTCGGACATATGTGTTATTAAAATACTAACTGCATTATTGGTTATGAGACTAGTGCATGTTGGGCTTAAGACAGTTGTTATAAATTCAACCCATTGTATATTTTAAAAATGAACAAGTTTCTCATGCTTGGTTATTTCTTTCCCAGATTGTCTTCATCAGATACGTCATCATTCTCTTTAGAGCCTTGGCCAGTTTTTAGGTCAACCAATTCTTCTGAAGTAGGAAATGTAAAATAGTGTAGGACTACTTGGAATTGTTTCCCCCCCCCCGAACTAAAATTGGCTGAAAATACATGCATAAAATTTTAATTTTAAAAAGAACATGTTAGCTGGTGTCATTTCCATTGACATCCTGCAGCTCTTCCACTACGGAAATCACAGTGAGATGCATAGCATTCACAGATAGTCTCCCATCTAATCACCAGAGTTAATCAACCTCAGCAACATTGTTACAAACTCTTCTACTTTAGAAGTCATACAATGGAAATCCTGCTACATTTGCTCTAGATTTTCAAATCTTGAAATATGTTTATTGTTCATTTGGAAAAATATACTTTACCATGTTACTTTTTTTAAGTCCAGGAAACTGTTATATGGTTATTAAACTAATACATGGTGAGAATTTTCTTTTTTGCAGCATAGACTGGAGTTTGTTTGCTACAGTAGTTTTGCTTTTATAATGTTCTATTTAAGTAAGCATCTTAAATCCTGAGATTAAGTAGTAAAACCAAATATCTGATGTTTTGTTGAAGTGTGTATAACTGTTTCCTCATGCAAGTGGGTGACTTTTTCTTATAGTGATAGAAGATTTAAAATTTTTAGAGAAACGTTGCAAATATTGCTTATACATTCTCTCTCTATAGCTTTCTGTAAAAGGTTACAATGACAAGCAACACATCCTGCTGAAGAAGATTGTTGAGAAAATGGCCACCTTTGAGATTGATGAAAAGAGATTTGAAATTATCAAGGAGGCGGTAAGTCCTCTAGATCTTTACTTTGATCCTAAAATCAGTAGATAGGTGCACACACACCCCAGTGAACAAACAAAAATGCCATATGTTCAGTATTCACTTCCTTGGACAATTTAAACCTTCAAATGTAATATAATAGGGAAAGTATAAAATGTGCACTATAGAATTAGCAGTGCTATAAGTGATGAACAGTACTAAACATAGGTTGGAATCCTATAAAATGTTCCATGCAGAGATGTATACTGGTAGGTTTCAGCTTATTAAAATAAAAAGGTTTAAACTTGTGCTACTTTTCAAATGTGTTTGTACACTGGGGTGTGGCTGCTGGTATATTTGGAAATTAAATGGCTTGGAAGAAAATTGGTTCCATAGGAGGTACACATATATTTCTCATGGAGACAGATATATAAGCCTTAAGTTGATCTGCAGTAATTTATATACTCATTTTGCTTTGGATCCACACTTTGTTCCCACAAGTGGAAAGTGTATGTATCTTTTCAAACCTGAGATGTTTGAGAGCCTACAGAATGAAAGGCTGCAGAGCTTTACGACCTGTGAGATTTTCCCATGAATGAGAAAACTTTTGTAATTAAACAGTTCTTCTGTTTATAAAACACTAAGTTAAGGCCTGACCCCATATAAACATTTAATATCCTTGGTGTTATGCAATGATTTTTAGCTGTTGCTCTGACTTTCTGAAGTCATTCCTTTTTGGTCAGTATCAATGTACTATATTCCTTAGCTACCATTCAGAGACTGGAAACTGACATTAAGAGCAAACATACACTATCCTAGATAAAATCATTTTACTTTACCATTAACCAGATTTTCCTAATTGATTTTAAACCCTGGATTTCATGTTTTTGTTAAGAGGCAGCTCAGATTCCTTTCTTGAAAATTAGTTTTGCTCTGTTTGAGTATATAGTTTGAATACAGTCCTAAAGAATTAGAGTTAATGGAATTCATTGCAATGCTTCATGTCTTAACTCTTGCTTGTTTTTTGTTTTAATTTTTGTTAGTATATGAGATCACTTAACAACTTTAGAGCTGAACAGCCACACCAGCATGCTATGTATTACCTTCGGCTATTAATGACAGAAGTTGCTTGGACCAAAGATGAATTAAAGGAAGCCTTAGATGGTAAGCCTTTACCAAATGTATGCCATCTTTGCTTTTTAATTTGATATTGAAGGATGTCCAACTTGTTAATCAGAATAGTGTTTCATTTCTCTTGAAGAGGATCCACAGTTATTATGTTCATGCAGAATGTTCCAGTTCAGTTCATGTCATCTATAGATGGGGCTGGAAAAAAAAAGACTTGCCTTAAGCCTGGAGGACCTCTGTTAGTCATTGTTGACAATGCTGAACTAATGGAAAAATTAACTGACCCCATCTGGTAGATCTTTTCTTTTTTCTGGTTCAGTTCTTCTTATCTCAATTGAGACAAGACTGTATCAGTTCATCTCATCTCTGTTTAAACAGAATCTGCTTTAGTGTTTCTGTTCTATGGAGAATTTGAAAATCTTCAATTGTTAACTTGGTGGTGCTTGGAAAACTTACTAGAGATTTTGTTCTCGGTTCTAGAATTTTAGCCTTCAGATTTAGAATCTGGTTAATGCTTGATAATCTAATGGTGAGAGTAAAATAGCTGTGTTTAAACAGCTAAAGTAAGTCACTGAATAAACTTAATAAAATCACTAAAATAAGATTGCTGGTTAATATTTAAAATGCCAGTGGTTGTTTGTCCTCAAGCATTGTGACCCAGCCTCCCATACTTCCAAAAGGATATTCCATTGTTGATTCAGGCGATCCCCTAGAAAACACGTTGCAACCCCCAAGTTGGGAAATAGTGGTCTTAGCAGAGAGAAATTCCATGGTTTGTGTATTTTTGCATTCCAAAAGTATAGTTTTTCCATTAGATCTGTTTATTGAAGATTCTTCTGTTGGATTTTCTGGGATCCGCCATTATAGACCACTGTTTCATCAGCTTCCCGTGTAGTACTTTCAGGGCTGATGTGAATTTGTGTGAAGACAACAATTCTTATTGCAAATTTCAGGGTGCTGAATTTTGAATCCAAGAGAAGTTCAACAGTAGCTAAAAGGATGATAGCTTTTCCAAAAATAGCCGAAGGAATGAAATTGCCTTTAGATTGTATTGAATCTCATTTGTAAGAACCTCATTGTGCAATGGTTAAATGCCTGTGCTCACAACCTGGGGTTCAATCCCAAGTAGCCAGTTTATGGTTGACTCAGCCTTCTGTCCTTCCGAGGTCAATAAAATGAGTACCCAGCCTGCTAGGGGGTCAATGTGTAGCCTGCATAATTAAATTGTAAACTGCCCAGAGAGTGCTTGAAGTGCTATGGGGGTGGTATATAAGCTGAACACTTTAAGGCAGAATGATATTATAAATTAAATTGGGGCACGTCTTATGGTAAATTCAATTATTATGTTGGCAGTAGACCAGTAAACTCAAGTGCATACACATTTAAATTTAAACAGAAAAGAATGGTTTGTATGGGATTATCTAACTTATTTTTTTTAATTATCTAAAATTTTTAAAAGTAGATATCAAAATTAGGAGCATGATTCAGCTGTCCCATTCTTATGTATGCAGTGTGGATGGCCTGGTCACAATGTCCTGCAAACTTCTATTATGTTAAAACTAAGGGCAATAGGATTTCATCCACTGATTGAGCTGATGAGTGGTAAGCCAGAACTTCTATAAATCACAGTCTACTCCAGTTGGGACCGGCAGCACATTTCTGGCTATTCTCATGGTTCTCACAGGGAGTACACTTCCATCTTCTTTTTCTGCTGCCTCTTCCCTCCCTTGTGCTTATATCCTTGTGGAAAACAAACTAGGCTATAGGTCAGTGTTGGCGAACCTATGGCAAGGTTGGTAAAGGTGGCACTCTGAGCTCTTTCTGTGGGCACCCAACATCGCCCCTACACAGCCACCTGCATTCAGGTTAGATTGCTATATTGGCACTTTGCAAACAAATTTGTGGGTTTTGAATCACAGTTTGGGCACTTGATCTCTAAAAGGTTCGCTATCACTGTACTATAGTGATGGATATCGGTGGATATTCGCAGTCATCCAGGTGGGGTTATCTGGGTGTTGAGTCATGGCAACTGGGCTTCTTTTCTTGTGGGATCGAAATGTTTTGCTACAAATCTAAGTAGCTTCTTAGAAAATTCCTCACTCAGCAGGGGTTGAGGGCTTAGGCACAATCTGTCTCCCTTTCATCAATCCCCAGATAAATCAGAGCCACTTCACACCTCCACCAGAAAGAACAATAATGGGTGTTAGGAAAGGTTGCTATGTCTTTCACACACCTCAGGTCATTGTCCCTCTAATGTGCCTATTCATGCCATTGCCCACCTAACAAGCCTGTTCAGATCAAGGTGAAGTCAAACCAAGGTGAACTACAAATTTGAACCCAACCAACTTCTCATTCTGAAGAAGCTACTTGGATGAGTAATAAGATGTTTCAATTCAATAAGAAAAGAAGTCCATTTTCCATGATTCAGCTCCCAGATATATTTGATGAATGGTTGGATAGCTCAGTGGTTTTGTTATCCAGCTGGAGAGCCAGAGGTTGGGGACTTGATTGCCCACTGTGCCTCCTGCGATAAGAGCCAGCCTGTGTAGCCTGGGGCACACTGCACAGTCCTAGGGCATCCCCTAAAAATAGTGAATAGGGTAAACCATTTATGTGCATTCTCTACCTCAAATACCCTGGAAAGGGGTAATCCTAAGTCACAATAAATGTGACAACACAGAGACATGCACACAAACATAAAAGTATTTTAGAGTTAATCACCAGTGTTTTAAATTGCCATTAAGAAATTGTTGCTGCCAAGATGACTGGGATACTTTAGATAAGAGAATAATAAACCAAATGTTATGTAGTCAGCATCTTAGGTTCTCTCTTCAGCCATCACCATATGATTGCTAATGTTTTTCAATCATTATAGATGTTTATTTGCCTTTATTTCAACACAGAGTTGTCTTCCCTTTTCTCCCTTTCCTTCCTATGTTGGAATCTGGGTCAAACGACCTATGAATTCTAAGCAAGGCAAACTATGTAGAGAGCACAGCAATTTACGCCTGGAAACTTCCCCAAACATGCACATTTGTGTGCGGGGAGAATACCCACTGCCTTTTGGTGATAATTATAATTTTTCTTTCTTTTTTTCTTAAGAAATGCATTTCATTTTGCAATAATGTACTTTCCCTCCTTTAGATGGAAAACATGATTGATTTAAATGTCTAAATATCTGTTGTAGATGTCACTCTTCCCCGCCTCAAGGCCTTTATTTCTCAGCTGTTGTCACGGTTACACATTGAAGCACTTCTCCATGGCAATATAACAAAACAGGTTGGTTTTGATATGTTTTTCAGAAAAAGCAGATTTGTCTTGATAATGATGCTAAAACTCAAGGCTTGACCTTATTTGATAGTTCTGGGTTTTGTTTTGTTTTAAATCTTCATAACTTTGCTACCCTTGGCTAGAATCTTGTTTGTGGTCCCGGGGTGCATAGGTTAAATTGCATAATGTATCATATTTAATTGCCACTGAGGTGGCATTGTTTGTATCACTAAGCAAGTGCTTGTTGCCCAAATAGGTGGAGATCTTGTAACATGACAGCTCCTTCTTAGTTAGTGATAATTGTCATGGTGAGCTATGTAATTTAATTTGCACACATGTAAATTACTAAGAAGATTCTGGTCAGCAAGTTTTGACATACTTGTACATGTTTGACCTGTTAATGTTTATGTATGGGGAAAGTAATAAAAAGTGAATTTGGGAAGCACATGTTGCACAAAAGGAAACCTTAGTTACCTGAACTGAAATGAGCAAAAGATACCTATGTCCAGAAATTGACATGAGCTGGCAGCTTAGGTGCTTCATCACTTTTGCATTTTGTAGTACATCTTCTCCTTGCTTTCATGCTCTAGACTTGTTTAGTTTTTTTCCTTTTACCCTTGGATAACTGTTTCTGCAAAAACCTTCCCATCAGTGATTGGAATCTGTTGTGCACTTCCACTGGATCCCACTGCATTTTCCAGTATGGGTTGCCTTCCACCACAACCTCTCATACACCCTAAAGACCTGCTTCAGAGAGCTGGTAATCCCTTGTGATTTTTTGGCACTGTAGATACAGTAGCAAGGTGGGGGGGGAGGTCATTCCCCTCATGCTAGAGACCAAAATACAGTAGCACCCCCGTATCTGCTGATTCGCCATTTGTGGATTCAGTTATCCGCGGTTGGCAATCAGCAGGTGCCGGGTGGGGTGCGGGGAGGCTTATCCAGCTATTTTGCCCCCACCACCACAGCAGACTGGGTGGTGTAAAGGCATGCTCTTGTGGCGCCCATTGCACCACACTTCCCAGTGCAAGTGGTGGGATGCTGGGAGCAAAAGCTGTGATGTGGCACCCAGCTGTTTGAGCTCCCTGGGCGGTGTACTTTGGTGGTGCAAAGATGCCAGGGACAAAAGGGTTGGGCCGTGTGGTGCAGCTTTCACTCCCCAGCACCCCAGCACCCCCAGCCATTCGAGCTCCCTGGGTGACAGACCGGATGGTGCAACAATGTGCTTTTGTGTCACCTGGTCCACCGTGCTGCCCACTGGACTGAGGAGCTTGAACAGCCGGGCCATATGGAGCAGCTTTCGCTCCCAGCACCCCAATAGCTCTTATCTGTAGGTGTCGGTATCCATGAGACAACCCAGACTATCCCCCGCAGATGCAGGGCTCATAATGTACACAGTTAGCTCTAAAGTATTGAATCCATTGCTAGTCCCAACTATAGTGGATGACTTTTATCTAGAGGATTTTGATAAGTCAGAATTTACCAAAATAAGACACATGGGTTTACTATAGCTTAGATTAACAATTAGATTAACCCACTAAATGTAGTAGGGCCTCTATATAGACATACATTGAATATGTATTGCATGACACATGGTGTATTTAAACTCTCAAGCAAATGCAATGTAATTTGAACAGAGAGCACTGATTGAAAATAGGTAAGAATGAAGTCCACGGCTAAAGCTAATTGACAGTTTATGAACTGGAAATAATACACTTTGCAGTCTTCATAGTATGAGATTATTTGCTGTTAATACATATACAGTGGTACCTTGTATAAAAGGAATTAATTCGTTCCAAATGAAATTCTGTTAAGAAATTTTTTTCTCTGTACAAATTTCCCATAGGAATGCATTGAAAATGGATTCATCCCTAATCGCGACCGTTTTTCTGTTGTACAGATTTGCCCCATAGGCAATTCTGTTAAGTGATTTTCCCTGATCTCTGGAATTTTTTTTCCTTTAAGCGGATTTTCTGTTAAACAAAGCACTTGTTATACGAGGGTTCACCGTATTTCAGTTTTTGTGAGAGTATTTTCACTTGGGAAAGGTATTTCAGTGCAATGCATAGAAGTGAAATTAAGTGAGCCCTATATATTTGCTCAAGGTGTTACAGACCTATACTGAACATTTCTATTGGAGAGAAGAAACCAGAGATAACAAGAAGCCAATAGAATTGCATGTACAGCTATGGTATCTGTAGAAAATGTTGGGCTTATGCTTGTGGAAAGGTGTACTAATGATGAACAGAAGAGGTCAGTTAGTTTGCTTTGAGCATCCAGCAATCTAATACTACAGTGGTACCTCAAGATACGAATGCCTCTACGAAAAATTTGAGATATGAAGGGAAATATTTGGAAATGGGGATGACTCAAGTAAATAAATTTTTTGTGATATGAAGCACTGCTGGGCATCCCCATTTCCAGCGATGAAGTCATCATGGCAGGGGAAAAGCCTCCCCATATTGCTGGGTTCGCGGGAAACCCATCAATCAATCAGCAGCTGAAGGCTACTCCTCCCTGCCCAATACCCAGCTGATTTTGACAGCTCAGAAAATCTCTTGGCTGTTGAAGAGAAGCCTTCAGCTGCCATTTATTGAGGGGTTCCGCCCCCCAACTCAGCAAAGGGGGGAAGCTTTTCCCCAGCTTTGCTGGGTTAGGGCAAGCTTTTAATTACCCACCTCCCCCATAGACAGCAAAAGCCCTCTCTTATCTTTGCCGGTGGAGGGTTTTTGGCACCCCCCATTGTTCCTTGTGATTGGGAGGTGTCAAAAATCCAACACCACCAAAGAGGGGGAAAAGCTGTTCCCGTTTTTCCTGGCGTTGGGACAGCCTTACCATAAGAATGCATTGAAAACCAATGTAATCTGTTCTCTTTTTTTAACTTTTCTGACCTCCATAACAGATTAATGGGTTTTCATTGCATTCCTATGGGAAACCGCGTTTCGAGATATGAACATTTTGAGATAGGAAAATTCCCATAGAACAGATTAACTGTGTATCTCGGGGCACCACTGTATTGTAGTTCACTTGACTAAATGCACTCCTGAAAGGCTGCCTAGATGAGCCATTAAAGATGGGCGGAAAGTGCTTGAGCCTCCCCTTCCCAGAATTAACAGAAACAATGAAAGGATATCTCTATTGGCAGAGTCAAATCAGGAAAGTGTGATGGTTAAACCTGTTAGCTGAAACACACTGCACATTAGCTAGATTCTTCTCACATAGTTAAACCAGCAGACGTGAAATGGTGTAACTCACTATGACAGATGACTGCTAATTAATGGGTTCCTGTTTGGATTGCTTGTTGCACACTGGCAGGGTGGCTTGGTGCACAACCAGAAATCCAAGGGGGAACTTGCTAATTAGTACAAATTTGCAGCTGCTGTTTATACCATTTTCCTCTTCTTGGCATAATTACACACCATTTTTATTTTAGACATGCCAAAAAAGAAGTGTGAAACCACGCTGGTTTGTGGTCTGTAGAAAAAGGAGAGAGCAAAACAGTATAGGCCTAATAATAGCCTTCTGTGAAAGCAGATTGTGGACAACAAAGAGAAACAGGATCAATGTGTAGAAAGCAAGGTTTACTGATTGCATTCATAATAATCAAAGTCAATGCTATCGTATGCGTTGGAACACACTGCTTCAGTCATTTCTCTTAGTGAATAGAAAGGTACAGGCCCCAAGAGTCATGAAGGACATGGGGTCTCTTTCAGGATGCTGCTCCTCAGAATTCTTTTTGAAGATTTTCCTCTGCGGATGCTTTTGTGAACATGTAGGACACAAAGGGGGGGTTAATATTTTATATATTCTTATAGCAGTCCTAAAAATCAGCATCTAGGTATTCAGTTCAAGTCAGAAAGGGCTGTTTTGATTGGAATTATCTGTTGGTATTCAGAATCAGCCTGCTCTACAGAAACACTCAGTTGGATTTGTTCTGTTTAAATAGACATAATGAAATTAGTAGGACAGTGTCTTAACGTATGTTCCAGCAGATTTGGTTGAAGCATGTTTACATCTGCAGCCAGTCCTTTTATGTATTTAAAAAAACCAGACTTTTATGCATGGGAAGATTTAAGAGTACAAATGGAAAGATGTTTGCTTTTGAATTTGCCACCATATTGTAAATAAGATGTTCCAAAATACAGAGCAGTTGACATCTTAATCACCATTGTAAGTTGCCGAAGTGGGTAAAAACAATCTTTCAAAAGCTGAAGTTTTTGTCTTTGAAACCACAGTTTGCTGTTAGAAGCCTTAATTTTTTCTAGGCTGATATATTTAACTTAATAAGTTGGGCTCTTACTAAGAATTTCTTACTGCAGTTATGCAAGGCATCATATAGGTTTTTATTTGTCATTGCAAAGTTTTGTTTAGTATTGATTTGATTCACAATGACTTTGATATCTAGTGCACAAAGTAAAAATCCTCTCTGTTGATCTGGTTAAAGGATTATGACACTGAAGATGAAAAGGCATTTTACTATTTGTGTAGTTTGATTGATTTAGTCCATTCATACAAGGCAAACAATTTTTTTCATTGTTAGGGGTTCAGAACAACCTTGGACATAAAACATAATACATTTTAAATAGAAAAATGGGAAGATTGTGGAACATGTTTGAATTGTTTCAGCTTCCCATTTCCAATATTTGCAGTGGATCTGTGGCAATTCATCATATTTTTATTACTAACTTACCCAACTGTTTTGCATCTTTCTGTGTTGTTACAAAGTGGAAGATTTGTGTCTTTCTGTGTTGTTACGAAGTGGAAGATATGCCAGGAATTAATAAACTCTGCAATGAATTTCTTCCCTTACAGGCTGCACTAGGAATAATGCAAATGGTTGAAGACACGCTCATAGAGCACGCTCACACAAAGCCTCTGCTTCCCAGCCAGCTAGTAAGATACAGAGAAGTACAACTGCCAGACAGTAAGTCATCCTTCTGGATAGAAGATCTCTCATTCGAAAACGAAATTCATGGTGCAGGGATTCTGCATTGAGTGGTTGGGCAAACACTCACCCCTCAGCCACACACTCAGTTCAGGGAGATAAACGTCCTCTTGAAATGACCAGGCAGAATGGACCAAGACTTCTATATTATTGAGACCCCTCAAGAACTGTTAGTCAGACTTATTATACTGAAAGTGTTTGAACCGAACTAAAGCCACGGTCCATCTTAGGCACATTTACTTGGAAGTAAGGCCAGTCAAAGATGACTTCCAACACTGTGCGCGTAAAAAGTACTGTGTCTTGAAGCCCTGTGACATTTGGAATGATCATAATAAGAGGGAATCTGCCCTCCCATCAACAGCCCTAGAAAACCTCTCAAGTCTTCAGGAGCACTTTCAGTGAACCAAAGGAGGGTTTACTTTCTGGTGATGGAGGAAGGGCTGGAGAGATGTTAGCAGGGTTACTGCTGCAATCAGCCATTTTCATTCTTTGTGTTGGAATCCAATTGAAGAACGCAGCCCAACTTAACATCAGAATTTGGCTGTCCTTGAGAAACAACTGTATTACAGTATCTTTTTTTTTCATTCTGTAGTTTTTGTCTGTGTCCTGCAATATGCTGTAGGGATCGTGGTCTCAATATGACACAGATGAAGTGCTAAGTTGGGATAAGTCCTAGCAAAGCTAGTTTAAAGAAAAGAACCAGTGAGATTGTGGAAGAGGCTTACAAACTCCGTTTTTATGCAAGCTTGCAGGGTTTTCTTACGTTTTTAGGATAAACTGGCCTTCCAGAAGCAAGAGAGAAGTTCTTCCTTTGCTGCTTCCCCCGCCCACCCCCACCCCCCAGTACTGGGAGGTGATCTTCTGTTTTCTGAAAGCTATGTTTCAGCATAAGCTATATTTTTTCCTATGCTTTTTTTTCCAAACCCCTTTTTGTTTTGAGTGGTCTTTCAGAATCTCATAGGAATGTTCTTGATTCTTCGGACTTTCGGTTACTATGAGAAATACAAGGAGCCACACTAGATCAAAGGGCCTACCTAGTCCAGTATTCTGTAAAACCATTTGCCTATCAGAAGCCTTCATTTTCATTACTCTTTTCCAAATCTACACTTTTTTGAGTTGCAGTGGCCAGAATTGTACATAGCAGTCTGAACGTGTCCACTTCGCATTTGTATAAGAACAGCATGATCCAGGCTGTTTTATTTTTGTTTTCTTTCACAACTACTCTATAATTCTTTTACTTTGCTTGGTTACTATTGCTCAATTTTACTTTTGCCTCCAGCTGTATATGATGCCAAGTTTAACAATTGTGTATAAAAGATGATTGGTTGCTCTTATGGCAAGCTGCAGTCTTTTGCTCTTGGAACAAAGATACCATAGCTGGAAATAGACCCTCTTTTTACCCTTGGTCTGTGTAGGTTGCATATCCCATGGATTTAGAAGTGGAATTTGTAGTGTTCTGTGCTAAGGAATGCCTTGCAATTTAAGGACAAATACCTTCTTCAGTTCCAGTTTTATTTCTGAGAACGGTCGCTGTGTATGTACATCTTTCTGAAGTAATTGTCTATATTTTTTGCGTTTTTTGTAGGAGGCTGGTTCGTCTACCAACAGAGGAATGAAGTTCATAACAATTGTGGGATAGAAATATATTATCAAACAGATATGCAAAGCACCTCAGAGAATATGTTTTTGGAGCTGTTTTGTCAAATTATCTCAGAGCCTTGCTTCAATACCCTGCGCACTAAGGAGCAGTTAGGTGAGCATGTAGTTCCTAACCTAGTAATGTGATGGTGTCAGACTTCTTGTCTCAGCTTTTCACCTGGAATCCCACTCATGAATGAGCTGATTCTAGGGTTAAAGGGCAAAATAGATGTAGCCTGTTTTTCAGGGTAGATAACCATGATCATGAAGGTGATTTTCCCTTGGTGTGGCTCCTCCATGTTACATGTTCCACATGTGTTTTGATCTCTTCTGTTTTCTCAATTGTGGGGAAATGAATTTTATAATTTGTAGTAGCAAGAACAGATGGACCTAATTACTTGTTAATTCTCAATAGAGTTCTAACTGATTGCAGTAATGTAGGATAAGGGATGTCATTTGGGTAAAGAGTTAAATTTATTTATATACATTTATTTATAGGCTTTTTGTTGTTGTTTTGTTATCAACAAAAAACAAACATGAGTGCCTCAGACTCATGCACATACAGTGAAAATAGAGATCAAGAAAAACTCTAAATCCAGATAAAGACACTGAAAATTTTAAGTTATCATTGCCGATCAATTTTAGTTAGGTACTTTACTTCTAAGTAGAATAAAGTTGCACATTTAAAAAGCTGTAGATTTTTTTTTCGATTGCCTTCTGGCATTTTCAGCTGTGTCATTAGTAGGAGTAAATGGCATAAAAGATTTAGCTACTTCAAAACTTTGGACAAGCCTCATCAGTATAATGTGCTAGAAATGTAATGGTTGTGGAATCCCATTATCTGCTTGGAGTTTTTCACATCCACTAACAAATCAAATTGAAATCATCATTTCAAAAAGATACAGGGAATTGTAAAAGTGATAGATAGGTTTTTTATGTACCTGCTGTTTTCTTTATGGTGCAAAAAGCATAATAATGAGAAATCCTCATTAGCCCGCCTGATAAGACTAGAACAGACAGACTGTGGCTCGAAAAGAGCACAGCAGCAGATCTCGGGGCTAGATCCCAAGCTGTGCTGAATTGCGCCCACCAATATGTCTGTGAAGATTCTCAGTCATCCAGGTGAGTTTCCTTATACGCACATGAAGAAAGAAGGGAAGTGGATCCTTGAGGATGTTACACTTGCAAATCACCTACCAGTGAAATAGGAGAAGAAATCAAACTGTTCCAGCACTAAGATGACAAACCAGATGGGTTGAGATCAGTTCCTTCCCAACCCATAATACTCCATTTATGTATTTATTTGAAAAACATTTTGAGTGCTCTTCTTCCCTTGGCTCCCTAAGCAATATGGAATAAAATATATTGAAAACAACCTTTTAAAACAGAGTAAAAACAAATTTAAAGGACAGCTTTAAAAACTTTTTTAAAAAATCAAAAGCTGTAGGGAATTAATTAAATTTATTTATTATTAATTAAAAATTAAAAATTAAAAATGCTAATTTTGCTACTGATGATGTTTTTAACCGCTCAGAGTTCCTCTGGAAGACGAGCGGTATATAAATAAATAAATAAATATAATAATAAATAAATTATGCAATTCGGGCTGCTTTGTGGAAGCTCAGCAAAAATGGAGCTAACCTGACTCCTCTTAGGGGAGGGGTTCCTACTGACACAGGGAATGTTGCCTCTCATGCGTTCACCAAGCTATCATCGCAATACGGTGGGCATTTAACAAGGGCTCTGCTGAAATTAATTGAGAGTTTCCACACTGCCAGACAGCCTCCCTGGCACTGGCTGCATTGGCACGAGGCAGCAGACAACATCAGAGGATTGGGGTTGCATAGGCAATTACAAAATTAGCTCCATTGATTGCCATATCCTTGCAGTTGATGCAGAACTTATTAACCATAAAGCAGGGACTTAATGTATATTTCTAGAATTCAATAAAATGTGGGGGAGAAAGTTAGTGAATGATAGATGAGTTGGAAATAGGCTGAGTTTGTTTTATGTTCTTTCCCCAAGGGTATATTGTGTTCAGTGGGCCACGAAGGGCTAATGGTATCCAAGGGCTGCGATTTATCATCCAGTCAGAGAAGCCTCCACACTATTTGGAGAGCAGGGTTGAAGCGTTCTTAAAAACCATGGAGAAGTGTATAGAAGAGATGTCAGATGAAGCCTTCCAGAAGCACATCCAAGCTTTAGCAATCCGTCGCCTTGACAAACCAAAGAAGTTGTCCGCTGAGTGTGCGAAATACTGGGGAGAAATAATTTCACAGCAGTATAACTTTGACAGAGGTAAGAGAAAGCTGAAAAGGCCACGCCTCCAACTGGAAATGTTAAATTTTGGAAGAAAGCCTGACAAAGGAGCAGTTTGGTTACCTAACATTCGGACTAATGGCTCTCAAAGTTTCCACACTGCAAAATTGCACATGGCTTTTGGGTAAAATTTATATCCTGCCTCTTCCCTAAAGCCTCGTGCTGAGGGCAGCTCAGGACAAGATTGAAAAACAGATACAAATAAGACTCTGTCTCCCCATCCCAGTTTGATTGTCTCTCGTGTTTGAGGCTAGACCGGGGGTCTGCAACCCGCGGCTCCGGAGCCGCATGCGGCTCTTTGGAACCTTTGCCGCGGCTCCGGGAGGTTCCCCTGGTGGAAGGGGTCCCACGGCATTTAAACTAGGACCGCGGGGGGAACTCCAGCTCGCCGCCGCCGCCGTCCTCCTCGTCTTCATCTTCCTCCTCCTCCTCCTCCTCCTGGTGCTGCTGCAGCCGCTGCTGCCGCCGCCGCCGCGCCGCCGCCTCCTCGGCCGTGGCGAAGGCTCCTGGGCCGGCCAGGGCCAGGATGGTGGCGGCGGCAGTGTTGGAGGGGTGGTGGGGGTGGCATCGGTGGCCGCCGGGGTCTCCTCCCGCCACGGGGGTCAGGGGCCGCTCAGCAGCAGCAGCAGCAGCAGGAAGCCACGCGTGTTGGTAATCCTCCTCTTCCTCCCCCTCCTCCCGCCACCGCCGGCAGTGGAGGAGGCGGAGGCAACGGCAGCGAGGGGGAAGCGGGCACAATGGCCGCGCACGGCCGAGAAAAGGGCGAGGGGAGGCGGCAGCGGCCAGGCCCAAGCAGCCGGTCGGTTCGTGGTGGTGGTGGTGGCGGCGGCGGCGGCCTGGATGGACAAAAAGGGGGTCCGAAAGCAGAATGGAGGAGCAGACCAGGGAGATCCACGGTGGCCCAGCGCGCCACTCGCCCTCCCGCTTCTTTCAGCCTCACCCGCCCCTTCCCTCCGTCTCCCTCACAAGCCAAACTTTGCCCACACACGCACACACACCACGGCTGCAAGAAGGGTGTGTGTGTGTGTGTGTGTGTGTGTGTGTGTGTGGCATCACCCACCCCTTCCCTCCGTCTCCTTCACAAGCCAAACTTTGCCCACACACGCACACACACCACGGCTGCAAGAAGGGTGTGTGTGTGTGTGTGTGTGTGTGTGTGTGTGTGTGTGGCATCACCCGCCCCTTCCCTCCGTCTCCTTCACAAGCCAAATTTTGCCCACACACGCACACACACCACCACGGCTGTAAGAAGGGTGTGTGTGTGTGTGTGTGTGTGTGTGTGTGTGTGTGTGTGTGTGTGTGTGTGTGTGGCATCACCCGCCCCTTCCCTCCGTCTCCTTCACAAGCCAAACTTTGCCCACACACGCACACACACCACGGCTGCAAGAAGGGTGTGTGTGTGTTTGTGTGTGTGTGTGTGTGTGTGTGTGTGTGTGTGTGTGTGTGTGTGGCATCACCACCTGCCCCTTCCCTCCGTCTCCTTCACAAGCCAAACTTTGCCCACACACGCACACACACCACGGCTGCAAGAAGGGTGTGTGTGTGTGTGTGTGTGTGTGTGTGTGTGGCATCACCCACCCCTTCCCTCCGTCTCCTTCACAAGCCAAACTTTGTCCACACACGCACACACACCACGGCTGCAAGAAGTGTGTGTGTGGGGGGGGCATCACCCGCCCCTTCCTTCCGTCTCCTTCACAAGCCAAACTTTGCCCACACACGCACACACACCACGGATGCAAGAAGTGTGTGTGTGTGTGTGTGTGTGTGTGTGTGTGTGTGTGTGTGTCGCATCACCCGCCCCTTCCCTCCGTCTCCTTCACAAACTCGCCCGCTTCCAAAAAAAGGGACCAGCCGTGGGGTCGCAGGCCCGTCCTTTCAACCGCTGAGGCGGGCGCCGCTCCCTCGCCTCCGGCTGCAGGACCGTGGCGGCGGCGGCAGTGGCGCTGATAGGCCCAGAGCGCGGGTCATCGCCTCACGGAGCCTCGAACGGCGGCTGGCCCAGCGCCCGGTTGCTGAGGCGGAACAGCGAGAACGGCGGCGGCGGTTGTATATATTTGTTTTAAATGTCGCAATGGTTTTGCGGCTCCCAGTTTTTTTCCCCCCGTCGGAAACGGGTCCAAGTGGCTCTTTATGTCTTAAAGGTTGCAGACCCCTGGGCTAGACCAAAGTAGATGCTTAGAACCCGTTGTTTGACTATTTGGTTGGGAAAGAGCGGATTGAGCCGTCCAGAAGTGCCAGTGTTGCAGAGGTAATGCTTCTGGTTTTTTAAACGCTGGGAATATTGTGTGCTTGCAGGTTCCAGCAAATGTACCAGTCGTTCACAGTAGCAGTATTCTTTGTGGCAAATACTTGCTGAGATGTTAGAAATTTCACAGCAGCAAATGTATACTGACAACAAGTGCATAGTTGATATGAAATGCATAAATATGTAATTTATGCAATTCATATAAGAGATAACTATGACATGAATTTACAAATACTGTTTTCCAGATACTAATTTATAAATATTGTTGTCCAGATAACATTGAAGTGGCATATCTGAAAACGCTAACAAAAGATGACATAATGCACTTTTATAAGGTGAGTTGATCAGTATATCTTAGACAAAGAATTGTGGGTTTGACAGAAGCTTGGTAGCAATTATAACAGTTTGATAGAAGTTTTGCTTATCTGAATTCTGATACCATCAGAAGTTTAAATTATTGGCTTTGCATGGCCAATAGCCATGGCCACCTGCATGTTTATGGGAGCCTGGATATACTGTTAAGTTCTTCCTTTTATTCCGTGCTTGCCTTCATTTTATTTTGCTGCCAGTCTGCTGTGTAGCAGTAATGGATGCTTTTTTCAAAATTAATCAGGTTGTAAGTAGTTAGCCTACAATTGTTGATCCTCTGATTATCCTTAAGGGTAGAGGCAGATGTCAGTGAAACAGCCACTGTTTCCTAAGAAGGTCGGAGAGAGGGCCTGATGAAAAAGTAAAGAAACAGCATATAAAAGGTGCACCTACCTCCATTTGGAAACACTACCAGTTTCTCTCCCCTCCTCCGGAGCTATGCAGTGATTACTTGTGGCCAGAGACAATATATCTCCCCATTCCTGTTTGGTCTCTGCATCCCAAATATTACCATGTGAGATGACTTGTCCCTATATTGACCGGCCTGATTTTTTTCAGAAATCATGCAAGCTGACATAGGGACATATCACATCACACCCCAATACTTAGACACAGCAGAAAAATGTCACCCACATACACAGCAGAGGGAATTCAGTGGCACTTTCTAAAGCAAGCATGGACATGCTGATCACATACAATCCACACTGGAAAACATTTTTTTCTATTTCCAACATGCAGTGCAACAAAGCATACAACCAGGTAGCAGCATACAGTCAGTGCACTCTGTGCATGACAACTAAACACACTCCTAGAAATTCTAGTTCAGATTCACATAGCAAGTTTAATTTGCAGATGAACAAGAACAAATCTGATTGTTCTGGCTTCTAGTTTGGGGCAGAAATTGACTGAGCACCAATGCAGAAGGACCAATTTCTCACTTTTATTTTTTCGAAGAACACCATTTGTTCATCTTGCCAATCAATATAAAGATGAGAGACCTGTGGTCAATGTTTTACACCTGGGATATTTTAAGTAGTACTCCTAGGATCATGTGCAGATGTGTTCCTGTTTGCGAATAAACTTGGTATGTGAAAGAGAATAAGTAATAGTAATGGGATAGCAATCAAAGTATCTTCATTGTTAAAACAGTCAGAAACAAGTAGCTACAGTTTCTCTACATCCTTTGGATCTGAATACTTCAGTCCTTCCAGTAGTCCTTTGTGCTTCTAGAAATCCTGCAATTTTGACCATTTCTGTAGCAACGATTGCTGGTTTGACCAGTTAGTTTTGGCTCTTCTTGCCTACAAATCAGTACTTTTGCTTACTTGTACATCATCAGGTGTTATCCCATCTTCTTCACTGACTCAGTGCTTCCTCTTTGGCATGCATAGCTTAGGTCATAACTGTTGTACTTGCCTTAATTTGATATTGATATCTTGCATTCCAACTCATCTATGGATCTTCCCTTCTATGTCACTGTTTTAATCTCAAAAAGCTCTAAGGATTCATTCAGTTGCTCATGAAACCTGTGACAATATCTACTGTGATATCTTCAAAGATACTACAGAAACTTTTTGGATTTTTAGAAATGTGGATGCAGCGGCCAAAGCCATTTTTCAGCAGAGGATAATTCTGGTTTCTTTCTTTGCCTTCTCCAACGGCACTAAACGATACCCCTGCTTTCTCTGAAGGATGTCAGGTGCTGTGTGACCCAATTTTTTGTTGTACAGCAGAATCCTAGGAGGTTTGAAATAATGGCTCCCTACCCAACAGTATTGAGCCCATTGTTGATCTGGGTACAGTAACAGGCATCAGTGCTAGTAATGGTATCGGTCTTACACTTGTTTTATCCATCGGCTGAACCATCATTCATACAGCATAATATAAAACCTGGACTGGATTCAAGTGGAAGGTTGTGGTTTCACATCTTACCAAGTGCAGCAAGCTGTCTTGCCCCACACTTCTTTATCTATGCCCAGCCCCTTTCTTCTTTCTCTGAGACTCCATCTCAGCCTCTACTTTGCAGGAATTATGAGCAGTCTGCTTCCAGTCTTCCTGCAATTCGGAATAATTGTGACACCTTTTGTCTGACATAATTTGCCTAACTTTTCCTCAGCATTTTTTTTATCCCTTTGGTCAGTAACAGGCAGGTGACACACAGTTTCATTTTTCATAGGCTGCCTGTTGTACTGTTTTATCATCTGTCCCAACATCACCAGGAACACCTGGCTCCTTTCCATCACTTGTCTGTGCTGTGCAATAGAATTTCAATCACTCTTATCGCTGGTGGGTGTAGTGGGGATTATTTTCACTACTCCTGAGATTTTTGAGAAGAGTTGGCTTTGTTTCTGGCATAGGATGCTCCCAGCATCACATGGCTTCATATGTCAATCTACAAGGGGAGAGGTGTCTTCCTCTACATTTATCATTGTAGAGTATTCCTCTATTAGATGTCTTTTGTGCTGATTGTGTTGTGTTGTGTCTTTACAGTCGTGACCGACTCTCTGTGACTCCATGTCCATGGAGTTTTCTTGGCAGGAATACTGGAGTGGTTTGCCAGTTCCTACTCCAGGAACCTACTCGCCATCCAAGTACTAACCAGGGCAGACCCTGCTTAGCTTCCAAAATCAGATGAGATCGGATGTGCTGAGGGCATCTAGGCAGCCTTTTTGTGCTGATACATAGTCCCAACTGTCTCCATTCATTATTCTTTTACGCGAGACACACAGGTTAGAGTGGAGACACATCCTTGGGACGAGCATATCTTCCTTTTTGGTTTGGCATTGTCTGTTATCCAATAATTATGGTAACCAATTACCTGTGTGTGTGTGTGTGTGTGTGTGTGTGTGTGTGTGTGTGTGTGTGTGTGTGTGTGTGTGTGTGTGTGTGTGTGAGAGAGAGAGAGAGAGAGAGAGAGAGAGAGAGAGAGAGAGAACCACCAAGACTCTGAAAAGGAAGTGCAGGTTGCTTTACTGTGAGTTATCTGAGATACTCACTATGTACTTACCCAGCCCACCTCCATCCCCTTGTTCTCTCACTGCTTTTTATTGCTCTGGTGTCAGAATCAGAACTGAAGGATTTCTGCTGGAGTGTGATTAGGCCTGGGCAGTAGAGGGACAGGGTTTGGGTTTCCACCAGTCAGTCAAAATTGCATCCGAGACCCATGTGTGCGTTCACAGTGACTCAAACAACCACAGGGACCAGTAAGCCCCCAGGGTGTTTCAACAGACTTGTCATTGCCATGGATTAAGAATGTGTTAATTATTTATATACATGTCTTATACTCAAATTACCGGGTTACAGTTGTAGAGCAGCCTCATTTATACCCTTCCTAGCTTACTCAGTTAATGAAGCTTGAGACTGTTTTCCACGAACTGCTTTAAATTAGAAATGTTTATTGCATCCAGGGCAGCACTAATAGCATTGGACTGGAAATTACATCATGGGCTTCAGCAGATATGTCATTACCACATATAAAAACATGTTAATTATTGATGGAAATGTGTTGTGGTTCAACTTTGGCACTACAATTGCACAGGGCTCTGCTTTAAGCCTTTTCCAGCTAATGAAGCATCTAATAAACTGTGATCTGTGGAAGTTCACAAAGTTGTTAAGAACATAAGAACAGCCTTGCTGGAACAGGTCACAGCCCATCCAGTCCAGCATTCTGTCTCACACAGTGGCTCACCATTTGTGTCAAGGTATTCCCAAGCAGATGTCTTCACCTGCTTATGATTCCCTGCAAATGGCATTTGGAGATATCCTGCCTCTCTCTCCAACCCATAGCCGTTGCAGCCTAAGATGTTCATCTTTGAAGTCCCACAATACTTTTTACTTTTTTTCTTCCCTGCTTCCCCCTTTTTTATCCT